>CM033470.1:76776595-77976595 GCA_019447015.1 Hymenochirus boettgeri
GCCTGTTAACCGAACAATTTTAATATTATCTACAAAGTCAATCTATAATTATGCGTAAAAGGATATGGAAATTTGTAATGTGATGCACATATAATAAATCATAACTAATGTATTACATTCTTAATCCATGAAATGGCATTCTATCTGTGTACTAACCTAAAAATAGAATAAGAGTACATCCAGATAAAGAATAAAACATATGGAAATGCTAGAACATTAAATAGAAGAAAGCAAATATATATATATATATAAATATATATATATATATACCGATATCTGAGCTTTATGCATATCTTACAGAGTCGGGAGGGCACGATTATAATGGAGGAAAAATGCCCCCAGATTTTAACCCATATAACATGATATATCACATACTGAATTTAAACCATCGGTGTTCTGTTCCCAAATTAAAAATCCATTTCACTTCCATTGTTAATAGGCGGTGGATTCTATCCTTATTTTATGATCCTTGGGAATATGTTGAATCCCCTGAATTTCAAATTGTTGGATATGCCCTTGTTGCTTCTATAAAATGTTGTGCTACCGGACTTTTTGTGTTCTATTCTTTATGTCCCTAATATGTACTCGAGCCCTTTCCTGAAGGCTCTCAAAGTGCTGCCCACATATAAGACACCACAACTCCTGCAGGTCAAAAGGTAAACTAATGAGTTGTTTTACCATTTATGTAATGCCTGTATTTGTATTCTTTTACCCTTCGCTGTACTTTTGAAGCTCCATAATTTAAATATTGGCACGTTATGCATCTTGCAGCTCCACACTTAAGGGTACCCAAATTCTTTAACCAGGATTTATCACATTTAGTGTGGTCACGTTCCCCACTTGGTGATAATATATCTCCTAAACTTCTTGCCCTCTTCGGTATGAACTGATACTTCTTCTAAGGTTTCCTAATTTCTCGATTTTCATAATGAATGGGTATGTATCTTTTAACAATTCTAGTTATTTGTCTGTACTGAGGACTAAATGAACTTAGCTAGGTACACACAGTACAGATTTCTGAAAGATGACATACCGATCTGCAAGATCTGTCTGCCATCTTTCAAAGATCTGCATACACACAGTCCCGAGCGTTCTCCCTACAGGGAGAACGCTCGGGACTGTGTGTTTCCATCGGCCGCGCTAGACTCCTATAGGGAGTCTAGCGCGGCCGATGGAAATTTTCGGCCTTTCCCGAACGCGCGTACGGCCGACCCGATCGTTCGGCGGCCGCGCACGCGTTCGGGAAACGAACGTACACACAGTAACGATAAAGCCCCGATACCGTCGGATCCGACGGTTATGGCTTTATCGTTACTGGTGTACCCAGCTTTAATCCCTTTTCTGTGTTTTCTTCTCTGTTTTTTGTTTTGTTCCTTATTATAGTTTCTATCACTTTCTGTTGTATAATTTCTAAGCTTTTCGCTCTTATCTCCTTCGGATTAATCTCTCTGTTAGATCTTGTCCTGCCGTTAGGTATTCTTGTTCTCTGGAGCAATTCCTCCTCAAACGGATATATTGTCCATTAGGGATAGATAACATGACGGGGGGTGGCAGGAATCTGCACATAACAAAGTGTTCCTTGCTTGTGGTTTCCTATATGCTTTAGTATATAGGCGCTCTCCTAATCCATATATCGTAAGATCCAAATAATCTATACTTTTCCCCCCAAAAGTCCATGTAAAAGTTAAATTGTATTCCTTGGTATTGAGGTCCTGAATGGTTGTGATATATATATTTGTTTTCTTCTATTTAATGTCTAGCATTTCCATATGTTTTATTTTTATCTGGATGTACTCTATTCTTATTTTTAGGTTAGTACACAGATAGAATGACATTTTGTAGATTAAGAATGTAATACATTAGTTATATGATTTATTATATGTGCATCTATATTACAAATTTCCATATCCTTTTTACGCATAATTATAGATTGACTTTGTAGGATAATATTAAAAATTTTTACTGTGAAAAGGCCTATTTAGTATAATTAATACTTCTGTTATAGATTTCCTAGTTAGCTACTATAGTACCATTCAGATTGGGCACACATCAAGGTTTTTTCCTGTTCATTGATGTAACCAATTAGGATAGCAAAGTGAGACGTTTCTAGTTTGCAACACTGTGGCAGCTCCTTTTACTTATAACTTACACCAGAGGGCAAAGTGAGTATTGCTTTTAAAAGGAGAAACGGGTAAACAAAGATGGATGCCTATGATTAAGAGCGTGATAGAACGCTTGAAACGCGTCAGGCGTTTGTGTACAAATCTTTTATATGAATCCAATAAAGATGATGTTTTAATATTGCCGAGAGACTCTGCATGAAAACCGAGGAGTGCGGACTTCCTTTACATTATTCTGAGGTACCTAAATGACACAGGAAACCTGGGAAATGGTCAGCGGAACACATACAAATCACCAAATCACGTAAATAAAAACAAACTTCCTTACATGTGAGCTATTTTTGAGTTTCACATATATACGAGGCTAATTTTGTAACCCTCAAAAGTAGACTTGTATATTCAGTAACCCTCAAAACTAGCCTCGTAATTTCTGTAACACTCAAAATTAGATATCCCTTGAAGTAGATTCGGTAACTCTCTTTTTGTATTTTCGAAAATTTTCGAAATTACGAGTTTTCATGTATTTTCGAAAATTTTCGAAAATACGGGAAAACATGTATTTTCGAAAATTTTCGACAATACAAGGATTTCTTAATTCCTTACATACGTTTTCGAAAATATTCGAAATTACGAGGATTACTTGTATTTTCGAAAATACATATTTTCCAAAATAAGTGAAAACTCGTAATTTCGAAAATTTTCGAAAATACGAAAAATCTCGTATTTCAAGGGTATTTTTAATTTTTCGAAAATTCGCGGATCCTTGAGCGGACCGGATTTTGCGAAGTTCGGACATCTCTATTCGGGAGCACCGAGCCCATATAGGAACGGAGTGCGGGCGATTACATTTGTTTCTATATATATATATATATATATAGATATGATCACAGAATGTACGAAAACCACTTTGTTTATAAAGTATGCCAGTGTGCAGATAATATGAATTGTAGGGGCCTAGGAATGTGCATTGTTATCTTTATGTTGTATATACATTATATATTGGCAGTGCGTGCAGTTTTGCTTTATTTATTAGGATATCATTTATCCAAGCACCCGCACGCATTTATTGGACTTATTGTTTGGAGTGCTGACCATATATTTGTATATATATACACACATGTTATTAAACTTTCAGCAGGAATAATTGAATGAACAAACTGGTTTGTTTATATTTTTTTAATCCATGAAAATGATCTTTCAAAATTAACCAATTTTTTCATCAAATTTCACCAACATTATTGGCCTCAAATTGGTGCAAACTCTTCCTTACAGAAAAATACCAATGAAATAACATTTTGGTAAAATTATATTATAGATTTTCATTTGAATTTTTCCATAAATTAGCTAGAAACAAAAATCTAACTTTGGACCATTTTTAAAAAGCAGGTAGATTTTGTACAAAATTTAGAAATAAAATTTTGCAAACTAACATCATTTCACTAATTGTTTAAAAATTTAGCACAAGTTGTGTGTAAAAATCAGTTACTGTCTAAGAGGCTAAAATTATTTTTTCCATCTTATGGGCTGTATTGGATATGTATAGTTTTTACATTTTTTTTAACTTTTAAAGATTCTTACCCACAGATGTTCTATCAAATATTCTTCTAGTAAGACCTAAGGTGAAAAGCAAATTACAAAATATCAAACAGTTGTAATTTGGTCAACTACTCTCGTGCTATCCAGGTCCACCATTTCAACACACTCATTTCTTCATGATTTTCGGGGGGGGTTTCTTCTCTTTCCTTTTCTTTTTGGATGGTGGAACGAATGTCAGTATAACTGGCAAAATAGCAAAGGTGAAAGAAGGTGACAAAAGCTATTAAAAACAAGCACCTGAACGTGTACGGGTCAGATTTGAAGGCACAGCTGCAAGAGGGATCAGAACAAGAGTGTAACAGAGGTAGCTTTGTAAAATAGCTACCCCGTGCACTTCAAGGGAGTTTTTTACCCATTAGTTTTGTTAATTCTTTCCAAGGATAAAAGTTGATATAAGGGGTGGCACAGTTGTCTATTGTGTAGTTTATCCCATATATAGGCAAAGCACTGAAATACATCCAATTCTACTTTCCCAAGGTCATAAACCCAATTACTCCAAATTCTACAGAAGCAACAGTTAAAGTGATCCAAACATTAATGATAGAACTTGCAACAAGGAATGCAGAGAGAAAAAACGCAGAAACAAAGCACTTATGCAAGAGTTCTGTAAAGGTGCTCCTATCGAAGATGCATATCTATCCATATAGACAAAGGATGGATTGAAGAAAATAAACTTTACTTTGGAGGTTAAAGATAATTTCCTTAAAGTTTCTAAAAGGTCGTAGAGTTCTCCCTGTGTTTTCCAGTCTTTGCAACCAAAAACATCCTAGAGGCAACAACTTCAACATCATTGTTATATTTTTTAGGAATGATGATGTCTTCGGAAAATGTGGTACTGTGGATTTTTCAGAAAAGAGTATCTCAGTATATCAGTAAAATTCTTTTTGGGCAATCCAGTGGACATATTAATTTTCTAAGATAGTTTAAGTAACTCTCAAACCAAGATATTCTTACAAAACCTTTTGTATATTCAATACATCCTCTGAACGCTTGTATTCCCATATTCTATTGAACTCATAGATATAAAAGCCGATAACGGGACTATAGTTGCTGAATACTTCTGTTGGACAGCTGTGTATGTTATGGTTCGTGTCTCAGTTGCTACAAGTTACTTAGATCAGACCCTTCATTGACTTGCAAATAGCCCATTAAGGCAAATGAAATATAAACAAGGTAAAAGAGAATTACAAAAGGCTTCACATAGGTATTTGTATACAGTCACAGTAATATCGCTTGAGGAAGCAAACTAAAAGATGACTTTCGTGGAATTTGTTTCTTCAGCATCCACTGTGTCTTCACAATTTTGCTGGCATGAGAAATCTGACCACATGGATTTAACCTGTAATATTTCAGGCTTTGGCACTTTTACAGAAAGTACTATGCTGGTAATTGTTTTCAATATACCCAGTAAACACAAGACTTGAGCCATAAAATGACAAAACGTAGAGGTAGTTGAAAAGGATTGCTATACATGAATTGCGGCAGAAAATCCTTGCGGCTTCAATGTTTGTTTGGAAGGGCTGGCACCAATCCCAAAAGTGACTAAGTACATGGCAGTTGTAAGTGAAAAGGAGATCATGGAATCTGCATAAACAACAGCAGTCCTCTCTTTCACATGCTGATCCTCTCGGTTTTCCTCCAAGAAGACAACATTTCCAATGGTCCATATAAACCATGACCTTGGAGAGAACAAAACACAGTACAATGCAGTACAATACACTTTGACAATAAAGCAGCTGTCAGTGGACTGAGTAATTTTAGTCCTATATGAGAAATTACCCAAAATTGCTTACTGGGAAAAATGTAGGTGATGTATCCGGTGACCCTAAAACACCCAAAATGATGTATATTATAAACAAGGGAACATTAAAGATTCAAATGTAAAGTAAAATGTTGAGGGGACTATCCCCTGCATCAGGTAAAAACAAAAAGAGTCTACTACAATATACTTGTTTGTACATTTTAAGCAAAACCACTAAGGTGAAAAGCAAATTAAAAAATATCAAACAGTTGTAATTTAGTCAACTACCCTCGTGCTATCCAGGTCCACCATTTCAACACACTCTATTTTCTTCTTTCTTTTCTAGTAGATAACTGACTTAAGGGCATGTTAAAGGCCATGTCCACCCCAAAACTCAAATTTTATATGTTATTGGCCATGATTCTGTCTTTATAACAAGCCATCTCCCATCAAAACCTGTTCAGCCAATTTGAAGATAAATGTTTTTCCAATATGCTTTTGCAGACCAGGAGCAGCTCACTGTAATCCAATCCATGCCTTCAGCCTCTTTGCCCCCTCTCTCCCACCATCCGGATCCATCTTCGGTCCCCCTGCATCCTATCTTAAAATCCTTTAGGATGTGATAGAGGCTCCCTGCCCAGACCCAACACCGGATATTTTTAAAAAATGTTTGTAGCCTTACTTACAGCCCTTCGTTCCCGCAGCGCTTTCTCGTGACGTCAGCCACGTCTGTGCTAATCACAGACACGGCTAACGTCACGAGAAAGAACCGCGGGAACGAAGGGCTGTAAGTTAGGGTAAGATTAATTTTTTTTAAAAAAAATCTGGCGTTTAGGTCTGGGCAAGGGACCTTTATCACACCCTAAAAGGATTTTAAGATTTTTATATATAAATTATTATTTATTAAAAGCTTATTGAGCAGAGACAGAAGGCAGATACATTTCCAGAATGATAAAGAACTTGTGCATGTAATAAACTGGTTAAATGAGCATTTGGAGTTGCGGGCAGAGATTTTTTATTTTTAGGGTGGATATGCCCTTAACTTAGCAAGCACTGACAGAGAGCAACGACTATAGCTAGCAAGATATTGTCTTTTATAAAGATTGGATAGATTCAAGAGAGAAAAATTTATTCTCCTTCTTTATAGTGCACTATGGTAAGGCCTCATTTGGAATATGCGGAGCTGTTTTGGAATCCCATATAAAAATCTTAGAAATGGAAGCAGTTCAGAGAGGGCAACTAAATAATAAGGGGAATGGAGGGCAAAGGAGGGTATACAGGTAGATAAGACAAGTTAGGTCTATATACATTGGAGAAACGGGGATTGCGCTGGAAAATAATCACTTTATACAAATATATTAATGGCCATACAATAAACTCTCTTGGTGCATTATTTACCAGTAGGTCATATCAGAGGACTTGTGACATCCTTAAGATTAGAAGAAAAGACATTTTATCTTTTCCTGCTTCCAAGATGTGGTAATGGCAAGTTATTGAATAGCTTTAAAAGGGGCTGGATACATTTCTAGAAAAATTTAAGAAAATTAATGTTATCAATACATATAGTTCTGGATGATCAAGGGATCCTTTTCAAGTTGTTTTTGTTACGACGTATGATGTATGAAATTTTAAACATTTCTAGAATCTCGAAAATACTACCTGGAATGCCCAAAACAGAAGTGAATGAAGTTTTGCTACTGGATGGTGTTTTGTTTTTTTTTTTAAAAAAGATTTCGCCCATTGATATGTGTCCCCAGACAATTTTCCAGGTCCCTGAGTCATTTAAAGTAAGTTACCACTGCGTTAATACCATCATTTTAGGCAGAACTTTTGTATTTTTTTTTAATTCTTATTGACTTCAGTGGGTCCACTTGCAGATTTTAGAATTTTCAGATTTTTCAAACACCCGTAAATCTGCAAGCGGAACTCACTGAAGTCAATTGGATTTCAGTGAGTTCAGCCATCTCTAGTAACCAAATATTTAATTATAAGTTCTCTTTGACAAAGGTATCCGCCTCCTCCTTTGCACAATGAGCTTTTATAAGTGCTTGAGCATGTGCAGAGGAGGCAGCAGGGAAAACAGCAGCCAATCATTCGCTGTAATGTCAGCAGTCACACATGTGTGAGTGCATGGTGGGAGGAGCCAGATTACTCTGCAAGAATGGAGGCAATATAATCTTTACATATCTGTACAGTAATGCATCTGATAAAGTGCAAATATATCAGTTGGGTTAAGGGAAGGTAACTGACAATGCCCTTTAACATGCCCCTGAAACAAGACTCCATTTTTTTATGTCCCTAACCCTGCCAAATTAGCCCCCTTGAGTCTTGGACTCATCTCCTGTTTGCCTGTGCTCTTATTCTGCAGCAACCGGTCGGATGTTACCTTTACTAGTCTGTTTTAGTTGATAACATCTGATTGTTTGCTACAGATTAATACACATGTGTACACTTAGTATCTCTTAATAAGCCCTTGTAATAACGTGTTGTACGTTGTTAAAAATATTTGCTATTTGATATGACTATTTATAATTGGTGGCATATTTCTAAAACCCACACTAACCACGGAAGTGCCTTTTAAGTTTTCATTAAAAATACAATCCCACCGAAATACCCCAGATGTTAGGCACAGTTTTCCCTTGAAATATTGAAACAATGGCATTCTCCTAAATAACCATGCAAGTCTGGTACACTATAAAGCAACATACTATCAGAAATACCATCTATATTCTGGTGGGCAATCCAACTGAACCAGTTGTTCTGCAACATCCATAGAATACCACTGCAAACATACAGTTAGGATTATTATTCTATACTATCAGAGCTTTCTGGGAAATATAAGGAAAGATGGAATATACACCTTTGCTTTGTCTGGGTGCATTTCCGATGAAACAATGTGATTATACATATCATTTCAAATGGGTAATTTGTGTACCACACGGGCAGTTTTTCTTGCACCTATTATCTATTTGCTTAAAAACTCTGCTATACAGATATATAGTGGATAATGTACCCCCTACTGAAATTATAAGGATATTATAAGTCACCAAGGAGTTCCGTGACCATATAAAAGCACAAGGCCGCAGGCCGAGTGCTTTTATACAGGGCACGGAACTCCGAGGTGACTATAATCCCTATGAATTTTCAGTAGGGGGTACATTATCTATTTAAAACTACTACGTAGTAGCGCGCCGATTATAGGGATATTCTTTACAGTTTGGCCCCATAGGAAAAAGGGAGGGGTGGGTTATACAGGGAGATTCAATAAAAGTTCTTATCGTTTAAAATGGTGCTAATTTTAACATTTGAAAGCTAACATCTGATTGGTTGGGGCAAAATAAGCTAGATTAGATAATGTGATATTCCAGAAATATATAATTTAATAGAATGGCCAAACCTGTGTTGGACTGCAGCAATTATTACTTTATTGCTCTTAATTGCACGTTATCTTCCCAGAAACAAAATGTGAATTTTAAATGACAACAAATAGATACCCAGCTCTGTGTGATGATGTATCTGAGTTCAGTTCTCGACCTTGTAGAAAACAGTTAATATTTAGTATTCCTTCCACTCTGTTTAATACAGTTTTTCTGAATTGTCAGCAATTATGAAATATGGCCAATTATGCAGGATACAGTGTTCAAGGACAAGCACCCTCAATAGTCTATGTCCTTCCAGACATATTTGGGACAGGGCAGTTGTTATCCTTCATCTAACTGACAATGAAAAGTGCAGACAATATATTAAGAGACATTTAGGACAGTCAATATTTAACCATTTTGATTAAAGGAAAAAAGAACTCATTTAGAGCAACACAGCATAAAACTAAGGTGTTGTATAAAGGTAAAGAATATGGTTGAACAGTTTTTTTTAGTATTATTTATAAATTCATTAAATATACGAATTAGATGTAATGGAATATTTTGGTTACAATTTCACCGTTCATGCACCCCATTTAAGCAGATGAGAGAAGTTTGAGTGATGGGAAAAAAGAAACTAAAACACTTTTTGCACTATGGTCCCTCTACTGGGCTACAGTGCAAACTGATTTACTGTGCTTTTCTGCACCTTTTCATTACCGCATTCTCATTTTTATTGATCTAGGGGTATAATATAGTATTTGAGGTTGAATAAAGACATACGTCCATCTAGTCCAACCTACTCAGCAATACCACATTTCTGCCTAACAGTTGATCCAGAGGAAGGAACCCCCCCCCTGCGCCGAATTATTGAGGGGGGGATACTTCCTGACTCCAAGTGGCAGTCGAAAATATCCCTGGATCAACTCCAACTTTATGTATCGGTGTAAGGGACATGCAACCTTCTTTGTTTTTAGAAAAGTGTCCAGCTTTTTTGAAACTATCCAATGAAATGTCTATCCATGTTCAATGAAAGACAGTTCCATAGCTTACTCTTTTAACAGTGAAAAACCCTTTACAAACTTGAAGACATTTCTTCATAAATTAAGCGATGTCTGTGTTCCTCTGACACATTTTATTGGTGAACAATGCCTTAGATAGTTTATGTATGGCCCATTAATTATTTATACTCAGTGATCATATCTCTCACGCAAACGTGTTTATTAAGCCAGTTTATATAGCGCGTTTTAACAGCATTGTCCTATTTTACAAGCAAATATATAATAAAGGTTGTTTGTGGTGTTACGAGTGTGAGTGTCATTATAATTTCCATAGGTAATACCTGAAATCGCAGCTTTAATGTTCAATTTATTCCACCTCAATAGCAGTGTCAATGTATGGCAGCTCCCATCTAGTCCAACTATCAAGTAGTCAAAGGGTTAATAAAAGCCTTGGACTGACCATTTGTAAAAGAGTGTATGCCTCCCATATCTCTATTGGTTGTTTGTTCCCCAGCAGGGTATCTGTTCAAAGGGGCAAAGTGTGAAAGTCAGTTAAAATGCGCAGACCTGAAAAGACTGACATGGCAGGAGAACCACGGTGATCTGCTGCTTTAAACAAAGCTAGAACAGATGCCAGTTCAAAGTCAATTCATATTTCATAATAATTCAAGGTAAAAGAATTATGGAATACTTTTCAAAATGATGTCAGCTGACAATGGAACTAAGCCATAATGTAAATACCTTCTAGGCATTGTATCATAAGAAAACTTATATTTACAAAAACAATATCATATTTGGTACTATCATATTTGGTATCTTTGGGCAGTATAATATAGCCAATACAAAAACGGTAAAATTTAGTATATGAGGTGTACGGTACTCTGAGTATAGACTAGAGGGGAAAATATAGTTTAAAAGTTTCCCTCCAAAAGGAGGTTATACCCTTCAGGGCGGAAACAGACACCACCCTGGGACCAACCCTCCCCAATTCAGAAAAGGACATAAATTGTGGTACTTGACTCAGTCCAGCAGTTGTTTATATATAATAATACAAATATCACAAAGAATACAAAGATCAGTTAGCCAATTGGACAGAATGTATTGGCTTACATCTTGGAGTATCAAATTGGACTTTTTTCCCCCAATATTTTTCCAATATTGGATAACAAGTTTCCTGGACTTAATCATGGACTTTTCAGGTGCCATTTACTCATAAGATTATTTTACATCTACTCTCAACTTTGTGCTACCTTTTATATTTAATAGTTTACCCTAGCATTTTTCTGTAGCTTTATGCACTATTTTTTACATTTTAACAAATTGTCCTATTCTGGTATATCCCAAAATAAATCGTGCCTTCAAAATTATGCAACTGTATAGGAAGTAATGTTTAGATTATATATAGGTCTGTATATAGAGAAATAGGTGTGGATAAACTTTTTCTTACAGGATCTTAGAGTTAGGGGTGTGCATAATCCCTTGATATATTTAGCAGGTCATTCCGCTGTCTCGAAATGTGGTGGCAGCCTACCGTATAAGTATAGATATATGTTAGTGTGTATTATATGTTCACTACCCCTCCTTACCTGTTCTATTTTATTTTGACTTTTCATTAATTGCTGAATATGTGGGTAGACAGACCGGAGGGGGGGGGGGGTTGTGTGACATGTGGGTTTATGAAACAGGTGTATAAATAACAACCATTGTGTATTTTACAAAGTATTTTTTCATCATTTTATAATGTAAAATAACAAGCGGTGGTACTTTACTGCCTGGTATTGGTAAACGTCTGGTAGTGTTAAGTAATATTCCCAGTATCTTAAATAGCACCCACTACTGTTAAATATCCCTTGTAAGTGTTAAACAATGCTCTTATTTGTTAACATTTGTACTGTTATACATAATGGCCAGAAGTGTAAATAAGTATATATGGTATTTATTATAAATGGATAAATTACCTTTTAGTGCCCATTATAGTAAATTACTGAAATGTCAGAAAATAATGTGCAGTGCACAACTTACTATGCTGTGTTTTTCAGCACTATCAGGGACATGTAATAAAGTTCTTAATGTTAAAAAGATGCTTAATTTGCCACATCCAATCAGATGTTTGTTTCAAATGGTGAAAAACATCTGATTGGTTGGGGCAAAAAAGCACCATTTTAATGATTAACTTTTAAAACATCTCCTGTATGTCTTTAAATTGCCCCTAGGGGTAACCAGCCATGGAAAAACATAAAGAAGAAATAAATAGAAACAAAGAAGAAAGAGAAGTTCCTTTATGTTATAAAAACAAAAACAATTAGGCCCACACTGACACTATCTGAATCTAATATATGTTTTATATATTATTATCCAGGGATATTATCTGGGGATAAGGCTTTGCTTGATTATATTCCAAATATAGACAGGCACATACATTTCAGAATATCCCTTTTATGGATAAAGTTCAATCACAAAATAATGTTATATAGCATTTTAATCCATAATATCACCATCAATAATGCTAACATAATTAAAAGGTGCACGTGCCCTAGAAGAACAGTCCCCAACAGGGATTTATTTAACAAGACCATCCTTAATGCTTATCCAGCTTATAATATATTAATGTGTAAAGAGGCCATTGACAGCCTTAAATGCAGGTCAACACAATTTATCCTTGTGTGAATTTAATTTGAAATTATACTTTATGTCTTATGAGAATCCCTTAGATTTTTTAAATAAATCGTTTCAACAGTATCTCTGTAAAATACAGCTGTTCTTATTTAATACGAGCTGCACACTTTGTCTGTTCTGTTAATTTGCAGCAACCAATTAGATGATAACTTTTTACAGGTCTACTGCAGTTAGATAAATCTGATTGGTTACTGCAGATTCAAATCATTGGCAACATCAACATTTTGCACCTCTTATTAAAAAAACCCTTTACACAAAATGGTATAATGGGACATCTGTTAAAAATTGTCCTCTACTGTCTTATTCATGGGATTATACAGCTTCACAGTAGCTCGGATACTGTATAATTGTGGTTCAGGATCCCACTGTTATTCCTGTTATTCTATTGTTATCTGCTGCAAGCCTTAAGACTATTTCAAGCCAACGGAAATGTAAATTGTAGTCTTGTGTGTTAAATGCTAAAATTAATATTGTGGCGTGTAACTCATAGCAGTGTTAACCTTGGTCTAAAAATATCTTGTGTTGAAAAAATCCTATATACATCTATGCCAGGCTATGCGGGAACGCATAAAAAATAAATGTATTTATGACTATATTATGTCACATAGAAGAGTTACCACTACTGGAATTGCTGACATATCTAGATAACCAGTTATAGTTACAACATTATCACAAAATATAAAACTAAAAAATACCACTATACCTAAAAATACACTGGACTGTGGTAAAACTTATGGGGGTTCTAGAAAT
Source organism: Hymenochirus boettgeri (assembly GCA_019447015.1). Classification (NCBI taxonomy): domain Eukaryota; kingdom Metazoa; phylum Chordata; class Amphibia; order Anura; family Pipidae; genus Hymenochirus; species Hymenochirus boettgeri. Next base: position 76,789,839 of record CM033470.1, read on the forward strand.
GGACAGCACTGTGGTTTGTATGTTTCCCCGTGCTTGCGTTGGTTTCCTCCGGGCACTACTGTTTCCCCCCAATCATAAAACAAACTGTTAGGTTGTATGTGTCAAATAAATGTGCTTCGATTGTAAGATCTCAGGCAGGGGGCTGATGTGAATGTATCCATGTTATTGTAAAGCGCTACGGAAGATTTTGGTGCCATATAAATCCACAATAATAATAAAATTACTAGTGACCTTAGCTCCAGGACTATGATTTGTATAAAGAAATGTAAAACCTTCTAGTTTAATGCAATAAAATTCCAGGTGTCTTTGGGTCTCAGTTTAACTGCTAATTTTCGAACGTTCAGTAATTATAGAAAATAGGCTCCGAAGTCCCAAAATACGAATGATCCGTCCCATTCAGATGGAACATTCTGATTTCAGAACCGAGGGGTTCCGCACCAGATCCCATCTCTACTCAGGATACAATCGTTTGTGTGGGGGGGAGCAATCCCTTTAAATTGATAAACAAACCATTAAAAACTGTCCATGAAAATGAGTAATTTCCTTTTTGTGGCATCTTCAACAGTATCTGTTTTCTTATCTGTGTTTTGTGCTCCTATTCCTTTTTAAAGGACATAATAAAATAAAGACGAGTTAAACTCAACTTATTGCATTTCGTCATTCTAACAATTTCAAATTAAATGTTATGCCACAAAGATGCAGTTTTTTTGCCTTGTTTTAGAATGTCATTATTTTATGGAAGGAAGGAAAAATATTCAAGTACATTATCTTTTTCTCACTGGGTGATACCCCTCGGGCAGAACTGTGCAGATTGCCAAGTAATTTATTCAGGAAACTTGTTCTTTATGCATTTTTACAAAGTGCGTTTTTTATTGGAAGCTGTATCTTTCCTTATAGTAAGGTGCTCTACGATAGAGATAAAAGTATTGCCTGATTTACATCAATGGCTAAGGCTTAATATGGAACTTATTACAGTCTTGGATGTAAGTAAATATAATGTCACGTCTATAAAGAGATAATTATATCACTGACATACTTTGGAATGTCGGAATGTTGTAAGAAATATACAGGGTTATTCAATAAAAGTTCTTATCGTTTAAGGGGCAAATTTTGCCCCAACTAATCAGAGTAAGCTTACAAATGTTAAATAAGATCTGATTGGTTGGGGCAAAATTAGCACCATTTAAACGATAAGAACCTTTATTGAATCTCCCTAACAATTTCTGCTAATCAGAAGGAATGTACTGTAATCACATAAGACAATTCCATGGGCCTTATAATAAGCATTCGCTATAATATAGTAACAGAGATGGGATCCGGGGCCGACTGTGACCGGATCCGAAACAGTACCCCTCGGTTCCGAAATCTGAATGTTCAGAGGATTGTTCGGATTTCGGGACTTTGGATGCATTTTCGATTTTTATCAAAATTCAAGCTATTTTCGAGAATTATCGAATGTTCAAGGCAATTTTCGAGAATTTTTGAACATTTGAAAAAGAGGGGTGGACCCTGGATTTGGGTAGAGAGGGCTGGATTTGAAACAGGGGGACTCTGGATTTGGGACAGAAGAGGGGACTCTGGCCTCGGGAACACTGTGGGGGGACTCTGGCCTTGGGACATGGAGGAGGGTGGTCTTAGCCTCTATTTAGTATAATCAATACTTCTGTTATAGATTTCCTAGTTAGCTACTATAGTACCATTCAGATTGGGCTACACATCAAGGTTTTTTCCTGTTCATTGATGTAACCAATTAGGATAGCAACAGTGAACGTTTCTAGTTTGCAACACTGTGGCAGCTCCTTTTACTTATAACTTACACCAGAGGGCAAAAGTGAGTATTGCTTTTAAAAGGAGAACGGGTAAACAAAGATGGATGCCTATGATTAAGAGCGTGATAGAAACGCTTGAAACGCGTCAGGCGTTTGTGTACAAATCTTTTATATGAATCCAATAAAGATGATGTTTTAATTATTGCCGAGAGACTCTGCATGAAAACCGAGGAGTGCGGACTTCCTTTACATTATTCTGAGGTACCTAAATGACACAGGAACCTGGGAAATGGTCAGCGGAACACATACAAATCACCAAATCACGTAAATAAAAACAAACTTCCTTTACATGTGAGCTATTTTTGAGTTTCCACATATATACGAGGCTAATTTTGTAACCCTCAAAAGTAGACTTGTATATTCAGTAACCCTCAAAACTAGCCTCGTAATTTCTGTAACACTCAAAATTAGATATCCCTTGAAAGTAGATTCGGTAACTCTCTTTTTGTATTCGTTTATTAATCTCCTGTAAGTCTGTGACATTAATGTGTGTTATGCTGACACACACGGCATAAACTACATGAACTATCTATAAGAGAGACACATAAATCACTGCAGCACACACATGCAGCACACACATACCACACATGCATGCCACAGTACACCAGCATGCAGCAGACACCATACACACACATACACACACACGCACACAGACATACACTCATGCTGCTGCCAGCAGACACACAACACAGCATATAATGCAGACATATACACATACACATGCATACAGAAACACACATACACACACACTACATCCAGACAGATATACACACATGCATGCAGCCAGACATAACAACATGCATGCAGACAGAATACAGACATGCATGCAGACAGACATAGAACACCCATGCCTGCGACGACAACCATCATGCAGACAACACACATTCCCCCCAGCATTGTTGGACCATACTGTTTTCTCATGTCAAAAGTCCGCCGAGGGACACACCCCACACGGAGGCCACGGACGCAGCACTCCAGCACTCGGCAATTTTATTTTTAGATTCCCAACTGTACCCCCACACATAACACTATATATTGCCGTTTTTGGTCAATCCCCTATGTCTGCCTCAGACCATGGCCTCATCTATGTATAGTTTTGATTTTAACTACCATTAACAAAAAAAACTGTTGACCCCAACTGCTATTTTTACCAGTTTATTTACAATTCATTTGTAACCAATACTTACTGATAAGTCCTCTTCTGTTTCTGCAAACGATCTGCCTCCTCCCTGGTTGCGTTCATACATAACTACGAATCATAAGTACAATACCCCGCATAATTGAAAACCACATACACTTAGGGATATTCCTTATGGAATCTAGTGCAAATATAATAATAATAAATACCCCTTAAGAGTATGTGGTTTCAATTATCCTGTTGTACTTATGATGGTCGCCCAGTAGTCTTTATGGTTATAATAATGTACTTATTCTGTAAATGGAATACCCTTTAGAGTATATGTTCATTGTATCCTGGTATGTATTATGATGTCAAATGGATGTGGAGTTACACCTATTAAAATGTTTTCACAAGTGTGCACAATATTTGCTTGAGAAGGCCCAGAAACTGGGCCAAAGGTTATATATATCTTTTAGTAAATGGTACACTCTAACGATAGGTTTCTTTTGGTGCATTTCTCTCATTATGGTAAAAATCCCACTATAGATAAAGGATAAAAAAGAAAATAAACACATTACACAAATTCATCAGAGGAAATTTAACCAATTGACTTGACCCTTCTAGTATGCCTTTCACAGGCAATCACAGGCGTCCTGCCGGTCTGGACCTTTCTTCAGCTTCCGTGCCTGGAGAAGGCATGGAAGCTAAGCAAGACAGCCGAGGGAACAAGTGGCATAACTACTGTCACTGCCACCCGGCAACTATGGGGGGGCCTGAAGGTAGTAGGGCCCGCCACAAGCCCAAATCTCTTCGCGATCAGCTGTTTTATAAATGACAACGCGCGATCATCTTGTTAAAGACCGACTCAAACTTCTTGTTCATTTCCAAAAGTTATTTCATATACGCGATCAGCCGTTTTAAACACCTGATTGCAGAAGAGAACATGGAGGGGTCAGGCCTGGCCTCCATCTCGAGGGGGGCCCGGGCCCCTGCAGGTATCCTCTGGGGCTGGCAAGTAAGTTAGCACATATTTAAGCAGTTTATAACCTCGCAAGTTCGAGGTTGGGGGAAATTAGACTAGATTTAAAAGTTTGTTTTGGGGTTGGACATACCCTTTAAAAGGGTTTTATTTGTTTAATAGATAATACAGTAATGTGTTTTAAATTGACATAAACACACAGCTGATTTTCTGAGAGACAAAACAAGGTGTACTTTAATAATTTTCATTTATTACTAGATAATGTTATATAATAATAACAAGCACCTATATGCTCACAATACAACTATAGGTGTTGAAACAGTTTTGTGTCAAAAAAAAAGAAAGAGCATAGAGAAGGAAGGCTGATTCGGCCTATGCATGGAGCCATTGTAGGACCTAGTATGCAGACAGTTTTTGGACACCACCACAGTAAGGTCCATAAATAAGAACAACAACCTAATACACAATAGTACAGAAACAACCTAATAGCCAGAATGGATCATTATTGTTGCTAAGATAGGGATCACAGTTTTGTTTTCCCTTAATGTTCATAAACAATAATGAGGGCTGACTAACACTGACTGGTGAACTGGAGGCTGACTTAACACTGATTGTGGACTGGTGCTGAAGGCAGTATTGCGGAAGGAGGATTTTATGGAGGATTTAACTGCCGCTTTTTTAGTGTTCCACAAGGGTGTGCCCTGAGCAATGTTTCAGTTGCTTCATCATGGTAGGGGCACCCCTGGTTGATTGAGTCTCTAAACACACTTTTTTTAAAAAGGACATCTTGGATAGCAGAATTCAGGATTATAATAGTTACGCACTAACATTGTTTTAACGTCAGTTCAGATATCTCACCCTGATGATATAAAATTCTGGAGGGTGGTGCCTCACAGTGTGTTTCTACCAGTGTGAATGGCAGAATATCATCATTATACTGACTTTTTAATAATAATACAACCCTGGTTAGTGATATGGTATAACAGCGTCCCCTACCCCTCTATATCTACAACTATTATCACAGCATACATAACAAAATAGGTAGGAACATAGAACTAACGACATAGAAAACATAAAGAAAAACATAAAAACTGAGATAGACTTACAAGCGGGCCGACTGTGCAATACACAATAACAATGGTAATGCCAGGTTAATGCCAGGTAGAGATGGCCAAAACGTACTGGTTTTGCTCCGTTTTTCCGATTCCCGATCTCGGGAAAATCCGAGAATTCGAAAATCCAAAAAACCCGGAACGAATTTCAATAATTCTCGAACGTCAAGGCTATTTCGACATTTCTAAAATAGCCTTGAATGTTCGAAAATTATACAAAATACGATCAAGAACCATTTTTCGAGTTTCCAGTCGTTTTTCGAATATTTTTGAATGTTCAGCTATTTTCGAAAATTTCTTGAAAATAGCCTTGAACGTTCGATTTTTGAAATACGATCAAAACTCGAAATGGTCTCCGTCGTCTTTTTAAATTTTCGAACATTCAAGGCTATTTTAAAATGATCGAAAATAGCCTCGCACGTCGCAAATGCTTCTGAAATCCCAAACTCCGGGATCCGTCCGGTTGGAACCCATCTCTAGTGATTAGCTGTGTCCTATTTTGATTGGCAAACTGTATCTTTACGGGAAACATCGGTATATACATATGCCTGGTTTAATTGTACTCCAGGTATTTATTTTCTCCAGAGTACAAACTCTTTAGATACATCGAAAATGTATAGTGCACGTTAAAGTATAATTTCTCTGCTGAACAGTATGTAATGTTCCCTGATATTTGGACTGAAATTTCACTAAACCATGAGTATAAAATCCTGAAATGTTGGCTCTAAAGGTGCCCATTCTCCATGACTTCACTGCCAGGGTTCTCGCTCAATCTTATTGCAATCGACTTACAATCCGAAGAAATAGGCCCAGAAGAGAAATGTTTGCAGGATGCTTAAGGTGAAACTGGCGCCAGCCAAACCGGTATTTTAGCGTCTGATAATTTGATTATGATCAAATAATACTCTGTTAGTGTATGGCCATCATAACAAGCACATTCCTTCTTGTATAGGATGTATATTTACACATTACAGACATTCTCTAATCTCCCCTTTAAAGGGAATGTCCGCCCCCATATTTTCATATTTACTGTAAGCCCCCCCCACCACATGTTTGTTATAACCCTAATTCCTATGGGACTTACTGTACTTTAGTTGTTACTGTATTCAATATGAACCCCAGCTATAACTTTCCATAGATTTTTTTCATCAGCTGTATTTGGTGTTTGCTTGTACTTTGTACCTCCGTGGCACCTATAAATACAGCATAGAATACCGTCAGTGCAAAGTAATAGTCATGAGTCGTGCTTGTAATGCTCCATAGTAACCTGAAAACAATAAAAAAGACAATAAACGTAAGCGAAGAAAAGTGGAACTGCAGAATGAAGCAATTTAAAAAATTGGTAATAAAAATAAAACAAGAGTAGTATTGCTACCTGTGCACCAACTTACTAATCAAAAAACAATAAATGGAAAAATGAAAACCTAGGATGAGACCTTGTTCTTTTAGAAACTGCCGTGGCAAGAACAAATGGCACCCTATAGGTAAAGCCCATAGAAAACTTGTATAAAAAAACACCCCTGAAATATCACACAACAACATCAATCAAAACTGGTGGCTAATACCATCTAAATTTTTAATAAGTGCAGCCACACACTGGTATAAAAACTCAACCAAAAACCCACAGTAAGTTATAACAATAAACAATGGTGTAACACAATATGAACAGAATAGAAACAGGTATAACACTATAACAATGGTGTAACATATGACAGATAATAAACAGTTACCAATATAACGATGGTGTAACAATAGACAGATAATAAGCAGGTATAACAATATAACAATGGTGTAACAATATGACATAATAAGAGAGTATAACAATTAAAACAATGGTGTAACAGTATGAGAGGAGAGATAATAAACAGTATAACAATATAACAATGGTGTAACAATATGACGCGATATAAGTAGGTATAACATATAACATGGTGTAACCAATATGACAGATAATAAGTAGGTTTACAATATAACAATGGTGTAACATATGAAGGAGATAATAAACAGGTCATAACATATAACAATGGTGTACAATATGACAGATAATAAGCAGTATAACAATATACCAATGGTGTAACAATATGAGAGGAGAGAATAAACAGTATACCAATATAACAATGGTGTAACATATGACAGATATAAGCAGGTATAACAATATAACAATGGTGTAACACTATGAGAGAGAGATATAAAACAGGTATAACAATATAACATGGTAACAATTGACGATAATAAGCATTATAACAATACAAATGGTTTAACAATATGACAGATCATAAGAGGTATAACATATAAACAATGGTGTAACATATGAGAGGAGAGTAATAAACAGGTATACAATATACACAATGGGTGTAAACAATATGACGATAATAGCAGTTAACAATATAACATGTGTAACAATATGACAATAATAACAGGTATAACAAGGTTTCGCATTGTTGTAACAATATGACAATAATAAACAGGTATAACAATATCAACAATGGTGTAACAATGACAGATAATAACAGGTATAACAATATACAATGGTGTAAACAATATGAAGAAGATAAAAGCAGTATAACAATATAACAATGGTGAACATTGAGAGAGAAGATACTAAACAGTATAACAATATAACAATGGTGTACCAATATGAAGATAATACAGGTATAAACAATATCAACTGTGTTGAACAATATATACAGATAATAAACAGGTATAACAATATACAATGGTGTAACAATATGACGATAATAAGCAAGGTATAACAATTCACAATGGTGTAACAATTGACAGATAATAACCAGGTATAACAATAACATGGTGTAACACTATGAACAGATAAAAACAGTATAGACAATATAACAATGGTGTAACAATAATGACATATAATAAACAGGTATAAAACAATATACAACTGTGTATAACAATATGACAGAAATATAGGTATAACAATATAACAATGGTGTAACATAATGAGAGGAGAGATAATAAACAGTTATAACAATTACACATGGTGTAACAATAGAGAGTTTATAATAAACAGGTATCACAATATAACAATGTGTAACAAATATGAAGATATAAGCAGGTATAACAACATATAACATGGTGTAACAATAGGACGATTAATAAACAGGTATAAACAATATACAATGGTGTAACAATATGACAGATAATAAGCAGGTATAACAATATAAACAATGGTTTAAACAATATGACAGATAATAACAGGTAAAAATATAACAATGTGTAACAAATCTGACAGATAAAAGCAGGTATAACAAATAAACAATGGTGTACCTATGACAGATAATAAGCAGTTATAACAATATAACATGGTGTAACAATATGAGAGAGAGAAATAACGGTAATAAATATAACAATGGTGTAACAATATGACAGATTAAACAGGTTAACAATAACAATGGTGTAACATATGAGAGGAGAGATAATACACAGGTATAAAACATATAACAATGTGTAACAATATGAGAGGAAGAGCCAATCATATACACAACTTTATGGCTGATCATATAACTCACGGAGTGAAAGATATACAAACACTATGCGTGACAGATCATATAATGCACTGCATGACAAACCATAATACCGCACGGCAGATCATATAACGCACTGTGTTAAAGATGATACAAACCTGCGTGACAGATCATATAATGCACTGCATGACAATCATATGCACGCCGCAGATCATATAACGCACTGTGTGAAAGATGATACAACCACTGCGTTACAGATCACTATAACTGCACTGCATGACAGACCATATACCGCACGGCAGATCATATAACGCATGTGTGAAGATGATACAACACACTGCGGTACAATCATATATGCACTGCAATGACAGATCATATAACGCACGGCAGATCATATAACGCACTGTGTGAAAGATGATACAACACACTGCGGGACGATCATATAATGCACTCATGACAGATCATATAACGCACGGCAGATCATATAACGCCTGTGTGAAAGATGATACAACACACTGCGTGACAGAATCATATATGCACTGCATGACAGATCAATAACGCACTGCATGACGATACATAACGAACTTCATGGTGATCATATAACGCACTGTATGGCATAATCATACTAAACACTGCATGGCAGATCATATAATGCACTGCATGTCAGATCATATAACCACTTCATGTCAGATCATATACCTCTGCATGACAGACCCTATAACGCACTGTATGACATATCATATACACTGCATGGCTGATCATAACGCACTGTATGGCATATCATAAAACACTGCATGGCGATCTATAAGCATGCATGTCAGATCATATAAACCACTTCAATGCCATCATATAACACTCTGCATGACGACCCTATAACGCACTGTATGAACATATCATATAAACACTCTGCATGACAGATCATAAACACACTGCATGACAGGCCCTATAACACACTGTTGACATATCAATAACACTCTGCATGACAAATCATTTAACACACTGCATGACAGGCCCTATAACACAACTGCATGACAGACCCTATAACACACTCTATGACATATCATGATACCACACTGGATGACAGAAATAGACCCTTGATTTGCTATTCACCCTTTGTCACTGGGTTTTACTGATCTTACACTATATTGGAAAGAAAGAAAAAACTTGACAGACCGCTACAATTTGAGGGGAACATTTATATACATCTCTTCACCCATGCATGTATATTTATTATATGGTGTTAGGACACACTATTGATATCTTGTAAATATACTTTTAAGTGTTTTTAATTTTAGAGCATGGCTAGTCTATTTACCCCATGCCTGCAATAACATATTGTATCGCTATATGTGAGTGTGCACATTATTATGGGATACTGTGGTTCTACATTTTTGTGGATTGCAAGTTATTAGTGATTTAACATGAACCCCAAATCAGGAATCAGACGAATGTTGTGTCTGGATGTTTTATAATGAACATGTTGGATGATGGGTTGTAAAAAAAAATGTGGCATAAATGTCAGAATATGAGGCTGTTCAAGTAATTTTGTTTTACATTTGTATTATTAAAGACGTTGATTGTGAATCAAACTGTTCTATAGTTGTATATTAGAAAACAAAGTGCCTCACAAACCGATTCATATCGTGCTAACCCATTTAATTATGACTAGGTTAGCGGAATTGAACAACGGGCTTTCAGTGTCTGCGTTGGTTTCAGACATGCAGCTTCCACAGCCCTATTGAGTATAGCCTTTAGACGGCTTAGATTTCTGCCTAAAGAACTTGATTCACAGAAAGCCACAGTCTTTTAAAGAAAATAGAGGGTAACTATCAACCTCTTTATCACGCTGCAAGTATTTATACTAGCAAAACCCCATTCTTTAAAGAATCATTACCGGAATTTAAAGACCTCCCCCCCTTTCCCTTCTCTCGCACGAGCCGCGTCATCAACCCTCCTCCCACGGTAGATTGTGTGCGCCATGTGCAAGGGGGTCGGCTATTCCCGGCACTGTGGACAGTGGGAGGAGAGTTAATGACGCAGTGCCCAAGATTCTGCGTCCGTGAGCCATCATATAGACATTGCTCTTTAGTATATAGGTATTCCATTGTAAGATTAGGTTTACAACCCTTTTTTATTACATTTGCCTTCTTTCCATAAATTAAGACTGTACATTATGTCAAGCATAGATAGAAAACAAAATCTGTGGTGTTTTTATTACTATTTCTCATATCGTATACGTTTCTACAACCCTTTGAATTGGATTTTTTTTTGGGGGGTGTGTGTGTGCTTAGGGACACAGAATTCAGACAGGATATCACGACATGACAAGATGAACTGAGGCAGTATTATGCGCAATAAATGGGTTATCTTGGCAATGGCCACACTAAACACTGCTAGCATAGGAGCCCTATTAGGGGGTGTTCACCTGCCAGCTGCAAGTTAATAAAATTACATATATTATTACAGAAGCCCCCAACTGACACAACTGGAGATCTTTATGATGATATTTTATAATTCAGGAGATTAACCAGGGATTCAATAAGTTTCTTATCGTTTAAAAATGGTGCTAATTTCCCCCAACCAATCAGATCTTATTTAACATTTGAAAGCTACCAATCTGATTGGTTGGGGTCTAATTAGCACCATTTTAAACGCTAAGAACTTTTATTGAATAACCCTGTAAGCCCTTTTGCTATTGACAATAACAGGGTTTTCATAAAAATATTTGCTTTGGTTTGTAAATGCTCATACACAGCTGGTAATATAGAATCTGTAAAATATTGTTTATCTCCACCTGAAAAACACTGTCCCACTGTTAAAGGAGAAGTAACTATTCCTTTAATGTATTGATTAAGCCATGGGAGGTTAGGAGCATGCTTTACCCCCCCCCTGCCCATTTTTTCAATCATTGACCGCGACCAGTGACTAATAAAGAAAATATTTCCACCCGACCCGATCCTGCAGTAAAAATTCCCAGAGGATTCTGTTCAAATTAACTTATAGCGCTCATTATGGTGCATGCCATAAGTTCGCAAACCATGATGCGGTCGGGACCTGTCACGCTGCTGCAGAGTATCCTGTTGTAAGGTAAATATCTTCTTTTTTGTCTGGTGGCTCCTGGTCAATTGATTGAAAAACGGAGGTAAGCATGGCTCTTAACCTCCTTGTCTTCAATCAATACTTAAAGGAATAGTTTCACTTCTCGAGTGAACTATTCCTTAAATGACACTATACTCACCACAGCCCAATCCATTTTAGGATACCCGGATGGGACCTAAACCCTAGGTCCTTACCCCTGGTTTAACTCTAAGTTTAGCACACTGTTCCTTGCTTCCTCCTTCTGGTCGGCAAGTTGACCAATAAGAAGACATGCTGTTGAAAGCAAGAGAAGCTGGGGACAGTGGCCAGCCTTCAGAACTTGAAGAGGTAAGTGGGTTGACCCAGGGTGATTATTACTATAATTGTCCTTTAAAACCTTGTGAAGGGTCACTAAACATGAACTGCTATTACATATATTTTTGTGAGTCACCTTGGGGATGAGATTCTAAACAGTTAATAGTTGGTCACTAGACCGTGAAGGAATTAATAGGATCTGTGTCGGCCATTTTTATGCACATTGTGAAAGTATGTAAGAGAGAAAACGGAAATTCACTTAAATCTCTTCCAGCAAAGACTAACCAAACAATTTACAGTTCTTACCTGATAAAAGTTTAGAGAAAAAATGTTTATTTTTCTGAAACAAAATTGCCACAATATTGTATTGCCCAGTAAGATACTGTAGCATTGATTGGCTTTCACTATTAATTAGAAGTCTAGAAAAAGTCCTATTGCAATTAACATTTCTTGATTCTATTATACTCAGAACTTACACTTGTCCTTACTGTAATTTCTTGAAAACTTCCATCCAAAGGGAATTTTCAGAGTGCATTGCGATATCTCATTTATTTATTTCAATATTTGTTAAGATTTTTGCCCAAACTGTTGTTGCCAGTCATGCTTGTGATCTGTCAGTTGTGCATGATCCATGGCACAGATGTCACACAAGACTGACAGGCCAAAAATATAACAACAAATGTAACTGCAGAGGGTAAGTCTATGTAGTTGTAGGTCTTGGATGTCACAGAGCTCCAGCGAACTGGCCAATTAAATATATATTATAACTGCAAATAGAAAACAAGCATCCTTACTTTAAGGTGCTGTCATTACAAGGAATTTACTCCTAAATTATATCTAGAGTGTTTTCATTCATATCGCGATCATTCTGTTAAAACAGTTTTACCATGGAATGGATCTTGGGTTTGTGGCGGGCCCTACTACTACCCGCCAAACCCCCCCCCCCCTCTCTCCACCCACTGTCTAAACTTTCATTATGCGCAGACAGCAAAAGCTACAATGAGCAGGTACCAGTGGCGTAACTACCACCCGGGCAGTATTAGGCCCACCACAAGACCAACACTTCCTTGAAGATCAGCGTTTTTAAAGACTGGACCCAAACTTGTGGAACTGAACTGGAAGTTCTGGTCCGTCTTTTAAACCAGCTGATCGCGCATATGTTTTATTCCTATGCACGATCAGCTAAACGATCAGTTAAACAGTTGATCGTGGGGGGTCAGGGGCCGGCCCTCCAATTTCAGTGGGAGCCAGGGCCCCTGCAGTTATGCCCCTGTCAGGTTACCAACAGAGGATTGGGGGTAGAGAGCAGGTGGAGCTGGAGTGAATATTTATACCTTATAAGGATGTAGATATTTATACTGTTTTGAAAACTACAACTCCCAGCATTCCCTGTCTGCACTCTGCTGTTGTACAATCCTTGGAAGTTTGAATTAATGTCATCTGGAGGTCAACTACTTGCTGTATTAACTGTAATCCTACCCCTCCTGGCAGTAAGTGCGACCACACTTACCTGCTTTCTCCAACACCTTTTTGTCTAGAAGCCAGATTTAGCTGAATGGGATGTCCAAGTTATAGCAAACCTCATCAAGTGGAAGATTGTTATTATCATTAGAATCATCCCACATCCCATAGATCATATGGCAAAAAGGATTTACAAAGACCAAAAATCACATGTCATCTGTTACCATGCAGACGCTTGCTTATCATGTCTCATGCATAGGTACAGTTAGAAGTTTATTATTGTGTTCTATGGGATATTGTTACTTTTCTGGCTCTGTTCTCTGCTAGTAAAACCAAGGTCAGGGGTTTGACCCCTGCCTTTCCAGTCACTCCAGCATTAACTGCTTTTTTACCCAGTGATCTCTGCAAAACCTACCCAGGCACTATAAGTTAAAGTCAACATAGCTGTCTGTATTCCTGTCTAAAATCCATCCTGTATGTACATTAGAGCTGTATGTATTTACCCCAAAAACATTTGCCCTTTATCTACCATAGTGAGATTTAGTGTAAGGTGCTATACACAACTGCACATTGTCTGGATTGATAACAATGTTTATCAGTTCTGATTATTAACGACATATCTCTCTGTTTTTTTTTTTTTTTTTACAGGAATTTACAGGTATTCTTCTACCCCCGCGACTCGACCCCGGTTCTCCTTACCATACCCGACCCATAACCCATTCAAAACTCATGCGGGTTACCCCCGAACCCGACCTGCAAATTGCTAACTTGTGAGAACCCGACTTGATGCAGGACTCTAGAACAAATGCACCACAGCGTTTATTATATGGCCCATTAATATATTTTGTATAGTGATCACATCCCTGTCTTTTTGCCCCTTAATTAAGGGGCAACAGACCTTAATTATCAAATCTTCCTGCATAGTCAAACCCCTCTATTCCCTTATTATTTTAGTTGCCCTTCTCTGAACTCCTTCCATAGTTCCCGCCCGCACCCTTCGATCACACAGAACCATCTCCTGTACAGACTCCCCACTCGTACTGCTTCCTCTCGACTTAAACCTTTCTCCTTGAGGCTCCCATCCTTTGAAATTCTATTCCCCTCTTTCTCCTACAGTCAAACCTCAACCAGCGGGTTAAATCTACCCTTACATCCTACCTATCTGGTAACCAGCACAGTGTATGATATGATGTTTCATTTGCATGCACAAGTCTCACTACTACACTTTTACTCCTATCTGTATGTTTCCCTCCTAACTAGATTGTAAGCTCTTACGGGGCAGGGATTCCTTTCCTCTGTGGCAATGCCTAGCACTTACATATTTATATATTTATCAATTATGAAAATATGTACTGAACTTTTTATGTTCTATTTTTGTCCCGCTTGTATGATTTTTTTTTTTGTTATGTACAGCACTGCGTCCCCAGGTTTACTTGATATGGGCAACTACCTCCTAGTGAATTCTAATAACTTTATAATTTAGAGATGAGGATACATTATACCATATAATATATAGAGAAAGTACCTAGAGTTACTTGGCCAGTATACTCATATGGTTATGGACCTCCTAGTGACTCTACTAGATAAAAAAAATAGTAGAGATAGTTGGTAGAACTATTGTTTCCTTTTGATATTGGCATTGTATTTACATGCCTAATTGCTGCTTCCTGAGACAACAATATTGCCAAGAGGGAGAGGGAGAAAGCTGTGCAACTGACAGTAATGGCCATAACCACGACAGCACCTTTCAGAATATTGTCACTTGAAACTCACCAGCACTTTCACACTTCAGTCTTGTACAAATGGAACTGTAAACAAAGTAAATTTTTTTTTATTTGATGACGTGATAGACGTTCTGCAGCACACTTTTTACACGCAATTTTAAGATATAATCCAGATTCATGCTAGCAAACTAATAGATAAATATCTTTTGTATTCAATTAGATCAACTGGACTTGAAGTTTATTCTGGCTTTCTCAATTCAAATGACTTGTCCAAGAATCTGTGGCAATTATGTACCCTGGAAAATCCCAATTAGCATATCACAGCCAGGTGTTAAGGGTGTGATTAGATAGTGGCTAAGAGGTGTTACAGAAACGCCCAGATGTAAGGTGTCAAAACAAGCATTGTACATGGCAGACAGTTGGTGTCGAGCCCCCCCCACCTCTATTTAGGCTTGGTTTCTTTATTTTCACATAAAAGCCTCCTTAACACCCTCTTGAACCCAGTTCCTTTGCCAATATGTTTAACATTACAATCTTCAGAAGGTATGTCCTTTATCCTTAGATGCAGGTACACACTGAGTCCTGACCAGGAATGTGTCTCTTCTGTGCTGGGCCATACATTGATGCAGTTGCTGTTTGGTCCCCGCCAATACAAAATCAGAGCATTCTTGACTGCACTTCGTATATGACGTCAATTTCTGTGTTTTGGTATTGGGTCTTTCGGATGTACCAATTGCTGCCTCAGTGTGTTGTTTGGTTTAAAGGGCAACTAAAGCCACAGAACAACAATGAACCAGAAGGCAGAACACCTTGAATAAACCAGTAATCTGTGTCTTACCTCTCTTTTGATACCGGCACTGGGAAATTGACCTAAAACATATGGCTTGTGCTTCACTTCACAGCATTCTAGTATCAGACAGTTTGGTCAACGACCATTATGTTCTGCACATGCTCAGTCCTTAGCTATGGCACAAACTTGTTACAGTTGGTCACACCCATTAATATCTCTACCTTTACAGGACAGATAAAGCAAGGAAGCATGTGACGGAGTCAGGAGGTGTGGTCTGCACCTGCACATGCACACAGATACTTCACCAGTTCTTAACAGCTTTGATTTACTTAACAGAGTTTCTAAATTGGCATTTTATAGTTTATTGGTGTTTTTTAGGGGGGTTGTTTTCAATTCTGGAGTTTAAAAAAATTGGGTTTTGTTCTCCTTTAAAGCAGACAGGGATATGTGTTTTTTTTGAAATTCTTCTTAATTTTGACTATAGTTATCCTTAAGTTGTGCCACAGAAATGGAATGGTAGGTCGAGTTTGTGTGTTGGAGGTTTATATTTTCATTTATACCATAAAAATAACTTTTTTTAAAGATTGAGCAAAATTTGTTTTTTCGTTTAAAGATAAACTTTACCGTAATTATGGCTGCCAGGGGAATGGAAAGGTAGGTTAGAGTTTGCACTGTGTCTGTTTGGTGTTTGTGTTTTTTAACTGTTTTGAATTTTGTGTCTCTAGCTCAAAAACTGGGGGAGAATAACAGTCCAAAATGCAGAAGAAAAAAAAGAGAAGAAAATGAGAAGAAAAGAAAGAAATGGCTCTTCATACCAAATGAATACTTAAATCATGTAGCAAACAACAATTTATAAGAGCTTAAGGCAATACAAGTTAACAAGATCCCTGCTCACATGATCTATAGTCATAAAAGGATGTAGGTGTGAATAGGCCAGAGTTAACACAGCTACAAAATACATAAATGTCAAAGATAAGTAATTGTGTTTATCAAATTAAATGAAGGTAGGGGGATTTTAGGACATTATTTATGGAGTGCAGAGTAGGATAAAGAGAAGATAACAGGGACATATTAATACCTGCTATATTTACTGCAATTTACCATTGCCTTCAATAGACTAGGGGTCCTGAATAGCCAGCATCAAAAGTAAAGCTAGAGTGAACATTCTCTAAAAAGAGATTACCAGCGTGGAACCTGCAAATAATTATTTACAAAGATGTTTTAATGGCCAGGTAGATTTTACTCTGGGCGTTCCTATAACACCTCTTAGCCACTATCCAATCACACCCTTAACACCTGCTGTGATTCTAATTGGGGATTTTCCAGGGTACATAATTGCCACAGATTCTTGTACAAGTCATTCTGAATTGAGAAAGCCAGTCGGATACTAGCGAAACGTCTTCAAAACTACATTTCAAGTCCAGTTGATCTAATTGAATACAACAGATATACCATGACCTGGATGAATGAGAAACCTTCACAAGCATAATTAAAGTAGATTTATACTCAAGCAGTAACTGGCACTTTCTGTCTGCTCCCTCTCCTTAAAAAAATAGGCTTTTCAGTTTTTAAGCTACCCATACATGGGCAGATGTTCTTCTGATCGAGTTTAATGATTGAAAATACGATCGGAAGAACTGCTCAAAGCATCCCACCTGGAGGCTCTGATTTTTGAAGTGGAAATCTGGTGAAAGATGCAGACTGAAGATGGGTCGTGGAAAATTTTCCGCATGGCCCAATCTTTACTTTTCTGTAAAATAATTGACATTGTCAGCAGTTGTTGGAAAGGTTTTTGATTTTTTGAGTTATCCTATAATTTGATCAATGGCTCAAAAAGTCAATCCCATCTATGATGGATTAGAGAAGGGAGACTTGTCAGTGGCAATGACTGTGGAAGAGACAGCAAATAGGCACAACAGTGTAAATAAAGGGTGCTATTACAGAGATCAAGTTTCTTCCAAAACAACACCCTGCCATAGAGCAGGACTTAACCAAATCCAGTGTGTTCCCTACTGGACTTAAGGCTGAATACCATTTATTTCAAATATAAGGATAAGTTCTGCAAGCAAAAACATAGATATGCCATGGGATCTCCAGTTTTACCCATGGGGAAACTTTTACATGGAGGCAGTTGAACAAAGGCTCTTAATTACTTCAAGCTCTTTGGACCCATCCACTAGTTCAGATATATGGATGACCCTGAGTTAAAATTCACCAAAAGATAGTACAAGCCTTCACAAACACATTAACACCGTGGCCACCTCTGTGAGTTTCCTACCATTCACAGTAAGCAATAAATGGATTGCTGCAGTTTTCAACACCTTACATGTGTGTAGAAAAAGTTCAAGAGCAAAGAAATTGGCTCATTTCACTTGAAGAAGAAATTCCAATTGCTCATCCAAAGCTTTGCGCGCCTAAGGAAATAGCAGGTTTCGGAATAGCCGTGTTTGGTCCTAGTAGTCTAGACTAGAACTATGTGATAATGGAGATTGAGCACTTACCTT
The DNA here is from genome assembly GCA_019447015.1 of Hymenochirus boettgeri. Lineage (NCBI taxonomy): Eukaryota > Metazoa > Chordata > Amphibia > Anura > Pipidae > Hymenochirus > Hymenochirus boettgeri. Next base: position 76,808,236 of record CM033470.1, read on the forward strand.
GACTTTAAAAAAAGTTCAAACGTACATTGGTTTGTATATGTCGGAGTTAACAGACGAGTAGGAGATCGGTAATGAGTTCTGCTACCTACCTGCTTTTACATGATTTTCATGTGTTTTTTATTATGTTTATCTAAAATTACCCTGAACTATTTCTTCATGTCATATTGCTATTAGACTAAAAGGAGCAGCACTAACTACACAATCCCATCATGGTGTGTTTGTAACAGGTGCTGCATTGTGTTATCATGTACAATTGCTATTAACCAGCACTCTTCACATTTCCCAAATGGCATGAGCGGTGATGTACAAATTTTGAACCATACTTTTCGTACTTGCCTGATTTCTCATTCTAAGAGACAAAAGTACTTATCCCAGATCACACCATGGCAAATTTTCAAATCCCTGAACCTTACTTCTCTTATGTCAGATTGCCTTGCTTTATTTCCAATAACTAAAAACAGTTCTCATCTTTAATACTTTAGATTTATAAACACAGATCACACCATGGTATAATACAGTTCTGCATGTGGTATGGTATGTTATACAAAATTGCCTTAGACTATATTGATCATATGTCATTTTACCTTGAGTTGTTAATACATTTAAGAGTTATTTTACTAGTTGTTATCTTTATTTGGTCAGTTTCATGTATTTGTTATTTAATTTAACTCTTGGAGTTTGTCGTGAATTTTTTTAAAGATTTCTTAAAAGTAAAAAAGAGAAACATTGCTTTAGACAAGTAATTGTTCATTTTTCTCATTAGTACATGTTCCCCATGCTATTATTTTTCACTTTTGTTTTGGCTCTAAGCTATTTAAATACAACCTATTAATTGTAAAATTGTAAAATGCTGCCTTCTAATGACTTTATTTATTTTGACAAGGAAAAAACAAAATGAAACCATTTATTTCTAGTTAATTATGGTGTAAAACTTGAGATTATTCACCATAGATTTTATTTCAGGACAACATTTCTTCATGTGTGGTAAAGATTATAGTCATACATGGTGCTGGTGGGTTCATCAAAAAGTTTCCAGAGTGGGACAATGCCTTTTAGAATAATAAAATTTACTGTAAGTATTTTTTAGTATTTTTCCCTTCTTCTGGTGCAAATTGGATATTTGAGTTTTTGTGTTCCTCTTGGTCAACTGGTTAGTAGAGATGGGCGAACTTTCGAAAGTTTGGTCCTTTTTCGAACTTTTGAACTATATAGAAAGTTCGGACCCTTTAATATTAATAATGGTAACTTAATGTAAATGGCTGTGGGACCTGGGAAATGGTCTGGGGAACATGTTCCAATTCCCGGACATCGAAAAATCTATTTTACTCTCACTCGCTATATTCGAGTTCATTCTCGCCTAGGTACCATGTACATTTTACTCTCGGATTCGAGCTTGCGTATAGGTTTTAATGGACACTTACTTGTAGATTCGATGTTCGCGCCTAGATACCCTATCATTTTACTCGCGGATTCGATGCTCACGTATAGGTTTTAATGGACACTTTACTTGTGGATCGATGCTCGCTTTCGGGCATTGATACCATGTACATTTTACTTGTGGATTCGATGCTCGCTTATAGGTTTTAATTAACCCTTTACTCACGGATTCGATGCTCGAACGGTCGAAACATTCGATATTTATCGAAAGTCTGAAAATCGAAAATCTGCATCCGGGATAGTTGACGAAGTCCAAATTCATTCGAATTTGAATAGTTCGGCTCGAACTCGGGTTCGAGTTCGAGTTCTAGTCCATCGTACTGGTAAGTAGTCTCCAATAATAAAAAAAATTGGAGTATTTATAATTACACACACACATATAAGTATATATATATCTTCACGATCATGGTTTGCTCGCGCACTCCTGCTTCCTTCACATCGAATCCCTGGTGCTGCTGAATAATATATTGTAAAGAACGTACGGCAGCGCGTGGGTCTTTCTTTCAATTCTAATATTTATTAGAGTTTAGACAAACACAACGAGTTTGGCAAAATGTCGATGTTTGTCTAAACACTAAATAAATATTGGAATTGAAAGAAAGACCCACGCGCGGCTGTAAGTTCTTTTTACACACACACCTATATATTATATATATATATAAAATATTATGGCAAGTATGGACTGTAGATTCCACCATATGTGAAACAATATGAATTGTATGTACTGTATGTTCTCACAACATGTTCTTGCCCTAATGCAACTTTTTTTTATCAAACTCCCAAACAGAAAATTTAAAATGTTAGCATCCATTTTTGACTAGAGATGTTGGAAGCCAATGAGTTCCATTCCGTTTTCAGATTTTTAATTTATTTCAATAATCGAAAATCCGAAAAAAGAACCATAGAAATAAATGGGAGAAAAAAAATCCAAAAGTTCAGATCGAATTTAGGTTGAATAACCAATAGTAAGTTAGTGTAAAGGACACAGGGATTAGTATGTCAAATGGTCACAGCCTTCTGTAATCAATCAAAGTGACTACGATGAAACAACCTGCTTCGAATGCTAGAAAAATCTAACAATAAAAGTATATTTTTAGGCAAACTATATGTAAGTGGTGCTAATTTATGATATACACTCACTGAAATACTGGGGAGATCTGGGTGTATACCCAGACAAGCACTTAGCTGCAACTGTTCTCTGTCAGCTTCAAATTTTTTGGGCATTTATCTTAACATATCGCATCGTATGCATCAAAAACAATATCCGCCAGGAATCCCCGTATGAACTCACCCCTCCGCAGGACTGCCCCGAACCCTTCGCCCGGTCCGCGTCTACTTGGGTACCTCAGAATAATGTAAAGGAAGTCCGCACTCCTCAGTTTTCACTCAGCAATAATTAAAACACATCTTTATTGGATTCACATAAAAGATTTGTACACAAACACCTGACGCGTTTCGAGCATTACTACCACGCTCTTAATCATAGGCATCCATCTTTGTTTACCCGTTCCCTTTTAAAGCAATGCTCACTGTTGCCCTCTGGTGTTAGTTATAGTAGATTTCTCGTATTTTCGAAAATTTTCGAAATTACAAGGATTACTCGTATTCCGAAAATCATATTTTGGAAATTTTCGGAATTACGAGGATTACTCGTATTTTCAGAAATACATATTTGAAATTTTCGAAATTGCGAGATTTCTTGTATTTTCGAAAATTTTCGAAATACAGTTTTTCGGAAACTTTCGAAAATAGAGAATCTCGTAATTTCGAGGATATTTTTCATTTTAATGGGTCCGCTCGTGGATTTTCAAATTTTCAAATTTTTCCGAAAATTCGCGGATCCTCAAGCAGACCGGATTTTGCGAAGTTCAGACATCTCTAGTTATAAGTAAAAGGAGCTGCCACAGTGTTGCAACATAGAAAGTTCCTGTTGCTATCCTAATTGGTTACATCAATAAACAGGAAAAAACCTTGATGTGAGCCCACTGAATGGTACTATAATAGCTAACTAGGAAATCTATAACAAAGTATTGATTATACTAAATAGGCCTTTTCACAGTAAAAATTTTAATATTATCCTACAAAGTCAATCTATTTATGCGTAAAAAGGATATGGAAATTTGTAATATAATGCACATATAATAAATCATATAACTAATGTATTCATTCTTAATCCATGAAATGGCATTCTATCTGTGTACTAACCTAAAAATAAGAATAAGAGTACATCCAGTAAAGAATAAAACATATGAAATGCTAGAACTTAAATAGAAGAAAAGCAAATATATATATATATATACACTCGATATCTTGAGCTTTATGCATATCTTACAGAGTCGGAGGGCACGATTATAAATGGAGGAAAAATGCCCCCAGATTTTAACCCATATAACATGATATATCACATACTGAATTTAAACCATCCGTGTGTCTTGTTCCCAAATTAAAATCCATTTCACTTCCATTGTTAATAGGCGTTGGATTCTATCCTTATTTCTATGATCCTTGGGAATATGTTGAATCCCCTGAATTCCAATTGTTGGATATGCCCTTGTTGCATTCTATAAAATGTTGTGCTACCGGACTTTTTGTGTTTCTATTCTTATGTCCCTAATATGTACTCGAGCCCTTTCCTTGAAGCTCTCAAAGTGCTGCCCACATATAAGACACCACAACTCCTGCAGGCAAAAGGTAAACTACATGAGTGTTTTACAATTTATGTACTGCCTGTATTTGTATTCTTTTACCCTTCGCTGTACTTTTGAAGCTCCATAATTTAAATATTGGCACGTTATGCATCTTGCAGCTCCACACTTAAGGGTACCCAAATTCTTTAACCAGGATTTATCACATTTAGTGTGGTCACGTCCCCACTGGTGATAATATTCTCCTAAACTTCTTGCCCCTTCGGTATGAACTGATTCTAAGGTTTCCCTAATTTCCGATTTTCATAATGAATGGGTATGTATCTTTTAACAATTCTAGTTATTTGTCTGTACTGAGGACTAAATAACTTAAGCTAGGTACACACAGTACAGATTTCTGAAAGATGACATACAGATCTGCAAGATCCTGTCTCCATCTTTCAAAGATCTGCATACACACAGTCCTGAGCGTTCTCCCTACAGGGAGAACGCTCGGGACTGTGTGTTTCCATCGGCCGCCTAGACTCCTATAGGAGTCAGCGCGGCCGATGGAAATTTTCGGCCTTTCCCGAACGCGCGTACAGCGACCCGATCGTTCGGCGGCCGCGCACCTCGTTCGGGAAACGAACGTACACACAGTAACGATAAAGCCCCGATACCGTCGGATCCGACGTTATCGGCTTTATCGTACTGTGTGTACCCAGCTTAAATCCCTTTTCTGTTTTTCTTCTCTTGTTTTTTGTTTTGTTCCTTATTTAGCTTTCTATCACTTTCTGTTGTATAATTTCTAAGCTTTTCGCTTCTATCTCCTTCGGATTAATCTCTCTGTTAGATCTTGTCCTGCCGTTAGGTATTCTTGTTCTCTGGAGCAATTCCTCCTCAAACGGATATATTGTCCATTAGGATAGATTTTATACATGACGGGGGGTGGCAGGAATCTGCACATAACAAGTGTTCCTTGCTTGTGGTTTCCTATATGCTTTAGTTATATAGGCGCTCTCCTAATCCATATATCGTAAGATCCAAATAACTAACTTTTCCCCCCAAAAGTCCATGTAAAAGTTAAATTGTATTCATTGGTATTGAGGTCCTGAATGGTTGTGATATATATATTTGCTTTTCTTCTATTTAATGTTCTAGCATTTCCATATGTTTTATTTTTATCTGATGTACTCTTTTCTTATTTTTAGGTTAGTACACAGATAGAATGACATTTTGTAGATTAAGAATGTAAAACATCAGTTATATGATTTATTATATGTGCATCTATATTACAAATTTCCATATCCTTTTTACGCATAATTATAGATTGACTTTGGAGATAATAATATTTACATTTTACTGTGAAAAGGCCTATTTAGTTAATCAATAATATACTTCTGTTATAGATTTCCTAGTTAGCTACTATAGTACCATTCAGATTGGGCTACACATCAAGGTTTTTTTCCTGTTCATTGATGTAACCAATTAGGATAGCAACAGTGAACGTTTCTAGTTTGCAACACTGTGGCAGCTCCTTTTACTTATAACTACACCAGAGGGCAAAAGTGAGTATTGCTTTTAAAAGGAGAACGGGTAAACAAAGATGGATCCTATGATTAAGAGCGTGTAGAAACGCTTGAAACGCGTCAGGCGTTTGTGTACAAATCTTTTATATGAATCCAATAAAGATGATGTTTTAATTATTGCCGAGAGACTCTGCATGAAAACCGAGGAGTGCGGACTTCCTTTACATTATCTGAGGTACCTAAATGACACAGGAACCTGGGAAATGGTCACGGACAACACAACAATCACCAAATCACGTAAATAAAAACAAACTTCCTTTACATGTGAGCTATTTTTGAGTTTCCACATATATACGAGGCTAATTTTGTAACCCTCAAAAGTAGACTTGTATATTCAGTAACCCTCAAAACTAGCCTCGTAATTTCTGTAACACTCAAAATTAGATATCCCTTGAAAGTAGATTCGGTAACTCTCTTTTTGTATTTTCGAAAATTTTCAAAATTACGAGTTTTCATGATTTTCAAAAATTTTCGAAAAACGGGAAAACATGTATTTTCGAAAATTTTCGACAATAAAGATTTCTCTTAATTCCTTACATACGTATTTTCGAAAATTTCGAAATTACGAGGATTACTTGTATTTTCGAAAATACATATTTTCCAAAATACGTGAAACTCGTAATTTCGAAAATTTTCGAAAATACGAAAAATCTCGTTATTTCAAGGGTTTTTAATTTTTCGAAAATTCGGATGCCTTGAGCGGACTGGATTTTGCGAAGTTCGGACATCTCTATTCGGAGCCACCTGAGCCCATATATTGGAACGGAGTGCGGGCGATTACATTTGTTTCTATATATATATATATATATATATATGTGATCACAGTATTGTACGAAAACCACTTTGTTTATAAAGTATGCCAGTGTGCAGATAATATGATATTGTATGGGCCTAGGAATTGTGCATTGATTATCTTTTCATGTTTGTAATACCTATTAATAGGATGCTCAGGATACGCATTCCAGTACAACAAATGAAGACACAGTTCCACTTACAGAAAGTAATAAAATTAATTACATAAGAACAAGCGATATACCCCCCAAACCAAAAAAAAAAAGTCAGAGAGGGGGTAATAAAAAAGAGAGATTAACAGCATGATAGAGTGGGCAACAAACGGAAAGGAGGGTAGCAGGGCTTCCATAAGGCACATACAAAATGGAAGACCACAGTTCCCCTTTAACAGAAAGTAAAAAACTAATTACATAAGATAACAAGATAATAACCCCCCCCCCCAAAAAAAAAAGTCCAGAGAGGGGGTAATAAAAAAGAGAGATAACAGCATACTAGGGTGGGCAACCAAATGGAAAGGAGGTAGCAGGGGTGGGGTGGGGGAATAGCGAGGGAGGGATGCTGAAGGAGAGAAAAGCAGACACTGAGAATATGCACACACTGTATACCATAATATACATAACATAGTAACTCTTTAGTTGCTGCCATCCAGTGGATTATCCAATCATTCACTTTCTGTATAATGAGGTATCCAAGTTTGTTTTTCCTGGCTATGCAAGGCTCTGGGCCAGGGATTTCCAACCTGCAGCCCTCCAGATTTTTGAAAACAGATCATCTCATAATTGGAGGACACTTATAATTAATGTAAGTAATAGGACCTTTGTTAATTACAACCTGATTGTATTTATTCTGCAGTGATTGACAGCCTTGCTACATGATTTCAATGTACAACCCCTAACATTCCTTCTGCTGTTTGAGAGTGCTTGTCAGGGAATGGTAGAACTAGTAGTGCAACTACATATGTATTAGAATTGCTCCCAATTTTGCAGACTATTTGACTAAAGTAAAGCAAACTCAGGTTCTGAGAACAAAAATCTTTTTTTTATTGTTTATATACTGCTACACAATAACACCATAGGCAATAAACCTAGGAGCTAAAGATTATTCATTGCTGTAGTCCAACTAAGTAACGAGCTACTTACTTGCAAATCTCTAACCTAAATACAAAGGCTAGACCTGCGAGTTTGACTGCTGATTACAAACTGAGCTTCTCTGAGGATTTCATGAAGTTTTATAGTGTCTCATAAACACTCCCTCAAAATTTGATTGTTCCAGAACAAATCTTAAATCTGATTGGTTCTTGTTTTATTGACCAATTATATGTTGGGGGGTGTGCCAAGGAGACAGTATAAAATGGCCAGCAGCAAGTCCTAGTTCTGTTTTAGTAGTAGAGCTGCTAGTTTGTTCTGCAAGTATAGTGACTATCAGTTGTATGGTGCTCAACCAAGCTTTCTAAATGCGTTAGTTTTGGTGCTTGGTAGTTACAGTGTGGCGGCTCTCTGTTTTGTTATATCTAATTTATCGTTGTTTTGTGCTTAGTGTATTAAAAAAAAGGTTTCATATAGTTATCTCAGAGTTTAGTTTCCTTGCCTGATCAAATTCACTGGCTTTGAACAAAATTGTTGTTGTAGTTGAATTCCATCTATTACCATTTACCCTAAAGACACTCTCTAATAGCTGAGGACAGTCAGGGAATGGTTGGAGTTGTATTTTGAAAACATATAGAGAGCCACAGGTTAATCAGGTAAAACACCTGTAGCCAGTCTGAGTTAGAATGATCACAGTATAAAATACAATCAATTTACAATAATACAGCCCTGCTAATTACATGAATCTGTCAGGCTCTGTATAATACAATGTTTGTTACCATATAACTTTCATTCATGACTTTTACATGTGTGTGGGGAGAGAGGGGATAAAAAGTTTTTTCTTTGATTACCGAGTTTCTGAGAGTTTCACTCAGTATTCATTGAAGATTAATTGAATTTATTAATAATTATAATGTGGTACTAGTAGAGACATCTTCAAAAATTTTCCTTGATTTGCCAGTACACGTGTGTCCTGCTTACTGTTAAGGTTAATACACACGTGTGATCACGGGTCGGCAATAATCATGCCGTGAATGGGCACTCTATCGGGCGAAACGGCCGATCGTTAGGAGATCTGCCAGACCGAACACCCGTTTTGCACGATAAACAGCCGTTCATACACATCGTGTAGATGTTAGATCCTCATAATTTGGTAATAAGTATTAAAACAGCACTACTGCTGGATAATTCTCTATTTATGTTATTTTAGAGCAGGTCCTATCAAAAAATCTTTATATCTTACATTTTTTTAATTACTGAACCAGAAATCTGATTTTGTTTTTTTTCTGGTCAAATACCTTTATATATATATATATATATATATATATATATATATATATATATATATATATATATATATATATAATTTTTTTTTATAAAATCAATCAAATATGTTGCATACCATTTATATTTGGTTTTCATGTGTAAACATATAGGGATTATTCATTCTGGGCTTTGAAAAATAAGATTTACAAGGAGTCAAGCGAGTTAGGGAGAGTTTTCCCCACAACTCCCTTGCTCATTATACAAATAAGGGAAAAGAGACTTCTGGGGAATTATAATTTAATTTTGCATTTCTAGTATGTTAATTAGAATTTCCCAGCAGTAAAGACAGCAGTGAGCATGCTCCAACCCTAAACAAAGTTGGCGGTCAGATGATCAGGTAATCAATGGCTGCCTCCATAAGGCATATAAAAAATGGAAAACCACAGTTCCCCTTTAATGCTGCAGTGACTGGAAAGGCAGGGGTTAAACTTCTGACCTTGCTTTTACTAATAGAGGTCAGAGCCAGCAAAATAACAATCTCCCATAGAACAAAGTAACAAACTTCTATCTGTTTATGCACCTATGCATGAGACCAGAGCAAGTGTATTCATGGGAACAGATGACATGTGATTTTATTGGTCTTTGTAAATCCTTCTGGCCACAATGGTCTATGGGATGTGGATGATTCTAGTACTGATAATAATAATTTATCTCTTGATGAGTGCAGACAGGGAACGTTGGGAGTGGTCTTTTTCAAAACAGAGCATGAATATCTACACCAATATAAAGGTGCAGCTCCCCGAATCCCTACCCATAATCGTCTGTTTTTGTACATGCTCATTATAACCTTTACTGTCTCCCATAATGCAAGTTTACACAGTGGGGGGAGATTAAAATGTATATTCTGCAGGACATAGTTATAAAATCCTAGATAATTAACCAGCAGATCTCCCATGGGTAGGTAGTAGGGGACAGTAGAGGCCCATGGGATATATCCCATGGGCTCTACTGTCCCCTCTAACTACCCCATGGGAGATCTGCTGGTTAATTATCTAGGATTTTATAACTATATGTCCTGCAGATAACATTTTAATCTCCCCCCACTGTGTAAACTTGCATTATGGGAGACAGTAAGGTTATATGAGCATGTACAAAAACAGACGATTATGGGTAGGGAGTGGGAGCGGCACCTTTATATTGGTGTAGATATTCATGCTCTGTTTTGAAAAAGACCACTCCCAACGTTCCCTGTCTGCACTCATCAAGAGATAAATTATTATTATCAGTTACTAGAATCTCCACATCCCATAGACCATTGTGGCCAGAAGGATTTAACAAGACCAATAAAATCACATTGTCATCTGTTCCATTAATACACTTGCTCTGGTCTCATGCATAGTTAAACAGATAGAGTTTGTTACTTTGTTCTATGGGAGATTGTTATTTTGCTGGCTCTGACCTCTATTAGTAAAAGCAAGGTCAGAAGTTTACCCCTGCCTTTCCAGTCACTGCAGCATTAAAGGGGACTGTGGTTTTCCATTTTTTTATATGCCTTATGGAGGCAGCCATTGATTACCTATCATCTGACCGCCAACTTTGTTTAGGGTTGGAGCAGCTCACTGCGTCTTTACTGCTGGGAAATTCTAATTAACATACTAGAAATGCAAAATTAAATTATAATTCCCCAGAAGTCCTCTTTCCCTTATTTGTATAATGAGCAAGGGAGTTGTGGGGAAAACTCTCCCTAACTCGCTTGACTCCTTGTAAATCTTATTTTTCAAAGCCCAGAATGAATAATCCCTATATGTTTACACATGAAAACCAAATATAAATGGTATCAACATATTTGATGATTTTATAAAAAAATTATATTTATTATTATATATATATATATATATATATATATATATATATATTATATAAGGTATTTGACCAGAAAAAAAAACAAAATCAGATTTCTGGTTCAGTATTAAAAAAATGTAAGATATAAGATTTTTTGATAGGACCTGCTCTAAAATAACATAAATAGAGAATATCCAGCAGTAGTGCTGTTAATACTTATTACCAAATATGAGGATCTACATCTACCCGATGTGTATGAACGGCTGTTTATCGTGCAAAACGGGTGTTCGGTCTGCGATCTCCTAACGATCGGCCGTTTCTCCCGATAGAGTGCCCATTCACGGCATGATTATTGCCGACCCGTGATCACACGTGTGTATTAACCTTAACAGTAAGCAGGACACACGTGTACTGGCAAATCAAGGAAAATTTTTGAGATGTCTCTACTAGTACCCACATTATTTATTAATAAATTCAATTAATCTTCAATGAATACTGAGTGAAACTCTCAGAAACTCGGTAATCAAAGAAAAAAACTTTTTATCCCCTCTCTCCCCACACACATGTAAAAGTCATGAATGAAAGTTATATGGTAACAAACTGTATTATACAGAGCCTGACAGATTCTGTAATTAGCAGGGCTGTATTAGTAAATTGATTGTATTTTTACTGTGATCATTCTAACTCAGACTGGCTACAGGTGTTTTACCTGATTAACCTGTGGCTCTCTATATGTTTTCAAAATACAACTCCAACCATTCCCTGACTGTCCTCAGCTATTAAGAGTGTCTTTAGGGTAAATGTAATAGATGGAATTCAACTACAACACAATTTTGTTCAAAGCCAGTGAATTGATCAGGCAAGGAAACTAAACTCTGAGATAACTATATGAAACCTTTTTTTAATACACTAACACAAAACAACATAAATTAGATATAACAAACAGAGAGCCGCCCACACTGTAACTACCAAGCACCAAAACTAACGCATTTAGAAAGCTTGGTTGAGCACCATACACTGATAGTCGCTATACTTCAGAACAAACTAGCACTCTACTACTAAAACAGAACTAGGACTTGCTGCTGGCCATTTTAATTCTGTCTCCTTGGCACACCCCCCAACATATAATTGGTCAATAAAACAAGAACCATCAGATTTAAGATTTGTTCTGGAACAATCAAATTTTGAGGGAGTGTTTATGAGACTATAAAACTTCAGAAATCCTCAGAGAAGCTCAGTTTGTAATCAGCAGTCAAACTCGCAGGTCTAGCCTTTGTATTTAGGTTAGAGATTGCAAGTAAGTGCTCTTACTTAGTTGGACTACAGCAATGAATAATCTTTAGCTCCTAGGTTTATTGCCTATGGTGTTATTGTGTAGCAGTATATAAACAATAAAAAAAAGATTTTTGTTCTCAGAACCTGAGTTTGCTTTACTTTAGTCAAATAGTCTGCAAAATGGGGAGCAATTCTAATACATATGTAGTTGCATCACTACTAGTTCTACCATTCCCTGACAAGCACTCTCAAACAGCAGAAGGAATGTTAGGGGTTGTACATTGAAATCATGTAGCAAGGCTGTCAATCACTGCAGAATAAATACAATCAGGTTGTAATTAACAAAGGTCCTATTACTTACATTAATTATAAGTGTCCTCCAATTATGAGATGATCTGTTTTCAAAAATCTGGAGGGCTGCAGGTTGGAAATCCCTGGCCAGAGCCTTGCATAGCCAGGAAAAACAACTTGGATACCTCATTATACAGAAGTGAATGATTGGATAATCCACTGGATGGCAGAACTAAAGAGTTACTATGTTATGTATATTATGGTACAGTGTGTGCATATTCTCAGTGTCTGCTTTTCTCTCCTTCAGCATCCCTCCCTCGCTATTCCCCCCCCCACCCCCCCCTGCTACCTCTCCTTTCCATTTGGTGCCCACCTAGTATGCTGTTATCTCTCTTTTTTATTACCCCCTCTCTGGCTTTTTTTTTTGGGGGGGGGGGTTATTATCTTGTTATCTTATGTAATAGTTTTTTACTTTCTGTTAAAGGGGAACTGTGGTCTTCCATTTTGTATGTGCCTTATGGAAGCAGCCATTGATCCCTGATCATCTACCGCTGCCTTGGTTTAGGGTTGGAGCCTTCACTGCTGTGTTTTCTGCTGGAAATTCTTTAACATACCAGAAATGCAAAATCAAATTATAATTCCCCAGAAGTCTCTTTTCCCTTATTGCATAATGAGCAAGGGAGTTGTGGGAAAACTCCCTAACTCGCTTGACTCCTTGTAAATTATTTTCAAAGCCCAGAATGAATAAAGTTATGTTTACACATAAATACTAAATATATTTAGGCAGTGGTATGCAATATATTTGAGGATTTTATAAATATATATATATAAAAGGAATTTGACCAGAAAAAAAGAAAATCAGTTTTCTCATTCATTAATAAAAAATGTGATATAAAGTTTTTTGATAGAGCCTGTCTCTAAAAAACATAAATAGAGAATTACCCAGCTGTTGGGGATTTTAATACTTATTACCAATAATGAGGATCTAAGCTCACCAAGCTGAAGGGAGCTCGGTTGAGCCACCAGCCAGATATTACTAGACCAACGTCAACTGTTGTAGCCTTTATGCCTAAATACAAGACTACAACTTTCAGTATAGCTGCTAAGCCAAACTAGGCTGCATTTAGCTCCTTGCATTTTATAGTGTCTCCAAACACACCTTTAAAATCTGATTGGTCTGATTTAAATCTTGAATCTGATTGGATCTTGGGTATTGGACCAATCTATACCCCCCCCTAAATCTGATTGGTCCAATATCCTCGATCCAATCAGATTCATGATTTAAATTAGACCAATAGATTTTAAAGGTGTGTATGGGAGACACTATAAAATGCAAGAGATCTGAATTGTAGCCTAGTGTTGGATTAGCTGCTGTACTGATAAGTTGTAGTTAGGCACAAGGGCTATAAAAGATAGCTGTTAGACTAGTATACACTGGCTGGGTAGGCTCCATGAGCACCTTCAGCCTGGTGAACCTTAGATTCTCTGTATTTGGTGACAAGTATTAAAACAGCACTACTGCCATGTATTTCTTATTTATGTTATATTAGAGAAGGGCTAAAAAATATTTTTTTTCTATCATTTTTTTTATTTGTTGGCCAGAAATCTGATTTTTTTTTTCTCTTCCCATACCTTCTAAATAGTTCAAATATTACAGGCATATTTTATAAAAGCAATCAAATATAGCATACCACTGCCTTTATTAGTTGTTGTATGCATGTGTAAACAAGCGTTTATTCATTCTGGGCTTTGAAAAATAAGATTTACAAGGAGTCAAGCGAGTTAGGGACAGTTTTCCCCACAACTCCCTGTTCATTATGCAAAAGGGAAAAGAGACTCTGGGGAATTATAATTTGATTTGCATTTCTGGTATGTTAATTAGAATTTCCCAGCAGAAAAACAGCAGTGAGCATGCTCAACCCTAAACCAGGCAGCGGTCAGATGATCGTGATCAATGGCTGCCTCCATAAGGCACATACAAAATGGAAGACCACAGTTCCCCTTTAACATTAGGGTTTACATTCAAAGGACACATAAATGTATTAAATAATGTATCACAGTGGGATTGTGTAATATGAAGCATCCAAGCTATTATGTGTGTGAGGGCTGATACACAGGGGCAGATTTTGGTGCCTGATTGGTCTCTGATGATTTTTCTTTGATAATTTTTATCAGACGGAGATTGGAAGGAAAACTAGCAGCCAACCATCTGTTCTATTTCCAGTCCAAATTAGTCATGTTGCATGATTGGATGTTCTGGTAAATGGCTGATCTAGCGTAATTCTTTTCAGCCTTCAAACAAGCCTAGAATGTCTCTAGCTTCTCTAGATCTTAAGTTATAGGTGTATAGCCTTGTAAAAGTTACACTTTCCACACAGCCCAGTGTCTCTGTGACAGGCTTGTGCGACGCCAAAATGAAATCTTTTCTGAAGCTAGTTACAGAGCTGCAACCATTCTTGTCCATTGCTCTTTGTCCACCTAAAAATATTGTCAGGCTATCTTTTTTTTTCAATTTCTGGTGATGTCACTGCTCACAGAGAAAACACCCTTTATACTGCAGTAACTTTGGATAGACTACAGCTAAATGCATATCCAGAGTCATTTTAAAGGTAGGCTTCGTTTGTGGACAAAAAAGTACCGCAATATTTCAACCCATCTACCAAATAGCAAAAGCCTACGGCTGACCATTCACTATAGCAGTCGCTAGAAAAGTTCGCCACGGCCATTCATATGGTGCATCGGGAACCACACAATCAGACATAATTTTTCGACATACCAAGATCGGTTGCAGCTGCCCCAAATACACCATCCATTCTTGGTGATGACCATCTGATACACTAATATTGGTAAGTCGGTCCGAAATTGGATGGTTTGTACCCAGCCTGTCACTCAACAATTCCCTTACTGATCATTATCTCTACTTACTTCTTGGTTTAAAGCATTATTCACCATAAATCTGATCAAAATGTTGGTATTCTTTAATAAAACAGGCTATTACTGTACAAAAATAATGGAAAACACATAAACGAAAACAGACAAGTTATGGCATTACAATAGAGATGGGATCCGGGTCCAATACCCAGATCCATCAGATTCAAATTTAAATCAGGCCAATCAGATTTTAAAGGTTTGTTTGGGAGACACTATAAATGCAAGAGATCTAAATTGCCGCCTAGTTTGGCTTAGCAGCTATACTGATAATTTGTAGTCTTGTATTTAGGCAAAAGGCTCCAACAGTTGACTGTTGGTCTAGTATATATCTGGCTGGGTAGCTCAACAAGCTCCCTTCAGCTCTGGTGAGCCTTAGATCCTCATTATTTGGTAATAAGTATTAAAACAGCGCTGCTGCTGATAATTCTCTATTTATGTTATTTTAGAGCAGGTCCTATCAAAAATCTTTATTCTTACCTTGGCCTTTACTGTCCCCAACTTCTACCTACCCATGGGCCTCTACTGTCCCCAACTTCTACCTACCCATGAGCCTCTACTGTCCCCAACTTCTACCTACCCATGGGCCTCTACTGTCCCCTACTACCTACCCATGGGAGATCTGCTGGTAATTATCTAGGATTTTATAACTATGTCCTGCAGAATATACATTTTAATCTCCCCCCACTGTGTAAACTTGCATTATGGGAGACAGTAAAGGTTAAATGAGCATGTACAAAAACAGACGATTATGGGTAGGATTCGGGGAGCTGCACCTTTTATTGGTGTAGATATTCATGCTCTGTTTTGAAAAAGACCACTCCCAACGTTCCCTGTCTGCACTATCAAGAGATAAATTATTATTATCAGTACAGAATCATCCACATCCATAGACCATTGTGGCCAGAAGGATTTACAAAGACCAATAAAATCACATGTCATCTGTTCCCATGAATAACTTGCTCTGGTCTCATGCATAGGTGCATAAACAGATAGAAGTTTGTTACTTTGTTCTATGGGAGATTGTTATTTTGCTGGCTCTGACCTCTATTAGTAAAAGCAAGGTCAGAAGTTTAACCCCTGCCTTTCCAGTCACTGCAGCATTAAAGGGAACTGTGGTTTTCCATTTTTTATATGCCTTATGGAGGCAGCCATTGATTACCTGATCATCTGACCGCCAACTTTGTTTAGGGTTGGAGCATGCTCATCTGTCTACTGCTGGGAAATTCTAATTAAATACTAGAAATGCAAAATTAAATTATAATTCCCCAGAAGTCTCTTTCCCTTATTTGTATAATGAGCAAGGGAGTTGTGGGGAAAACTCTCCCTAACTCGCTTGACTCCTTGTAAATCTTATTTTCAACACCAGAATGAATAATCCCTATAGTTTACACATGAAAACCAAATATAAATGGTAGCAACATATTTGATTGATTTTATAAAAAAATTATTATATATATATATATATATTATATATATATATATATATATATATATATATATTATAAAGGTATTTGACCAGAAAAAAACAAAATCAGATTCTGGTTCAGTAATTAAAAATGTAAGATATAAAGATTTTTTGATAGGACCTGCTCTAAAATAACATAAATAGAGAATTATCCAGCAGTAGTGCGTTTTAATACATTATACCAAATATGAGGATCTAACATCTACACGATGTGTATGAACGGCTGTTATGTGCAAAACGGGTGTTCGGTCTGGCAGATCTCCTAACGATCGGCCGTTTCGCCCGATAGAGTGCCCATTCACGGCATGATTATGCCGACCCGTGATCACACGTGTGTATTAACCTTAACAGTAAGCAGGACACACGTGTACTGGCAAATCAAGGAAAATTTTTGAAGATGTCTCTACTAGTACCACACTTATAATATATAAATTCAATTAATCTTCAATGAATAATGAGTGAAACTCTCAGAAACTCGGTAATCAAAGAAAAAACTTTTTATCCCCTCTCCCCCACACACATGTAAAAGTCATGAATGAAAGTTATATGGTAACAAAACATTGTATTATACAGAGCCTGACAGATTCATGTAATTAGCAGGGCTGTATTATTGTAAATTGATTGTATTTTATACTGTGATCATTCTAACTCAGACTGGCTACAGGTGTTTTACCTGATTAACCTGTGGCTCTCTATATGTTTTCAAAAACAACTCCAACCATTCCCTGACATGTCCTCAGCTATTAGAGAGTGTCTTTAGGGTAAATGGTAATAGATGGAATTCAACTACAACAACAATTTGTTCAAAGCCAGTGAATTGATCAGGCAAGGAAACTAAACTGAGATAACTATATGAAACCTTTTTTTAATACACTAAGCACAAAACAACGATAAATTAGATATAACAAAACAGAGAGCCGCCACACTGAACTACCAAGCACCAAAATAACGCATTTAAAAGCTTGGTTGAGCACCATACAACTGATAGTCGCTATACTTGCAGAACAAACTAGCAGCTCTACTACTAAAACAGAACTAGGACTTGCTGCTGGCCATTTTATACTGTCTCCTTGGCACACCCCCCAACCTATAATTGGTCAATAAAACAAGAACCAATCAGATTTAAGATTTGTTCTGGAACAATCAAATTTTGAGGGAGTGTTTATGAGACACTATAAAACTTCATGAAATCCTCAGAGAAGCTCAGTTTGTAATCAGCAGTCAAACTCCAGGTCTAGCCTTTGTATTTAGGTTAGAGATTTGCAAGTAAGTAGCTCGTTATTAGTTGGACTACAGCAATGAATAATCTTAGCTCCTAGGTTTATTGCCTATGGTGTTATGTGGTAGCAGTATATAAACAATAAAAAAAAGATTTTTTGTTTCAGAACCTGAGTTTGCTTACTTTAGTCAAATAGTCTGCAAAATTGGGAGCAATTCTAATACATATGTAGTTGCACTACTAGTTCTACCATTCCCTGACAAGCACTCTCAAACAGCCGAAGGAATGTTAGGGGTTGTACATTGAATCATGTAGCAGGCTTGCAATCACTGCGATAAATACAATCAGGTTGTAATAACAAAGGTCCTATTACTTACATTAATTAAGTGTCTCCCAATTATGAGATGATCTGTTTTCAAAAATCTGGAGGGCTGCAGGTTGGAAATCCCTGGCCAGAGCCTTGCATAGCCAGGAAAAACAAACTTGGATACCTCATTATACAGAAAGTGAATGATTGGATAATCCACTGGATGGCAGCAACTAAAGAGTTACTATGTTATGTATATTATGGTATACAGTGTGTGCATTTCTCAGTGTGCTTTTTCTCTCTTCAGCATCCTCCCTCGCTATTCCCCCACCCCACCCGCTACCTCCTTCCATTTGGTTGCCCACCCAGTATGCTGTTATCTCTTTTTTATTACCCCCTCTCTGGACTTTTTTTTTTGGGGGGGGGGGTATTATCTTGTTTCTTATGTAATTAGTTTTTTACTTTCTGTTAAAGGGGAACTGTGGTCTTCCATTTTGTATGTGCCTTATGGAAGCAGCCATGATCCCCTGATCATCTGACCGCTGCCTTGGTTTAGGGTTGGAGCATGCCACTGCTGTGTTTTCTGCTGGGAAATTCTAATTAACATACCAGAAATGCAAAATCATTATAATTCCCCAGAAGTCTCTTTTCCCTTATTTGCATAATGAGCAAGGGAGTTGTGGGGAAAACTCTCCTAACTCGCTTGACTCCTTGTAAATCTTATTTTCAAAGCCCAGAATGAAAAAAGTTATGTTTACACATAAATACTAAATATAATATAGGCAGTGGTATGCATATATTTGATGGATTTTATAATATATATATATAAAAGGAATTTGACCAGAAAAAGAAAATCAGTTTCTATTCATTAATTAAAAAAATGTAAGAATAAAGATTTTTGATAGAGCCTGCTCTAAAATAAACATAAATAGAGAATTACCCAGCTGTTGGGGATATTTTAATACTTATTACCAAATAATGAGGATCTAAGGCTCCAGAGCTGAAGGGAGCTCGTTGAGCCACCCAGCCAGATATATACTAGACCAACACGTCAAATGTTGTAGCCTTTATGCCTAAATACAAGACTACAACTTATCAGTATAGTGCTAAGCCAAACTAGGCTGCAATTTAGCTCTCTTGCATTTTATAGTGTCTCCCAACACACCTTAAATCTGATTGGTCTGATTTAAATCTTGAATCTGATGGATCTTGGGTATTGGCAATCCTATACCCCACCCCTAAATCTGATTGGTCCAATTCCTCGATCCAATCAGATTCATGATTTAAATTAGACCAATTAGATTTTAAAGGTGTGTATTGGAGCACTATAAAATGCAAGAGATCTGAATTGTAGCCTAGTGTTGGATTAGTGCTGTACTGATAAGTTGTAGTTTAGGCACAAGGGCTATAAAAGATAGCTGTTGACTAGTATACACCTGGCTGGGTATCCATGAGCTACCTTCAGCCCTGGTGAAACCTTAGATTCTTGTATTTGGTGGACAAGTTTAAAACAGCACTACTGCCATGTAGTTCTCTATTTATGTTATATTAGAGAAGGCAAAAAATATTTTTTTCTTATCATTTTTTTATTTGTTGGCCAGAAATCTGATTTTTTTTTTTCTTCACACATACCTTCTAAAA
The DNA here is from genome assembly GCA_019447015.1 of Hymenochirus boettgeri. Classification (NCBI taxonomy): domain Eukaryota; kingdom Metazoa; phylum Chordata; class Amphibia; order Anura; family Pipidae; genus Hymenochirus; species Hymenochirus boettgeri. The sequence continues at coordinate 76,828,000 of CM033470.1, forward strand.
TAGTTCAATATATACAGGCATATTTAAAAAGCAATCAATATAGTGCATACCACTGCCTTATTTAGTTTGGTATGCATGTGTAAACATATAGCGTTTATTCATTCTGGGCTTTGAAATAAGATTTACAAGGAGTCAAGCGAGTTAGGGACCGTTTTCCCCACAACTCCCTTGTTCATTATGCAAATAAGGGAAAAGAGACTTCTGGGGAATTATAATTTGATTTTGCATTTCGGTAGTGTAATTAGAATTTCCCAGCAGAAAAGACAGCAGTGAGCATGCTCAACCCTAAACCAAGGCAGCGGTCAGATGATCAGGTGATCAATGGCGCCTCCATAAGGCACATACAAAATGGAAGACCACAGTTCCCCTTTACATTAAGGGTTTACATTCAAAGGAAACCATAAATGTATAAATAATGTATCAACATGGGATTGGGTAATATGAAGCATCCAGCTATTATGGGGTGTGAGGGCTGATACACAGGGGCAGATTTTTGGTGCTGATTGGTCGTCTGATGATTTTTCTTTGTAATTTGATCAGACGGAGATTGGAAGGAAAACTAGCAGCCAACCAATGTGTCTATTTCCAGCCAAAATAGTCATGTTGCATGATGGATGTTCGGTAAATGGCTGATCTAGCGTATTCTTTGCCTTTCAAACAAGCCTAGAGATGTCTCTAGCTTCTCTAGATCTTAAGTTATAGGTGTATAGCCTTGTAAAATTACACTTTCCACACAGCCCAGTGTCTCTGTGACAGGCTTGTGACGCCCAAAATAGAAATCTTTTCTGAAGCTAGTTACAGAGCTGCAACCATCTTTGTCCATTGCTTTTGTCCACCTAAAATTGTCAGGCTATATTTTTTTTTCAATTCTGGTGATGTCACTGCTCACAGGAGAAAACACCCTTTATACTGCAGTAACTTTGGATAGACTACAGCTAAATGCATATCCTAGAGTCATTTTAAAGGTAGGCTTCGTTTGTGACAAAAAAGTACCGCCAATATTTAACCCAATCTACCAAATAGCAAAAGCTACGGCTGACCATTCACTACTAGCAGTCGCTAGAAAAGTTCGCCACGGCCATTCATATGGTGCCATCGGGAACCACACAATCAGACAAATTTTTCGACATACAAGATCGGTTGCAGCGCCGCAAACACCATCCAATTCTTGGTATGACCATCTGATACACGTAATATTGGTAAGTCGGTCCGAAAAATTGGATGGTTTGTACCAGCCTGTCACTAACAATCCCATTACTGATCATATCTCTACGTTATCTTGGTTAAAGCTTATTCACCATAAATCTGATCAAAAATGTGGTACTTTAATAAAACTAGGCTATACTGTACAAAAAATAATGGAAACACAAAAACGAGAAAACAGACAAGTATGGCATTCAAATAGAGATGGGATCCGGGTCCAATAACCAAGATCCAATCAGATTCAAATTTAAATCAGGCCAATCAGATTTTAAAGGTTTGTTTGGAGACACTATAAAATGCAAGAGATCTAAATTGCAGCCTAGTTTGTTAGCAGCTATACGATAAGTTGTGTCTTGTATTTAGGCATAAAGGCTCAACAGTTGACTGTGTGTCTAGTATATATCTGGCTGGGGTAGGCTCAACAAGCTCCCTTCAGCTCTGGTGAGCCTAGATCCCATTATTTGTTATAAGTATTAAAACAGAGCTGCTGGCTGGATAATTCCTATTTATGTTATTTTAGAGCAGGTCCATCAAAAATCTTTAATCTTACATTTTTTTAATTAATGAACTAGAAAACTGATTTTCTTTTTTTCTGGGCAAATTCCTTTTTTTATATATATTTATATAAAAACTATCAATATAGTGCATACCACTGCCCATATTTAGATTTATGTGTAAACGTAGGTTTTATTCATTCTGGGCTTTGAAAAATAAGATTTACAAGGTCAAGCAAGTTAGGGAGAGTTTTGCCCACAACTCCCTTGCTCATTATGCAAATAAGGGAAAAACAGACTTTGGGGAATTATAATTTGATTTTGCATTTCTGGTATGTTAATTAGAATTTCCCAGCAGAAAAGACAGCAGTGAGCATGCTCCACCCTAAACCAACGGCAGCGGTCAGATGATCAGGTGATCAATGGCTGCCTCCATAAGCACATACAAAATGGAGACCACAGTTCCCCTTTAAAGGGGAACTGTGGTCTTCCATTTTGTAGTGGCCTTATGGAGGCAGCCATTGATCACCTGATCATCTGGCTGCCGCCTTTATGCTGGGGAAATTCTAATTACATACCCGAAATGCAAAATTAAATTATAATTCCCCAGAAGTCTCTTTACCCTTATTGCATAATGAGCAAGGGAGGTGTGGGGAAAAACTCTCCCTAACTCGCTTGACTCCTTGTAAAGCCCAGAATGAATAAAAGCTATATGTTTACACATGAATACCAAACTAAATAAAGGCAGTGGGTATGCCTATATTTTGTAGCTTTTAAAAATATGCCTGTATAATTTGAACTATTTTAGAAGGTATTTGGCAAGAAAAAAAATCAGATTTTCGCCCATTATTAAAAACATGATAAGAAAAAATATTTTTAGTACTTCTCTAATAAACATAATAGAGAACTACATGGTAGTAGTGCAGTTTTAAAACTTGTGCACCAAAACAGAGGACTAAGGCCCACCAGGGCTGAAGGTAGCTCATGGAGCCACCAGCCAGGTATACTAATCTAACAAGCTATCTTTTTGTAGCCCTTATTCCTAACTACAACTTATCAGTACAGCAGCTAATCCAACACTAGGCTGCAATTCAGATCTCTTACATTTTTATAGTGTTCCCATACAACCTTTAAAATCTGATTGGTCTAATTTAAAATCTTGATCTGATTGGATCAAGGGTATGGTACCAATCAGATTTAGGGGTGGGGTATAGGATGGTCATACCCAGAATCCCATGGGTAGGTAGAAGTTGGGGACAGTAGAGGCCCATGGGTAGGTAGTTGGGGACAGTAGGGATATATTATATAAAGTGTACATTGTACTATATATCAGGGATCTCCTACATGTGGGCCTAAATTTGTTTGAAAAATATAACTCCCAGCATTTCACTACAGCCCTTACTATATTAGAAGGCATCCAGGGAATGTTGGGAGTTGTAGTGTTCAGACATTTGGATGTCTGCAAGTTTAAAACCCCTGCTATATATATTAGTGGTATGGTAGGTTTGTTTCTATGAACATTTTTGGTTATGAATAAAACATATATTTTAACTTCCCTGTACAAATTTAAGGGAGAAAGACTAAAAGGGGGTCAGGTTTTGGGTCTGAAACTTGCCGGTCGGGTTGCGGGTATGAAGAGGATAGAAAAGCAAGTATCACAAAGTGCAAAAATCATACTTTGTGATACCTCCCTTATTGTAATGTGAACCTCCCCTGAAGGGTGGAACCTTGTATGGGGTTAGGATTTATTCCCTGGACACTGTTGCAGTTATCACCGGAAGAAGGGGACATCTAACCCCCCGAAACGTTGTGAGTTGGTTGCATCCCTCGATTTTGTTTTGTCTTCTGATGCTGACGTTCCTGAGAGAGGAATTACTAAGGTGTCTGCACCTACACGTTGGGCCTAGTGTGCACTTACCTTCTTTGCTGAGTGGAGCACCCCTTTATTTTTTCACTGGTCCTTTAAATGAGTATTGGAAATCAGTGAACTCTAAAACAAGCAAGATATTTAGCGTACGCAAGCATAAAATCAATCAAACTCAAACAAACATTACAGTAATAGGACTTAATACAAAACACGCTTTATTGAATTTTAACAGTAAAATACAGCGTTGTAAAAATTGAACCCGAAGTGTGTTCCTCTGCCTTTAAATATATTCAAGAATTATTTGAATTTTAAAATGTGGTTCTTGGTAATACCTGCAAATGCCACTGGGGAAACCACCAGCTACTTTCGGATTATAATTTATTTTATGCTGCCAAGAATTCCCTAGATAAAGCAGGAGATCCGGCTATTGGATCCCTATTGTATATGTTAAATGAAGCTTCCAAAATGATCCATTTGTCATAGTCCTTGACAAAATATATGCAGATGTCAAATGTAACTGAAGTGAATCCATATTATAGGCTGAAGGTCTAAGCATAGGAGGCTCATTACGCTGATTGTTATTTATCAACTTGACAGAAGCAGTGAGCTCACTGGCTCAGTTGAAGTTTTGCAAATTTCAAGAGATAAATGTTGCCATTAAAATGAATATAAATAAAACAAAACAACCCCCACTGCAAAAACTAATACTTAGAAAGCTGTCAAGTCACAAACAAGAATTTCCCTCAAATGGATCTGTATCTTGTACAATCTGTTCCATATTTACTGTTCCTGTCCACAGATGTGTGAATATTTATAGTGCAGATCATCACAGGCTCTGTAGACTGACACGATATACAATACATAGTGATAAGCAGAGATATAAACTGAACTTTTTATGCTTCTGTTCCATTATCATATTTTTTTTTCAATAATTCATGATGCTTTTAGCAGTTATTCTGCATTATATATTTATATATATCAATCAATGTAAGTTTACCAAAAGAACTGTAAAAAGAATGACCATTATTAACGTACAGTATCTTACACTTGAAGTACAGTATATGTATTTGGTAATATAGTAAATATTGCCCCCGATAGTAAAATATTAGGGTATTAAAGGGCATATTCACCAGTTTGGTGCTGTTTAACCAACCTAACAAAACTGCTGCCAGGTTTTTTAAAGGGCAGTTCCACCTTCCTAAGAGGTTCCAACCCCCCGTTTTTATTTTACTTAAACCTTTCAAAGATGCTCCCAGACTCAAATATTCTTACAAAACCCTGATCCCTTGCTGGTGCGACATTTTTTTTACACATACTTTTAAAGCCACAGCTATCTGCTCAACTAAAGTTGGTTTTACAGTGTACATACCCTTTAACTTCACCATCACAGCCATGACTGATGGCCATTACCACCAAGAAGAGAGGAGACGCAGTTTTGTAAGTAGAATATTTGACCCTGGGAGCATAGTTACATAGTAATTGAGGTTGAATAAAGACGTGTGTCCATTAAGTCCAACCTATTCAACCTCCTTTTTAACTCTAAATAACAGTTGATCCAGAGGAAGGCAAAAAAAAAGCTGAAAGGGGTGAAAAAAAAAAATCCTTCCTGACTCCAAACAGCAATTGAAAAGGATCCCTGAATCAACCAGAACTACAGTATATGAATTAATACCTGTAATTCTCAATATTATATAGTATCCCAGGATCAACCAGAACTGCAGTACATGTATAAATACCAGTAATTATCAATATTTTTTATAACTTATCCAGCCCAATTTTAAAGCTGTTCAGTGAACTTGCCATTACCACATCTGCTGGAAGGCAGTTCCACGGTTTCACCGTTCTCACTGTACAGAAACCTTTCCTAACCTGAAGATGAAACTTCTTTTCTTTCAATCTTAAAGGATGTTCATATGTCCTATGATATGACTTATTAGTGAACAATGCACCAGAGAGTTTTTTATATGGCCCATTAATATATTTGTATAAAGTGAACATATCCCCAAGCAAATGTTGCTTCTTCAATGTAAACTGCCCTAACTTGCCCTAACGCTGACTATTACTAATAAGATCAGATTTGCAGACAAAGTCAAGGAAATGATCCCGTAACAAAGTTCCAAGCACCTTCCCTACCACTAATGTTAGGCTTAAGCAGGTTTAAATAAAATGAAAACGAGGTTTGTGGGACTGAGCTACGTGGTGGACATGCCTGCAGGGTACCAGGTCAGGCCCCCTTTGGCTCCGGGCCCCATAGCAACTGCTATGGTGATCCCTACACCCCGGGGGTATTGGGATCTAAATGAAGTTAATTAAAATACATTTTGTTGCTTGCTCGTCTGCATGCTTTTAGGTGTATACCTAAGTATACCACATGTTAGGTATTTGACCTAAATTTCGTCAGAGACGGCAGTTCTGAATAGAAACCAGGTTTGTTTCAAACCGGGGTCTCATCACTTGGTAGGTACGTGCATTTTAGACCTTAGTTCTCCTTGGCGTATAGCTTGATGGGCCCCTCCCCTAATGCTAACTCTTGTACATTTTGCCTGCAAATAGTTAAATCTTTGAACCTCTGTGATTATTTCCAACTCATTGTTTCGTAGTAGATTAATTCAGATTTTCTAGTGATAATTCATTGCTATTGGCCACGTTGCTTCCTTTTAAAAGAATTCAATGTACAACATTGATTGCCAGTTCCGAATAGAGCTTTATGTGCTGTTTTCAGCCAATATAATCAAATTGACTTGCCCTCTTGAAATCCTGATTGGACAATTAGCATACAATGCACAGTCTGTAGTCTGGGAAGCCAGAAAGCGATGAGCACAAGGTCAAATGGCTGATCCATCCACAGAAACAATTTGTAGAATTCATCACTTTGAAAGAATCCTGCCTTAAAATTCCATCTTAATAACACAAAATGGACCAATAGTGACACAGACCATCTTCTCGCTCACTGTGTTTATTGCATTGTTTTTTCTTCCTTCATTTGCACATTGGCACTAAACTAATCTTTCTTAATTCCGATTACATAGCTGTAATTTCTAATGAGATTGATGTCTGGGAAGAAGTACAAAGAAGCAGCCATTGATATTTCTGACCTTCGCCTTCCTTGTGTCATCCTTTATTCACTTGCCCTTTTCCTTGGCTGTTTTTATTTCAGCCAGACATGAAATGAAAGTGACATTACTGAGCACAGAGACAATATCTGCACTGAGTCCTTTGTAATACATTTCCCTTTACAGAACAAAGGCATCTTCCCTTCTATACCGGCTCCTTCCAAACCTTTTCTTATTGAGAGAACATTTAAAGAAAGTAAATCCAAACTATATTCATTTAAGTAACAGTGTATATGTATATAGGCCGTATACACACAATTATTCATTATCGGTAGCATTAAGGAGAAATGATATTAAAACCGATGAAAAAAGTCTGGGTGCCTCTCCTCTATTTCAACAATCAATAATCTCCCCCAGGTGTAATCAGATAGCAAAAGTCACTGTACTGATAATCACAAGTGCAGAATGTAACGCCATTTACCACACACACTCACAGTATATTACATGACAAATGGGATCCCTAATGAGCATTGTACATGCAGAGGGCAACCAAAAAGGGGTTCTGCTTGATGTGCAAAATTATTATTGCTCATAGACTAACTAACAATTCAAGATTGGAAGGACGAACCTTTTAATGCAAGCTCCACTACTAAAGAAAATGAAGGTGGAAAAAATCCTTCCTGACTACAAATGGCAATTAGAAAGGATCCCTGGATCAACCAGAACTACTGTAAATATTTAATACCAGTAATTCTCAATATTTTTAAATTGAGAATTTAAAAATATCTAGCCCCCCCTTGACTTTATCCAATAAACTTGCCATTACCACATTTAATGGAAGACATTTCCACAGTTTTACTGTTTTCCCTGTAATGAAAAAATTCCTAACCTGATGATGAAGCTTCTTCTAGTCTTAAGAATGTCCACGACTCCTCTGAAATGGTCTTTTGGTAAACAATGAACCAGAGAGATTATTGTAAGGCCCGTTATACGTTTTTATATATTATTTATTCATATTTATACATGTTTGTATAAAGTGATCATATTCCATCCCTAACTTGTCTAATATTTCTGCATACTCAAGCTGCTCACTATATACAGAACTACACAATTAAGCCTGTTAGATTGACAGGCGCTACACATTAACAGGGAGATTCAATAAAAGTTCTTATTCATTTAAAATGGTGCTAATTTTTCCCCAACCAATCAGACGTTAGCTTTCAAATGTTTAATAATATCTGATTGGTTGGGGCAAAATTAGCACCATTTTTAAGGATAAGAACTTTTATTGAATCTCCCTGTAAGTCTGTGACATAAGGTGTGTTATGCTGACACACACATGCATAAACATACATGAACATATCTATAAAGAGAGACACATAAATGCATGCAGCACACACATGCAGACACACATACACACATGCATGCAGACATACACACATGCATGCAGCAGACACACATACACACACATGCACACAGACATACAATCATGCATGCATGCAGCATACACACATGAATGCAGACATATACACATACACATGCATACAGACACACACATACACACACACATACATCCAGACAGATATACACACATGCATGCAGACAGACATAAACACATGCATGCAGACAGATATACAGACATGCATGCAGACAGACATAAACACATGCATGCAGACAGACATAAACACATGCATGCAGACAGATACACACATTCCCAGCATTGTTGGGACCAGTACTGTTTTCTCATGTGCAAAAGTCCGCCGAGGGACACACACACACACGGAGGCACGGACGCAGCACTCCAGCACTCGGCATTTTATTATATAGGATTCCCAAACTGTACCCCACACATAACATATTAATATTGCAGCTTTTTGGTCAATCCCCTATGATCTGCCTGCAGAACCATGGCACTATCTATTGTATAGTTTTGATTTTAACTACCATTAAAACAAAAAAACTGGTGACCCCAACTGCTATTTTTACCAGTTTATTACAATTCATTTGTAACCAGATACTTACTGATAAGTTCTCTTCTGTTCTGGCAAACGATCTGCCTCCTCCCTGGTTGCGTTCATACATAACTACAGAATCATAAGTACATACCCGCATAATTGAAACCACATACACTTAAAGGGATATTCCATTTATGGAATCTAGTGCAAATATCATAATAATAAATATCCCCTTAAGAGTATGTGGTTTCAATTATCCTGGTATGTACTTATGATGGTCAGCACAGTAGTACTTTATTGTTATAATATATGTACTATATTCTGTAAATGGAATATCCCTTTAAGAGTATATGTTTTCAGTTATCCTGGTATGTACTTATGATGTCAATATGGATGTGGAGTTACACCTATTAAAATGTTTTCACAAGTGTGCACAATATTTGGCTTGAGAAAGGCCCCAGAAACTGGGCCAAAATGTTATATATATCTTTTAGTAGAATGGTAGCACTCTAACGAATAGGTTTCTTTTGGTGCATTTCTCTCATTATGGTAAAAAATCCCACTATAGATAAATGATAAAAAAGAAAATAAACACATTAAAGGAGAACTGTTATCCCGTTTTTGTAAGTTGCACAAACATGTCTAATTGTTCCTTAACCCCCTGCAAAGCTTTCTAATGCTTTAAATATAAAAAAAAATCAAAAACACATACTTTAAAATCGCCTTATAAAGTCCATACTTGGGCGCCGCCATCTTGGATTCCATCCCTTCCTGTTTCTGCCAAAAACTACAATCCCAGCATGCAATTTCCTGATGCTGGTGACATCACAAGCATTTTCTATTGGCCGCTCGGCACTACAGGGGGACGGATGCGGAGGCGTGGCCTAACAAACAGGCACGCCTCTGTTAGAGGAGGGAGGCGGGATCGGTAATACAAACTACCTTTATGAATGGATTTTTTTGTATATTATAACACATTGTTAAAAAATAATAATTGTTTGTAAAAATACTTAATATTTAATTACATTTTTAATTATTATATATGTAATATAACGCTGTTGTTAATGTCGTTATATGTGCATTATTGGTGCTGTGAGTGTGTGTGAATGTCGTTATATGTGCGTGATTGGTGCTGTGAGTGTGTGTGAATGTCATTCTAAGTGCATAAATGGTGTTGCGGATGCGTGCAAATGTCGTTCTATGTGCGTGAATGGCGTTGCGGATGCGTGCAAATATCGTTTTAAGTGCGTGAATGGCGTTGTGCGTGAATGGTGTTGCGGATGCGTGCGAATGTTGTTTTAAAGGGCAACTATAGTGTCCAAATTCAAACTTTTAAAAACCTCATACTATTAAACTATACTTCATCCCATCCATCAACGGATCTCCAAACGAGCGGCCGTTTTGCCCGATAAAGTGCCCATTCACGGCACGATTATCGCCGACCTGCGATCACACGTGTGTATAGTAAGCAGGATACGCGTGTACTGGCAAATCAAGGAGAAAGTTCGAAGACATCTCTACCAGTACCCATTTGGATCTGGGATGTAAGGTAAGGATTTTATTACACTACAGAGTGGGGCCAGTAGTGGGGGGAATTATAGTTTTGGGGGTGGACATGCCCTTTAATAAAGCCAATTAATCTTCAATAAACTCTCAGAAACTCGGTAATCAAAGAAAAAACTTTTTATCCCATCTCTCTCCACACACATGTAAAAGCCATAAATGAAAGTTATATGGTAACAAACCTTGTATTGTACAGAGCCTGACAGACAGATTCATGTAATTAGCAGGGCTGCATTATTGTAAATTGATTTTATACTGTGATCATTCTAACTCAGACTGGCTACAGGTGTTTTACCTGATTAACCTGTGGCTCTCTATATGTTTTCAAAATACAACCCCAACCATTCCCTGACTGCCCTCTGCTATTAGAGAGTATCTTTAGGGTAAATGGTGATAGATATAATTCAACTACACCAACAATAACTTTGTTCAAAGACAGTGAATTTGATCAGGCATGGCAACTAAATTCTGAGAGAACTTTATGAAAACTTTTTTTTTTATACATTAAGCACCAAACAATCATTTATGACATGGAGCAAAACAGAGAGCAGCCATACTGCAACTACCAGGCACCAAAACTAATGCATTTAAAAAGCTCAGTTAGGCACCAAACATCTGATAGTTGCTATGCTTGCAGAACAAACTAGTAGCTCTGCTACTAAAACAGAACTAGGACTTGCTGAAGGCCTCTGGCTGTTTTATACTGTCTCCTTGGCACACCCCCAACATATGATTGGTCAATAATACAAGAGCCAATCAGATTTAAGATTTGTTTTGGACCAATCAGATTTTGAGGGTGTGTTTATGAGACACTTTAAAACTTCATGAACTCCTCAGAGCAGCTCAGTTTGTAATCAGCAGTCAAACTAGCAGGTCTTGCCTTTGTATTTAGGTTAGAGATTTGCAAGTAAGTGGCTGGTAATTTAGTTGGACTACAGCAATGAATAATCTTTTGCTCCTAGGTTTATAGTGTCATTGTGTAGCAGTCCATAAACAGCACATACATGTTGATATAAATGATAAAAATAGATTTTTGTTTGCAGAACCTTAGTTTGCTTTACTTTAATCAAATAGTCTGCAAAAGTGTGAGCAAGCCTAATAAATATGCAGTTGCACTACTAGTTCCAACATTCCCTGACAAGCACTCTCAAACAGCATAGGGCAGTTAGGGGTTGTACATGAAATCATGCGTCAAGGCTGTCAGAATCACTGCAGTATAAATACAATCAGGTTGTAATTACGCAGCCCTGTTACTACTTAATTATAAGTGTCCCCCAATTATGAGATGATCTGATAACTAAATATATATCCACTAACAATTTATTGCTCTAGTGCCCAGAGCAGGGATTTCCAACCTGTGGCCCTCCAGATGTTGGAAAACTACAACGCCCAGCATTGGTATTCCTTGGTTTCTTCTGCAATGGAGGAATGCTGGGCGTTGTAGTTTTCAAAAATCTGGAGGGCTGCAGGTTAGAAATCCAGACCCAGCTTGGCATAGCCAGGAAAAACCAACTTGGATACCGCATTATACTTAAAATGAGTGATTGGATAATGCAGGGAATGGCGGCAACGAAAGAGTTATATGTTATGTAACATAGTAACTCTTTCGTTGCCGCCATTCCGTGGCAGGACGACAATAAGTAAAAAGACCTTTCAAATGCAGCAAAAAAAATCAAGTTTATTGCAAGCACTTTCTGTACATTCTCTTAAAGGTAACAGGTATAAAAGGACATCTATACTGAAACAATGGTTATCTTAGATATCCAATCTGAACTATCTTCTGCTAGGTGCAGTTTTGCTATAACTGGAATGGACACAGTGTTCATGCAAATCATGTGAATTGCATGATGGGAAATTCCCTCTTTCAATGCTGCCTCTTAGTAATTACTGAGCATGCTTGCCCTTATAGACTGTCGGCGACATTGGTTGGGATCATGGGATTTGGCAGGACTGTGGAGCCATCCAGCCCCTTAACTATTTGTTACTTCTTTTGATGATAGAATGAGAATGGTGTATGCTAGAGAGGTGGTTCAGGACTCGTTTTACAGGTAATATTCTTGCCTTTCTTACTAGACCAACTTGTTTTGGGACCACAGTTCTCCTTTAATACAAATTCATGAGGAAATTTACCAATTGACTTGACCCTTCTAGTATGCCTTTCACAGGCAATCACAGGCGTCGCTGCCGGTCTGGACCTTTCTTCAGCTTCCGTGCCTGGAGAAGGCATGGAAGCTAAGCAGAAGACAGCCGAGGGAACAAGTGGCATAACTACTGTCACTGCCACCCTGCAACTATGGGGGGGCCTGGAAGGTAGTAGGGCCCGCCACAAGCCCAAGATCTCTTCCGCGATCAGCTGTTTTATAAATGAAACAGACGCGCGATCAGCTGTTTAAAAGACCGGACTCAAACTTCTTGTTCAGTTCCAAAAGTTATTTCATACGCGATCAGCCGTTTTAAACACCTGATTGCAGAAGAGAACATGGAGGGGGTCAGGGGCCTGGCCTCCAATCTCGAGGGGGGCCCGGGCCCCTGCAGGTATGCCTCTGGGGCTGGCAAGTAGATTTAGCAGCATATTTAAGCAGTTATAACCTCGCAAGTTCGAGGTTTTGGGGGGAAATTAGACTAGATTTAAAAGTTTGTTTTGGGGTTGGACATACCCTTTAAAAGGGTTTTATTTGTTTTATAGATAATACGGTAAATGTGTTTTAAATTGACATAAACACAGCTGATTTCTGAGAGACAAAACAAGGTGTACTTTAATTCAATTTATGTACTAGATAATGTTATAATAATAATACAAGCACCTAATATGCTCAACAATACCAAATATAGGTGTGAACAGTTTGTGTCGAAAAAAAAAGAAAGAGCATAGAGGAAGGAAGGCATGATTCTGCCTATGCATGGAGCCATTGTAGGACCTGAGTATGCAGAGCAGTTTTGGACACCAGTCCACAGTAAGGATATCCATAAATAAGAACAACAACCTAATACACAATAGTACAGAAACAACCTAATAGCCAGAATGGATCATTATTGTTGCTAAGATAGGTGATCACAGTTGTTTTCCTTAATGATTCATAAACATAAATGATGGCTGACTAACACTGACTGGTGAACTGGAGGGCTGACTTAACACTGATTGGTGGACTGGTGCTGAAATGCAGTATTGCAGGAAGGAGGATTTTATGGAGGATTTAAACTGCCGTCTTTTTAGTGTTCCACAAGGGTGTGCCCTGAGCAAATGTTTCAGTTTGCTTCATGGTAGGGGCACCCCTGGTTGATTGAGTCTCTAAACACTTTTAAAGGAAACTATCTTGGATAGGCAGAATTCCCAGGATTATATATAAGTTAACTGGCACTAAACATTGTTTAACGTCAGTTCAGATATCTCACCCTGATGATATAAGAATATCTGGAGGGTGGTGCCTACACAGTGTGTTCTACCAGTGTAGAATGGCAGAATATCATCATTATACTGACTTTTTAATAAATACACCCTGGTTAGGTGATATGTATATAACAGTTACCCCTACCCCTCTATATCTTACACTATTATCACAGCATACATAACAGATAGGTAGGAACATAAGACATAACGACATAGAAAACATAAAGAAAACATAAAAACTGGGAGATAGACTTACAAGCGGGCCGACTGTGCAATACACAATAACAATGGTTAATGCCAGGTTAATGCCAGGTAGAGATGGCCAAAACGTACTGGTTTTGCTCCGTTTTCCGATTCCCAGATCTCGGGAAAATCCTGAAGATTCGAAAATCCGAAACCCGGAACGAATTTTCAATAATTCTCGAACGTTCAAGGCTATTTTCGATCATTTTCTAAAATAGCCTTGAATGTTCGAAAATTATACAAAATACGATCAGAGACCATTTTCGAGTTTCCAGTCGTATTTTCGAATATTTTTGAATGTTCAAGGCTATTTTCGAAAATTCTTGAAAATAGCCTTGAACGTTCGATTTTTGAAAATACGATCAGAAACTCGAAAATGGTCTCCGATCGTATTTTGTATAATTTTCGAACATTCAAGGCTATTTTAGAAAATGATCGAAAATAGCCTCGCACGTTCGAAAATGTCTTCTGAAATCCCAAACTCCGGAGGATCCGTCCGGGTTTCGGAACCCATCTCTAGTGATTAGCTGTGTCCTTATTTTGATTGGCAAACTGTATTCTTTACGGGAAACATCGGTATATACATATGCCTGGTTTAATTGTACTCCAGGTATTTATTATTCTCCAGAGTACAAAATCTTTAGATAACATAGAAAATGTATAGTGCACGTTAAAGTATAATTTCTGCTGAACAGTATGTAATGTTCCTGATATTTGGACTGAAATTTCACTAAACCACATGAGTATAAAATCCTGAAATGTTGGCTCTAAAGGTGCCCATTCTCCATGACTTCACATGCCAGGGTTCTCGCTCAATCTTTATTGCAATCGACTTACAATCGCGAAAGGAATAGGCCAGAAGAGAAATGTTGCAGGAATGTTTAAGGTGAAACTGGCAGCCAGCAAACACGGTATTTTAGCGTCTGATAGATTTGATGATCAAATAATACGTCTGTATAGTGTATGGCCATCATAACAGAGCACATTCTGCTGGTTTATAGGATGTATATTTACACATTATCAGACAATTCTCTAATCTCCCCTTTAAAGGGAATGTCCGCCCCCATATTTTCATATTTATGTTAAGCCCCCCACCACATGTTTGTTATACCCACTAATTCCTATGGGACTTACTGGTACTTTAGTTAGTTACTGTATTTCAATATAGAACCCAGTTCTACATTTCAGTAGATTTTCATCAGGCTGTATTTGGTGTTTGCTTGTACTTTTGTCCTACCCTGGCACCTATAAATACAGCATAGCAATACCGGCAGTGCCAAAGTAATGAGTCATGAGTCGTGCTTGTAATGCTCCATAGTAAAACTGAAAACAATAAAAAAGACAATAAACAGTAAGCGAAGAAAAGTGGAACTGCAGAATGAAGCATAAAGTTAAAAATGGGTAATAAAGATAAAACAAGGAAAGTAGATTGCTACCTGTGCACCAACTTCACTAATAAAAAATAAAATGGAAAAATGAAAACCTAGGATGAGACCTTGTTCTTTTAGAAACTGCCGGTGGCAAGTAACAAATGCACCCTATAGGTAAAGCCCATAGGGAGAATAATGTGAGAACAAATCCCTCTCAAAAACACCCCTGAAATATCACACAAACAACATCAATCAAAACTGGTGGCTAATACCATCTAAATTTATTAATAAAGTGCAGCCACACAACTGTGTATAAAAACTCAACCAAAAACCCACAGTAAGTTATAACAATATAACAATGGTGTAACAATATGACAGATAATAAACAGGGGTATAACAATATATAAGACCAGTTGTACAAAGTTTACAATATGACAGATAATAAACAGGTATAACAATATAACAATGGTGTAACATATGAGACAGATAATAAACAGGTATAACAATATAACAATGGTGTAACAATATGACAGATATAACAGGTATAACAATATAACGATGGTGTAACAATATGACAGATAATAAGCAGGTATAACAATATAACAATGGTGTAACAATATGACAGATAATAAGTAGGTATAACAATATAACAATGGTGTAACAGTATGAGAGGAGAGATAATAAACAGGTATAACAATATAACAATGGTGTAACAATATGACAGATATAAGTAGGTATAACAATATAACAATGGTGTAACAATATGACAGATAATAAGTAGGTATAACAATATAACATGGTGTACCAATATGAGAGGAGAGATAATAAACAGGTATAACATATAACAATGTGTAACAATATGACAGATAATAAGCAGGTATAACAATATACAATGGTGTAACATATGAGAGGAGAGATAATAAACAGGTATAACAATATAACATGGTGTAACAATATGACAGATAATAAGCAGGTAATACAATAACAATGGTGTAACAATATGGAGAGAGATAATAAACAGGTATAACAATATAACAATGGTGTAACAATATGACAGATATAATCCAGGTATAACATATAACAAGGTGTGTAACAATATGACAGATATATAGGTAAACAATATACAATGGTGTACAAATGAGGAAATAATAAACAGGTATAAACAATAAAACAATGGTTAACAATATGACAGATATAAGCAAGTATAACAATATAACAATGGTGTAACAATATGACAGATAATAAACAGGTATAACATATAACAAGTGTGTGTAACAATATGACAATAATAACAGGTATAAACAATATAACATTGTGTAACAATATGACAGATAATAAGCAGGTATACAATTAACCAATGGTGTAACAATATGAGAGGAGCAGATAATAACAGGTATAACAATATAACAATGGTGTAACAATATGAGAGAAGTAATAACAGGTATACAATATAACAATGGTGTAACAATATGACAGATAATAAGCAGGTATAACAATATAACAATGTGGTAACAATATGACAGATAATAAACAGGTATAACAATATAACAATGGTGTAACAATATGACAGATAATAAGCAGGTATAACAATATAACAATGGTGTAACAATATGACAGATAATAAACAGGTATAACAATATAACAATGGTGTAACAATATGACAGATAATAAACAGGTATAACAATATAACAATGGTGTAACAATAGACAGATAATAAACAGGTATAACAATATAACAATGGTGTAACAATATGACAAGATAATAGCAGGTATAACAATATAACAATGGTGTACCAATATAGGAAGATAATAAACAGGTAACAATATAACAATGGTGTAACAATATGAGAGGAGAGATAATAAACAGGTATAACAATATAACAATGGTGTAACAATATGACAGATAATAAGCAGGTATAACAATATAACAATGGTGTAACAATATACAGATAATAACAGTTATAACAATATACACATGGTGTAACAAATATACAGATAAAAGCAGGTATAACAATATACAATGGTGTAACAATATGACAGATAATAAACAGGTATACAATATAACAATGGTGTAACAATATGACAGATAATAAGCAGGTATAACAATATACAATGGTGTAACAATATGACAGATAATAAGCAGTATAAACATATAACAATGGTGTGTAACAATATGAGAGGAGAGATAATAACAGTTAACATATAACAATGGTGTAACAATATGACAGATAATAACAGGTATAACAATATAACAATGGTGTAACATATGAGAGGAGAGATAATACACAGGTATAACAATAAACAATGTGTAACAATATGAGAGGAGAGAGGACAGATCATATAACACACTTTATGGCTGATCATATAACTCACTGAGTGAAGATGATACAACACACTGCGTGACAGATCATATAATGCACTGCATGACAGACCATATAACGCACGGCAGATCATATAACGCACTGTGTGAAAGATGATACAACACACTGCGTGACAGATCATATATGCACTGCATGACAGATCATATACGCACGGCAGATCATATAACGCACTGTGTGAAAGATGATACAACACCTGCGTGACAGATCATATATGCACTGCATGACAGACCATATAACAACGCACGGCAATCATATAACGCACTGTGTGAAAATGATACAACACACTGCGTGACAGATCATATAATGCACTGCATGACAGATCATAATACACGCCGGCAGATCATATAACGCACTGTGTGAAAGATGATACAACACACTGCGTGACAGATCATATAATGCACTGCATGACAGATCATATAACGCACGGCGATCATAACCGCACTGTGTGAAGATGAATACACAACTGCTGACAGATCATAATGCACTGCATGAACAATCATATAACGCACTGCATACAGATCAATAACAACTTCATGGCTGATCATATAACGCACTGTATGGCATATCATAAAACACTGCATGGCAGATCATATAATCACTGCATGTCAGATCATATACGCACTTCATGTCAGATCATTAACACTCTGCATGACAGACCCTATAACGCACTGTATGACATATCATATAACACTGCATGGCTGATCATATAACGCACTGTATGGCATATCATAAAACACTGCATGGCAGATCATATAATGCACTGCATGTCAGATCATATAACGCACTTCATGTCAGATCATATAACACTCTGCATGACAACCCTATAACGCACTGTATGACATATCATATAACACTCTGCATGACAGATCATATAACACACTGCATGACAGGCCTATAACCACTGTATGAGACATATCATATAACACTCTCATGACAGTCATTTAACACACTGCTGACAGGCCCTATAACACACTGCATGACAGACCCTATAACACACTCTAGACATATCATGTAACACACTGGATGACGAAATAACGCTGTATATTGCTATTCACCTTTGTCACGTGGGTTTAACTGATCTTACCTATATTGGAAAGAAAGAAAAAAACTTGACAGACGCTACATTTAGGGGAACATTTATATACATCTCTTCACCCATGCATTATATTTATATATATGGTTAAGACACACTTGATTCTTAAATATACTTTTAAGTGTTTTAATTTTAGAGCATGTCTGTCTATTTACCCCTGCCTGCAATAACAATTTGTTCAGCTATTGTGAGTGTGCACATTATATTGGGATACTGTGGTTCTACATTTTTGTGGATTTGCAAGTTCATTAGTGATTAACATGAACCCCAAATCAGAATCAGACGAATGTTTTGTCTGGATGTTATAATGACAGTTGGATGATGGGTGTAAAAAAAAGTGGTAAATGTCGAATATGAGGCGTTCAAGTAATTTGTTTTACATTTGTATTATTAAAGACGTTGATTCGTGAATCAAAACTGTTCTATAGTTGTAGAATTAGAAAACAAAGTGCCTCACAACCGATGTCATAGTCGTGCTAACCCATTTAATATAGGACCTAGGTTAGCGTGAATTGAACAACGGCTTTCAGTGTCTGCGTTGGTTTCAGACATGCAGCTTCCACAGCCCTATTAGTATAGCCTTTAGACTGGTCTTAGATTTCTGCAAAGAACTTGATTCACAGAAAGCCCAGTCTTTTTAAGAAAATAGGGGTAACTAATCACATCTTTATCAGCTGCAAGGTATTTAGATACTAGCAAAACCCCCATTCTTTAAAGAATCATTAAACCCTGGAATTTAAGACCTCCCCCCCTTTCCCTCTCTCGCACGCACGCCGCGTCATCAACCCTCCTCCCACTGTAGATTGTGTGCGCGCATGTGCAAGGGGGTCGGCTATTCCACAGCGGCACTTGGACAGTGGAGGAGAGTTAATGACGCAGTGCCCAAGCTTCTGCGTCCGTGAGCCATGCATATAGACATTGCTCTTTTAGTATATAGGATTCCATTAGTAAGATTAGTGTTCAACCCTTTTTTATTACATTTGCCTTCTTTCCATAAATTAAGACTGTACATTATGTCAAGCATAGATAGAAAACAAAATCTGGGTGTTTTATTACTATTTTCTCATATCGTATACGTTTCTACTACCTTTGTAATTGGATTTTTTTTTGGGGGTGTGTGTGTGCTTAGGACACAGAATTCAGACAGGATATCACGATCATGACAAGATGAACTGAGGCAGTATTATTGCTGCAATAAATGGGTATGCTTGGCAATGGCCACACTAAACACTGCTAGCATAGGAGCCCTATATAGGGGTGGTCAGCACTGCCACGCTGAATTAATAAAATTAACTATTATTATTACAGAAGCCCCTCAACTGACACAAACTGGAGATCTTATGATGATATTTATAACTCAGGAGATTAAACCAGGGAGATTCATAAAAGTTCTTATCGTTTAAAATGGTGCTAATTTCCCCCCAACCAATCAGACTTATTAACATTTGAAAGCTAACAATCTGATTTTTGGGGCTAAATTAGCACCATTTTAACGCTAAGAACTTTTATTGAATAACCCGTAAAGCCCTTTTGCTATTGAACAATAAGCAGGTTTTCTAAAAATATTTTGCTTTGGTTTGTAAATGCTCATAACAGCTGGTAATATAGAGATCTGTAAAATATTGTTTATCTCCACCTGAAAAACACTGTCCACTGTTAAAGGAGAAGTGAACTATTCCTTTAATGTATTGATTGAAGCCTGGGAGGTTAAGGAGCATGCTTTACCCCCCCCCCCTGCCCATTTTTCAATCATTGACCAGGAGCCAGTGACTAATAAAGAAAATATTTACCTTACACGCGATCCTGCAGTAAAATTCCCAGAGGTTCTGTTCAAATTAACTATAGCGCTCTTTATGGTGCATGCGCATTATAGTTCGCAAACCATGATGCGGTCGGGACCTGTCACTGCTGCAGCAGAGTATCCTGTGTAAGGTAAATATCTTCTTTTTTGTCTGTGGCTCCTGGTCAATTGATTGAAGAACGGGAGTAAGGCATGGCCTCTTAACCTCCTTGTCTTCAATCAATACATTAAAGGAATAGTTCACTTCTCGAGTGAACTATTCCTTTAAATGACAACTATACTCACCTAGCCGAAATCCATTTTAAGGATACCCAGGATGGGACCTAAACCCCTAGGTCCTTACCCCTGGGTTTAACTCTAATTTCTAGCACACTGTTCCTTGCTTCCTCCTTCGGTCTGCAAGTTGACCAATAAGAAGACATGCTGTTGAATAAGCAAGAGGAAGGCTGGGGACGGTGGCCAACCTTCAGAACTTGAAGAGGTAAGTGGGTTGAACCCAGGGTGATTATTACTATAATTGTCCTTTAAACCTTGTGAAGGGTCACTAAACATGAAACTGCTATAACATTTATTTTGTGAGGTCACCTTGGGGATGAGATTCTAAAACATTAATAGTTTGGTCAGCTAGACCTGAAGGAATTAATAGGATCGTGTCGCCATTTTTATGCACATTGTGAAAGTTTAGTAAGAGAGAAACGGAAATTCACTTAAATCTCTTCCCAGCAAAGACTAACCAGCAATTTACAGTTCTTACCTGATAAGTAACAAATGCACCCTATAGGTAAAGCCCATAGAAAACTTGTATAACAAAAACACCCCTGAAATATCACACAAACAACATCAATCAAAACTGGTGGCTAATACCATCTAAATTTATTAATAAAGTGCAGCCACACAACTGTGTATAAAAACTCAACCAAAAACCCACAGTAAGTTATAACAATATAACAATGGTGTAACAATATGACAGATAATAAGCAGGTATAACAATATAACAATGGTGTAACAATATGACAGATAATAAGTAGGTATAACAATATAACAATGGTGTAACAGTATGAGAGGAGAGATAATAAACAGGTATAACAATATAACAATGGTGTAACAATATGACAGATAATAAGTAGGTATAACAATATAACAATGGTGTAACAATATGACAGATAATAAGTAGGTATAACAATATAACAATGGTGTAACAATATGAGAGGAGAGATAATAAACAGGTATAACAATATAACAATGGTGTAACAATATGACAGATAATAAGCAGGTATAACAATATACAATGGTGTAACAATATGAGAGGAGAGATAATAAACAGGTATAACAATATAACATGGTGTAACAATATGACAATAATAAGCAGGTAAACAATAACAATGGTGTAACAATATGGAGAAGATAATAAACAGGTATAACAATATAACAATGGTGTAACATATGACAGATATAATCAGGTATAACATATAACAAGGGTGTAACAATATGACAGATATATAGGTTAAACAATATACAATGGTGTAACAAATGGAGAAGATAATAAACAGGTATAAACAATAAAACAATGGTTAACAATATGACAGATAATAAGCAGGTATAACAATATAACAATGGTGTAACAATATGACAGATAATAAACAGGTATAACAATATAACAATGGTGTAACAATATGACAGATAATAAACAGGTATAACAATATAACATTGTGTAACAATATGACAGATAAATAAGCAGGTATACAATATAACCATGGTGTAACAATATGAGAGGAGGATAATAACAGGTATAACAATATAACAAGTGGTGTAACAATATGAGAGGAGAGTAATAACAGGTATACAATATAACAATGGTGTAACAATAACAGATAATAAGCAGGTATAAACAATATAACAATGTGGTAACAATATGACAGATAATAAACAGGTATAAACAATATAACAATGGTGTAACAATATACAGATAATAAGCAGGTATAACAATATAACAATGGTGTAACAATATGGACAGATAAAAACAGGTATAACATATAACAATGGTGTAACAATATGACAGATAATAAACCAGGTTATAACAATATAAACAATGGTGACAATAGACAGATAATAAACAGGTATAACAATATAACAATGGTGTAACAATATGACAAGATAATAGCAGGTATAACAATATAACAATGGTGTACCAATATAGGAAGATAATAAACAGGTATACAATATAACAATGGTGTAACAATATGAGAGGAGAGATAATAAACAGGTATAACAATATAACAATGGTGTAACAATATGACAGATAATAAGCAGGTATAACAATATAACAATGGTGTAACAATATACAGATAATAACAGTTATAACAATATACACTGGTGTAACAAATGACAGATAATAAGCAGGTATAACAATATAACAATGGTGTAACAATATGACAGATAATAAACAGGTATAACAATATAACAATGGTGTAACAATATGACAGATAATAAGCAGGTATAACAATATAACAATGGTGTAACAATATGACAGATAATAAGCAGTATAAACAATATAACAATGGTGTAACAATATGAGAGGAGAGATAATAAACAGGTATAACAATATAACAATGGTGTAACAATATGACAGATAATAACAGGTATAACAATATAACAATGGTGGTAACATATGAGAGGAGAGATAATACACAGGTATAACAATATAACAATGGTGTAACAATATGAGAGGAGAGAGGACAGATCATATAACACACTTTATGGCTGATCATATAACTCACTGAGTGAAAGATGATACAACACACTGCGTGACAGATCATATAATGCACTGCATGACAGACCATATAACGCACGGCAGATCATATAACGCACTGTGTGAAAGATGATACAACACACTGCGTGACAGATCATATAATGCACTGCATGACAGATCATATAACGCACGGCAGATCATATAACGCACTGTGTGAAAGATGATACAACACACTGCGTGACAGATCATATATGCACTGCATGACAGACCATATAACCGCACGGCAATCATATAACGCACTGTGTGAAAATGATACAACACACTGCGTGACAGATCATATAATGCACTGCATGACAGATCATATACACGCCCGGCAGATCATATAACGCACTGTGTGAAAGATGATACAACACACTGCGTGACAGATCATATAATGCACTGCATGAACAGATCATATAACGCACGGCGATCATATACCGCACTGTGTGAAGATGAATACACACACTGCTGACAGATCATATATGCACTGCATGACAGATCATATAACGCACTGCATACAGATCAATAACAAACTTCATGGCTGATCATATAACGCACTGTATGGCATATCATAAAACACTGCATGGCAGATCATATATGCACTGCATGTCAGATCATATACGCACTTCATGTCGATCATTAACACTCTGCATGACGACCCTATAACGCACTGTATGACATATCATATAACCCTGCATGGCTGATCATATAACGCACTGTATGGCATATCATAAAACACTGCATGGCAGATCATATAATGCACTGCATGTCAGATCATATAACGCACTTCATGTCAGATCATATAACACTCTGCATGACAGACCCTATAACGCACTGTATGACATATCATATAACACTCTGCATGACAGATCATATAACACACTGCATGACAGGCCCTATAACACACACTGTATGACATATCATATAACACTCTCATGACAGTCATTTAACACACTGCTGACAGGCCCTATAACACACTGCATGACAGACCCTATAACACACTCTATGACATATCATGTAACACACCTGGATGACAGAAATAACGCTGTGTATTGCTATTCACCTTTGTCACGTGGGTTTAACTGATCTTACACTATATTGGAAAGAAAGAAAAAAACTTGACAGACGCTACATTTGAGGGGAACATTATATACATCTCTTCACCATGCATTGTATATTTATATATATGGTTAAGACACACTTGATATCTTAAATATACTTTTAAGTGTTTTTAATTTTAGAGCATGTCTAGTCTATTTACCCCTGCCTGCAATAACAATTTGTATCCAGCTATATGTGAGTGTGCACATTATATATGGGATACTGTGGTTCTACATTTTTGTGGATTTGCAAGTTTCATTAGTGATTTAACATGAACCCCAAATCAGGAATCAGACGAATGTTTTGTGCTGGATGTTTATATGAACGTTGGATGATGGGTTGTAAAAAAAATGGGCTAAATGTCAGAATATGAGGCGGTTCAAGTAATTTGTTTTACATTTGTATTATTAAAGACGTTGATTCGTGAATCAAAACTGTTCTATAGTTGTAGAATTAGAAAACAAAGTGCCTCACAAACCGATGTCATAGTCGTGCTAACCCATTTAATATAGGCCTAGGTTAGCGTGAATTGAACAACGGCTTTCAGTGTCTGCGTTGGTTTCAGACATGCAGCTTCCACAGCCCTATTGAGTATAGCCTTTAGACTGGTCTTAGATTTCGGCAAAGAACTTGATTCACAGAAAGCCCAGTCTTTTTAAGAAAATAGGGGTAACTAATCAACATCTTTATCAGCTGCAAGGTATTTAGATACTAGCAAAACCCCCATTCTTTAAAGAATCATTAAACCCTGAATTTAAGACCTCCCCCCCTTTCCCTCTCTCGCACGCACAGCCGCGTCATCAACCCTCCTCCCACTGTAGATTGTGTGCGCGCATGTGCAAGGGGGTCGGCTATTCCACAGCGGCACTGGACAGTGGAGGAGAGTTAATGACGCGTGCCCAAGCTTCTGCTTCCGTGAGCCATGCATATAGACATTCTCTTTTAGTATATAGGATTCCATTAGTAAGATTAGTGTTCAACCCTTTTTTATTACATTTGCCTTCTTTCCATAAATTAAGACTGTACATTATGTCAAGCATAGATAGAAAACAAAATCTGGGTGTTTTATTACTATTTTCTCATATCGTATACGTTTCTACACCTTTGTAATTGGATTTTTTTTTGGGGGTGTGTGTGTGCTTAGGACACAGAATTCAGACAGGATATCACGATCATGACAAGATGAACTGAGGCAGTATTATTGCTGCAATAAATGGGTATGCTTGGCAATGGCCACACTAAACACTGCTAGCATAGGAGCCCTATATAGGGGTGGTCAGCACTGCCACGCTGAATTAATAAAATTACTATTATTATTACAGAAGCCCCTCAACTGACACAAACTGGAGTCTTTATGATGATATTTATAACTTCAGGAGATTAACCAGGGAGATTCATAAAAGTTCTTATCGTTTAAAATGGTGCTAATTTCCCCCCAACCAATCAGACTTTTAACATTTGAAAGCTAACAATCTGATTTTGGGGCTAAATTAGCACCATTTTAACGCTAAGAACTTTTATTGAATAACCCGTAAGCCCTTTTGCTATTGAACAATAAGCAGGTTTTCTAAAAATATTTTGCTTTGGTTTGTAAATGCTCATAACAGCTGGTAATATAGAGATCTGTAAAATATTGTTTATCTCCACCTGAAAAACACTGTCCACTGTTAAAGGAGAAGTGAACTATTCCTTTAATGTATTGATTGAAGCCTGGGAGGTTAAGGAGCTATGCTTTACCCCCCCCCCCTGCCCATTTTTCAATCATTGACCAGGAGCCAGTGACTAATAAAGAAATATTTACCTTACACGCGATCCTGCAGTAAAATTCCCAGAGGATTCTGTTCAAATTAACTATAGCGCTCTTTATGGTGCATGCGCATTATAGTTCGCAAACCATGATGCGGTCGGGACCTGTCACTGCTGCAGCAGAGTATCCTGTGTAAGGTAAATATCTTCTTTTTTGTCTGTGGCTCCTGGTCAATTGATTGAAGAACGGGAGTAAGGCATGGCCTCTTAACCTCCTTGTCTTCAATCAATACATTAAAGGAATAGTTCACTTCTCGAGTGAACTATTCCTTTAAATGACAACTATACTCACCTAGCCGAATCCATTTTAAGGATACCCAGGATGGGACCTAACCCCTAGGTCCTTACCCCTGGGTTTAACTCTAATTTTCTAGCACACTGTTCCTTGCTTCCTCCTCTTCGGTCTGCAAGTTGACCAATAAGAAGACATGCTGTTGAATAAGCAGAGGAGGCTGGGGACGGTGGCCAACCTTCAGAACTTGAAGAGGTAAGTGGGTTGAACCCAGGGTGATTATTACTATAATTGTCCTTTAAACCTTGTGAAGGGTCACTAAACATGAAACTGCTATAACATTTATTTTGTGAGGTCACCTTGGGGATGAGATTCTAAAACAGTTAATAGTTTGGTCAGCTAGACCTGAAGGAATTAATAGGATCGTGTCGCCATTTTTATGCACATTGTGAAAGTATTAGTAAGAGAGAAACGGAAATTCACTTAAATCTCTTCCCAGCAAAGACTAACCAGCAATTTACAGTTCTTACCTGATAACAGGTATAACAATATAACAATGGTGTAACAATATGACAGATAATAAGCAGGTATAACAATATAACAATGGTGTAACAATATGACAGATAATAAACATGGCTGATCATATAACGCACTGTATGGCATATCATAAAACACTGCATGGCAGATCATATAATGCACTGCATGTCAGATCATATAACGCACTTCATGTCAGATCATATAACACTCTGCATGACAGACCCTATAACGCACTGTATGACATATCATATAACCGCATGGATGATCCTATAACTCAAAAGCACTGTATGGCATATCATAAAACACTGCATGGCAGATCATATAATGCACTGCATGTCAGATCATTATCGCACTTCAGTCAGATCATATAACACTCTGCATGACAGACCCTATAACGCACTGTATGACATATCATATAACACTCTGCATGACAGATCATATAAACACCTGCCTGAACAGCCTATAACACACTGTATGACATATCATATAACACTCTGCATGACAGATCATTTAACACACTGCATGACAGGCCCTATAACACACTGCATGACAGACCCTATAACACACTCTATGACATATCATGTAACACACTGGATGACAGAAATAGACCGCTGTGATTTGCTATTCACCTTTGTCACGTGGGTTTAACTGATCTTACACTATATTGGAAAGAAAGAAAAAAACTTGACAGACGCTACATTTGAGGGGAACATTTATATACATCTCTTCACCCATGCATGTATATTTATATATATGGTTAAGGACACACTTTGATATCTTGTAAATATACTTTTAAGTGTTTTTAATTTTAGAGCATGTCTAGTCTATTTACCCCTGCCTGCAATAACAGATTTGTATGCAGCTATATGTGAGTGTGCACATTATATATGGGATACTGTGGTTCTACATTTTTGTGGATTTGCAAGTTTCATTAGTGATTTAACATGAACCCCAAATCAGGAATCAGACGAATGTTTTGTCTGGATGTTTATAATGAACATGTTGGATGATGGGTGTAAAAAAAAAATGTGGCATAAATGTCAGGAATATGAGGCTGTTCAAGTAATTTGTTTTACATTTGTATTAATTAAAGACGTTGATTCGTGAATCAAAACTGTTCTATAGTTGTAGAATTAGAAAACAAAGTGCCTCACAAACCGATGTCATAGTCGTGCTAACCCATTTAATATAGGACTAGGTTAGCGTGAATTGAACAACGGGCTTTCAGTGTCTGCGTTGGTTTCAGACATGCAGCTTCCACAGCCCTATTGAGTATAGCCTTTAGACTGGTCTTAGATTTCTGCATAAAGAACTTGATTCACAGAAAGCCACAGTCTTTTTAAGAAAATAGAGGGTAACTAATCAACATCTTTATCAGCTGCAAGGTATTTAGATACTAGCAAAACCCCCATTCTTTAAAGAATCATTAAACCCTGAATTTAAAGACCTCCCCCCCTTTCCCTTCTCTCGCACGAGCCGCGTCATCAACCCTCCTCCCACTGTAGATTGTGTGCGCGCATGTGCAAGGGGGTCGGCTATTCCAGCGGCACGTGGACAGTGGGAGGAGAGTTAATGACGCAGTGCCCAAGCTTCTGCGTCCGTGAGCCATGCATATAGACATTGCTCTTTTAGTATATAGGATTCCATTAGTAAGATTAGTGTTACAACCCTTTTTTATTACATTTGCCTTCTTTCCATAAATTAAGACTGTACATTATGTCAAGCATAGATAGAAAACAAAATCTGGGTGTTTTTATTACTATTTTCTCATATCGTATACGTTTCTACTACCTTTGTAATTGGATTTTTTTTGGGGGGTGTGTGTGTGCTTAGGACACAGAATTCAGACAGGATATCACGATCATGACAAGATGAACTGAGGCAGTATTATTGCTGCAATAAATGGGTATGCTTGGCAATGGCCACACTAAACACTGCTAGCATAGGAGCCCTATATAGGGGGTGGTCAGCACTGCCACGCTGAATTAATAAAATTACATATTATTATTACAGAAGCCCCTCAACTGACACAAACTGGAGATCTTTATGATGATATTTATAACTTCAGGAGATTAACCAGGGAGATTCAATAAAAGTTCTTATCGTTTAAAATGGTGCTAATTTCCCCCCAACCAATCAGATCTTATTTAACATTTGAAAGCTAACAATCTGATTGGTTGGGGCTAAATTAGCACCATTTTAAACGCTAAGAACTTTTATTGAATAACCCTGTAAGCCCTTTTGCTATTGAACAATAAGCAGGTTTTCATAAAAATATTTTGCTTTGGTTTGTAAATGCTCATAACAGCTGGTAATATAGAGATCTGTAAAAATATTGTTTATCTCCACCTGAAAAACACTGTCCCACTGTTAAAGGAGAAGTGAACTATTCCTTTAATGTATTGATTGAAGCCTGGGAGGTTAAGGAGCTATGCTTTACCCCCCCCCCTGCCCATTTTTCAATCAATTGACCAGGAGCCAGTGACTAATAAAGAAAATATTTACCTTACACGCGATCCTGCAGTAAAAATTCCCAGAGGATTTCTGTTCAAATTAACTATAGCGCTCATTATGGTGCATGCGCATTATAGTTCGCAAACCATGATGCGGTCGGGACCTGTCACTGCTGCAGCAGAGTATCCTGTGTAAGGTAAATATCTTCTTTTTTGTCTGTGGCTCCTGGTCAATTGATTGAAGAACGGGAGGTAAGGCATGGCCTCTTAACCTCCTTGTCTTCAATCAATACATTAAAGGAATAGTTCACTTCTCGAGTGAACTATTCCTTTAAATGACAACTATACTCACCTAAGCCGCAATCCATTTTAAGGATACCCAGGATGGGGACCTAAACCCCTAGGTCCTTACCCCTGGGTTTAACTCTAAGTTCTAGCACACTGTTCCTTGCTTCCTCCTTCTGGTCTGCAAGTTGACCAATAAGAAGACATGCTGTTGAATAAGCAAGAGGGAAGCTGGGGACAGTGGGCCAGCCTTCAGAACTTGAAGAGGTAAGTGGGTTGAACCCAGGGTGATTATTACTATAATTGTCCTTTAAACCTTGTGAAGGGTCACTAAACATGAAACTGCTATAACATTATATTTTGTGAGGTCACCTTGGGGATGAGATTCTAAAACAGTTAATAGTTTGGTCAGCTAGACCGTGAAGGAATTAATAGGATCGTGTCGGCCATTTTTATGCACATTGTGAAAGTATTAGTAAGAGAGAAAACGGAAATTCACTTAAATCTCTTCCCAGCAAAGACTAACCAAAGCAATTTACAGTTCTTACCTGATAAAAGTTTAGAGAAAAAATGTTTTATGTTTTTCTGAGAACAAATAATGCCACAATATTGTATTGCCCAGTAAGATACTGTAGCATTGATTGCTTTTCACTATTAATTAGAAGTCTAGAAAAAGTCTATTGCAATTTAACATTCTTGATTTCTAATTATACTCAGAACTTACACATTGTCCTTACTGTAATTTCTTGAAACTTCCATCCAAAGGGAATTTTCAGAGTGCATTGCGATATCATCCATTTAATTTATTTACAATATTTGTTAAGATTTTGCCTCAAACTGTTGTTGCCAGTCATGCTTGTGATCTGTCAGTTGTGCATGATCCATGGCACAGATGTCACCAAAGACTGACAGGCCAAAAATATAACAACAAATGTAACTGCAGAGGGTAAGTCTATGTAAGGTTGTAGGTCTTGGATGTCACAGAGCTCCAGCGAACTGGCCAATTAAAATATATACTTATAAACTGCAAATAGAAACAAGCATCCAGTACTTTAATGGTGCTTCACTTTACAAGGAATATTACTTCCTAAAATTATATCTAGAGTGTTTCATTCATATGCGCGATCATCTGTTTAAAACAGTTTACCATGGAATGGATCTTGGGTTTGTGGCGGGCCCTACTACTACCCGCCAACCCCCCCCCCCCTCTCCACCCACTGTCTAAACTTTCATTATGCGAGACAGCAAAAGCTACAATGAGCAGGTACCAGTGGCGTAACTACCCGGGCAGTAGTAGGCCCACCACAAGACCAACACTTCCTTGAAGATCAGCTGTTTAAAAGACTGGACCCAAACTTGTGGAACTGAACTGGAAGTTCTGGTCCGGTCTTTTAAACAGCTGATCGCGCATATGTTTTATTCCTATGCACGATCAGCTAAACGATCAGTTAAAAAACAGTTGATCGTGGGGGGTCAGGGGCCCGGCCTCCAATTTCAGTGGGAGCCAGGGCCCCTGCAGTTATGCCCCTGTCAGGTACCATAACAGAGGATTGGGGGTAGAGAGCAGGTGGAGCTGGAGTGAAATATTTATACCTTTATAAGGATGTAGATATTTATACTGTTTTGAAAACTACAACTCCCAGCATTCCCTGTCTGCACTCTGCTGTTGTACAATCCTTGGAAGTTTTAAATGTCATCTGGAGGTCAACTACTTGCTGTAGTTATACTGTAATCCTACCCCTCCTGGCAGTAAGTGCAACCACACTTACCTGCTTTCTCCAACACCTTTTTGTCTAGAAGCCAGATTTAGCTGAATGGGATGTCCAAGTTATAGCAGAACCTCATCAAGTGGAAGATTGTTATTATCATTAGAATCATCCACATCCCATAGATCATTATGGCAAAAAGGATTTACAAAGACCAACAAAATCACATGTCATCTGTTACCATGCAGACGCTTGCTTATCATGGTCTCATGCATAGGTACAGTTAGAAGTTTATTATTGTGTTCTATGGGATATTGTTACTTTGCTGGCTCTGTTCTCTGCTAGTAAAACCAAGGTCAGGGGTTTGACCCCTGCCTTTCCAGTCACTCCAGCATTAACTGCTTTTTTACCCAGTGATCTCTGCAAAACCTACCCAGGCACTATAAGAGTTAAAGTTCAACATAGCTGTCTGTATTCCTGTCTAAAATGCCATCCTGTATGTACATTAGAGCTGTATGTATTTACCCAGCCAAAAACATTTGCCCTTTATCTACCATAGTGAGATTTAGTGTAAGGTGCTATACACACTGCACATTGTCTTGGATTGATAACAATGTATTATCAGTTCTGATTATTACAGACAGATCTCTCTGTTTTTTTTTTTTTTTTACAGGAATTTACAGGTATTCTTCTACCCGCGACTCGACCCACGGTTCTCCTTACCAGTACCCGACCCATAACCCATTCAAACTCAATGCGGGTTACCCGAACCCGACCTGCAAATTGCATAACTTGTGAGAACCCGACTTGATGCAGGACTCTAGAACAATGCACCACAGCGTTTATTATATGGCCCATTAATATATATTTGTATAAGGTGATCACATCCCTGTCTGTTGCCCCTTAATTAAGGGGCAACAGACCTTAATTATCAAATCTTCCTGCATAGTCAAACCCCTCTATTCCCTTATTATTTTAGTTGCCCTTCTCTGAACTCCTTCCATAGTTCCCGCCCGCACCCTTCGATCAGCACAGAACCATCTCCTGTACAGACTCCCCACTCGTACTGCTTCCTCTCGACTTAAACCTTTCTCTCTTGAGGCTCCCATCCTTTGAAATTCTATTCCCCTCTTTCTACGTCAAGAAACCTCAACCAGCAGGGTTAAATCTACCCTTACATCCTACCTATCTGGTAACCAGCACAGTGTATGATATAATTGTTTCATTTGCATTGCACAAGTCTCACTACTGCACTTTTACTCCTATCTGTATGTTTCCCTCCTAACTAGATTGTAAGCTCTTACGGGGCAGGGATGTCCTTTCCTCTTGTGGCAATGCTCTAGCACTTACATATTTATATTATTTATCAAATGTATGTAAATATGTACTGAACTTTTTATGTTCTATTTTTGTCCCGCTTGTATGATTTTATTTTGTTATTGTACAGCACTGCGTCCCCAGGTGTAGCTTTATATGGGCACATACCTCCTAGTGAATTCTAATAACTTTATAATTTAGAGATGAGGATACATTATACCATATAATATATAGAGAAAGTACCTAGAGTTACTTGGCCAGTATAACTCATATGGTTATGGACCTCCTAGTGACTTCTAATAGATAAAAAAAATAGTAGAGATAGTTGGTGAGAACTATTGTTTCCTTTTGATATTTGGCATTGTATGTACATGCCTACATTGCTGCTTCCTGAGACAACAATATTGCCAGGAGAGGGAGAGGGAGAAAGCTGTGCAAAGTGACAGTAATGGCCATTAACCACGACAGCACCTTTCAGAATATTGTCACTTGAAACTCACCAGCAGGCTATTCACACTTCAGTCTTGTACTAAATGGAACTGTAAACAAAGTAAATTTTTTTTTATTTGATGACGTGATGAGACGTTCTGCAGCACACTTTTTACACGCAATTTTAAGATATAATATCAGAATGTCATGCTTAGCAAACTAATAGATAAATATCTGTTGTATTCAATTAGATCAACTGGACTTGAAGTTTATTTCTGGCTTTCTCAATTCAGAATGACTTGTACAAGAATCTGTGGCAATTATGTACCCTGGAAAATCCCAATTAGCATATCACAGCCAGGTGTTAAGGGTGTGATTAGATAGTGGCTAAGAGGTGTTACAGAAACGCCCAGAGTAAGGTGTCAAAACAGCATTGTACATGGCAGACAGTTGGTGTCGAGCCCCCCCCACCTCTATTTAGGCTTGGTTTCTTTATTTTCACATAAATAGCCTCCTTAACACCTCTCTTGAACCAGTCAAGTTCCTTTGCCAATATGTTAACATTACAATCTTCAGAAGGTATGTCCTTTATCCTTAAGATGCAGGTACACAGCTGAGTCCTGACCAGGAATTGTCTCTTCTGTGCTGGGCCATACATTGATGCAGTTGCTGTTTGGTCTCCCCCACATACAAATCAGAGCATTCTTGACTGCACTTCGTATATGATGTCAATTATCTTGTGTTTTGGTATTGGGTCTTTCGGATGTACCAATTGCTGCCTCAGTGTGTTGTTTGGTTTAAAGGGCAACTAAAGCCACAGAACAACAATGAACCAGAAGGCAGAACACCTTGATATAAAACCAGTAATCTGTGTCTTACCTCTCATTTTGATACCGGCACTGGGAAATTGACCTAAATAACATATGGCTTGTGCTTCACTTCACAGCATTCTAGTATCAGACAGTTTGGTCAACGACCATTATGTTCTGCACATGCTCAGTCCTTAGCTATGGCACAAACTTGTTACAGTTGGTCACACCCATTAATAATCTCTAGCCTTTTACAGGACAGATAAAGCAAGGAAGCATGTGACTGAGGTCAGGAGGTGTGGTCTGACACTGCACATGCACACAGATACTTCATCCAGTTCTTAACAGGCTTTGATTTACTTTAACAGAGTTTACTAAAGTGGCATTTTATAGTTTATTGGTGTTTTTAGGGGGGTTGTTTTCAGATTCTGGAGTTTAAAAAATTGGGTTTTGTTCTCCTTTAAAGCAGACAGGGATATTGTGTTTTTTTGAAAATTCTTCTTAATTTTTGACTATAGTTATCCTTTAAGTTTGGCTGCCACAGAAATGGAATGGTAGGTCAGTAGTTGTGTGTTGGAGGGTTTATATTTTCATTTATGACCATAAAATTAACTTTTTTTAAAGATTGAGCAAAATTTGTTTTTTCGTTTAAAGATAACCTTTACCGTAAGTATGGCTGCCAGGGGAATGGAAAGGTAGGTTAGAGTGTGCGACTGTGTCTGTTTGGTGTTTGTGTTTTTAACTGTTTTGAATTTTGTGTCTCTAGCTCAAAAACTGTGGGAGGAAATACAGTCCAAAAATGCAGAAGAAAATAAAAGAGAAGAAAATGAAGAAGAAATAGAAAGAATGGCTCTTCATACCAAATGAATAACTTAAATCATGTAGCAAACAACAATGTATAAGAGCTTAAGGCAATACAAGTTAACAAGATCCCTGCTCACATGATCTATAGTCATAAAAGGATGTAGGTGAATAGGCCATGAGTTAACACAGCTACAAAATACATAAATGTCAAAGATAAGTAATTGTGTTTATCAAATTTAGATGAAGGTAGGGGGATTTTAGGACATTATTTATGGAGTGCAGAGTATGATAAAGAGAAGATACAAGGGACATATTGATAAACCTGCTATATTTACTGCAATTTACCAGTGCCTTCAATAGACTATGGGTCCTGAATAGCCAGCATCAAAAGTAAAGCTAGAGTGAACATTCTCTAAAAAGAGATTACAGCGTGGAACCTGCAAATATAATTAATTTACAAAGATGTTTTTATGGCCAGGTAGATTTTACTCTGGGCGTTCCTATAACACCTCTTAGCCACTATCCAATCACACCCTTAACACCTGGCTGTGATATGCTAATTGGGATTTTCCAGGGTACATAATTGCCACAGATTCTTGTACAAGTCATTCTGAATTGAGAAAGCCAGTCGGATGACTAGCGAAACGTCTTCAAGAACTACATTTCAAGTCCAGTTGATCTAATTGAATACAACAGATATACCATGACCTGGATGAATGAGAACCTTCACAAGCATAATTAAAGTAGATTTATACTCAAGCAGTAACTGGCAGCTTTCTGTCTGCTCCCTCTCCTTAAAAAAAATAGGCTTTTCAGTTTTAAGCTACCCATACATGGGCAGATGTTCTTCTGATCGAGTTTAATGATTGAAAATACGATCGGAAGAACTGCTCAAAGCATCCCACCTGGAGGCTCTGATTTTTGAAGTGGAAATCTGGTGAAAGATGCAGACTGAAGATGGGGTCGTGGAAAATTTTCCGCATGGCCCAATCTTTACTTTTCTGATAAAATAATTGACATTGTCGAGCAGTTGATTGGAAAAGGTTTTTGATTTTTTTGAGTTATCCTATAAATTTGATCAGATGGCTCAAAAAGTCAATCCCATCTATGGAGTGGATTAGAGAAGGGAGACTTGTCAGTGGCAATGACTGTGGGAAGAGACAGCAAATAGGCACAACAGTGTAAAATAAAGGGTGCTATTCAGTGAGATCAAGATTTCTTCCAAAACAACACCCTGCCAGTAGAGCAGGACTTAACCAAATCCAGTGTGTTCCCTACTGGACTTAAGGCTGAATACCATTTATTTCAAATATAAGGATAAGTTCTGCAAGCAAAAACATAGATATGCCATGGGATCTCCAGTTTTACCCATGGAGGCAAACTTTTACATGGAGGCAGTTGAAACAAAGGCTCTTAATTACTTCAAGCTCTTTGGACCCATCCACTAGTTCAGATATATGGATGACACCTGAGTTAAAATTCACCAGAAAGATAGTACAAGCCTTCACAGAACACATTAACACCGTGGCCACTCTGTGAGTTTCCTACCATTCACAGTAAAGCAATAAATGGATTGCTGCAGTTTTCAACACCTTACATGTGTGAGAAAAAGTATCAAGAGCAAGGAGAGAAATTGGCTCATTTCACTTGAAGAAGAAATTCAATTGCTCATCCAAAGGCATTTGCGCGCCTAAAGGAAATAGCAGGTTTCGGAATAGCCGTGTTTGGTCCTAGTAGTCTAGACTAGAACTATGTGATAATGGAGATTGAGCACTTACCTTGACTTTAGAAAAAGTTTGCAAACGTACATTGGTTTGTATATGTCTGGAGTTAACAGACGAGTAGGAGATGATCGGTAATGAGTTCTGCTACCTGCTTTTACATGATTTT
Source organism: Hymenochirus boettgeri (assembly GCA_019447015.1). Classification (NCBI taxonomy): domain Eukaryota; kingdom Metazoa; phylum Chordata; class Amphibia; order Anura; family Pipidae; genus Hymenochirus; species Hymenochirus boettgeri. Next base: position 76,864,567 of record CM033470.1, read on the forward strand.
CATGTGTTTTTTATTATGTTATATCTAAAATTACCCTGAACTATTTTCTTCATGTCATATTGCTATTAGACTAAAAAGGAGCAGCACTAACTACAAATCCCATCATGGTGTATTTGTAACAGGTGCTGCATATGTGTTATCATGTACAATTGCTATTAACCAGCACTCTTCACATTTCCCAGAATGGCATGAGCTGTGATGTACAAATGATTTGAACCATACTTTTCGTACTTGCCATGATTTCTCATTCTAAGAGACAAAAGTACTTATCCCAGATCACACCATGGCAAAAGTTTCAAAATGCCCTGAACCTTACTTCTCTTATGTCAGATTGCCTTGCTTTATTTCCAATAACTGTGCCCCCCATTGATGTTATGATGAACGAACTACAGCGTTACATAGCTGAAGGTGTGTAGATTTCAGAATATATATTTTGTGGGGGTTATTTCTGAGTTACGGGGGTGGTTTTGTGGAAAAACTGCAGACTGTCCCAATTCGGAGTTGGCTAAATATTTTCGCTGTTCTGAGCCATCGTGCATTGTCTAACTTGTGGCTTTTTGCTTCCACGTCCGCGTGTGTAACCACACATATGGCATCCGTTTGATTCAGACATTTGGGAATTGATATTTATAACTTTTTTTTAGATTCCTGAGTTTTGGCATGATTTTTACCTTTTGAAGTTGTTTTTTGTTAATTTTTTCAGAAAAGTGCAACTTCTACGAAGAACTGTGCCCACACCATTGATGGTTGAATGAACAACTACAGCGTTACGTAGCTGAAGGTATGTTCTGAGAATATAATAGTTTTGCGGGGGTATTTCCAAGTTAGAGGGGTGTTCAGTTTGAAAATCTGGGAAAATGCTGTTATGGCTCACTGCGCATTGTTTCTTTGTGACTATCGCTTCCACGTCCGTGTGTGTAACCACACATATGGCAATACCGTTTGATTCAGGACATTTAGAATTGATATTTGGTAAGTTTTTTTTACATTACATGGGTTTTGGTGTGATTTTGTAACTTTGAAATGTATTTTTTCTCTATTTTTCCAGAAAATTGTGTAGAAATGCGAAATTCTACGAAGAACTGCACCCACACATTGATGGTATGAATGAACGAACTACAGTGCTACATAGCTGAAGTGTGTAGATTTCAGGAATATATAGTTTTGTGGGGGATATTTCTGAGTTACGGGGTGTTTTGTGGAAAAAATTGTAGACTGTCCAATTCGGAGTTGGCTAAATATTTTCGCCGTTTCTGAGCTATCTGCATTGTCTCACTTTGTGGCTTTTCGCTTCCACGTCCGCGTTTGTAACCAACATATGGCATACCGTTTGATTCGCATTTTGGAGATTGATATTGTATTACTATTTTTTTAGATTTCATGAGGTTTATGGTGATTTTTACCTTTTGAAGTTGTTTTTTGTTAATTTTTCAGAAAAGTGCGAACTTCTACGAAGAACTGCGCCCACACCATTGATGGTATGATGAACGAACTACAGCGTTACATCTGCTGAAGGTGTGTTAGATTTCAGGAATATAAGTTTGTGGGGGTTATTTCTGAGTTACGGGGGTTTGTTTTGTGGAAAAAAACTGCAGACTGTCCCTTCGGAGTTTGGCTAAATATTTTCGCTGTTTCTGAGCCATCGTGCTTGTCTCACTTTGTGGCTTTTCGCTTCCACGTCCCGTTTGGTAACCACACATATGGCATACCGTTTGATTCAGGACATTTGGGAATGATTTTAGTAACTTTTTTTAGATTTCATGAGGTTTTGGCATGATTTTTACCTTTTGAAGTGTGTTTTTTGTTATTTTTCAGAAAAGTGCGAACTTCTACGAAGAACTGTGCCACCACCATTGATGGTATGAATGAACGACACACGTTACATTTACATAGCTGAAGTTGTGTAGATTTCAGGAACTATATAGTTTGTGGGGTTATTTCTGAGTTACGGGTGTTTTTGTGGAAAAAACTGCAGACTGTCCCAATTCGGAGTTGGCTAAATATTTTCGCTGTTTCTGAGCCATCGTGCATTGTCTCACTTTGTGGCTTTTTCCTTCCACGTCCGCTGTGGTAACCACACATATGGCATACCGTTGATTCAGGACATTTGGGAGATTGATATTTGTAACTTTTTTTTACATTCCATGAGGTTTTGGCATGATTCTCCTTTGAAGTTGTTTTTTGTTCATTTTTTCAGACAAATGCGAACTTCTACGAAGAAACTGCGCCCACACCATTGATGGTTTGAATGAATCATTACTGCTTTACATAGCGAGAGGTGTTTAGATTTCAGGAATATATAGTTTATGGGGGTTATTTCTAAGTTACGGGGGTGTTTTGTGGTAAACTGCAGACTGTCCAAATTCAGTTGGCTAAATATTTTCGCCGTTTCTGACCATCGTGGCATTGTCTCACTGTGGCTTTTCCGCTTCCACGTCTGCGTGTGTAACCACACTATGGCATACCGTTTGATTTAGGACATTTGGGAGATGTATATTTGTACTTTTTTTTACATTCCATGAGGTTTTGGCTGATTTCTACCTTTTTGAACGTTGTTTGATGTTCATTTTTTTGAACATCTGTAAAAGTGCATTTTCTACGAAGAACTGCGCCCACACCATTGATGATATGAATGAACAAACTACAGCGTTACATAGCTGAAGGTGTGTAGATTTCAGGAATATATAGTTTGTGGGGGGTTTCTGAGTTGGGGGGTGTTTTGTGGAAAAACTGCAGACTGTTCAAATACAAAACTGGCTAATTTTTTTTGCTGCTACTGACATTTGGCACTGGTCACGCTCTGGGTTAGTTGGTAGCCATGTCTCTGGGTACACCCATGAATGTGGCATACCGTTTTATTCGGGAGGGGTTAGCTTTCATATTTGAGATGCGTTTGAACTTCCTCCACAGTTTTTAGCTGAAATTGGCATTTGATTTTGTCTCCGATTTTACAGTTGAGGAAAAAAGGAAAATGTGAGAAAGTAACTTACAATTTGACGAAGAGCTGCGTCCGGTCTATCTGATTTTGATCGAAACTACCCTCACTCGTAAAATCCTGCGGGTGTGTATTTTCTAAAAATATCTCACTTGGGGGTATTTTAGATAATTTGGTAGATATTCTATGTTAACTGTCAGTAGTGGTTAGACATTTTAATTTGGGTGTAATATTCTAGGAGGTGCAGTTTTAGTTTGGGGGGGTCTCCTGTACAGGAAAAGTGGGGTACCACATTATCTGGTATCGTTTATTCGGGAGTATCTGAGCTTTTAGAAACATTAGATTTTTGTGCGTAACCTTAAGATAACTATAAGTAAAAATGGGAAAAATCCATGAAAATTTGCAAATTTTTCATTTTTTTTACATATTACCCATAATTCCAGTAAAATTTCCAGAAAAGTTAAAAAAATTTTGTTACCATGTTAAAGTACACTTGTGCTGAAAAAAACAATGTATAGTATTCCTGATTTTACTGCAAGGTTTCCTACTGTAAAATTAGTCTAAAGCGATTAAGGACAAAATCCTGAAAATTCTTCTGGCAGTTAACGCAAAAAAAAATTGAAAATCTCCTGGCAGTGAAGTTTTTAAAGATGAGAACTGTTTTTGTTAACCTTACTTCTCTTATGTCAGATTGCCTTGCTTTATTTCCAATAACTAAAAACAGTTCTCATCTTTAATACTTTAGATTTATAAACACAGATCACACCATGGTATAACAAGTTCTGCATGTGGTATGGTATGTTATACAAAATTGCCTTAGACTATATTGATCATATGTCATTTTACCTTGAGTTGTTAATAAACATTTAAGAGTTATTTTACTAGTTGTTATCTTTATTTGGTCAGTTTCATGTATTTTGTTATTTAATTTAACTCTTGGAGTTTGTCGTGAATTTTTTTTAAAGGATTTCTTAAAAGTAAAAAAGAGAAACATTGCTTTAGACAAGTAATTGTTCATTTTTCTCATTAGTACATGTTCCCCATGCTATTATTTTTCACTTTTGTTTTGGCTCTAAGCTATTTAAATACAACCTATTAATTGTAAAATTGTAAAATGCTGCCTTCTAATGACTTTTATTTAATTTTGACAAGGAAAAAACAAAATGAAACCATTTATTTCTAGTTAATTATGGGTGTAAAACTTGAGATTATTCACCAATAGATTTTATTTCAGGACATCACATTTCTTCATGTGTGGTAAAGATTATAGTCATACATGGTGCTGGTGGGTTCATCAAAAAGTTTCCAGAGTGGGACAATGCCTTTTAGAATAATAAAATTTACTGTAAGTATTTTTTAAGTATTTTTCCCTTCTTCTGGTGCAAATTGGATATTTGAGTTTTTTGTGTTCCTCTTGGTCAACTGGTAAGTAGAGATGGGTGAACTTTCGAAAGTTTGGTCCTTTTTCGAACTTTTGAACTATATAGAAAGTTCGGACCCTTTAATATATTAATGGTAACTTAATGTAAATGGCTGTGGGACCTGGGAAATGGTCTGGGGAACATGTTCCAATATCCCGGACATTCGAAAAATCTATTTTACTCTCACTCGCGATATATTCGAGTTCATTCTCGCCTAGGTACCATGTACATTTTACTCTCGGATTCGATGCTTGCGTATAGGTTTTAATGGACACTTTACTTGTAGATTCGATGTTCTGCGATTGCCCAAAGAATTTTACTGATATACTGATACCCTTTTCTGAAAAATCCACAGTACGCACACTTTTCCGAAGACATCATCATCATTCCTAAAAATATAACAATGATGTTGAAGTTGTTGCCTCTAGGAGTTTTTTGGTTGCAAAGACAAGGAACAAACAGGAAGAACTCTACGACCTTTAGAAACTTAAGGAAATTATCTTTAACCTCCAAAGTAAAGTTTATTGTCTCAATCCATCCTTTGTCTATATGGATAGATGCATCTTCGAGGGAGCACCTTTACGACCTCTTCATAGAGTCTTTTGTTCTCTGCTGTTTTTCTCTGCATTCCTTGTTGCAAGTTCTATCATTATTTTTGGATCACTTTAACTGTTGCTTCTGTAGAATTTGGAGTAATTGGGTTTATGACTTGTGGAAAGTAAATTGGTTGTATTTCAGTGCTTTGCCTATATATGGGATAAACTACACATAGACAACTGTGCACCCCTTATACACTTTTATCCTTGGAAAAGAATTAACAGAACTAGATGGGTAAAAAACTCCCTTGAAGTGCACGGGGTGCTATTTACAAAGCTACCTCTGTTACCTCTTGGTCTGATCCCTCTTGCAGCTGTGCCTTCAAATCTGACCCGTACACTGTTCGTGCTTGTTTTTAATAGCTTTGTCACCTTCTTTCACTGCTTTGCTATTTTGCCAGTTATACTGACATTCGTTCCACCATCCAAAAAAAAAAGGAAAGAGAAAAAACCCCCGAAAATCATGAGAATAGAGTTGTGTTGAAATGGTGACCTGGATAGCACGAGATAGTTGACCATTTACAACTGTTTGATATTTTGTAATTTGCTTTTCACCTTAGGTCTTACTAGAAATATTTTTAGAACATCTGTGGGTAAGATCTTTAAAAGTTAAAAAAATGTAAAAAAAACTATACATTCCCAACAGCCCATAAGATGGAAATAATAATTTTAGCCTCTTAGACAGTAACTGATTTTTACACACAACTTGTGCTAAATTTTTAAACAATTAGTGAAATGATGTTAGTTTGCAAAATTTTATTTCTAAATTGTGTACAAAATCTACCTGCTTTTTAAAAATGGTCCAAAGTTAGATTTTTGTTTCTAGCTAATTTTGGAATAATTCAAATGAAAATCGATAATATATTTTTACCCTAAAATGTATTTTCATTGGTATTTTTCTTGTAAGGAAGAGTTTGCACCAATTTGAGGCCAATAATGTTGTGAAATTTAGATGAAAAAATTTGGTTAATTTTGAAAGTCATTTTCATGGTTAAAAAAAATATAACCAAACCAGTTTGTTCATTCAATTATTTCCTGCTGAAAGTTTAATAACATGTGTGTATATTATATACAAATTATTGGTCAGCACTCCAAACAATAAGTCCAAGTAATGCTGCGGGTGCTTGGATAATGATATCCTAATAAATAAAAGCAAAAACTGCACAGCACTGCCAATATATATATGTATATACAAACATAGAAAAGATAATCAATGCACATTCCTAGGCCCCATACAATATCATATTATCTGCACACTGGCATACTTTAACCAAAGTGGTTTTCGTATACAATCTGTGATCACATATATTTATATATATATATATAGAAACAAATGTAATCGCCCGCCCACTCCGTTCCAATATATGGGCTCGGGTGCTCCCAATAGAGATGTCCGAACTTCGCAAAATCCAGTCCGCTCAAGGATCCGCAATTTTCGAAATTAAAAATACCCTTGAAATACGGATTTTTCGTATTTTCGAAAATTTTCGAAATTACGAGTTTTCACGTATTTTGGAAAATATGTATTTTCGAAAATACAAGTAATCCTCGTAATTTCGAATATTTTCGAAAATACGTATGTAAGGAATTAAGAAAATCCTTGTATTGTCGAAAATTTTCGAAAATACATGTTTTCCGTATTTTCGAAAATTTTTGAAAATACTGAAAACTCGTAATTTTGAAAATTTTCGAAATACAAAAAGAGAGTTACCGAATCTACTTTCAAGGGATATCTAATTTTGGTGTTACAGAAATTACAGGCTATTTTTGAGGGTTACTGAATATACAAGTCTACTTTTGAGGGTTACAAAATTAGCCTCGTATATATGTGGAAACTCAAAAATAGCTCACATGTAAAGGAAGTTTGTTTTTATTTACGTGATTTGGTGATTTGTATGTGTTCCGCTGACCATTTCCCAGGTTCCTGTGTCATTTAGGTACCTCAGATAATGTTAAAGGAAGTCCGCACTCCTCGGTTTTCATGCAGAGTCTCTCGGCAATAATTAAAACATCATCTTTATTGGATCATATAAAAGATTTGTACACAAACGCCTGACGCGTTTCAAGCGTTTCTACCTCACGCTCTAATCATAGGCATCCATCTTTGTTTACCCGTTCTCCTTTTAAAAGCATACTCACTTTTGCCCTCTGGTGTAAGTTTATAAGTAAAAGGAGCTGCCACAGTGTTGCAAACTAGAAACGTTCACTGTTGCTATCCTAATTGGTTACATCAATGAACAGGAAAAAACCTTGATGTGTAGCCCAATCTGAATGGTACTATAGTCTAACTAGGAATCTATAACAGAAGTATTTATGATTATACTAAATAGGCCTTTTCACAGTAAAAATGTAAATATTATTATCCTACAAGTCAATCTATATTATGCGTAAAAAGGATATGGAAATTTGTAATATAGATGCACATATAATAAATCATATAACTGATGTTTTTACATTCTTAATCTACAAAATGTCATTCATCTGTGTACTAACCTAAAAATAAGAATAAAGTCATCCAATAAAAAATAAAACATATGGAAATGCTAGAACATTAAATAGAAGAAAAGCAAATATATATATCACAACCATTCAGGACCTCAATACCAATGAATACAATTTAACTTTTACTGGACTTTTGGGGGGAAAGTATAGATTATTTGGATCTTACGATAAATGGATTAGGAGAGCGCCTATATACTAAAGCTAGGAAACCAACAAGGAACACTTTGTTATGTGCAGATTCCTGCCACCCCCCGTCATGTATAAAATCTATCCCTAATGGACAATATATCCGTTTGAGGAGGAATTGCTCCAGAACAAGAATACCTAACGGCAGACAAGATCTAACAGAGAGATTAATCCGAGGAGATAGAAGCGAAAAGCTTAGAAATATTACAACAGAAGTGATAGAAAGCTATAATAAGGAACAAAACAAAAAACAGAGAAAACACAGAAAGGATTTAAGCTGGGTACACACAGTAACGATAAAGCCCGATACCGTCGGATCCGACGGTATCGGGGCTTTATCGTTACTGTGTGTACGTTCGTTTCCCGAACGAGTGCGCGCCGCCGACGATCGGGTCGGCCGTACGCGCGTTCGGGAAAGGCCGAAAATTTCCATCGGCCGCGCTAGACTCCCTATAGGAGTCTAGCGCGGCCGATGGAAACACACAGTCCGCGACGTTCTCCCTGTAGGGAGAACGCTCAGGACTGTGTGTAGCAGATCTTTGAAAGATGGCAGACAGGATCTTGCAGATCCTGTATGTCATCTTTCAGAAATCTGTACTGTGTGTACCTAGCTTAATTCATTTAGTCCTCAGTACAGACAAATAACTAGAATTGTTAAAAGATACTACCCATTCATTATGAAAATCGAGAAATTAGGGAAACCTTAGAATCAGTTCATACCGAAGAGGGCAAGAGTTTAGGAGATATTATCACCAAGTGGGGAACGTGACCACACTAAATGTGATAAATCCTGTTAAAGAATTTGGGTACCCTTAAGTGTGGAGCTGCAAGATGCATAACGTGCCAATTTTAAATTATGGAGCTTCAAAGTACAGCGAAGGGTAAAAGAATACAAATACAGGCAGTACATAAATTGTAACAACTCATGTAGTTTACCTTTTGACCTGCAGGAGTTGTGGTGTCTTATATGTGGGCAGCACTTTGAGAGCCTTCAAGGAAAGGGCTCGAGTACATTTAGGGACATAAAGAATAGAAACACAAAAAGTCCGTTAGCACAACATTTTATAGAATGCAACAAGGGCATATCCAACATTTGGAATTCAGGGGATTCAACATATTCCCAAGGATCATGAAAAGGATAGAATCCAACGCCTATTAACAATGGAAGTGAAATGATTTTAATTTGGAACAGAACACCGGATGGTTTAAATTCAGTATGTGATATATCATGTTATTGGGTTAAAATCTGGGGGCATTTTTCCTCCATTTATAATCGTGCCCTCCCACTCTGTAAGATATGCATAAAGCTCAAGATATCGAGTAATATATATATTATAATTATTGCTTTCTTCTATTTAATGTTCTAGCATTTCCATATGTTTTATTCTTTATCTGGATGTACTCTTATTCTTATTTTTAGGTTAGTACACAGATAGAATGCCTTTCATGGATTAAGAATGTAATACATTAGTTATATGATTTATTATATGTGCATCTATATTACAAATTTCCATATCCTTTTTACGCATAATTATAGATTGACTTTGTAGGATAATATTAAAATTTTTACTGTGAAAAGGCCTATTTAGTATAATCAATACTTCTGTTATAGATTTCCTAGTTGCTATTATAGTACCATTCAGATTGGGCTACACATCAAGGTTTTTTCTGTTTCATTGATGTAACCAATTAGGATAGCACAAGTGAACTTTCTAGTTTGAAAACACTGTGGCAGCTCCTTTTACTTATAACTAGAGATGTCTGAACTTCGCAAAATCCGGTCTGCTTGAGGATCCGCGAATTTTCGGAAATTTGAAAATTGAAAATCCACGAGCGGACCCATTAAAATGAAAAATATCCTCGAAATCGAGATTTCTCATATTTTCGAAAGTTTCCGAAAACCTGTATTTTCGAAAATTTTCGAAAATACAAGAAATCTCGCAATTTCGAAAATTTTCAAAAATATGTTTCTGAAAATACGAGTAATCCTCGTAATTCCGAAAATTTCCGAAAATATGGATTTTCGGAAATACGAGTAATCCTTGTAATTTCGAAAATTTTCGAAAATACGAGAAATCCTACTTATAACTAACACCGAGGGCAACAGTGAGCATTGCTTTAAAAGGAGAACGGTAAACAAAGATGGATGCCTATGATTAAGAGCGTGGTAGTATGCTCGAAACGCGTCAGGTGTTTGTGTACAAATCTTTTTTGAATCCAATAAAATGATGTTTTAATTATTGCTGAGTGAAAACTGAGGAGTGCGGACTTCCTTTACATTATTCTGAGGTACCCAAGTAGACGCGGACGGGCGAAGGGTTCGGGGCAGTCCTGCGGAGGGGTGAGTTCAATACGGGGATTCTGTGCGGATATTGTTTTTGATGCATACGATGCCGATATGTTAGAATAATGCCCAAAAAATTTGAAGCTGACAGAGAACATTGCGCATAAGTGCTTGATCTGGGGTATACACACCCAGATCTCCCGCTATTTCATGAGTGTATATCATAATTAGCACCACTTACTAGTTTGCCTAAAAATATACTTTTATTGTTAGATTTATTCTAGCATTCGAAGCCAGGTTGGTTTCATCGTAGTCACTTTGATTGATTACAGACTGTGACGACCATTTGACATACTAATCCCTGTGTCATTTACACTAATTACTATTGGTATTTCAACCCTAAATTCGATCTGAACTTTTGGATTTTTTTTCTCCCATTTATTTCTATGGTTCTTTTTTCGGATTTTCGATTATTGAAATAAATTAAAAATCTGAAACGGAATGGAACTCATTGGCTTCCAACATCTCTAGTCAAAAATGGATGCTAACATTTTCAATTTTCTTGTTTGGGAGTTTGATAAAAAAAGTTGCATTAGGGCAAGAACATGTTGTGAGAACATACATTACATACAATTCATATTGTTTCACATATGGTGGAATCTACAGTCCATACTGTCCATAATATTTTATATATATATATAATATATAGGTGTGTGTGTAAAAAGAACTTACAGGCGCGCGTGGGTCTTTCTTTCATTCCAAATTTATTTAGTGTTTAGACAAACATCGACATTTGCCAAAACTCGTTGATGTTTGTCTAAACTCTAAATAAATATTAGAATTGAAAGAAAGACCCACGCGCTGCCGTACGTTCTTTTTACATATATATTATTCAGCAGCACCAGGGCATTCGATGTGAAGGAAGCAGGAGTGCGCAAACCAATGATCTGAAGTATATATATATACTTATATGTGTGTGTGTAATTATAAATTACTCCAATTTTTTATTATTGGAGACTACTTACCAGTACATGGACTAGAACTCGAACTCGAACCCGAGTTCGAGCCGAACTATTCAAATTCGAATGAATTTGACTTCTCGACTATCCCGGATGCAGATTTTCGATTTTTTCAGACTTTCGATAAATATCGAATGTTGACCGTTCGAGCATCGAATCCGTGAGTAAAGGGTTAATTAAAACCTATAAGCGAGCATCGATCCACAAGTAAAATGTACATGGTATCAATGCCCGAAAGCGAGCTCGAATCCACAAGTAAAGTGTCCATTAAAACCTATACTGAGCATCGAATCCGCGAGTAAAATGATAGGTATCTAGGCGCTTAATGGACACTTTACTTGTAGATTCGATGTTCGCGCCTAGATACCCTATCATTTTACTCGCGGATTCGATGCTCACGTAGCTTATAGGTTTTAATTAACCCTTTACTCACGGATTCGATGCTCGAACGGTCGAACATTCGATATTTACGAAAGTCTGAAAATATCGAAATCTGCATCCGGATTTCGAGAAGGCGCCTAGATACCCTATCATTTTACTCGCGGATTCGATGCTCACGTATAGGTTTTAATGGACACTTTACTTGTGGATTCGATGCTCGCTTTCGTGCATTGATACCATGTACATTTTACTTGTGGATTCGATGCTCGCTTATAGGTTTTAATTAACCCTTTACTCACGGATTCGATGCTCGAACGGTCGAACATTCGATATTTATCGAAAGTCTGAAAATATCGAAAATCTGCATCCGGGATAGTTCGAGAAGTCCAAATTCATTCGAATTTGAATAGTTCGGCTCGAACTCGGGTTCGAGTTCGAGTTCTAGTCCATCTCTGCGATTGCCCAAAGAATTTTACTGATATACTGATACCTCTTTTCTGAAAAATCCACAGTACGCACACTTTTCCGAAGACATCATCATCATTCCTAAAAATATAACAATGATGTTGAAGTTGTTGCCTCTAGGAGTTTTTTGGTTGCAAAGACAAGGAACAAACAGGAAGAACTCTACGACCTTTAGAAACTTAAGGAAATTATCTTTAACCTCCAAAGTAAAGTTTATTGTCTCAATCCATCCTTTGTCTATATGGATAGATGCATCTTCGAGGGAGCACCTTTACGACCTCTTCATAGAGTCTTTTGTTCTCTGCTGTTTTTCTCTGCATTCCTTGTTGCAAGTTCTATCATTATTTTTGGATCACTTTAACTGTTGCTTCTGTAGAATTTGGAGTAATTGGGTTTATGACTTGTGGAAAGTAAATTGGTTGTATTTCAGTGCTTTGCCTATATATGGGATAAACTACACATAGACAACTGTGCACCCCTTATACACTTTTATCCTTGGAAAAGAATTAACAGAACTAGATGGGTAAAAAACTCCCTTGAAGTGCACGGGGTGCTATTTACAAAGCTACCTCTGTTACCTCTTGGTCTGATCCCTCTTGCAGCTGTGCCTTCAAATCTGACCCGTACACTGTTCGTGCTTGTTTTTAATAGCTTTGTCACCTTCTTTCACTGCTTTGCTATTTTGCCAGTTATACTGACATTCGTTCCACCATCCAAAAAAAAAAGGAAAGAGAAAAAACCCCCGAAAATCATGAGAATAGAGTTGTGTTGAAATGGTGACCTGGATAGCACGAGATAGTTGACCATTTACAACTGTTTGATATTTTGTAATTTGCTTTTCACCTTAGGTCTTACTAGAAATATTTTTAGAACATCTGTGGGTAAGATCTTTAAAAGTTAAAAAAATGTAAAAAAAACTATACATTCCCAACAGCCCATAAGATGGAAATAATAATTTTAGCCTCTTAGACAGTAACTGATTTTTACACACAACTTGTGCTAAATTTTTAAACAATTAGTGAAATGATGTTAGTTTGCAAAATTTTATTTCTAAATTGTGTACAAAATCTACCTGCTTTTTAAAAATGGTCCAAAGTTAGATTTTTGTTTCTAGCTAATTTTGGAATAATTCAAATGAAAATCGATAATATATTTTTACCCTAAAATGTATTTTCATTGGTATTTTTCTTGTAAGGAAGAGTTTGCACCAATTTGAGGCCAATAATGTTGTGAAATTTAGATGAAAAAATTTGGTTAATTTTGAAAGTCATTTTCATGGTTAAAAAAAATATAAACAAACCAGTTTGTTCATTCAATTATTTCCTGCTGAAAGTTTAATAACATGTGTGTATATTATATACAAATTATTGGTCAGCACTCCAAACAATAAGTCCAAGTAAATGCGTGCGGGTGCTTGGATAATGATATCCTAATAAATAAAAGCAAAAACTGCACAGCACTGCCAATATATATATGTATATACAAACATAGAAAAATAATCAATGCACATTCCTTAGGCCCCTACAATATCATATTATCTGCACACTGGCATACTTTAACAAAGTGGTTTTCGTATACAATTCTGTGATCACATATATTTATATATATATATATAGAAACAAATGTAATCGCCCGCCACCCGTTCCAATATATGGGCTCGGGTGCTCCCAATAGAGATGTCCGAACTTCGCAAAATCCAGTCCGCTCAAGGATCCGCAATTTTCGAAATTAAAAATACCCTTGAAATACGGATTTTTCGTATTTTCGAAATTTTCGAAATTACGAGTTTTCACGTATTTTGGAAAATATGTATTTTCGAAAATACAAGTAATCCTCGTAATTTCGAATATTTTCGAAAATACGTATGTAAGGAATTAAGAAAATCCTTGTATTGTCGAAAATTTTCGAAAATACATGTTTTCCTGTATTTTCGAAAATTTTTGAAAATACTGAAAACTCGTAATTTTGAAAATTTTCGAAATACAAAAAGAGAGTTACCGAATCTACTTTCAAGGGATATCTAATTTTGGTGTTACAGAAATTACAGGCTATTTTTGAGGGTTACTGAATATACAAGTCTACTTTTGAGGGTTACAAAATTAGCCTCGTATATATGTGGAAACTCAAAAATAGCTCACATGTAAAGGAAGTTTGTTTTTATTTACGTGATTTGGTGATTTGTATGTGTTCCGCTGACCATTTCCCAGGTTCCTGTGTCATTTAGGTACCTCAGATAATGTAAAGGAAGTCCGCACTCCTCGGTTTTCATGCAGAGTCTCTCGGCAATAATTAAAACATCATCTTTATTGGATTCATATAAAAGATTTGTACACAAACGCCTGACGCGTTTCAAGCGTTTCTACCTCACGCTCTAATCATAGGCATCCATCTTTGTTTACCCGTTCTCCTTTTAAAAGCATACTCACTTTTGCCCTCTGGTGTAAGTTTATAAGTAAAAGGAGCTGCCACAGTGTTGCAAACTAGAAACGTTCACTGTTGCTATCCTAATTGGTTACATCAATGAACAGGAAAAAACCTTGATGTGTAGCCCAATCTGAATGGTACTATAGTCTAACTAGGAAATCTATAACAGAAGTATTTATGATTATACTAAATAGGCCTTTTCACAGTAAAAATGTAAATATTATTATCCTACAAGTCAATCTATATTATGCGTAAAAAGGATATGGAAATTTGTAATATAGATGCACATATAATAAATCATATAACTGATGTTTTTACATTCTTAATCTACAAAATGTCATTCATCTGTGTACTAACCTAAAAATAAGAATAAAGTCCATCCAATAAAAAATAAAACATATGGAAATGCTAGAACATTAAATAGAAGAAAAGCAAATATATATATCACAACCATTCAGGACCTCAATACCAATGAATACAATTTAACTTTTACTGGACTTTTGGGGGGAAAGTATAGATTATTTGGATCTTACGATAAATGGATTAGGAGAGCGCCTATATACTAAAGCTAGGAAACACAACAAGGAACACTTTGTTATGTGCAGATTCCTGCCACCCCCCGTCATGTATAAAATCTATCCCTAATGGACAATATATCCGTTTGAGGAGGAATTGCTCCAGAACAAGAATACCTAACGGCAGACAAGATCTAACAGAGAGATTAATCCGAGGAGATAGAAGCGAAAAGCTTAGAAATATTACAACAAAGTGATAGAAAGCTATAATAAGGAACAAAACAAAAAACAGAGAAAACACAGAAAGGATTTAAGCTGGGTACACACAGTAACGATAAAGCCCGATACCGTCGGATCCGACGGTATCGGGGCTTTATCGTTACTGTGTGTACGTTCGTTTCCCGAACGAGTGCGGCGCCGCCGAACGATCGGGTCGGCTCGTACGCGCGTTCGGGAAAGGCCGAAAATTTCCATCGGCCGCGCTAGACTCCCTATAGGAGTCTAGCGCGGCCGATGGAAACACACAGTCCCGACGTTCTCCCTGTAGGGAGAACGCTCAGGACTGTGTGTAGCAGATCTTTGAAAGATGGCAGACAGGATCTTGCAGATCCTGTATGTCATCTTTCAGAAATCTGTACTGTGTGTACCTAGCTTAATTCATTTAGTCCTCAGTACAGACAAATAACTAGAATTGTTAAAAGATACTACCCATTCATTATGAAAATCGAGAAATTAGGGAAACCTTAGAATCAGTTCATACCGAAGAGGGCAAGAGTTTAGGAGATATTTCACCAAGTGGGGAACGTGACCACACTAAATGTGATAAATCCTGGTTAAAGAATTTGGGTACCCTTAAGTGTGGAGCTGCAAGATGCATAACGTGCCAATTTTAAATTATGGAGCTTCAAAGTACAGCGAAGGGTAAAAGAATACAAATACAGCAGTACATAAATTGTAACAACTCATGTAGTTTACCTTTTGACCTGCAGGAGTTGTGGTGTCTTATATGTGGGCAGCACTTTGAGAGCCTTCAAGGAAAGGGCTCGAGTACATTTAGGGACATAAAGAATAGAAACACAAAAAGTCCGTTAGCACAACATTTTATAGAATGCAACAAGGGCATATCCAACATTTGGATTCAGGGGATTCAACATATTCCCAAGGATCATAGAAAAGGATAGAATCCAACGCCTATTAACAATGGAAGTGAAATGATTTTAATTTGGAACAGAACACCGGATGGTTTAAATTCAGTATGTGATATATCATGTTATTGGGTTAAAATCTGGGGGCATTTTTCCTCCATTTATAATCGTGCCCTCCCACTCTGTAAGATATGCATAAAGCTCAAGATATCGAGTAATATATATATTATAATTATTGCTTTCTTCTATTTAATGTTCTAGCATTTCCATATGTTTTATTCTTTATCTGGATGTACTCTTATTCTTATTTTTAGGTTAGTACACAGATAGAATGCCTTTCATGGATTAAGAATGTAATACATTAGTTATATGATTTATTATATGTGCATCTAATTACAAATTTCCATATCCTTTTTACGCATAATTATAGATTGACTTTGTAGGATAATATTAAAATTTTTACTGTGAAAAGGCCTATTTAGTATAATCAATACTTCTGTTATAGATTTCCTAGTTGCTATTATAGTACCATTCAGATTGGGCTACACATCAAGGTTTTTTCTGTTTATTGATGTAACCAATTAGGATAGCACAAGTGAACTTTCTAGTTTGAAAACACTGTGGCAGCTCCTTTTACTTATAACTAGAGATGTCTGAACTTCGCAAAATCCGGTCTGCTTGAGGATCCGCGAATTTTCGGAAATTTGAAAATTGAAAATCCACGAGCGGACCCATTAAAATGAAAAATATCCTCGAAATCGAGATTTCTCATATTTCGAAAGTTTCCGAAAACCTGTATTTTCGAAAATTTTCGAAAATACAAGAAATCTCGCAATTTCGAAAATTTTCAAAAATATGTTTCTGAAAATACGAGTAATCCTCGTAATTCCGAAAATTTCCGAAAATATGGATTTTCGGAAATACGAGTAATCCTTGTAATTTCGAAAATTTTCGAAAATACGAGAAATCCTACTTATAACTAACACCGAGGGCAACAGTGAGCATTGCTTTAAAAGGAGAACGGTAAACAAAGATGGATGCCTATGATTAAGAGCGTGGTAGTATCTCGAAACGCGTCAGGTGTTTGTGTACAAATCTTTTTTGTAATCCAATAAAATGATGTTTTAATTATTGCTGAGTGAAAACTGAGGAGTGCGGACTTCCTTTACATTATTCTGAGGTACCCAAGTAGACGCGGACGGGCGAAGGGTTCGGGGCAGTCCTGCGGAGGGGTGAGTTCAATACGGGGATTCTGTGCGGATATTGTTTTTGATGCATACGATGCCGATATGTTAGAATAATGCCCAAAAAATTTGAAGCTGACAGAGAACATTGCGATAAGTGCTTGATCTGGGGTATACACACCCAGATCTCCCGCTATTTCAGTGAGTGTATATCATAATTAGCACCACTTACTAGTTTGCCTAAAAATATACTTTTATTGTTAGATTTATTCTAGCATTCGAAGCCAGGTTGGTTTCATCGTAGTCACTTTGATTGATTACAGACTGTGACCCATTTGACATACTAATCCCTGTGTCATTTACACTAATTACTATTGGTATTTCAACCCTAAATTCGATCTGAACTTTTGGATTTTTTTTCTCCCATTTATTTCTATGGTTCTTTTTTCGGATTTTCGATTATTGAAATAAATTAAAAATCTGAAACGGAATGGAACTCATTGGCTTCCAACATCTCTAGTCAAAAATGGATGCTAACATTTTCAATTTTCTTGTTTGGGAGTTTGATAAAAAAAGTTGCATTAGGGCAAGAACATGTTGTGAGAACATACATTACATACAATTCATATTGTTTCACATATGGTGGAATCTCACAGTCCATACTGTCCATAATATTTTATATATATATATAATATATAGGTGTGTGTGTAAAAAGAACTTACAGGCGCGCGTGGGTCTTTCTTTCATTCACAAATTTATTTAGTGTTTAGACAAACATCGACATTTGCCAAAACTCGTTGATGTTTGTCTAAACTCTAAATAAATATTAGAATTGAAAGAAAGACCCACGCGCTGCCGTACGTTCTTTTTACATATATATTATTCAGCAGCACCAGGGCATTCGATGTGAAGGAAGCAGGAGTGCGCAAACCAATGATCTGAAGTATATATATATACTTATATGTGTGTGTGTAATTATAAATTACTCCAATTTTTTTATTATTGGAGACTACTTACCAGTACCAATAGTTCGGCTCGAACTCGGGTTCGAGTTCGAGTTCTAGTCCATCTGTACTGGTAAGTAGTCTCCAATAATAAAAAAAATTGGAGTAATTTATAATTACACACACACATATAAGTATATATATATACTTCACGATCATTGGTTTCTGCGCACTCCTGCTTCCTTCACATCGAATGCCCTGGTGCTGCTGAATAATATATATGTAAAAAGAACCTGCGATTGCCCAAAGAATTTTACTGATATACTGATACCCTTTTCTGAAAAATCCACAGTACGCACACTTTTCCGAAGACATCATCATCATTCCTAAAAATATAACAATGATGTTGAAGTTGTTGCCTCTAGGAGTTTTTGGTTGCAAAGACAAGGGAACAAACAGGAAGAACTCTACGACCTTTAGAAATTAAGGAAATTATCTTTAACCTCCAAAGTAAAGTTTATTGTCTCAATCCATCCTTTGTCATATATGATAAGATGCATCTTCGAGGGAGCACCTTTACGAACCTGCTTCATAGAGTCTTTTGTTCTCTGCTGTTTTTCTCTGCATTCCTTGTTGCAAGTTCTATCATTATTTTTGGATCACTTTAACTGTTGCTTCTGTAGAATTTGGAGTAATTGGGTTTATGACTTGTGGAAAGTAAATTGGTTGTATTTCAGTGCTTTGCCTATATATGGGATAAACTACACATAGACAACTGTGCACCCCTTATACACTTTTATCCTTGGAAAAGAATTAACAGAACTAGATGGGTAAAAAACTCCCTTGAAGTGCACGGGGTGCTATTTACAAAGCTACCTCTGTTACCTCTTGGTCTGATCCCTCTTGCAGCTGTGCCTTCAATCTGACCCGTACACTGTCACGTGCTTGTTTTTAATAGCTTTGTCACCTTCTTTCACTGCTTTGCTATTTTGCCAGTTATACTGACATTCGTTCCACCATCCAAAAAAAAAGGAAAGAGAAAAAACCCCCGAAAATCATGAGAATAGAGTTGTGTTGAAATGGTGACCTGGATAGCACGAGATAGTTGACCATTACAACTGTTTGATATTTTGTAATTTGCTTTTCACCTTAGGTCTTACTAGAAATATTTTAGAACATCTGTGGGTAAGATCTTTAAAAGTTAAAAAAATGTAAAAAAAACTATACATTCCCAACAGCCCATAAGATGGAAATAATAATTTTAGCCTCTTAGACAGTAACTGATTTTTACACACAACTTGTGCTAAATTTTTAAACAATTAGTGAAATGATGTTAGTTTGCAAAATTTTATTTCTAAATTGTGTACAAAATCTACCTGCTTTTTAAAAATGGTCCAAAGTTAGATTTTTGTTTCTAGCTAATTTTGGAATATTCAAATGAAATATCGATAATATATTTTTACCCTAAAATGTATTTTCATTGGTATTTTTCTTGTAAGGAAGAGTTTGCACCAATTTGAGGCCAATAATGTTGTGAAATTTAGATGAAAAAATTTGGTTAATTTTGAAAGTCATTTTCATGGTTAAAAAAATATAAACAAACCAGTTTGTTCATTCAATTATTTCCTGCTGAAAGTTTAATAACATGTGTGTATATTATATACAAATTATTGGTCAGCACTCCAAACAATAAGTCCAAGTAAATGCGTGCGGGTGCTTGGATAATGATATCCTAATAAATAAAAGCAAAAAACTGCACAGCACTGCCAATATATATATGTATATACAAACATAGAAAAATAATCAATGCACATTCCTAGGCCCCTACAATATCATATTATCTGCACACTGGCATACTTTAACAAAGTGGTTTTCGTATACAATCTGTGATCACATATATTTATATATATATATATAGAAACAAATGTAATCGCCCGCACCCGTTCCAATATATGGGCTCGGGTGCTCCCAATAGAGATGTCCGAACTTCGCAAAATCCAGTCCGCTCAAGGATCCGCGAATTTTCGAAATTAAAAATACCCTTGAAATACGGATTTTTCGTATTTTCGAAAATTTTCGAAATTACGAGT
This sequence comes from Hymenochirus boettgeri, assembly GCA_019447015.1. Taxonomy (NCBI): domain Eukaryota; kingdom Metazoa; phylum Chordata; class Amphibia; order Anura; family Pipidae; genus Hymenochirus; species Hymenochirus boettgeri. The sequence goes on from CM033470.1 coordinate 76,884,658, forward strand.
TTTCACGTATTTTGGAAAATATGTATTTTCGAAAATACAAGTAATCCTCGTAATTTCGAATATTTTCGAAAATACGTATGTAAGGAATTAAGAAAATCCTTGTATTGTCGAAAATTTTCGAAAATACATGTTTTCCGTATTTTCGAAAATTTTTGAAAATACTGAAAACTCGTAATTTTGAAAATTTTCGAAATACAAAAAGAGAGTTACCGAATCTACTTTCAAGGGATATCTAATTTTGGTGTTACAGAAATTACAGGCTATTTTTGAGGGTTACTGAATATACAAGTCTACTTTTGAGGGTTACAAAATTAGCCTCGTATATATGTGGAAACTCAAAAATAGCTCACATGTAAAGGAAGTTTGTTTTTATTTACGTGATTTGGTGATTTGTATGTGTTCCGCTGACCATTTCCCAGGTTCCTGTGTCATTTAGGTACCTCAGATAATGTAAAGGAAGTCCGCACTCCTCGGTTTTCATGCAGAGTCTCTCGGCAATAATTAAAACATCATCTTTATTGGATTCAATAAAAGATTTGTACACAAACGCCTGACGCGTTTCAAGCGTTTCTACCTCACGCTCTAATCATAGGCATCCATCTTTGTTTACCCGTTCTCCTTTTAAAAGCATACTCACTTTTGCCCTCTGGTGTAAGTTTATAAGTAAAAGGAGCTGCCACAGTGTTGCAAACTAGAAACGTTCACTGTTGCTATCCTAATTGGTTACATCAATGAACAGGAAAAAACCTTGATGTGTAGCCCAATCTGAATGGTACTATAGTCTAACTAGGAAATCTATAACAGAAGTATTTATGATTATACTAAATAGGCCTTTTCACAGTAAAAATGTAAATATTATTATCCTACAAGTCAATCTATATTATGCGTAAAAAGGATATGGAAATTTGTAATATAGATGCACATATAATAAATCATATAACTATGTTTTTACATTCTTAATCTACAAAATGTCATTCATCTGTGTACTAACCTAAAAATAAGAATAAAGTCATCCAATAAAAAATAAAACATATGGAAATGCTAGAACATTAAATAGAAGAAAAGCAAATATATATATCACAACCATTCAGGACCTCAATACCAATGAATACAATTTAACTTTTACTGGACTTTTGGGGGGAAAGTATAGATTATTTGGATCTTACGATAATGGATTAGGAGAGCGCCTATATACTAAAGCTAGGAAACCAACAAGGAACACTTTGTTATGTGCAGATTCCTGCCACCCCCCGTCATGTATAAAATCTATCCCTAATGGACAATATATCCGTTTGAGGAGGAATTGCTCCAGAACAAGAATACCTAACGGCAGACAAGATCTAACAGAGAGATTAATCCGAGGAGATAGAAGCGAAAAGCTTAGAAATATTACAACAAAGTGATAGAAAGCTATAATAAGGAACAAAACAAAAAACAGAGAAAACACAGAAAGGATTTAAGCTGGGTACACACAGTAACGATAAAGCCCGATACCGTCGGATCCGACGGTATCGGGGCTTTATCGTTACTGTGTGTACGTTCGTTTCCCGAACGAGTGCGGCGCCGCCGAACGATCGGGTCGGCTCGTACGCGCGTTCGGGAAAGGCCGAAAATTTCCATCGGCCGCGCTAGACTCCCTATAGGAGTCTAGCGCGGCCGATGGAAACACACAGTCCGCGACGTTCTCCCTGTAGGGAGAACGCTCAGGACTGTGTGTAGCAGATCTTTGAAAGATGGCAGACAGGATCTTGCAGATCCTGTATGTCATCTTTCAGAAATCTGTACTGTGTGTACCTAGCTTAAGTTTCATTTAGTCCTCGTACAGACAAATAACTAGAATTGTTAAAAGATACTACCCATTCATTATGAAAATCGAGAAATTAGGGAAACCTTAGAATCAGTTCATACCGAAGAGGGCAAGAGTTTAGGAGATATTTCACCAAGTGGGGAACGTGACCACACTAAATGTGATAAATCCTGTTAAAGAATTTGGGTACCCTTAAGTGTGGAGCTGCAAGATGCATAACGTGCCAAATTTTAAATTATGGAGCTTCAAAGTACAGCGAAGGGTAAAAGAATACAAATACAGCAGTACATAAATTGTAACAACTCATGTAGTTTACCTTTTGACCTGCAGGAGTTGTGGTGTCTTATATGTGGGCAGCACTTTGAGAGCCTTCAAGGAAAGGGCTCGAGTACATTTAGGGACATAAAGAATAGAAACACAAAAAGTCCGTTAGCACAACATTTTATAGAATGCAACAAGGGCATATCCAACATTTGGATTCAGGGGATTCAACATATTCCCAAGGATCATAGAAAAGGATAGAATCCAACGCCTATTAACAATGGAAGTGAAATGATTTTAATTTGGAACAGAACACCGGATGGTTTAAATTCAGTATGTGATATATCATGTTATTGGGTTAAAATCTGGGGGCATTTTTCCTCCATTTATAATCGTGCCCTCCCACTCTGTAAGATATGCATAAAGCTCAAGATATCGAGTAATATATATATTATAAATATATTGCTTTCTTCTATTTAATGTTCTAGCATTTCCATATGTTTTATTCTTTATCTGGATGTACTCTTATTCTTATTTTTAGGTTAGTACACAGATAGAATGCCTTTCATGGATTAAGAATGTAATACATTAGTTATATGATTTATTATATGTGCATCTAATTACAAATTTCCATATCCTTTTTACGCATAATTATAGATTGACTTTGTAGGATAATATTAAAATTTTTACTGTGAAAAGGCCTATTTAGTATAATCAATACTTCTGTTATAGATTTCCTAGTTGCTATTATAGTACCATTCAGATTGGGCTACACATCAAGGTTTTTTCTGTTTATTGATGTAACCAATTAGGATAGCACAAGTGAACTTTCTAGTTTGAAAACACTGTGGCAGCTCCTTTTACTTATAACTAGAGATGTCTGAACTTCGCAAAATCCGGTCTGCTTGAGGATCCGCGAATTTTCGGAAATTTGAAAATTGAAAATCCACGAGCGGACCCATTAAAATGAAAAATATCCTCGAAATCGAGATTTCTCATATTTCGAAAGTTTCCGAAAACCTGTATTTTCGAAAATTTTCGAAAATACAAGAAATCTCGCAATTTCGAAAATTTTCAAAAATATGTTTCTGAAAATACGAGTAATCCTCGTAATTCCGAAAATTTCCGAAAATATGATTTTCGGAAATACGAGTAATCCTTGTAATTTCGAAAATTTTCGAAAATACGAGAAATCCTACTTATAACTAACACCGAGGGCAACAGTGAGCATTGCTTTAAAAGGAGAACGGTAAACAAAGATGGATGCCTATGATTAAGAGCGTGGTAGTATCCGAAACGCGTCAGGTGTTTGTGTACAAATCTTTTTTGAATCCAATAAAATGATGTTTTAATTATTGCTGAGTGAAAACTGAGGAGTGCGGACTTCCTTTACATTATTCTGAGGTACCCAAGTAGACGCGGACGGGCGAAGGGTTCGGGGCAGTCCTGCGGAGGGGTGAGTTCAATACGGGGATTCTGTGCGGATATTGTTTTTGATGCATACGATGCCGATATGTTAGAATAATGCCCAAAAAATTTGAAGCTGACAGAGAACATTGCGCATAAGTGCTTGATCTGGGGTATACACACCCAGATCTCCCGCTATTTCATGAGTGTATATCATAATTAGCACCACTTACTAGTTTGCCTAAAAATATACTTTTATTGTTAGATTTATTCTAGCATTCGAAGCCAGGTTGGTTTCATCGTAGTCACTTTGATTGATTACAGACTGTGACCCATTTGACATACTAATCCCTGTGTCATTTACACTAATTACTATTGGTATTTCAACCCTAAATTCGATCTGAACTTTTGGATTTTTTTTCTCCCATTTATTTCTATGGTTCTTTTTTCGGATTTTCGATTATTGAAATAAATTAAAAATCTGAAACGGAATGGAACTCATTGGCTTCCAACATCTCTAGTCAAAAATGGATGCTAACATTTTCAATTTTCTTGTTTGGGAGTTTGATAAAAAAAGTTGCATTAGGGCAAGAACATGTTGTGAGAACATACATTACATACAATTCATATTGTTTCACATATGGTGGAATCTCACGTCCATACTGTCCATAATATTTTATATATATATATAATATATAGGTGTGTGTGTAAAAAGAACTTACAGGCGCGCGTGGGTCTTTCTTTCATTCATCAATATTTATTTAGTGTTTAGACAAACATCGACATTTGCCAAAACTCGTTGATGTTTGTCTAAACTCTAAATAAATATTAGAATTGAAAGAAAGACCCACGGCTGCCGTCACATCGAATGCCCTGGTGCTGCTGAATAATATATATGTAAAAAGAACTTACGGCAGCGCGTGGGTCTTTCTTTCAATTCCAATATTTATTTAGTGTTTAGACAAACATCAACGAGTTTTGGCAAAATGTCGATGTTTGTCTAAACACTAAATAAATATTGGAATTGAAAGAAAGACCCACGCGCTGCCGTAAGTTCTTTTTACACAATATCCGCAGGAATCCCCGTATTGAACTCACCCCTCCGCAGGACTGCCCGAACCCTTCGCCCGGTCCGCGTCTACTTGGGTACCTCAGAATAATGTAAAGGAAGTCCGCACTCCTCAGTTTTCACTCAGCAATAATTAAAACATCATCTTTATTGGATTCACAAAAGATTTGTACACAAACACCTGACGCGTTTCGAGCATTACTACCACGCTCTTAATCATAGGCATCCATCTTTGTTACCGTTCTCCTTAAAAGCAATGCTCACTGTTGCCCTCTGGGTGTTAGTTATAAGTAGGATTTCTCGTATTTTCGAAAATCTTCGAAATTACAGGATTACTCGTATTTCCGAAATACATATTTTCGGAAATTTTCGGAATTACGAGGATTACTCGTATTTTCAGAAATACATATTTTTGAAAATTTTCGAAATTGCGAGATTTCTTGTATTTTCGAAAATTTTCGAAAATACAGGTTTTTCGGAAACTTTCGAAAATACGAGAAATCTCGTAATTTCGAGGATATTTTTCATTTTAATGGGTCCGCTCGTGGATTTTCAAATTTTCAAATTTTTCCGAAAATTCGCGGATCCTCAAGCAGACCGGATTTTGCGAAGTTCAGACATCTCTAGTTATAAGTAAAAGGAGCTGCCACAGTGTTGCAAACTAGAAAGTTCACTGTTGCTATCCTAATTGGTTACATCAATAAACAGGAAAAAACCTTGATGTGTAGCCCAATCTGAATGGTACTATAATAGCTAACTAGGAAATCTATAACAGAAGTATTGATTATACTAAATAGGCCTTTTCACAGTAAATTTTAATATTATCCAAAGTCAATCTATAATTATGCGTAAAAAGGATATGGAAATTTGTAATTAGATGCACATATATAAATCATATAACTAATGTATACATTCTTAATCCATGAAATGGCATTCTATCTGTGTACTAACCTAAAAATAAGAATAAGAGTACATCCAGATAAAGATAAAACATATGGAAATGCTAGAACATTAAATAGAAGAAAAGCAAATATATATATATATATACAATATATATATATATATACTCGAATCTTGAGCTTTATGCATATCTTACAGAGTCGGGAGGGCACGATTATAATGGAGGAAAAATGCCCCCAGATTTTAACCCATATAACATGATATATCACATACTGAATTTAAACCATCCGGTGGTCTTGTTCCCAAATTAAAATCCATTCACTTCCATTGTTAATAGGCGTTGGATTCTATCCTTATTTCTATGATCCTTGGGAATATGTGTTGAATCCCCTGAATTTCCAAATTGTTGGATATGCCCTTGTTGCATTCTATAAAATGTTGTGCTACCGGACTTTTTGTGTTTCTTTCTTTATGTCCCTAATATGTACTCGAGCCCTTTCCTTGAAGGCTCTCAAAGTGCTGCCCACATAAAAGACACACAACTCCTGCAGGTCAAAAGGTAAACACATGAGTTGTTTTACAATTTATGTACTGCCTGTATTTGTATTCTTTTACCCTTCGCTGTACTTTTGAAGCTCATAATTTATATTGGCACGTTATGCATCTTGCAGCTCCACACTTAGGGTACCCAAATTCTTTAACCAGGATTTATCACATTTAGTGGTGGTCACGTTCCCCATTGGTGATAATATATCTCCTAAACTTCTTGCCTCCGGTATGAACTGATATCCTTCTTCAAGGTTTCCCTAATTTCTCGATTTTTATAATGAATGGGTATGTATTTTAACAATTCTAGTTATTTGTCTGTACTGAGGACTAAATGAACTTAAGCTAGGTACACACAGTACAGATTTCTGAAAGATGACATACAGGATCTGCAAGATCCTGTCTGCCATCTTTCAAAGATCTGCATACACACAGTCCGAGCGTTCTCCCTACAGGGAGAACGCTCGGGACTGGTGTTTCCATCGGCCGCGCTAGACTCCTATAGGGGTTAGCGCGGCCGATGGAAATTTTCGGCCTTTCCCGAACGCGGTACGGCGACCGATCGTTCGGGCGGCCGCGCACGCGTTCGGGAAACGAACGTACACACAGTAACGATAAGCCGATACCGTCGGATCCGACGGTATCGGCTTTATCGTTTTCTGGGTACCAGCTTAAATCCTTTTCTGTGTTTTCTCTGTTTTTGTTTTGTTCTTATTTAGCTTTCTATCACTTTCTGTTGATATATTTCTAAGCTTTTCGCTTCTATATCCTTCGGATTAATCTCTCTGTTAGACTTGTCCTGCCGTTAGGTATTCTTGTTCTCTGGAGCAATTCCTCCTCAAACGGATATATTGTCCATTAGGGATAGTTTTATACATGACGGGGGGTGGCAGGAATCTGCACATAACAAAGTGTTCCTTGCTTGTGGTTTCCTATATGCTTTAGTATATAGGGCTCTCCTAATCCATATATCGTAAGATCCAAATAATCTATACTTTTCCCCCCAAAATGTCGTAAAAGTTAAATTGTATTCATGGTTTGAGGTCCTGATGGTTGTGATATATATATTTGCTTTTCTTCTATTTAATGTTCTAGCATTTCCATATGTTTTTTTTATCTGGATGTACTCTTATTCTTATTTTTAGTGTTAGTACACAGTAAGAATGACATTTTGTAGATTAAGAATGTAATACATAGTTATATGATTTATAATGTGCATCTATATTACAAATTTCCATATCCTTTTACGCATAATTTTAGATTGACTTTGTAGGATAATATTACAATTTTAATGTGAAAAGGCCTATTTAGTATAATAATACTTCTGTATAGATTTCCTAGTTAGCTACTATAGTACATTCAGATTGGGCTACACATCAAGGTTTTTTCCTGTTCATTGATGTAACCAATTAGGATAGCAACAGTGAACGTTTCTAGTTTGCAACACTGTGGCAGCTCCTTTACTTATACTTACACCAGAGGGCAAAAGTGAGTATTGCTTTTAAAAGGAGAACGGGTAAACAAAGATGGATGCCTATGATTAAGAGCGTGGATAGAAACGCTTGAAACGCGTCAGGCGTTTGTGTACAAATCTTTTATATGAATCCAATAAAGATGATGTTTTAATTATTGCCGAGAGACTCTGCATGAAAACCGAGGAGTGCGGACTTCCTTTACATTATTCTGAGTACCTAAATGACACAGAACCTGGGAAATGGTCAGCGGAACACTACAAATCACCAAATCACGTAAATAAAAACAAACTTCCTTTACATGTGAGCTATTTTTGAGGTTCACATATATACGAGGGTAATTTTGTGTAACCCTCAAAAGTAGACTTGTATATTCAGTAACCCTCAAAACTAGCCTCGTAATTTCTGTAACACTCAAAATTAGATATCCCTTGAAAGTAGATTCGGTAACTCTCTTTGTATTTTCGAAAATTTCGAAATTACGAGTTTTCATGTATTTTCGAAAAATTTTCGAAAATACGGGAAAACATGTATTTTCGAAAATTTTCGACAATACAAGGATTTCTCTTAATTCCTTACATACGTATTTTCGAAAATATTCGAAATACGAGGATTACTTGTATTTTCGAAAATACATATTTTCCAAAATACGTGAAAACTCGTAATTTCGAAAATTTTCGAAAATACGAAAAATCTCGTTATTTCAAGGGATTTTTAATTTTTCGAAAATTCGCGGATCCTGAGCGGACCGGATTTTGCGAAGTTCGGACATCTCTATTCGGGAGCACCTGAGCCCATATATTGGAACGGAGTGCGGGCGATCATTTGTTTCTTATATATAATATATATATATATATGATCACAGTAATGTATACGAAAACCACTTTGTTATAAAGTATGCCAGTGTGCAGATTAATATGAATTGTAGGGGCCTAGGAATGTGCATTGATATCTTTTCTATGTTTGTATATACATATAATATTGGCAGTGCTGTGCAGTTTTTTGCTTTATTTATTAGGATATCATTTATCCCAGCACCCGCACGCATTTACTTGGACTTATTGTTTGGAGTGCTGCAATAATTGTTAATATATATACACAATGTTATTAAACTTCAGCAGGAAATAATTGAATGAACAAACTGGTTTGTTTATATTTTTTTAATCCATGAAAATGATCTTTCAAAATTAACCAAATTTATCATCTAAATTTCACAACATATGGCCTCAAATTGGTGCAAACTCTTCCTTACAGAAAAAATACCAATGAAAATACATTTAGGGTAAAATTATATTATAGATTTTTCATTTGAATTATTTCCATAAATTAGCTAGAAACAAAAATCTAACTTTGGAACATTTTTTAAAAAGCAGGTAGATTTTGTACACAATTAGAAATAAAATTTTGCAAACTAACATCATTTCACTAATTTTTTAAAAATTTAGCAAAGTTGTGTGTAAAAATCAGTTACTGTCTAAGAGGCTAAAATTATATTTCATCTTATGGGCTGTATTGGATATGTATAGTTTTTTTTACATTTTTTTTAACTTTTAAAGATTCTTACCCAAAGATGTTCTATCAAATATTCTTCTAGTAAGACCTAAGGTGAAAAGCAAATTACAATATCAAACACAGTTGTAATTTGTCAACTACTTTCGTGCATTCCAGGTCCACCATTTCAACAACACATCTATTTCTTCATGATTTTCGGGGGGTTTCTTCTCTTTCCTTTTCTTTTGGATGGTGGAACGAATGTCAGTATAACTGGCAAAATAGCAAAGCAGTGAAAGAAGGTGACAAAAGCTATTAAAAACAAGCACCTGAACGTGTACGGGTCAGATTTGAAGGCACAGCTGCAAGAGGGATCAGACCAAGAGTGTAACAGAGGTAGCTTTGTAAAATAGCTACCCCGTGCACTTCAAGGGAGTTTTTTACCCATCTAGTTCTTGTTAATTCTTTTCCAAGGATAAAAGGTGATATAAGGGGTGCACAGTTGTCTATTGTGTAGTTTATCCCATATATAGGCAAAGCACTGAAATACAATCCAATTCTACTTCCACAAGGTCATAAACCCAATTACTCCAAATTCTACAGAAGCAACAGTTAAAGTGATCCAAACTTAATGATAGAACTTGCAACAAGGAATGCAGAGAAAAACAGCAGAGAAACAAAGACTTATGCAAGAGTTCTGTAAAGGTGCCCTATCGAAGATGCATATCTATCCATATAGACAAAGGATGGATTGAAGACAATAACTTTACTTTGGAGGTTAAAGATAATTTCCTTAAAGTTTCTAAAAGGTCGTAGAGTTCTCCCTTCTGTTGTTCCATTGTCTTTGCAACCAAAACATCCTAGAGGCAACAACTCAACATCATTGTTATATTTTTTAGGAATGATGATGTCTTCGGAAAAGTGTGCGTACTGTGGATTTTTCAGAAAAGGAGATCTCAGTATATCAGTAAAATTCTTTTTGGGCAATCCAGTGGACCTATTTAATTTTCTAAGATAGTTTAAGTAACTCTCAAACCAGATATTCTTACAAACCTTTTGTATATTCCAAACATCCTCCTGAACGCTTGTATTCCAATATTCTATTGACTATAGATATAAAAGCCGATAACGGGACTATAGTTGCTGAAACTTCTGTTGGACAGCTGTGTATGTTATGGTTCGTGTCTCAGTTGCTACAATGTTACTTAGATCAGACCCTTCATTGACTTGCAAATAGCCCATTAAGGCAAATGAAATATAAACAAGGTAAAAGAGAATTACAAAAGGCTCACATAGGTATTTGTTATCCAGTCACAGTAATATCGCTTGAGGAAGCAAACTAAAAGATGACTTTCGTAGGAATGTTGTTTCTTCAGCATCCACTGTGTCTTCACTAAATTTTGCTGTCATGAGAAAATCTGTACCACATGGATTTAACCTGTAATATTTCAGGCTTTGGCACCTTTCTACAGAAGAAATATGCTGGTAATTGTTTTCAATATACCAGTAAACACAAGACTTGAGCCATAAAATGACAAAACGTAGAGGTAGTTGAAAAGGATGCTATACATGAATTGCGGCAGAAAATCCTTGCGGCTTCAATGTTTGTGAAGGGCTGGACCAATCCCAAAAGTGACTAAGTACATGGCAGTTGTAGTGAAAAGGGATCATGGAATCTGCATAAACAACAGCAGTCCTCTCTTTCACATGCTGATCCTCTCGTGTTTTCCTCCAAGAAGACAACATTTCAAATGTTCCATATAAACCATGACCTTGGAGAGAACCAACACAGTTACAATGCAGTACAATACACTTTGACAATAAAGCAGCTGTCAGTGGACGAGTAGTATTTTAGTCCTATATGAGAAATATACCCTAAAATTGCTTCTGGGAAAAATGTAGGTGATGCTATCCTGGTGACCTCTAAAACACCCAAAATGATGATATATTTAAACAAGGGAACATTAAAGATTCAAATGTAAAGTAAAATGTTTGAGGGGACTATCCCCTGCATCAGGTAAAAACAAAAAGAGTCTACTACAATATACTTGTTTGTACATTTTAAGCAAATCCACCTAAGGTGAAAAGCAAATTACAAAAATATCAAACCGTTGTAATTTAGTCAACTACCCTCGTGCTATCCAGGTCCACCCTTTCAACACACCTATTTTCTTTCTTTTTCTAGTAGAAACATGACTTAAGGGCATGTTAAAGGCCATGTCACCCCAAAACTCAAATTTTATATGTTATTGGCCATGATTCTGTCTTTATAACAAGCCATCTCCCATCAAAACCTGTTCAGCACTTGAAGATAAATGTTTTTCCAATATGCCTTTTGCAGACCAGGAGCAGCTCACTGTAATCCAATCCATGCCTTCAGCCTCCTTTGCCCCCCTCTCTCCCACCATCCGGATCCATCTTCGGTCCCCCTGCATCCTATCTTAAAATCCTTTTAGGATGTGATAGAGGCTCCCTGCCCAGACCCAAACACCGGATTATTTTTAAAAAATGTTTGTAGTACTTACAGCCCTTCGTTCCCGCAGCGCTTTCTCGTGACGTAGCCACGTCTGTGCTAATCACAGACACGGCTAACGTCACGAGAAAGAACCGCGGGAACGAAGGGCTGTAAGTTAGGGTAAGATTAATTTTTTTAAAAAAAATCTGGCGTTTAGGTCGGGCAAGGGACCTTTATCACAACCCTAAAAGGATTTAAGATTTTTATTTATAAATATTATTTATAAAGCTTATTGCATGAGCAGAGACAGAAGGCAGATACATTTTCCAGAATGATAAAGAACTTGTGCATGTAATAAACTGGGTAAATGAGCATTGGAGTGCGGGCAGATTTTTTATTTTAGGGTGGATATGCCCTTTAACTCTAGCAAGACACTGACAGAGAGCAACGACTATAGCTAGCAAGATATTGTCTTTTATAAAGATTGGAATAGATTCAAGAGAGAAAAATTTTATTCTCCTTCTTATAGTGCACTGGTAAGGCCTCATTTGGAATATGCGGGCTGTTTTGGAATCCCATAAAAAATCTTAGAAATGGAAGCAGTTCAGAGAAGGGCAACTAAAATAATAAGGGGAATGGAGGGCAAAGGAGGGTATACAGGTAGATAAGACAGTTAGGTCTATATACATTGGAGAAACGGGGATTGCGCTGGAAAATAATCACTTTATACAAATTATATAATGGCCCATACAATAAACTCTCTGGTGATTATTTACCAGTAGGTCATATCAGAGGACTTGTGGACATCTTTAAGATTAGAAGAAAAGCATTTTATCTTTTCCTGTCTTCCAGCAGATGTGGTAATGGCAAGTTCATTGAAAAGCTTTAAAAGGGGTGGATACATTTCTAGAAAAATTTAAGAAAATTAATGTTATCAAACATATGTTCTGGATGATCAAGGGATCCTTTTCAAGTTTGTTTTGTTACGACGTATGATGTATGAAATTTTAAACATTTCTAGAAATCTCGAAAATACTACCTGGAATGCCCAAAACAGGAAGTGAATGAAGTTTCTGCTACGGATGGTGTTTGTTTTTTTTTAAAAAAAGATTTCGCCCATGATATGTGTTCCCCAGACAATTTTTCAGTCCTGAGTCATTTAAAGTAAGTTACCACTGCGTTAATACCATCATTTTAGGCAGAACTTTTGTATTTTTTTTTAATTCTTATTGACTTCAGTGGGTCCACTTGCAGATTTTAGAATTTTCAGATTTTTCAAACACCGTAAATCTGCAAGCGGAACTCACTGAAGTCAATTGGATTTCAGTGAGTTCAGCCATCTAGTAACCAAATATTTAATTATAAGTTTCTCTTGACAAAGGATCCGCCTCCTCCTTTTGCACAATGAGCTTTTATAAGTGCTTGAGCATGTGCAGAGGAGGCAGCGAGGGAAACAGCAGCCAATCATTCGCGTGTAATGTCAGCAGTCACAACATTGTTTGAGTGCATGGTGGGAGGAGCCAGATTACTCTGCAAGAATGGAGGCAATAATAATCTTTACATATCTGTACAGTAATGCATCTGATAAAGTGCAAAATAATCAGTTGGGGTTAAGGGAAGGTAACTGACAATGCCCTTTAACATGCCCCTGAAACAAGACTCCATTTTTTTATGTCCCTAACCCTGCCAAATTAGCCCCTTGAGTCTTGGACTCATCTCCTGTTTGCCTGTGCTCTTATTCTGCAGAACCGGTCGGATGTACCTTTACTAGTCTGTTTTAGTTGATAAAATCTGATTGTTTGCTACAGATTAAAGCACATGTAAACTTAGTATCTCTTAATAAGCCCTTGTAATACGTGTCGTACGTTGTTAAAAATATTTGCTTTTGATATGACTATTATAATTGGTGGCATATTTCTAAAACCAACACACTAACCACGGAAGTGCCTTTAAGTTTTCATTAAAAATACAATCCACCGAAATACCCCAGATGTTAGGCACAGTTTTCCCTTGAAATATTGAAACAATGGGCATTCTCCTAAAAACCATGCAAGTCTGGTACACTATAAAGCAACAAACTATCAGAAATACACATCTATTATTCTGGGTGGCAATCCAACTGAACCAGTTGTTCTGCAACATCCATAGAATACCACTGCAAACTACAGTTAGGATTATTATTCTATACTATCAGACTGCTTTTGGTGGGAAATATAAGGAAAGATGGAATATTACCCTTTGCTTGTCTGGGTGCATTTCCGATGAAACAATGTATATACATATCATTTCAAATGGGAATTTGTCTGTACCACACGGGCAGTTTTCTTGCACCTATTATCTATTTGCTTTAAAAACTTCCTGTATACAGATATATAGTGGATAATGTACCCCCTACCGTAAATTATAAGGATATTATAAGTCACCAGGAGTTCCGTGACCATATAAAAGCACAAGGCCGAGGCCGAGGGCCTTTATAAAGGGCACGGAACTCCGAGGTGACTTAAATCCCTATGAATTTTCAGTAGGGGGTACATTATCTATTATAACTACTACGTAGTAGCGCGCCGATTATAGGGATATTCTTTCAGTTTGGCCCCATAGGAATCAACGGGAGGGGTGGGTTATACAGGAGATTCAATAAAAGTTCTTATCGTTTAAAATGGTGCTAATTTTAACATTTGAAAGCTAACATCTGATTGGTTGGGGCAAAATAAGTAGATTAGATAATGTGTATTCCAGAAATATATAATTTAATAGAATGGCCAAACCTGTGTTGGACTTGCAGCAATTATTACTTTTATTGCTCTTATGCACGTTATCTTCCCAGAAACAAAATGTGAATTTAAATGACAACAAATAGATACCCAGCTCTGTGTGATGATGTATCTGAGTTCAGTTCTCTGACCTTGTAGAAAACAGTTAATATTTAGTATTCCTTCCACTCCTTGTTTAATACAGCTTTTTCTGAATTGTCAGCAATTATGAAATATGGCAATTATGCAGGATACAGTGTTCAAGGACAAGCACCTCAATGTCTATGTCCTTCCAGACATATTTGGGACAGGGCAGTTGTTTATCCTTCATCTAACTGACAATGAAAGTGCAGACAATATATAAGAGACATTTAGGACAGTACAATATTTAACCATTTTGATTAAAGGAAATAGAACTTCATTTAGAGCAACACAGCATAAAACTAAGGTGTGTAATAAGGTAAAGAATATGGTTGAACAGTTTTTTTTAGTATTATTTATAAATTCATTCTAAATATACGAATTAGATGTAATGGAATATTTGGTTACAATTTCACGTTCATGCACCCCATTTAAGCAGATGGAGAAGTTCTGAGTGATGGGAAAAAAAGAAACTAAACACCTTTTTGCACTATGGTCCCTCTACTGGGCTACAGTGCAAACTGATTTACTGTGCTTTTCTGCACTTTTTCATTACCGCATTCTCATTTTTATTGATCTAGGGGTATAATATAGTATTTGAGGTTGAATAAAGACATACGTCCATCTAGTCCAACCTACTCAGCAATACCCACATTTCCTGCAACAGTTGATCCAGAGGAAGGCAACCCCCCCCCTGCGCCGAATTATGGAGGGGGGGATACTTCCTGACTCCAGTGGCAGTCGAAAATATCCCTGGATCAACTCCAACTTATGTATCGGTGTAAGGGACATGCAACCTTCTTTGTTTTTAGAAACGTGTCCAGCTTTTTTGAAACTATAATGAAATGTTCTATCCATGTTCAATGAAAGACAGTTCCATAGCCTTACTCTTTTAACAGTGAAAAACCCTTTACAAACTTGAAGAAATTCTTCATAAATTAGCGATGTCTGTGTTTCCTCTGACACATTTTATTGGTGAACAATGCCTTAGATAGTTTATTGTATGGCCCATTAATGTATTTATACTCAGTGATCATATCTCTCACGCAAACGTGTTTATTAAGCCAGTTTATATATCGCGTTTTAACAAGCATTGTCGCTATTTACAATGCAAATATATAATAAAGGTTGTTATGTGGTGTTACGAGTGTGAGTGTCATTATAATTTCCATAGGTAATACCTGAAATCGCAGCTTTAATGTTCAATTATTCCACCTCAATAGCAGTGTCAATCAGTATGGCAGCTCCCATCTAGTCCAACTATCAAGTAGTCAAAGGGTTAAAAAAGCCTTGGACTGACCATTTGTAAAAGGTGTATGCCTCCCCTATCTCTATTGGTTGTTTGTTCCCCAGCGGGTATCTGTTCAAAGGGGCAAAGTGTGAAAGTCACTGTAAAATGCGCAGACCTGAAAAGACTGACTGGCAGGAGAACCACAGGTGATTGCTGCTTTAAACAAGCTAGAACAGATGCCGTTCAAAGTCAATTCATATTTCATAATAATTCAGTAAAAGAATTATGGAATACTTTCCAAAATGATGTCAGGACAATGGAACTAAGCATAATCGTAAATACCTTCTAGAGCATTGTATCATAAGAAAACTTATATTTTACAAAACAATATCATATTTGGTATCTTTATCATATTTGGTATCTTGGGCAGTATAATATTAGCCAATCACAAAAACGGTAAAATTTAGTATATGAGGTGTACGGTACTCTGAGTATAGACTAGAGGGAAAAATAGTTTAAAAGTTTCCCTCCAAAAGGCAGGTTAACCCTTCAGGGCGGAAACAGACACACCCCTTGGGACCAAACCCCTCCCCAATTCAGAAAAGGACATAAATTGTGGTACTTGACTCAGTCCAGCAGTTTTTCATAATAATAATACAATATTCACAAAGAATACAAAGAATCAGTTAGCCAATTGGACAGACTGTATATTGGCTTACATCTGGAGTATCAATTGGACTTTTTTCCCCCAATATTTTTCCAATTTGGATTAACAAGTTCCTGGACTTAACTCATGGACTTTTCAGGTGCCATTTACTCATAAGTATTATTTACCATCTACTCTCAACTTTGTGCTACTTTTATATTTAATAGTTTACCCTAGCATTTTTCTGTAGCTTTTTATGCACTATTTTACATTTAACAATTGTCCTATTCTGAGTATATCCCAAAATAAATCTGTGCCTTCAAAATTATGCAACTGTATAGGAAGTAGTTTAGATATATAATAGGTCTGTATATAGAGAAATAGGTGTGGATAAACTTTTTCTTACAGGATCTTAGAGTTAGGGGTGTGCATAATCCCTTGATATATTTAGCAGGTCATGCGTGTCTCGAAATGTGGTGGCAGCTACCGTATAAGTATTAGATATATGTTAGTGTGTATTATATGTTCACTACCCCTCCTTACCTGTTTCTTTTTATTTTGACTTTTCATTTAATTGATGATATGTGGGTAGACAGACCGGAGGGGGGGGGGGTTTGTGTGACATGTGGGTTTTATGAAACAGGTGTATAAATAACAACCATGTGTGATTTTACAAAGATTTTTTCATCATTTTATAAAGTAAATAACAATGCGGTGGTGTACTTTACTGCCTGGTATTGTTATAACGTCTGGTAGTGTTAAGTAATTCCCAGTATCTTAATAGCACCCTACTGTTAAATATCCTTGTAAGTGTTAAACAATGCCTCTTATTTGTTAACATTTGTTACTGTTATACATAATGGCAGAAGTGTAAATAAGACTATATATGGTATTTATTATAAATGGATAAATTACCTTTTAGTGCCCATTATAGTAAATTACTGAAATGTCAGAAAATAATGTGCAGTGCACAACTTACTATGCTGTGTTTTCAGCACTATCAGGGACATGTAATAAAAGTTCTTAATGTTAAAAATGATGCTTAATTTGCCACATCCAATCAGATGTTTGCTTTCAAATGGTGAATAACATCTGATTGGGTGGGGCAAAATAAGACCCATTTTTATGATTAGAACTTTTAAAACATCTCCCTGTATGTCTTTATAATATGCCCCTAGGGGTAACCAGCCATGGAAAAACATAAAGAAGAAAATAATAGAAACAAAGAAAGAAAGAGAAGTTCCTTTATGTTATAACACAAAACAATTAGGCCCACACTGCACATATCTGAATCTAATATAGTTATATATTTATTATCCAGGGATATTATCGGGGATAAGGCTTTGCTTGATTATATTCCAAATATAGACAGGCACATACATTTCAGAATATTCCTTTTAATGGATAAAGTTCAATCACAAAATAAGTTATATAAGCATACTTTTAATCCATAATATCACCATCAATAATGCTACATAATTAAAAGGTGCACGTGCCCTAGAAGAACGTCCCAACAAGGGATTTATTTAACAGAACCATCCTTAAACTGCTTATCCAGCTTATAATATAAATGTGTACAGAAGGCCATTGACAGCCTTAAATGCAGGTCAACACAATTTATCCTTTGTTGAATTTAATTTGAAATTATACTTTATGTCTTTTGAGAATCCCTTAGATTTTTTAAATAAATCTTTCAACAGTATCTCTGTAAAATACAGTGTTTTATTTAAACGAGCTGCACACTTTGTCTGTTCTGTAATTTGCAGCAACCAATTAGTGATAACTTTTTACAGGTTACTGCAGTTAGATAATATCGATTGGTTACTGCAGATTCAATCATTGGCAACATCAACATTTTGCACCTCTTATTAAAAAAACCCTCTACAAAATGGTATATGGACATCTGTTAAAAATTGTCCTCTACTGTCTTATTCATGGGATTATACAGCTTACAGTAGTCGGATACGTATAATTGTGGTTCAGGATCCCACTTGTATATTCCTGTTATTCTACTGTTATCTGCTGCAAGCCTTAAGACTATTTCAAGCCAACGGAAATGAAATTGTAGTTTGTGGTGTTAAATGCTAAAATTAATATGCTGTGGCGTGTAACTCATAGCAGTGTTTAACCATTGGTCTAAAAAATATCTTGTTGTGAAAAAATCCTATATACATCTATGCCAGGCTATGCGGGAATCGCAATAAAAAATAAATGTATTTAATGACTATATCATGTCACCATAGAAGAGTTCCACACTGGAATTGCTGACATATCTAGATAACCAGTTATAGTTTACAACATTATCACAAAATATAACCTAAAAAATTACCACATATACCTAAAAATACAAGTGACTGTGGTAAACCTTATGGGGGTTCTAGAAATGGACAGCACTGTGGTGTATGTTTCCCCGTGCTTGGTTGGTTTCCTCCGGGCACTACTGTTTCCCCCAATCATAAAACAAACTGTTAGGTTGTATGTGTCAAATAAATGTGCTCGATTGTAAGCTTTCAGGCAGGGCCTGATGTGAATGTCCATGTTATGTGAAAGCGCTACGGAAGATTTTGGTGCCATATAAATCCACAATAATAATAAAATTACTAGTGACCCTTAGCTCCAGGACTACTGATTTGTATAAAGAAATGTAAACCCTTCAGTTGTAATGCAATAAAATTCAAGGTGTCTTTGGGTCTCAGTTAACTGCTAATTCTCGAACGTTCGAATTATAGAAAATAGGCTCCGAAAGTCCCAATACGAAGATCCGTCCCATTCAGATGGAACATTCTGATTTCAGAACCGAGGGGTTCCGCACCAGATCCCATCTCTACTCAGGATACAATCGTTTGTGTGGGGGTGAGCAATCCCTTTAAATTGATAAACAAACCATTAAAAACTGTCCATGAAAATGATGTAATTTCCTTTTTGTGGCATCTTCAAAAGTATCTGTTTTCTTATCTGTTGTTTTGTGCTCCTATTCCTTTAAAGGACATAAAACAATAAAGACGAGTTAAACTCAACTTATTGCATTTCGTCATTCAACAATTTCAAATTAAATGTTATGCCACAAAGATGCAGTTTTTTTGCCTTGTTTTAGAATGTCATTATTTATGGAAGGAAAATATTCAAGTACATTATTCTTTTCTCACTGGGTGATACCCCCTCGGGCTAGAACTGTGCAGATTGCCAAGTAATTTATTCAGAAACTTGTTTCTTATGCATTTTTACAAAGTGCGTTTTATTGGAAGCTGTATACTTTCCTTTTAGTAAGATGCTCTAGCATAGAGATAAAAGTATTGCATGATTTACATCAATGGTCTAAGGCTTAATATGGAACTTATTACAGTCTTGGATGTAAGTATATATAATGTACAGTCTATAAAGGTAATATATCACTGACATTACTTTGGAATAGTCGGAATGTTGTAAGAAATATACGGGTTATTCAATAAAAGTTCTTATCGTTTAAAATGGGGCAAAATTAGCCCCAACTAATCCGATGTAAGCTTACAAATGTTAAATAAGATCTGATTGGTTGGGGCAAAATTAGACACCATTTAAACGATAAGAAACCTTTATTGAATCTCCCTAACAATTTGCTGCTAATCAGAAGGAATGTACTGTAATCACATAAGACAATTCACTGGGCCTTACTAATAAATGCATTTCTGCTTATAATATAGTAACTAGAGATGGGATCCGGGCCGACTGTGACCGGATCCGAAACAGTACCCCTCGGTTCCGAAATCTGAATGTTCAGATGATTGTTCGGATTTCGGGACTTGGATCGCATTTTCGTTTTTATCAAAAGTTAAGCTTTTTCGAGAATTATCGAATTTCAAGGCAATTTTCGAGAATTTTTGAACATTTGAAAAAGAGGGGTGGACCCTGGATTTGGGATAGAGGAGGGGCTGGATTTGAAACAGAGGGGACTCTGGATTTGGGACAGAAGAGGGACTTGGCCTCGGGACACTGTGGGGGGACTCTGGCCTTGGGACATGGAGGAGGGGTCTATAGCCTTGGGACATTAAGGGGGCACTCTGTCTAGTATTAATAATATATATATATATAATTTTTTTTTTTTTTCTCTTCCAGTTTGGCAAACGTTCAGTTGTGAAAGTCAGGTAATAGCACAGAGAACAGATTAAAAAGAGTAACCTGTGTTTTGTTTATTTTCACGCAGGTTTACCATGTCAGAACAACAGCAGGTGAATGTACAATTCAGAACAAAAGGTATAAACAAAACAAAACTGGAAATAAATACGCTTGTCTGAGAACTAACTAAACACAAGAGGTTCCCTTCTCTATACAGGTGTACCCTAGAGAGAGAGACGAGGGAGAAGAGAGAGAGAGAGAGATCTAAAACACCTACTTTAGGCTGAAGCCTCACTGTAATGCGCATGCACTCCGATTTACAAATCTCAATGTATCGCCTAGCGTGGCCACATCAACTAAGGAACTAAGCCCTAGGAACTATAGGTGCAAACTGTTTAAGCCCAACATCTAGGAAAGCCTGGATTGACTAAAGGGATTGGGAAACCCCGTTGTTACTTTAGGATTCCCAGAATAACTTTACCCTACTACTGTTGGTAAAAAACTTAAGGGCACATATCACATATCTGCCACCAACTACTCCTGCTGGCATCTTACATATATATACCAATATGAGATGAGGTCAGAACTCGGGACTTTAAATAAACAATTTTTATATCATACATTATTGACAAGGCAAAAAGCAACGTTTCAGTCTTGGTTCTCAGACCTTTCTCAAGCTCTGAAATGCTCACAGAGACACACCTTTTAAAATCCATTAAACTCCTCCCCATTGGTGACAGAGTGCCAGAAATAAAGTGCATATAAATGCTTGTTTATAATTATCCTTGTTTTTATAGACCAACTTTGTTATAAAGTGCAAAATTAAAGTGCTATTCTGTATCATCTCAGTCTCAGTTAAAAAGTGTTCAATAAGCTTAATAAAAGTGCTAAAAATCTACTCTCATTACCATAAAAAGTATTCTGTTCAAAATATCATAGGCTAAAAATGAATTAGTGACTAAGAATATATAGGCCTTATACAATTTTTTTATAAATAACTATACCCCAATTAGTGACCAAGAATGATGTAAGCCTTATATATTATATATAACCATACCCCATTTTAACTATATATTTATTGGTCTTTAAGAAAATTTAGTGAACAAACTAATTTAGTCCATGTGGCCTTGGGTCAAACTGTATTGAGGTACCTCTCATTCGATGCGTTTCAGACATTTGTGGCCGTTGTCAGGACCAGATCAGTGACATAACATCCTATTTAAAACCACTGGTAAACCCCCTAACCCCACAACCCCCAACCGCACACCCCTTCTCCCATCTCCACGCCCCCAGACATATGAAAAAACACAGAATGAATAACAGGGCCCTTTATAATCTCAAAAAACAGGTACGATAGTCACTAATTCAGTAGTAACCATTCATCCCAACTATGGGCTGTAACACAGTTATCCAGACCACTAACCGAGGGTACACATAATGTCCTTAGGCTGCTGACCTGATGGCAGGGTGACTAAAGGACTCGTGTTATAAAAAGTGAGGTGAGGCTTATCTGTTATTTCATGTAACAGATATAGATTTTAAGTGGCTGTAAAGTACTGTATAAATGACATATTTATAAGTTCTATAGTAAAAAGTCAATATGTAAATTTTGTAGTGTGATGTTACTTCCCACTGTAGGAGATATCCCTTTAAAAAAGCGTAAGAGCAATAGTGATATTACTGCTTTCAAACTTGAAAGGGAATTCATTTCCTGAATGTATTAAACCTTGATTACCTTGTACATTTAGAGTGCGGCTACTTTGTTGGATTTTTTATCATTAAGGGATATTGGAATCAATTGGAGATTCGCACCGCTTATCATCCTACACAGATTAGGGAGATTCGAAGTTGCGGCAATGGGTGATCTCTGTACAGGATTACCAGAGGCGCGGCTCTGGGGGAATCTCACCTGACGTAAGTAACGCCAGCTATTAGTGGTGTTAATACTTAGTCTTAAGAGCCATGCAGCTCTGGTAAAGCGTTTGCGACAGCTGCGCAAGTTCCTGTTCCGGATCTCGCGAGCCGCCACAAAGCAAGCCTTAATGTCGCACTAACTGAGTGAAAATCACCCTTATAGTGCTTTTTTTGAGCTTGCAAAAATTACCCCTGGTGCTACCATAAATCCATAAACATTCCACATAAGATAGGCGCACCTAAAGGGATTGAATCAAAAGTGATTATTTTGTGCTAAAGGTGCATAGGCAGCAACGTTTCTTATTGGGATATATATTATGTATATCGCATATGGATCCTATTGCACTCCGTTACATAGCGTCAGCCTGGTGCTCCTGTATAGTCTAGTACCAGTCTAGTACACAGTTAGTCCGTGGACGATGGCCCTGAGCAGCAGTGCCGAAACGCGTAGTACAGCAGACAATACTTTGATGTCTAATAAAGTGCTCCGTGGAGTGCTCCGTACTGCATATTTATATATATATTATTATATATATATATATAATGCTAAACAATGAAAGATCATTATTTTATATAATTAAGGATGACCTCATTATTGTCAATAGTGGTGTGTTGGAGAGTTAAGTTGTGTGATGTCATGGACTCAGATGTGTTAACCTCAGAGACCAGCGACCACTCTCTACGGCTGTTATGCAGTAGAATGCTGCTCAGAATGAACATATGTTCAATTAAAAAAACACATAAGCTTTCCAAATCACCAGAGATTAAGGGTCCTGATGCTGCTGACATAAGCCATCGACTGAAACAAACACTAATAAAAAGTCTCCCCTAAGTGTTTAGGGTAAAATTTTCTATAATGCCCTGTCAAATGACTCTCTCTGTCCTAAGTTTTTTTATTGCTCAAGAGTTTTCTACTTCTATCAAGACGATTCCTAAAATAAAGGCTAAAACTCAAATCCACCTCTAAGCTACCACCTTGGCCATTTTAAAAATAATCTGAATTATAATCTCATTGGAAGGCTTTTCCTTACTACTTATGAGCTGTTCCTCCCATCCAAATATGTGCTGCAGGAACACTGACCTCTTTTCTGGCATTAGAACAAATCTCTGAAAGTAATAAATCTATTTCCCTATTGGCAATATTTTCATTATTTTTTTTTTTTTACTCCTTTAAGATCTCTTAGGTGTATTGTTATAGATTGATAAATGAAAAAAGTCTTAAAATAAAGCCAGTCAAAAGCTCACTAATAAAGCTGTCTGCTTCCTTTGAAGAGATTATTTGAGAATTCTTCTATAATAATACATCACTCATATAAGTTGGCAACAAACTCCCTTAATAACTAGCAAGTGCCTCAAGCGGTGTAGAAAAATGGTTAAAAAATGTCATTATTTTATCAAAAAATAGCCTGGCAGTTTTATTTCCAGGAATAACAGGATTGTGACATTTTACCAGGTTACGCTCTGAGAATTGTGACTACCTAAAGTGAGCATTCGATTCCTTTCATTAGGTATTTTTGAAACTATTAAAGTATTTGTCACTACTGAAGCCTGTGTGTTTAGCTACCTTCTGCCATTTTTACATGTGTTTCCTCTGTTCCTATTTTAGTCACATATTGTATTCTGCGTAATGAAAGATATAAACTATAGTTCTATCTACCATTGTGGTAAGCAATTTCAAGGGAGTTTTATGTTCATCTACTTAGCATAGTATGTGTAGGTAAAACACATAAACAGTGCCTGCCATTAAGCACCCACTACTAGTATAACTGTCACCCTTCAAAGTTTAATAAAATGGCAAACATGTTTGGGTATGATCATGCATCACCTGTATTAAAAACAGATTGAAATACATGGATAGAGGTATTTAACATGGGGCCAATGTAAGGATAAGGAATGAATGAAAAGGAATAGGTCTTTTAACACCTATTCTGACATGGGTCATATTTTATTGGGGAATGTTCTTGGTGATTAGAGATGTTGAATTTATTCTCAAACCAGAAATTACCGTCATGAAACGGACTTGCACTCGCATATAACATATTGTTATCTAGTTTGTCTAAAATATTGACAAACACAATTATTTAATTCTTCCATATACTGTAGATGATAATTTATATTAATATATACAATATAATGACATGGGCTGGCCACCAATTTTAAATCTTTTTCTTCATGTCAAAAAAAAATGAAATCACCAAAATTTTAATGGGTTTGCGTGTCGGAGCTTCA
Source organism: Hymenochirus boettgeri (assembly GCA_019447015.1). Taxonomy (NCBI): domain Eukaryota; kingdom Metazoa; phylum Chordata; class Amphibia; order Anura; family Pipidae; genus Hymenochirus; species Hymenochirus boettgeri. Next base: position 76,909,072 of record CM033470.1, read on the forward strand.
AAACTTTAAATGGCACTGGGCATCTTTCATCATTCAGCTCTGAAGTGCCTGTAGTCATCAGGAATGTCATGCTCACCAGCTTCACTTTCTTCTGACAGGTCTCTGAAGCACTTTGTTACAAAGTAAGGTTGGGACTAGAGATGGCCGGTTCGCGACCCGAACCGATTTAGCACGTCCGCGAACGGCGGATTATTCCGGATTTCCGGATTTTCCGCCTTCCGAAACTTCCGAACCGCGGATTTTTTTTTTTTACGAAAATTTTCGAAAAATACGGTATCTCCGTAATTCGAGAATCCGCGAGTCTTCCGGGCCGGGAAACCGCGAAGACCTCGTAATTACGAGGATTCTCGTAATACGAGTAGAATTTCGGAAAAAAAACGAGACATATCTTGTAAATTCGAATTTTTGGGGCTTATTTTCAAGACGAGCAAGCACATGACCCAAGTAGCCAATGGCAGCTAACATGATTTATGCCAGCCCCCTGGGTTATAAAAGCTGCTTTCACAGGCGACATTTTGTCAGTGTGTTGGAGTTGTGTTTAGTGGTAGACTGAAGCTGTGGAGTGGAGTTGGAGAGAGATTTTTGCGCTTTTTGAGCTTTTGAGCTTTCTGGTGTGTGGATTTCAGTGTGGGTGGTTTGCACTTGTTGTACCCACCCTCTTCAACACATCTTGAGACCCACAACAGTCTTTTAGCGACTAACTTTGTGAGACCAAAAGTCCTTTAAGGACTAACCCCCTGTAAGTCCTTTTGGACAAATTTTGTGTTAGACCCTTTATGAGGTCAGGTGTCCGTTTTTTGTTGTGTCTTTCTGTATCGTGTGTCAGTGTGGTGTTTTGTGTAGCTGACAAGTGGCCTTTAGCAGCAATCAGCAGCTTGCTGTCTGATCTGCTGTTTGCTGTCAGTTGGTCTGTGTCCTATTGTGCTTTTAGTGTATAAAAAAAAAAAAAAAAAAAAGCTTGTGTTTATTTGTTTCTTCTGTGTTTTGTGTTTTGTCTTTTTGTGTTGTGTGTGTGTGTGTGGGTATATATATATTATATATATTAATTTTGGGGGATAATTTGGAGAGGGAAATGCCTGGCAGGGCAGAGGGAGACCAGGAGCAGGGGTGCTGCTGCACGTGGAGGAGAGGGAGAGGAGAGGCAGAGGAGAGCCTATGAAGGCTCTGCCTAGGAGTACTGGCCTTCGCAGGGAAGCGGGTTACCGTGCACGAGATTTTAGGGGTTGAGCAGGGCTAGGGCTATCCCTTTGTCAAGAGGGAGGCGGGGTAGGAGTAGAGTGGATAACCAGCCTTCCTCATCCACTCCTCACAGGCACAGAGCAGCCGACTGCTACGTAGATTATTGTGCTGCTCCTTCCTCACCTGAGGCTCCTACTGTGGGCAGTGAGAACCTGATCCGCTCTATCAGGAGTTCGTTGCCCACATGGCCCGTACCTTCGGGGATCCGGAGGGGAGTCTCAGGATATATGTTTTCGCACACATGTGTGGGGCTAGTGTGCTTGAGGAGGAGCTGTGCACTGATGCACAATCTTTCCTGTCGCCCGAGCGCGGAGGAAAAGTGCTCAGTCCAGGGGGACAGGAGGTGACGATGTCCACGCAGCAGTCTGTGAGCAGCCAGGGAATAATGCAGGGGGTGAGGTTCCGAGTGCTGCTGCTGTTAGTGATGCAGCCTCCAGTATTGAGGAGGTGGAAGTGGACGATGAGGTCACCGATCGTCCATGGGTGCCCTCTGTGAGAGAGGAGGAGGATAGTGTCTCGAGGGATGTCCCTCAGAGCAGAGCACGATCCTGAACCCAGAGGCAGGCTGGGGGCAGGGGCCGGGGCAGAGGCAGTGCACCTAGTGGTGCACGGGAGGTACGGCACCAAGAGAAATCTGGTGCCCAGTGCCCAAAGCAGCAGGTGACCCTCGCTCCGAGGTGTGTCGTGGCTCAGCGGTGGTGGGGAGTTCTTCTCACTGGCTCCAGGTGACAGCACAGTTGCAGTTGTGCAAGTTGTGCCTGCAACGTGTTAGCCGTGGGAAGACCACATCCCATTGGGCCCCTCCTCTATGAGGAGGGCTTGATTCTGCACCACTTTGCCCGGTGGAGCAGTGGACAGGGAACGTGCAGGCACCACACACGTTCCCTACCTCGTGCCCAGGTAGCCACCGTTCACTCCTCCTCCCCCTCCGGCCCCATCAGATCTGCTTCCTCGGTGGAAGTTAGGAGGAGAGGCAGCCTGCCCCCGCAACGCTGGTTGTAAGAGGCCTCTTGACACTGCTGCTGGAGCGTCAGCTAAAAGGCAGTCTCTCTTCCCCAGTTGTTGGAGCGGAGGCAGAGAAACCTGTCCCCCAGTCACCCCCAAGCCCAGCGTTCTCACTGCCGGCTTAGCCAAACTCCTGGCGGTGCAGCTGCCTTTCACCGGTAGACAGTGCAGCGTTCAGGGAGTTGTGGCCATGGCACACCCAGTGGCTTGGTCCCTGGCCGTAGGTACTTTGCCCAGAAGGCAGTACCACCCTGCACGCCATCTGCAGGGCAATATATCTGCTTCGCTGGACCACAGTGTGGGCAAGTGTGTCCACATTACTATGGACGCGTGGTCCAGCAAGCACGGCCAGGGGCGGTATGTGTCATTATCCGCCCAATGGGTCACTCTGCTAGCCGGCAGAGAGCGGCACGAGCGCAAGTGGGGAGATGGTGGTACCACCACGCATTGGTGATACGCATCTCCACCCCCCCCTCCTCATCGGTGATGAGCCCTCTTCCGGACAGCTCCTGCCCCCCCGAGCCTATGCTTCGTGCAGGCGAGACGGTGCATGCAGTGTTGCCAGCTTGTGTGCCTCGGTGATAGGAAGCCACACACACTGCAATGGGCAGTTGAGAGGTGGCTGACCCCCCCACCACTCTCAATAGCAAGGTTGTGTGACATGCCACCAATATCCTGTCTGCCCTCGCAGGCAGAGTCACACATGTTTCCTTGCCTGGCACACGTTCTCAACTGGTCGTCCAGCGGTCCTCTCGACAACAAGTACCCTGGTCTCCAGGAGGTACTGAGGATGGTAGGAGGGTGTCCAGTCACTACGCGGTCATACCGGCCACAGCTCGTCTGGCGAGTTTCAGCAGCAGAATGTCTGCCGCAGAACCGCCTGAGTTTGTGACACCCCCACCGCGGAACTATAGTTTATGATGCTGCTGAGGCTGCTCCAGCAGAGGCGGAGCCATCATAGACTACTTTACGAGTACGAGCCAAGATCAGGCTCTGGGGACCTGGGTTTGCTGTTACCCAGGCAGTGGCTGCTGATTAGAGATGCCTGCGGTGCTCGCGCCCATTTGAGGAGGCCACCAGGATGGTAAGCCGCATGATGCCACCATTGCGGATACATCCCCACTGGTGTTCCCCTTGGAGACACTTGCGCGGCATACTCGACAGGGCACTCGCTGTCGAGCAGCAGGCACTGGAAGGGAGGACGCGACCCCGTGATGCTTTCCGAGCCCGAACATCACGGTGCAGCGCAGCCGTCCGATGATGAGGAGGGGGTATTAGGTGACCTGGACCAAGGGAGGAAAGGGGATTCCTCTAGGGGGACATCTCAAACCCTCCCAAGTACCACATGTCATTCGTGGTTGGGGAGAGGTTGAGCCCGACACTACTGTCTCAGTGACATCGAGACATGGGTCCTCTGCGGCAGGGCAGTTTGCGGCGCATGGGCTCTTTATGCTGCAATCCTTCGCAAGGACCCCAGGATTAAGGCCATCAAGAGAAGGAGCAGTACTGGGTGGCCAACCTTATAGATCCCCGCTATAGGGTAAAGTGTCGGAGTTTATCCCGCATCTCAGAGGGAATGTAGAATGCCGGCACTATGAGGCAACATGTACGTTCCTTGTTCTCTTCCAGGTGCTGGCAGGCCTACAGCCACTGATAATGGGTGATCAACAGGGCTCACGTCCCTGTGCCTGACAGGAGGAGCAGCAGTACGAGGCGGCCTCGCGGCCAACTTCAGGCTGTTCTTCAGCCACAGTGCCAGGCATCCACTGGCAACTCCACCAGGCAACCACCTCAGTCGCCAGGTCACCGACTACATCGGATCCATGGGCCGGCTGTAGCCACATCAGAGACTGAGGATCCACTGGGACTACTGGGTGGCGGGCTTGATATCTGGCCCGAGTTGGCCACAGTATGCCATCGGAGGTCCTTTCATGCCCGTCATCAGTGTTTCTTTCGGAGAGGACCTTCGCGCAGCAGGGGGTGTTGTAACGGAGAGGAGGACCCGTCTCTCCACTGAGATGTGGACCGCCTTACATTCATCAGATGAATGAGGTGTGGATCACATCTCAATACAGCACCTATTGCTGATGCCCGTGACTGAAGGCTCTGCCCCTGGCCACCATAATCTCCTTCCGCCTCATTTCCACCTAGAGGCCTTAGCTGATGCCACTTAGCTGCAATGGCTAATTTTTTATTGGCAGGGCCATATTGGTCTACCTTGCTCTACGCATCAGGTATGAAATACAATGCTCAGCGACAACAGCACTCTGTGTAATTTTTAAGATTGGGTCGTCCTACTGGCCGAGAGCAGTACTCATATTGTCTCGTTCTCTCTCCATGACGCACCTTGTGGTGTCCTACTCTGACATCTCATACAGCCGACACGCTACTCTGTGGCTAATGTTTTTCAGCTCTGGGTCATCTGCTGGCCGGAGCAGTACCCTATTGATCTCGTTCTCTCTCATGAGGCACTTGGGGTGTCCCATACTCTCCCATAGCCGCACAGTACTCTGTGCTAATGTTCACTATGGGTTATCCAGCCTGGCCGAGAGCCAGTACTCCATATTTGATCTTCGTTCTCTTCGCCATGATGGCACCTTTGTGGTTCACCTACTATGACCATCTCACTCAGCGCAACAGCTATTGTGGCTAATGTTTTCAGATCTGGGTCAATCCTGCCTGGCCCGAGAGCAGTACTCCATATTTGATCTTCGTTCTCTCTCCATGAGGCAACTTTGTGGTGTCACCTACTCTGACCCATCCATTCAGCCGCAACAGCTACTCTGGCTAATGTTTTCAGCTCTGGGGGTCTATCCTGCCTGGCCCGAGAGCAGTACTCCATATTGATACTTCGTTCTCTCTCCATGAGGCACCTTTTTGGTGGTCACCTATCTGACCATCTCATAAGCCGCAACAGCTACTCTGTGGCTAATGTTTCAGATCTGGGTCAATCCTGCCTGGCCCCCGAGAGCAGTACTCCATATTTGATCTTCTTTCTCTCCATGAGGCACCTTGTGGTGTCACCTACTCTGACCATCTCATACCAGCCGCAACAGCTACTCTGTGGCTAATGTTTTCGCTCTGGGTCTATCCTGCCTGGCCCGAGAGCAGTACCCATATTGATCTTTCGTTCTCTCTCCATAGGATCACCTTTGTGGTGTCACCTATCTGACCATCTCATACGCCGCAACAGCTACTCTGTGGACTAATGTTTTCAGCTCTGGGTCATCCTGCCTGGCCCCGAGAGGCAGTACTCCAGTCCATGTGGGGATCAGCTGCCTGGCTCTTCACATGGTGGCAAACTGCAGTGTGCCCTTGCTAACTCATGGTGGGTTCCTACGAAGCCTACCCTTTCACTGCCTTTCCCTTGCACGATGCATAATCTGAGGGAGAGTAGGCAATGGGTTGAGAGGGTATGTCCAGTGGGCCATAGCTGCCTGGCCCCACAACAAACTGGTGGCAAAAACTGCATGGGCATGCTGAACACAATGGTGCTGTTCCTACGAAGCATACCCTTTCACCTGCTTTTCCCTAGCACGATGCATACCTTGAGGTGAGCGTATCCAATGGGCTGAGGGGTAGTCCAGTGGGGCCAAGCTTGTGGCTCTTCAACAATGGTGGCAAACTGCAGGGTGCCTGCTGTAACTCAATGTGCTGTTCCTACGAAGCCTTACTTCACCTGCTTCCCCTAGCACGATGCATATCTTGAGGAGAGTAGCCAATGGGGTGAGGGGTATGTCCAGTGGGGCCAAGCCTGCCTGGCCCCACAATAATGGTGGCAAACTGCAGTGGGCCTGCTGGAAACTCATGGTGCTGTTCCTACGAAGCCTTACCCTTTCACCTGCTTTGCCCTTGCACGATGCATACTCTGAGGGAGAGTAGCCAATGGGGGAGGGGTATGTCCAGTGGGCCAAGCCTGCCTGCGTATTCAACAATGGTGGCGCAAACTGCAGTGGGCCTGCTGTAACACAATGGTGCTGTTCCTACGAGCCTTACCCTTTCACCTGCTTTCCCTGCACGATTGCAATACTCTGAGGGAGAGTAGCCAATGGGGTGAGGGTATGTCCAGTGGGCCAAGCTTGCTCGGCCCCACAACAATGGTGGCAAACTGCAGTGTGCGCTTGTAACTCAATGGTTGTGGTCCTACGAAGCCTTACCGTTTCACCTGGTTCCTAGCAGATGCATACCTGAGGGAGAGTGCCAATGAGGTGAGGGGTAGTCCAGGTGGGGCCAAGCTTGCCTGGCTTTAACAATGTGGCAAACTGCAGTGGGCCTGCTGTAAATCAATGCTGCTGTTCTACGAAGCCTTACCCTTCACCCTGCTTTCCCTAGCACGATTGCATATCTGAGAGGAGAGTAGCCAATGGGGTGAGGGGTATGTCCAGTGGGGCCAAGCTGCCTGGCCCCACATAATGGTGGCAAACTGCAGGGGCCTGCTGTAACTCAATGGTGCTGTTTCCTACGAAGCCTTACCCTTTCACCTGCTTTCCCTGCACGATGCATACCTCTGAGGGAGAGTAGCCAATGAGGTGAGGGGTTGTCCAGTGGGGCCAAGCTTGCCTGGCTCTTCACAATGCTGGCAAACTGCAGTGTGCTGCTGTACTCAATGGTGCTGTTACTACGAAGCCTTAACCCTGTTCACTGCTTTCCCTTGGCACGATGCATACCTTGAGGGAGTAGCCAATGAGGTGTCAGGGGTATGTCCAGTGGGCCAAGCTTCCATGGCCCCACAACCATGGTGGCAAACGTGCGTGTGTCTGCTGTAACTCAATGGTGCCTGTTCCTACGAGCCTTAAACCCTTATCACTGCTTTCCCTTGCAACGATGCATATCTTGGGCAGAGTGTAAGCCATGGGTGTGAGGTATGTCCAGTGGGCTGCCAAGCCCTCATGGTCCCACAACAATGGTGCAAACGACAGTGGCTCTGCTGTAACTCATGCTGGCTGTTCCTACGAAGCTCATTACCCGCTTTCACCTGCTTCCCCTAGCATGATGCTATCTTAGGGAGGGAAGTGAGCAAACGGTGTGAGGGGGTAGGTCCAGTGGGCCAAGCCGCCTGGCCCCACAACATGTGGCAACCGCAGTGGACATATGTAAACCATGTAACCCCCTCGCTTCTTCCTTGTGGTGTGCAAACTCTATATAGGGGGAATGTGGCCAATGTGGTGTGTGTCAGCTGGCCATTAATGGTAAGTTATATCACATTATACAGTACCCGTACAATATCTCGCTAAACTAGATATGTGTATTGCTAATTTTTTCAAATAAAAAGTGATTATGAATCTATCTGAATAAATTGGATATATTCGAAAATAAAGCCCAAAAACATTTTTTTTTTCCAAGACTGGTTTATACATATATAGCTGACATTTAAAAAAAAAACTTTACAAATAACAGACCAAAAAAACAATACGGGGTTTACTGGGGTGCCCTCCTCTACAGTCTGGTCAGGCGCGGTCCAGGCGGCGGTCCAGGCGCCGCACCAGTGGCGCATCTCCCGCCCGGCATTGCTCTGTATTTCTGTGGAGGTAAGTATTGAGAAAATGACGATGGAGTTCGAGCACAGTTCTAACACACCATGCGGGAGAGGCAATTTGCACCTATACCTTACACATACATGGTACTGCAAGTGCTATACTATGTTTGCGGTATGGAGTAATAAAAATCGGAAGCTCAGTATAAGATAGCTATTTCTAAAATTCTTAATTTATATTATGCTGACTCTAGTTATCCGTACAGTGATTTCTACTGATTGGCTGTTGGATGGGTACACATGCTCAGACCTCCTACTGGCTAGCAACTGAATCAACCCAGGAGCGTGGTCAAGGGCAGACCATAAAGGTCTCTTAGGGGCTCCTGCAAACGGTAGTCAGTATTTCCTTGCATTTATTTATACACACACGACACATGCTGATGCTGAAGGGCAGATTATTACGTAATTGTGGATGGGCTAAATACTGCTCTTTTTCTTAAAAGTAATAGGTATTATCACTGAATTCTCCACTTAAAGCGATCTATGCATCATGGGGGATCACTGATATACAGTCAGGAGATGGTACTGTGGCTTTTTAAACATCCGTTTTTTGCTTCAATTGTATCAGAACATTCTTGGGTTGTATACTAGGACTGTGCTACATACAAAATTTTTTGGAAGTGGTTCCGCCCCCAGAAAAGCAGTGTCAAACCCACATACCCAATGTTGACTCATTGTAGCGTGGATTTACACTGGGAAAAGACAGATATAATCGTCTTGTATATCAACATTTCATTAACGTTCTAGATATGATTAATTACGATTCTCAAGCCATGGCCGCCAGGAGTGACTGGAGAGGGGCAGGAAGGTGCTGGAGGGGCTGGAGAGGGTGAGGCCCTGGAGGGGCTCGGAGAGGGTGGGGGGGTGCGAGAGGGTGGTAGGGCCTGATAGAGGCTTGGTCCTGCTTCTAGAAAAAAAAAATGTGTTATTTCAACAATCCAACCGTCCCAATCCCTTAGTAATATATATAAGAACATTTCCTAAAAGGCTATGTAGTGAACCATCTCTCTTGGATAATTTTGGACGTTTGGACCCGAAATTTCGTGATTAAGCTTAAAAAATGAGGACAATTTACAGCCCAAACAATGGGGGAGTTGGGAGACAATAAATGGGATGAGAATGAGAAGCTCTGTCCTCAAGCCAAATTAATAGATTTGTTTCCTTTTTTATTTTCGAAAATTTTATCAGTGAAATAATAAAATTAAATAATTATCAATGATAATTTCACTAATTATTTGCTGACAATCTCAACGGTCAATAAAAAGATTAAAAAATGATTAGGATGCAATTACGTGTCCTGGCTGCGTCCCGGTTCCTCATCTTCGTGGGGCGGGGGACTGCCCGGTGGGGGCGATGGTGAGCAAGGCGGGGGCAAGGGACTGCCCGGAGGGGCAATGGGTGCCCGTAGCCTGAGGGCTAGTTGGTGTAGTGCTAAAAAAAAAAGGGGAAATTTATTTTAACTCTCAATGTCATTAAGGTTCAAATACAGATACTAAAACAATTCCGGAGAAGTTGGACAAAAATTATGCAAACATGTTGACTAAAGGGCTTGGACATATCAACGTGTTAAAAAGCACACAATAGTGGGCAAATGAATGTGATCCTCAATTTTGCACAATTATGCTATCGTAACTGCACTCACATGGCAATACACAGAGCACACGGGAAACACGCGCTTGTTTCTGAGGGCTGGTTTGTTGCGCGTGTGCAATGGGGCCTTGGACAAATTGAAAGATTAGAAAAATACTGTTTTTTTTAATAGGCTGCACGTAAATTCCTTCCTTGGCGGGGGGGACGGTGGGGGGGTGTTGTGGGTATCGAGAAGATTCCCCGAAAGTTTTTTAAAATAAAAAAATACATAAGAATTATATACTAAAGGAACGATTTAATATAACTTTGAATTCTGCTTTGAAAATACAGATTAAATACGGCAATATTTAGTTCTCTAAAAAGCAATATAGTTCTATGGCTGGCACGATTTTCATACTTATTCTGGCTAAGTACTGTAAATTTTTATTGGGTTGTATGTAGCACGGAAAGTTTTTGATGCATACGATGCCGATATGTTTAGATAAACGCCCAAAAAGCTGACAGAGAACAGTTGCAGCGAAGTGCTTGATCTGGGGTATACACACCCAGATCTCCCCAGCTATTTCAGTGAGTGTATATCATAAATTAGCACCACTTACATATAGTTTGTCTAAAAATATACTTTTATTGTTAGATTTATTCTAGCATTCGAAGCCAGGTTGGTTTCATCGTAGTCACTTTGATTGATTACAGAAGGCTGTGACCATTTGACATACTAATCCCTGTGTCATTTACACTAACTTACTATTGGTATTTCAACCCTAAATTCGATCTGAACTTTTGGATTTTTTTTCTCCCATTTATTTCTATGGTTCTTTTTTCGGATTTTCGATTATTGAAATAAATTAAAAAATCTGAAAACGGAATGGAACTCATTGGCTTCCAACATCTCTAGTCAAAAATGGATGCTAACATTTTCAAATTTTCTTGTTTGGGAGTTTGATAAAAAAAAGTTGCATTAGGGCAAGAACATGTTGTGAGAACATACAGTACATACAATTCATATTGTTCTCACATATGGTGGAATCTACAGTCCATACTTGCCATAATATTTTATATATATATATATAATATATAGGTGTGTGTGTAAAAAGAACTTACGGCAGCGCGTGGGTCTTTCTTTCAATTCCAATATTTATTTAGTGTTTAGACAAACATCAACCACACACACCTATATATTATATATATATATTAAAATATTATGGCAAGTATGGACTGTAGATTCCACCATATGTGAAACAATATGAATTGTATGTACTGTATGTTCTCACAACATGTTCTTGCCCTAATGCAACTTTTTTTATCAAACTCCCAAACAAGAAAATTGAAAATGTTAGCATCCATTTTTGACTAGAGATGTTGGAAGCCAATGAGTTCCATTCCGTTTCAGATTTTTAATTTATTTCAATAATCGAAAATCCGAAAAAAGAACCATAGAAATAAATGGGAGAAAAAAAATCCAAAAGTTCAGATCGAATTTAGGGTTGAAATACCAATAGTAATTAGTGTAAATGACACAGGGATTAGTATGTCAAATGGGTCACAGTCTGTAATCAATCAAAGTGACTACGATGAAACCAACCTGGCTTCGAATGCTAGAATAAATCTAACAATAAAAGTATATTTTTAGGCAAACTAGTAAGTGGTGCTAATTATGATATACACTCATGAAATAGCGGGAGATCTGGGTGTGTATACCCCAGATCAAGCACTTATGCGCAATGTTCTCTGTCAGCTTCAAATTTTTTGGGCATTATTCTAACATATCGGCATCGTATGCATCAAAAACAATATCCGCACAGAATCCCCGTATTGAACTCACCCCTCCGCAGGACTGCCCCGAACCCTTCGCCCGTCCGCGTCTACTTGGGTACCTCAGAATAATGTAAAGGAAGTCCGCACTCCTCAGTTTTCACTCAGCAATAATTAAAACATCATTTTATTGGATTCAAAAAAGATTTGTACACAAACACCTGACGCGTTTCGGATACTACCACGCTCTTAATCATAGGCATCCATCTTTGTTTACCGTTCTCCTTTTAAAGCAATGCTCACTGTTGCCCTCGGTGTTAGTTATAAGTAGGATTTCTCGTATTTTCGAAAATTTTCGAAATTACAAGGATTACTCGTATTTCCGAAAATCATATTTTCGGAAATTTTCGGAATTACGAGGATTACTCGTATTTTCAGAAACATATTTTTGAAAATTTTCGAAATTGCGAGATTTCTTGTATTTTCGAAAATTTTCGAAAATACAGGTTTTCGGAAACTTTCGAAATATGAGAAATCTCGATTTCGAGGATATTTTTCATTTTAATGGGTCCGCTCGTGGATTTTCAATTTTCAAATTTCCGAAAATTCGCGGATCCTCAAGCAGACCGGATTTTGCGAAGTTCAGACATCTCTAGTTATAAGTAAAAGGAGCTGCCACAGTGTTTTCAAACTAGAAAGTTCACTTGTGCTATCCTAATTGGTTACATCAATAAACAGAAAAAACCTTGATGTGTAGCCCAATCTGAATGGTACTATAATAGCAACTAGGAAATCTATAACAGAAGTATTGATTATACTAAATAGGCCTTTTCACAGTAAAAATTTTAATATTATCCTACAAAGTCAATCTATAATTATGCGTAAAAAGGATATGGAAATTTGTAATTAGATGCACATATAATAAATCATATAACTAATGTATTACATTCTTAATCCATGAAAGGCATTCTATCTGTGTACTAACCTAAAAATAAGAATAAGAGTACATCCAGATAAAGAATAAAACATATGGAAATGCTAGAACATTAAATAGAAGAAAGCAATATATTTATAATATATATATTACTCGATATCTTGAGCTTTATGCATATCTTACAGAGTGGGAGGGCACGATTATAAATGGAGGAAAAATGCCCCCAGATTTTAACCCAATAACATGATATATCACATACTGAATTTAAACCATCCGGTGTTCTGTTCCAAATTAAAATCATTTCACTTCCATTGTTAATAGGCGTTGGATTCTATCCTTTTCTATGATCCTTGGGAATATGTTGAATCCCCTGAATCCAAATGTTGGATATGCCCTTGTTGCATTCTATAAAATGTTGTGCTAACGGACTTTTTGTGTTTCTATTCTTTATGTCCCTAAATGTACTCGAGCCCTTTCCTTGAAGGCTCTCAAAGTGCTGCCCACATATAAGACACCACAACTCCTGCAGGTCAAAAGGTAAACTACATGAGTTGTTACAATTTATGTACTGCTGTATTTGTATTCTTTTACCCTTCGCTGTACTTTGAAGCTCCATAATTTAAAATTTGGCACGTTATGCATCTTGCAGCTCCACACTTAAGGGTACCCAAATTCTTTAACAGGATTTATCACATTTAGTGTGGTCACGTTCCCCACTTGGTGAAATATCTCCTAAACTCTTGCCCTCTTCGGTATGAACTGATTCTAAGGTTTCCCTAATTTCTCGATTTTCATAATGAATGGGTAGTATCTTTTAACAATTCTAGTTATTTGTCTGTACGAGGACTAAATGAAACTTAAGCTAGGTACACACAGTACAGATTTCTGAAAGATGACATACAGGATCTGCAAGATCCTGTCTGCCATCTTTCAAAGATCTGCTACACACAGTCCTGAGCGTTCTCCCTACAGGGAGAACGTCGCGGACTGTGTGTTTCCATCGGCCGCGCTAGACTCCTATAGGGAGTCTAGCGCGGCCGATGGAAATTTTCGGCCTTTCCCGAACGCGCGTACGAGCCGACCCGATCGTTCGGCGGCGCCGCACTCGTTCGGGAAACGAACGTACACACAGTAACGATAAAGCCCCGATACCGTCGGATCCGACGGTATCGGGCTTTATCGTTACTGTGTGTACCCAGCTTAAATCCTTTCTGTGTTTTCTCTGTTTTTTGTTTTGTTCCTTATTATAGCTTTCTATCACTTTGTTGTAATATTTCTAAGCTTTTCGCTTCTATCTCCTCGGATTAATCTCTCTGTTAGATCTTGTCTGCCGTTAGGTATTCTTGTTCTGGAGCAATTCCTCCTCAAACGGATATATTGTCCATTAGGGATAGATTTTATACATGACGGGGGGTGGCAGGAATCTGCACATAACAAAGTGTTCCTTGTTGGTTTCCTAGCTTTAGTATATAGGCGCTCTCCTAATCCATTATCGTAAGATCCAAATAATCTATACTTTCCCCCCAAAAGTCCAGTAAAAGTTAAATTGTATTCATTGGTATTGAGGTCCTGAATGGTTGTGATATATATATTTGCTTTTCTTCTATTTAATGTTCTAGCATTTCCATATGTTTTATTTTTTATTGGATGACTTTATTCTTATTTTTAGGTTAGTACACAGATGAATGACATTTTGTAGATTAAGAATGTAAAAACATAGTTATATGATTTATTATATGTGCATCTATATTACAAATTTCCATATCCTTTTTACGCATAATATAGATTGACTTGTAGGATAATAATATTTACATTTTTACTGTGAAAAGGCCTATTTAGTATAATCATAAATACTTCTGTTATAGATTTCCTAGTTAGACTATAGTACCATTCAGATTGGGCTACACATCAAGGTTTTTTCCTGTTCATTGATGTAACCAATTAGGATAGCAACAGTGAACGTTTCTAGTTTGCAACACTGTGGCAGCTCCTTTTACTTATAAACTTACACCAGAGGGCAAAAGTGAGTATGCTTTTAAAAGGAGAACGGGTAAACAAAGATGGATGCCTATGATTAGAGCGTGAGGTAGAAACGCTTGAAACGCGTCAGGCGTTTGTGTACAAATCTTTTATTGAATCCAATAAAGATGATGTTTTAATTATTGCCGAGAGACTCTGCATGAAAACCGAGGAGTGCGGACTTCCTTTACATTATCTGAGGTACCTAAATGACACAGGAACCTGGGAAATGGTCAGCGGAACACATACAAATCACCAAATCACGTAAATAAAAACAAACTTCCTTTACATGTGAGCTATTTTTGAGTTTCCACATATATACGAGGCTAATTTTGTAACCCTCAAAAGTAGACTTGTATATTCAGTAACCCTCAAAAATAGCCTGTAATTTCTGTAACACCAAAATTAGATATCCCTTGAAAGTAGATTCGGTAACTCTCTTTTTGTATTTCGAAAATTTTCAAAATTACGAGTTTTCAGTATTTTCAAAAATTTTCGAAAATACGGAAAACATGTATTTTCGAAAATTTTCGACAATACAAGGATTTTCTTAATTCCTTACATACGTATTTTCGAAAATATTCGAAATTACGAGGATTACTTGTATTTTCGAAAATACATATTTTCCAAAATACGTGAAAACTCGTAATTTCGAAAATTTTCGAAAATACGAAAAATCCGTATTTCAAGGGTATTTTTAATTTCGAAAATTCGCGGATCCTTGAGCGGACTGGATTTTGCGAAGTTCGGACATCTCTATTGGGAGCACCCGAGCCCATATATTGGAACGGGTGCGGGCGATTACATTTGTTTCTATATATATATATATAAATATATGTGATCACAGATTGTATACGAAAACCACTTTGTTAAAGTATGCCAGTGTGCAGATAATATGATATTGTAGGGGCCTAGGAATGTGCATTGATTATTTTTCTATGTTTGTATATACATATATATATTGGCAGTGCTGTGCAGTTTTTTGCTTTTATTTATTAGGATATCATTATCCAAGCACCCGCACGCATTTACTTGGACTTATTGTTTGGAGTGCTGACCAATAATTTGTATATAATATACACACATGTTATTAAACTTTCAGCAGGAAATAATTGAATGAACAAACTGGTTTGTTTATATTTTTTTAACCATGAAAATGACTTTCAAAATTAACCAAATTTTTTCATCTAAATTTCACAACATTATTGGCCTCAAATTGGTGCAAACTCTTCCTTACAAGAAAAATACCAATGAAAATACATTTTAGGGTAAAAATATATTATCGATATTTCATTTGAATATTCCAAAATTAGCTAGAAACAAAAATCTAACTTTGGACCATTTTTAAAAAGCAGGTAGATTTTGTACACAATTTAGAAATAAAATTTTGCAAACTAACATCATTTCACTAATTGTTTAAAAATTTAGACAAGTTGTGTGTAAAAATCAGTTACTGTCTAAGAGGCTAAAATTATTATTTCCATCTTATGGGCTGATTGGAATGTATAGTTTTTTTTACATTTTTTTAACTTTTAAAGATCTTACCCACAGATGTTCTAAAAATATTTCTAGTAAGACCTAAGGTGAAAAGCAAATTACAAAATATCAAACAGTTGTAATGGTCAACTATCTCGTGCTATCCAGGTCACCATTTCAACAAACTCTATTCTCATGATTTTCGGGGGTTTTTTCTCTTTCCTTTTTTTTTGGATGGTGGAACGAATGTCAGTATAACTGGCAAAATAGCAAAGCAGTGAAAGAAGGTGACAAAGCTATTAAAAACAAGCACAACAGTGTACGGGTCAGATTGAAGGCACAGCTGCAAGAGGGATCAGACCAAGAGGGTAACAGAGGTAGCTTTGTAAATAGCACCCCGTGCACTTCAAGGGAGTTTTTTACCCATCTAGTTCGTGTTAATTCTTTTCCAAGGATAAAAGTGTATAAGGGGTGCACAGTTGTCTATGTGTAGTTTATCCCATATATAGGCAAAGCACTGAAATACAACCAATTTACTTTCCACAAGTCATAAACCCAATTACTCCAAATTCTACAGAAGCAACAGTTAAAGTGATCCAAAAATAATGATAGAACTTGCAACAAGGAATGCAGAGAAAAACAGCAGAGAACAAAAGACTCTATGAAGCAGGTCGTAAAGGTGCTCCCATCGAAGATGCATCTTATCCATATATGACAAAGGATGGATTGAGACAATAAACTTTACTTTGGAGGTTAAAGATAATTTCCTTAATTTCTAAAGGTCGTAGAGTTCTTCCTGTTTGTTCCCTTGTCTTTGCAACCAAAAACTCCTAGAGGCAACAACTTCAACATCATTGTTATATTTTTAGGAATGATGATGATGTCTTCGGAAAAGTGTGCGTACTGTGGATTTTTCAGAAAAGAGGTATTCAGTATATCAGTAAAATTCTTTGGGCAATCGCAGATTGGCAGTGCTGTGCAGTTTTTTGCTTTTATTTATTAGGATATCATTTATCCAAGCACCCGCACGCATTTACTTGGACTTATTGTTTGGAGTGCTGACCAATAATTTGTATATATATATACACACATGTTATTAAACTTTCAGCAGGAAATAATTGAATGAACAAACTGGTTTGTTTATATTTTTTTTAATCCATGAAAATGATCTTTCAAAATTAACCAAATTTTATCATCTAAATTTCACAACATTATTGGCCTCAAATTTGGTGCAAACTCTTCCTTACAAGAAAAATACCAATGAAAATACATTTTAGGGTAAAATGATATTATCGATTTTTCATTTGAATTATTTCCATAAATTAGCTAGAAACAAAAATCTAACTTTGGACCATTTTTTAAAAAGCAGGTAGATTTTGTACACAATTTAGAAATAAA
Source organism: Hymenochirus boettgeri (assembly GCA_019447015.1). Lineage (NCBI taxonomy): Eukaryota > Metazoa > Chordata > Amphibia > Anura > Pipidae > Hymenochirus > Hymenochirus boettgeri. Next base: position 76,926,018 of record CM033470.1, read on the forward strand.
ATTTTGCAAACTAACATCATTTCACTAATTTGTTTAAAAATTTAGCACAAGTTGTGTGTAAAAATCAGTTACTGTCTAAGAGGCTAAAATTATTTATTTCCATCTTATGGGCTGTATTGGATATGTATAGTTTTTTTTACATTTTTTTTAACTTTTAAAGATTCTTACCCACAGATGTTCTATCAAAATATTCTTCTAGTAAGACCTAAGGTGAAAAGCAAATTACAAAATATCAAACAGTTGTAATTTGGTCAACTACTCTCGTGCTATCCAGGTCCACCATTTCAACACACTCTATTTCTTCATGATTTTCGGGGGGTTTCTTCTCTTTCCTTTTCTTTTTGGATGGTGGAACGAATGTCAGTATAACTGGCAAAATAGCAAAGCAGTGAAAGAAGGTGACAAAAGCTATTAAAAACAAGCACCTGAACAGTGTACGGGTCAGATTTGAAGGCACAGCTGCAAGAGGGATCAGACCAAGAGTGTAACAGAGGTAGCTTTGTAAAATAGCTACCCCGTGCACTTCAAGGGAGTTTTTTACCCATCTAGTTCTTGTTAATTCTTTTCCAAGGATAAAAGTTGATATAAGGGGTGCACAGTTGTCTATTGTGTAGTTTATCCCATATATTAGGCAAAGCACTGAAATACAATCCAATTCTACTTTCCACAAGGTCATAAACCCAATTACTCCAAATTCTACAGAAGCAACAGTTAAAGTGATCCAAACATTAATGATAGAACTTGCAACAAGGAATGCAGAGAAAAACAGCAGAAACAAAGCACTTATGCAAGAGTTCTGTAAAGGTGCTCCTATCGAAGATGCATATCTATCCATATAGACAAAGGATGGATTGAAGACAATAAACTTTACTTTGGAGGTTAAAGATAATTTCCTTAAAGTTTCTAAAAGGTCGTAGAGTTCTTCCCTGTTTGTTTCCATTGTCTTTGCAACCAAAAACATCCTAGAGGCAACAACTTCAACATCATTGTTATATTTTTTAGGAATGATGATGTCTTCGGAAAAGTGTGCGTACTGTGGATTTTTCAGAAAAGAGTATCTCAGTATATCAGTAAAATTCTTTTTGGGCATCCGTGGACATATTTAATTTTCTAAGATAGTTTAAGTAAATCTCAACCAAGATATTCTTACAAAACCTTTTGTATATTCCAATACATCTCTGAACGCTTGTATTCCAATATTCTATTGACTCATAGATATAAAGCCGATAACGGGACTATAGTTGCTGAAATACTTCTGTTGGACAGTGTGTATGTTATGGTTCGTGTCTCAGTTCTACAATGTTACTTAGATCCGACCCTTCATTGACCTGCAAATAGCCCATTAAGGCAAATGAAATATAACAAGGTAAAAGAGAATTACAAAAGGCTTACATAGGTATTTGTTATCCAGTCACAGTAATATCGCTTGAGGAAGCAAACTAAAAGATGACTTTCGTAGGAATTTGTTTCTTCAGCATCCACTGTGTCTTCACTAAATTTTGCTGTCATGAGAAATCTGTACCACATGGATTTAACCTGTAATATTTCAGGCTTTGGCACCTTTCTACAGAAGATACTATGCTGGTAATTGTTTTCAATATACCCAGTAAACACAAGACTTGAGCCATAAAATGACAAAACGTAGAGGTAGTTGAAAAGGATTGCTATACATGAATTGCGGCAGAAAATCCTTGCGGCTTCAATGTTTGTGAAGGGGCTGGCACCAATCCCAAAAGTGACTAAGTACATGGCAGTTGTAAGTGAAAAGGAGATCATGGAATCTGCATAAACAACAGCAGTCCTCTCTTTCACATGCTGATCCTCTCGTGTTTTCCTCCAAGAAGACAACATTTCAAATGTTCCATATAAACCATGACCTTGGAGAGAACAAAACACAGTTACAATGCAGTACAATACACTTTGACAATAAAGCAGCTGTCAGTGGACTGAGTAATTTTAGTCCTATATGAGAAATATACCCTAAAATTGCTTACTGGGAAAAATGTAGGTGATGCTATCCTGGTGACCTCTAAAACACCCAAAATGATGATATATTATAAACAAGGGAACATTAAAGATTCAAATGTAAAGTAAAATGTTTGAGGGGACTATCCCCTGCATCAGGTAAAAACAAAAAGAGTCTACTACAATATACTTGTTTGTACATTTTAAGCAAATCCACCTAAGGTGAAAAGCAAATTACAAAATATCAAACAGTTGTAATTTAGTCAACTACCCTCGTGCTATCCAGGTCCACCATTTCAACACACTCTATTTCTTTCTTTCTTTTCTAGTAGATAACTGACTTTAAGGGCATGTTAAAGGCCATGTCCACCCCAAAACTCAAATTTTATATGTTATTGGCCATGATTCTGTCTTTATAACAAGCCATCTCCCATCAAAACCTGTTCAGCCAATTTGAAGATAAATGTTTTTCCAATATGCCTTTTGCAGACCAGGAGCAGCTCACTGTAATCCAATCCATGCCTTCAGCCTCCTTTGCCCCCCTCTCTCCCACCATCCGGATCCATCTTCGGTCCCCCTGCATCCTATCTTAAAATCCTTTTAGGATGTGATAGAGGCTCCCTGCCCAGACCCAAACACCGGATTATTTTTAAAAAAATGTTTGTAGCCTTACTTACAGCCCTTCGTTCCCGCAGCGCTTTCTCGTGACGTCAGCCACGTCTGTGCTAATCACAGACACGGCTAACGTCACGAGAAAGAACCGCGGGAACGAAGGGCTGTAAGTTAGGGTAAGATTAATTTTTTTTTAAAAAAAATCTGGCGTTTAGGTCTGGGCAAGGGACCTTTATCACACCCTAAAAGGATTTTAAGATTTTTATTTATAAATTATTATTTATTAAAAGCTTATTGAGCAGAGACAGAAGGCAGATACATTTTCCAGAATGATAAAGAACTTGTGCATGTAATAAACTGGTTAAATGAGCATTTGGAGTTGCGGGCAGATTTTTTATTTTTAGGGTGGATATGCCCTTTAACTCTAGCAAGCACTGACAGAGAGCAACGACTATAGCTAGCAAGATATTGTCTTTTATAAAGATTGGAATAGATTCAAGAGAGAAAAATTTTATTCTCCTTCTTTATAGTGCACTGGTAAGGCCTCATTTGGAATATGCGGAGCTGTTTTGGAATCCCATATAAAAATCTTAGAAATGGAAGCAGTTCAGAGAAGGGCAACTAAAATAATAAGGGGAATGGAGGGCAAAGGAGGGTATACAGGTAGATAAGACAAGTTAGGTCTATATACATTGGAGAAACGGGGATTGCGCTGGAAAATAATCACTTTATACAAATATATTAATGGCCCATACAATAAACTCTCTGGTGCATTATTTACCAGTAGGTCATATCAGAGGACTTGTGGACATCCTTTAAGATTAGAAGAAAAGACATTTTATCTTTTCCTGTCTTCCAGCAGATGTGGTAATGGCAAGTTCATTGAATAGCTTTAAAAGGGGGCTGGATACATTTCTAGAAAAATTTAAGAAAATTAATGTTATCAATACATATAGTTCTGGATGATCAAGGGATCCTTTTCAAGTTTGTTTTTGTTACGACGTATGATGTATGAAATTTTAAACATTTCTAGAAATCTCGAAAATACTACCTGGAATGCCAAAACAGGAAGTGAATGAAGTTTCTGCTACTGGATGGTGTTTTGTTTTTTTTAAAAAAAGATTTCGCCCATTGATATGTGTTCCCCAGACAATTTTCCAGGTCCCTGAGTCATTTAAAGTAAGTTACCACTGCTGTTAATACCATCATTTTAGGCAGAACTTTTGTATTTTTTTTTTAATTCTTATTGACTTCAGTGGGTCCACTTGCAGATTTTAGAATTTTCAGATTTTTCAAACACCCGTAAATCTGCAAGCGGAACTCACTGAAGTCAATTGGATTTCAGTGAGTTCAGCCATCTCTAGTAACCAAATATTTAATTATAAGTTCTCTTTGACAAAGGTATCCGCCTCCTCCTTTTGCACAATGAGCTTTTTATAAGTGCTTGAGCATGTGCAGAGGAGGCAGCAGGGAAAACAGCAGCCAATCATTCGCTGTAATGTCAGCAGTCACAACATTGTTTGAGTGCATGGTGGGAGGAGCCAGATTACTCTGCAAGAATGGAGGCAATAATAATCTTTACATATCTGTACAGTAATGCATCTGATAAAGTGCAAAATATATCAGTTGGGGTTAAGGGAAGGTAACTGACAATGCCCTTTAACATGCCCCTGAAACAAGACTCCATTTTTTTATGCCCCTAACCCTGCCAAATTAGCCCCTTTGACTAGCCCTTGCAATAGAAGTCTTGGACTCATCTCCTGTTTGCCTGTGCTCTTATTCTGCAGCATCCGGTCGGATGTTACCTTTACTAGTCTGTTTTAGTTGATAACATCTGATTGTTTGCTACAGATTAATAGCACATGTAAACCTTAGTATCTCTTAATAAGCCCTTGTAATACGTGTCTGTACGTTGTTAAAAATATTTGCTATTTGATATGACTATTTATAATTGGTGGCATATTTCTAAAACCACACACTAACCACGGAAGTGCCTTTTAAGTTTTCATTAAAAATACAATCCCACCGAAATACCCCAGATGTTAGGCACAGTTTTCCCTTGAAATATTGAAACAATGGGCATTCTCCTAAATAACCATGCAAGTCTGGTACACTATAAAGCAACAATACTATCAGAAATACCATCTATTATTCTGGGTGGCAATCCAACTGAACCAGTTGTTCTGCAACATCCATAGAATACCACTGCAAACATACAGTTAGGATTATTATTCTATACTATCAGACTGCTTTCTGGTGGGAAATATAAGGAAAGATGGAATATTACCCTTTGCTTTGTCTGGGTGCATTTCCGATGAAACAATGTGATTATACATATCATTTCAAATGGGTAATTTGTCTGTACCACACGGGCAGTTTTTCTTGCACCTATTATCTATTTGCTTTAAAAACTTCCTGCTATACAGATATATAGTGGATAATGTACCCCCTACTGTAAATTATAAGGATATTATAAGTCACCAAGGAGTTCCGTGACCATATAAAAGCACAAGGCCGCAGGCCGAGTGCCTTTTATACAGGGCACGGAACTCCGAGGTGACTTATAATATCCCTATGAATTTTCAGTAGGGGGTACATTATCTATTATAACTACTACGTAGTAGCGCGCCGATTATAGGGATATTCTTTACAGTTTGGCCCCATAGGAATCAACGGGAGGGGTGGGTTATACAGGGAGATTCAATAAAAGTTCTTATCGTTTAAAATGGTGCTAATTTTAACATTTGAAAGCTAACATCTGATTGGTTGGGGCAAAATAAGCTAGATTAGATAATGTGATATTCCAGAAATATATAATTTAATAGAATGGCCAAACCTGTGTTGGACTTGCAGCAATTATTACTTTTATTGCTCTTAATTGCACGTTATCTTCCCAGAAACAAAATGTGAATTTTAAATGACAACAAATAGATACCCAGCTCTGTGTGATGATGTATCTGAGTTCAGTTCTCTGACCTTGTAGAAAACAGTTAATATTTAGTATTCCTTCCACTCCTTGTTTAATACAGCTTTTTCTGAATTGTCAGCAATTATGAAATATGGCCAATTATGCAGGATACAGTGTTCAAGGACAAGCACCTCAATAGTCTATGTCCTTCCAGACATATTTGGGACAGGGCAGTTGTTTATCCTTCATCTAACTGACAATGAAAAGTGCAGACAATATATTAAGAGACATTTAGGACAGTACAATATTTAACCATTTTGATTAAAGGAAATAAGAACTTCATTTAGAGCAACACAGCATAAAACTAAGGTGTAATAAAGGTAAAGAATATGGTTGAACAGTTTTTTTTAGTATTATTTATAAATTCATTCTAAATATACGAATTAGATGTAATGGAATATTTTGGTTACAATTTCACCGTTCATGCACCCCATTTAAGCAGATGGAGAAGTTCTGAGTGATGGGAAAAAAGAAACTAAACACCTTTTTGCACTATGGTCCCTCTACTGGGCTACAGTGCAAACTGATTTACTGTGCTTTTCTGCACTTTTTCATTACCGCATTCTCATTTTTATTGATCTAGGGGTATAATATAGTATTTGAGGTTGAATAAAGACATACGTCCATCTAGTCCAACCTACTCAGCAATACCCACATTTCCTGCCTAACAGTTGATCCAGAGGAAGGCAACCCCCCCCCTGCGCCGAATTATGGAGGGGGGGGATACTTCCTGACTCCAAGTGGCAGTCGAAAATATCCCTGGATCAACTCCAACTTTATGTATCGGTGTAAGGGACATGCAACCTTCTTTGTTTTTAGAAACGTGTCCAGCTTCATATCCATGTTCAATGAAAGACAGTTCCATAGCTTTACTCTTTTAACAGTGAAAAACCCTTTACAAACTTGAAGACATTTCTTCATAAATTAAGCGATGTCTGTGTTTCCTCTGACACATTTTATTGGTGAACAATGCCTTAGATAGTTTATTGTATGGCCCATTAATGTATTTATACTCAGTGATCATATCTCTCACGCAAACGTGTTTATTAAGCCAGTTTATATAGCGCGTTTTAACAAGCATTGTCGCTATTTTACAATGCAAATATATAATAAAGGTTGTTATGTGGTGTTACGAGTGTGAGTGTCATTATAATTTCCATAGGTAATACCTGAAATCGCAGCTTTAATGTTCAATTTATTCCACCTCAATAGCAGTGTCAATCAGTATGGCAGCTCCCATCTAGTCCAACTATCAAGTAGTCAAAGGGTTAATAAAAGCCTTGGACTGACCATTTGTAAAAGAGTGTATGCCTCCCATATCTCTATTGGTTGTTTGTTCCCCCAGCAGGGTATCTGTTCAAAGGGGCAAAGTGTGAAAGTCACTGTAAAATGCGCAGACCTGAAAAGACTGACTGGCAGGAGAACCACAGGTGATCTGCTGCTTTAAACAAAGCTAGAACAGATGCCAGTTCAAAGTCAATTCATATTTCATAATAATTCAAGGTAAAAGAATTATGGAATACTTTCCAAAATGATGTCAGCTGACAATGGAACTAAGCCATAATCGTAAATACCTTCTAGAGCATTGTATCATAAGAAAACTTATATTTTACAAAAACAATATCATATTTGGTATCTTTATCATATTTGGTATCTTTGGGCAGTATAATATTAGCCAATCACAAAAACGGTAAAATTTAGTATATGAGGTGTACGGTACTCTGAGTATAGACTAGAGGGAAAATATAGTTTAAAAGTTTCCCTCCAAAAGGCAGGTTATACCCTTCAGGGCGGAAACAGACACACCCCTTGGGACCAAACCCCTCCCCAATTCAGAAAAGGACATAAATTGTGGTACTTGACTCAGTCCAGCAGTTTTTCATAATAATAATACAAAATATCACAAAGAATACAAAGAATCAGTTAGCCAATTGGACAGACTGTATATTGGCTTACATCTTGGAGTATCAAATTGGACTTTTTTCCCCCAATATTTTTCCAATATTGGATTAACAAGTTTCCTGGACTTAACTCATGGACTTTTCAGGTGCCATTTACTCATAAGTATTATTTTACCATCTACTCTCAACTTTGTGCTACCTTTTATATTTAATAGTTTACCCTAGCATTTTTCTGTAGCTTTTTATGCACTATTTTTTACATTTTAATAAATTGTCCTATTCTGAGTATATCCCAAAATAAATCTGTGCCTTCAAAATTATGCAACTGTATAGGAAGTACTGTTTAGATATATATATAGGTCTGTATATAGAGAAATAGGTGTGGATAAACTTTTTCTTACAGGATCTTTAGAGTTAGGGGTGTGCATAATCCCTTTGATATATTTAGCAGGTCATTCCGCTGTCTCGAAATGTGGTGGCAGCCTACCGTATAAGTATTAGATATATGTTAGTGTGTATTATATGTTCACTACCCCTCCTTACCTGTTCTATTTTATTTTGACTTTTCATTTAATTGCTGATATGTGGGTAGACAGACCGGAGGGGGGGGGGGTTGTGACATGTGGGTTTTATGAAACAGGTGTATAAATAACAACCATTGTGTTATTTTACAAAGTATTTTTTCATCATTTTATAATGTAAAATAACAATGCGGTGGTACTTTACTGCCTGGTATTGTTATAACGTCTGGTAGTGTTAAGTAATTCCCAGTATCTTAAAATAGCACCCACTACTGTTAAATATCCCTTGTAAGTGTTAAACAATGCCTCTTATTTGTTAACATTTGTTACTGTTATACATAATGGCCAGAAGTGTAAATAAGACTATATATGGTATTTATTATAAATGGATAAATTACCTTTTAGTGCCCATTATTGTAAATTACTGAAATGTCAGAAAATAATGTGCAGTGTCACAACTTACTATGCTGTGTTTTTCAGCACTATCAGGGACATGTAATAAAAGTTCTTAATGTTAAAAATGATGCTTAATTTGCCACATCCAATCAGATGTTTGCTTTCAAATGGTGAATAACATCTGATTGGTTGGGGCAAAATAAGCACCATTTTTAATGATTAGAACTTTTAAAACATCTCCCTGTATGTCTTTATAAATATGCCCCTAGGGGTAACCAGCCATGGAAAAACATAAAGAAGAAAATAAATAGAAACAAAGAAAGAAAGAGAAGTTCCTTTATGTTATAAACACAAAACAATTAGGCCCACACTGCACATATCTGAATCTAATATATGTTTTATATATTTATTATCCAGGGATATTATCTGGGGATAAGGCTTTGCTTGATTAATATTCCAAATATAGACAGGCACATACATTTCAGAATATTCCCTTTTAATGGATAAAGTTCAATCACAAAATAATGTTATATAAGCATCTTTTAATCCATAATATCACCATCAATAATGCTACATAATTAAAAGGTGCACGTGCCCTAGAAGAACAGTCCCAACAGGGATTTATTTTAACAGAACCATCCTTAAACTGCTTATCCAGCTTATAATATATTAATGTGTAAAGAAGGCCATTGACAGCCTTAAATGCAGGTCAACACAATTTATCCTTTGTGTGAATTTAATTTGAAATTATACTTTATGTCTTTATGAGAATCCCTTAGATTTTTTAAATAAATCGTTTCAACAGTATCTCTGTAAAATACAGCTGTTCTTATTTAATACGAGCTGCACACTTTTGTCTGTTCTGTTAATTTGCAGCAACCAATTAGATGATAACTTTTTACAGGTCTACTGCAGTTAGATAATATCTGATTGGTTACTGCAGATTCAAATCATTGGCAACATCAACATTTTGCACCTCTTATTAAAAAAACCCTCTACACAAAATGGTATAATGTGACATCTGTTAATAAATTGTCCTCTACTGTCTTATTCATGGGATTATACAGCTTCACAGTAGCTCGGATACTGTATAATTGTGGTTCAGGATCCCACTTGTTATCTCCTGTTATTCTACTTGTTATCTGCTGCAAGCCTTAAGACTATTTCAAGCCAACGGAAATGTAAATTGTAGTCTTGTGGTGTTAAATGCTAAAATTAATATGCTGTGGCGTGTAACTCATAGCAGTGTTAACCATTGGTCTAAAAATATCTTGTTGTGAAAAAATCCTATATACATCTATGCCAGGCTATGCGGGAATCGCATAAAAAATAAATGTATTTAATGACTATATTCATGTCACCATAGAAGAGTTCCACTACTGGAATTGCTGACATATCTAGATAACCAGTTATAGTTTACAACATTATCACAAAATATAACCTAAAAAATTACCACATATACCTAAAAATACACTGTGACTGTGGTAAACCTTATGGGGGTTCTAGAAATGGACAGCACTGTGGTTTGTATGTTCTCCCCGTGCTTGCGTTGGTTTCCTCCGGGCACTACTGTTTCCCCCCAATCATAAAACAAACTGTTAGGTTGTATGTGTCAAATAAATGTGCTTCGATTGTAAGCTCTTCAGGGCAGGGCCTGATGTGAATGTATCCATGTTATTGTAAAGCGCTACGGAAGATTTTGGTGCCATATAAATCCACAATAATAATAAAATTACTAGTGACCTTTAGCTCCAGGACTACTGATTTGTATAAAGAAATGTAAAACCCTTCTAGTTGTAATGCAATAAAATTCAAGGTGTCTTTGGGTCTCAGTTTAACTGCTAATTCTCGAACGTTCAGTAATTATAGAAAATAGGCTCCGAAGTCCCAAAATACGAATGATCCGTCCCATTTCAGATGGAACATTCTGATTTCAGAACCGAGGGGTTCCGCACCAGATCCCATCTCTACTCAGGATACAATCGTTTGTGTGGGGGTGAGCAATCCCTTTAAATTGATAAACAAACCATTAAAAACTGTCCATGAAAATGATGTAATTTCCTTTTTGTGGCATCTTCAACAGTATCTGTTTTCTTATCTGTTGTTTTGTGCTCCTATCCCTTTTTAAAGGACATAATAACAATAAAGACGAGTTAAACTCAACTTATTGCATTTCGTCATTCTAACAATTTCAAATTAAATGTTATGCCACAAAGATGCAGTTTTTTTGCCTTGTTTTAGAATGTCATTATTTTATGGAAGGAAAAATATTCAAGTACATTATTCTTTTTTCTCACTGGGTGATACCCCCTCGGGCTAGAACTGTGCAGATTGCCAAGTAATTTATTCAGGAAACTTGTTTCTTTATGCATTTTTACAAAGTGCGTTTTTTATTGGAAGCTGTATACTTTCCTTATAGTAAGATTGCTCTAGCATAGAGATAAAAGTATTGCATGATTTACATCAATGTCTAAGGCTTAATATGGAACTTAATTACAGTCTTGGATGTAAGTAATATATAATGTACAGTCTATAAAGAGATAATTATATCACTGACATTACTTTGGAATAGTCGGAATGTTGTAAGAAATATACAGGGTTATTCAATAAAAGTTCTTATCGTTTAAAATGGGGCAAATTTTGCCCCAACTAATCAGATGTAAGCTTACAAATGTTAAATAAGATCTGATTGGTTGGGGCAAAATTAGCACCATTTTAAACGATAAGAACCTTTATTGAATCTCCCTAACAATTTGCTGCTAATCAGAAGGAATGTACTGTAATCACATAAGACAATTCACTGGTGCCTTACTAATAAATGCATTTCTGCTTATAATATAGTAACTAGAGATGGGATCCGGGTCCGACTGTGACCCGGATCCGAAACAGTACCCCTCGGTTCCGAAATCTGAATGTTCAGATGGATTGTTCGGATTTCGGGACTTTGGATCGCATTTTCGATTTTTATCAAAAGTTCAAGCTATTTTCGAGAATTATCGAACGTTCAAGGCAATTTTCGAGAATTTTTGAACATTTGAAAAAGAGGGGTGGACCCTGGATTTGGGATAGAGGAGGGTCTGGATTTGAAACAGAGGGGGACTCTGGATTTGGGACAGAAGAGGGACTCTGGCCTCGGGACACTGTGGGGGGACTCTGGCCTTGGGACATGGAGGAGGGGGTCTATAGCCTTGGGACATTAAGGGGGCACTCTGTCTAGTATTATATATATATATATATATATTTTTTTTTTTTCTCTTCCAGTTTGGCAAACGTTCAGTGTAAAAGTCAGTTAATTAGCACAGAGACAGATTAAAAAGAGTAACCTGTGTTTTGTTTTATTTTCACAGCAGGTTTACCATGTCCAGAACAACAGCAGGTGATATGTACAATTCAGAACAAAAAGGTATAAACAAAACAAAACTGGAAATAAATACCGCTTGTCTGAGAACTAACTAAACACAGAGGTTCCCTTCTCTATACAGGTGTACCCTAAAGAGAGAGAGAGAGAGAGAGAGAGAGAGAGAGAGAGATCTAAAACACCTACTTTAAGGCTGAAGCCTCACTGTAATGCGCATGCACTCCGATTTACAAATCTCAATGTAGCGCTCCCTAGCGTGGCCACATCAACTAAGGAACTAAGCCCTAAGGAACTATAGGTGCAACTGTTTAAGCCCAACCTCATAGGAAAGCCTGGATTGACTAAAGGGATTGGGAAACCATCCTGGTACCTTTACTGGATTCCCAGAATAACTTTACCCTACTACCTGTTGGTAAAAAACTTAAGGGCACATATCACATATCTGCCACCAACTACTCCCTGCTGGCATCTTACATATATATACCAATATGAAAGATGAGGAGCACTCCTGGGACTTTAAATAAACAATTTTTTATTCATACATTATTGCAAGGCAAAAAGCAACGTTTCAGTCTTGGTTCTCAGACCTTTCTCAAGCTCTGAAATGCTCACAGAGATCACACCTTTTAAAATCCATTAAACTCCTCCCACCATTGTGACAGAGTGCCAGAAATAAAGTGCATATAAATGCTTGTTTATAATTATCCTGTGTTTTTATAGACCAACTTTGTTATAAAGTGCAAAATTAAAGTGCTATTCTGTATCATCTCAGTCTCATGTTAAAAAGTGTTCAATAAGCTATAATAAAAGTGCTAAAAATTACATCTCATTACCATAAAAAGTATTCTGTTCAAAATATTCATAGGCTAAAAATGAATTAGTGACTAATGAATATATAGGCCTTATACAATTTTTTTATAAATAACTATACCCCAATTAGTGACCAAAGAATGATGTAAGCCTTATATATTATATATAACCATACCCCATTTAACTATATATTTATTGGTCTTTTAAGAAACATTTTAGTGAACAAAACTAATTTAGTCCATTGGCCATTGGGTCAAACTGTATTGAGGTACCTCTCATTCGATGCGTTTCAGACATCTTGTGGCCGTTGTCAGGACCAGCGTCATCAGGACATAACATCCTATTTAAAACCACTGGTAAACCCCCTAACCACACCCCCAACCGCACACCCCCTTCTCCCATCTCCACGCCCCCAGACATATGAAAAACACAGAATGAATAACAGGGCCCTTTATAATCTCAAAAACAGGTACGATAGTCACTAATTCAGTAGGTAACCAATTCATCCCAACTATGGGCTGTACACAGTTATCCAGACCTACTACCGAAGGGTACACATAATGTCCTTAGGCTGCTGAACCGGATTGGCAGGGTGACTAAAGGGACTCGTGTTATAAAAAAGGGTGAGGTTTATCTGTTTATTTCATGTAACAGATATAGATTTTAAGTGGCTTGTAAAGTACTGTATAAATGACATATTTATAAGTTCTATAGTAAAAATGTAAATATGTAAATTTTGATAGTGTGATGTTACTTCCCACATGGTAGGAGATATCCCTTTAAAAAAGCGTAAGAGCAATAGTGATATTATCTGCTTTCAAACTTGATAAAGGGAATTCATTTCCTGAAATGTATTAAACCTTGATTACCTTGTACATTTTAGAGTGCGGCTACTTTGTTGGATTTTTTTATCATTAAGGGATATTCGGATCAATTGGAGATTCGCACCGCTTATCATCCTACACAGATAGGGAGATTCGCAGTTGCGGCAATGGGTGAATCTCCTGTACAGGATTTACCAGAGGCGCGGCTCTGGGGGAATCTCACCCTGACGTAAGTAACGCCAGCTATTAGTGGTGTTAAATACTTATGTCTTAAGAGCCATGCAGCCTCTGGTAAATCGGTTTGCGACAGCTGCGCAAGTTCCTGTTCCGGATCTCGCGAAGCCGCCACAAAGCAAGCCTTAATGTCGCACTAACTGAGTGTAAATCACCCTTATAGTGCTTTTTTTGAGCTTGCAAATAATTACCCTGGTGCTACCATAAATCCATAAACATTCCACATAAGATAGGCGCACTAAAGGGATTGAATCAAAAGTGATTTATTTTGTGCTAAAGGTGCATAGTGCAGCAACGTTTCTTTTATGTGGAATATATATATTGATATATCGCATATGGATCCTTAGCACTCCGTTCACATAGCATCAGCCTGGGTGCTCCTGTATAGTCTAGTACACAGTCTAGTACACAGTCTAGTCCGTGGACGATGGCCCTGAGCAGCAGTGCCGAAACGCGTAGGTACAGCAGACATACTTTGATGTCTAATAAAGTGCTCCGTGGAGTGCTCCGTACTTCATATGCTATATATATATATATATATATATATATATATATATATATATATGCTAAACAATGAAAGATCATTATTTTATATAAATTAAGGATGACATCATTATTGTTCAATAGTGTGTGTTGGAGAGTTAAGTTGTGTGATGTCTATGGCTCAGATGTGTTAACCTCAGGACCCAGCGACCACTCTCTTACGGCTGTTATGCAGTAGAATGCTGCTCAGAATGAACATATGTTCAATTAAAAAAACACATAAGCTTTCCTAAATCACCAGAGATTAAGGGTCCTGATGCTGCATGACATAAGCCCATCGACTGAAACAAACCACTAATAAAAAGTCTCCCCTAAGTGTCTTAGGGTAAAAATTTTCCTATAATGCCCTGTCAAATGACTCTCTCTGTCCTAAGGTTTTTTTATTGCTCAAAGAGTTTTCTACTTCTATCAAGACGATTCCCTAAAAATAAAGGCTAAAACTCAAATCCAACCTCTAAGCGACCACTTGGCCATTTTAAAAATAATCTGTAATTATAATCTCATTGGAAGGCTTTTCCTTGACTACTTATGAGCTGTTTCCTCCCATCCCAATCTGTGCTGCAGGAACACTGACCTCTTTCTGGCATTTAGAACAAATCTCTGAAAGTAATAAATCTATTTCCCTATTGGCAATATTTTCATTATTTTTTTTTTTTACTTCCTTTAAATGCTCTCTTAGGTGTATTGTTATAGATTGATAAAATGAAAAAAGTCTTAAAATAAAGCCAGTCAAAAGCTCACTAATAAAGCTGTCTGCTTCCTTTTGAAGCGATTATTTGAGAATTCTTCTATAAATAATACAATCTCATATAATGTTGGCAACAAACTCCCTTAATAACTAGCAAGTGCCTCAAGCGGTGTAGAAAAATGGTAAAAAATGTCATTATTTTATCAAAAAAATAGCCTGGCAGTTTTATTTCCAGGAATACAGGATGTGACATTTTACCAGGTTACAGCTCTGAGAATTGCTGCTAAACCTAAAGTGAAGCATTCGATTTCTTTCCCATTAGTGTATTTTTGAACTATTAAAGTATTTGTCACTACTTGAAGCCTGTGTGTTTAGCTACCTTCTGCCATTTTTACATGTGTTCCTTCTGTTCCTATTTTAGTCACATTATTGTATTCTGGTAATGAAAGATATAAACTATAGTTCTATCTACCATTGTGGTAAGCAATTTCAAGGTGAGTTTTATGTTTCATCCTACTTAGCATAGTATGTGTAGGTAAACACATAAACAGTGCCTGCCATTAATGCACCCACTACTATTATAACTGTCACCCTTCAAAGTTATAATAAAATGGTCAAACATGTTTGTGGGTATGATCATGCATCACCTGTATTTAAAACAAGATTGAAATACATGGATAGAGGTATTCTAACAATGGGGCCAATGTAAGGATAAGGATGATGAAAAGGAATAGTCTTTTAACACCTTTCTGACAATGGGTCATATTTTAATTGGGATAATGTTCTGGTGATTAGAGATGTTGAATTTTATTTCTCAAACCAAGAAATTACCGTCATGAAAACGGACTTGCACTCGCATATAACCATATTGTTATCTAGTTTGTCTAAAATATTGACAAACACAATTTATTTAATTCTTCCATATACTGTAGTATGATAATTATATTTAATATATAATATATAATGACATGGCTGGCCACAATTTTAAATCTTTTTCTTCATGTCAAAAAAAAATGAAATCACCAAAATTATTTAATGGGTTGCTGTCTGGAGCTTCAAAACTTTAAATGGCACTGGGCATCTTTCATCATTCAGCTCTGAAGTGCCTGTAGTCATCAGGAAATAGTCATGCTCACCAGCTTCACTATTCTTCTGACAGGTCCTGAAGCACTTTGTACAAAGTACGTTGGGACTAGAGATGGCCGGTTCGCGGACCCGAACCGATTTATCACGTCCGCGAACGGCGGATTATTCCGGATTTTCCGGATTTTTTCCGCCTTCCGAACTTCCGAACCGCGGATTTTTTTTTTTTTACGAAAATTTTCGAAAATACGAGTATCTCCGTAATTACGAGAATCCGCGATCTTCCGGGGCCCGGAAACCGCGAAGATCCTCGTAATTACGAGGATTCTCGTATTACGAGAATTTCCGGAAAAAAAACGAGACATTCTTGTAAATTCGAATTTTTGGGGCTTATTTCAACGGAGCACACATTACCCAAATTAGCCAATGGCAGCTACCATGATTTGCCACCCCCTGGGTATAAAAGGCTGCTTCACAGGCACATTTTGTCAGTGTGTTGGAGGTGTGTTTAGTGGAGACCCTGACAGTGTAGGAGTTTGGAGAAGAGATTTTTGCGCTTTTTGAGCTTTTTGAGCTTTCTGTGTGTGGATTTCAGTGTGGTGGTTTAGCACTTGTTGTTACCCACCCCTGTATTACACACTCTTGAGACCCAACAGTCCTTTTAAGACTAACTTTGTGAGACCCAAAAGTCCTTTTAAGGACTAACCCCCCGTAAGTCCTTGGACAAATTTTGTGTTAGACCCTTTTAGAGTCTAGGTGTCCTGTTTTTTTTGTTTGTCTTTCTGTATCTGTGTGTCAGTGTCTGTGTGTTTGTGTAGCTGACATTGCTGTCTTAGCACAATCAGCAGCTTTTGCTGTCTGATCTGCTGTTTGCTGTCAGTTGTGTCTGTGTCCTATTTGTGCTTTTATGTGTATAAAAAAAAAAAAAAAAAAAAAGCTTTGTGTTTATTTGTTTGCTTCTTGTTTTTTTGTTGCTTTGTCTTTTGTGTTTGTGTGTGTGTGTGTGGTGTGTATATATATATATAATAATTAATTTTTGGGGGATAATTTGGGAGAGGGAAATGCCTGGCAGGGCAAGAGGGAGACCCAGGAGCAGTGGCTTTCTGCACGTGGAGAGAGGGAGAGGAGAGGCAGAGGAGAGCCTACTGAAGGCTCTGCCAGAGCTACCTGGCCCTTCGCAGGGCAGCCGGGTTACCGTGCCCGATATTTAGGGGTAGCCGGGCTGGGCTATCCCTTCTGATCAAGGAAGGGCGGGTAGTGAGGTGGATTACCCCAGCCTTCCTCATCCACCTCCTCACAGGCACAGAGCCCGAGCTGCTACTGTAGATATTGTGCCGCTCCTTCCTCACCTGAGGCTCCTACTGTGGGCATGGAACCTGATCCGCTCTATCAGGAGTTCGTTGCCCACATGGCCCGTACCTTCGGGGATCCGGAGGAGGAGTCTCAGGATATGTTTTCGCACACTATGTGGGGGGCTAGTGTGCTTGAGGAGGGCTGTTGCACTGATGCACAATCTTTCCTTCGCCCGAGGCGGGAGGAAAGTGCTCAGTGCACAGGGGACAGGAGCTGACGATGTCCCACGCAGTCTGTGAGCAGCCAGGAACTAATGCAGGGGTGAGGTTCCAGATGCTGCTGCTGTTAGTGATGCAGCCTCCAGTATTGAGGAGGTGGAAGTGGACGATGAGGTCACCCGATCGTCCATGGGTGCCCTCTGTAGAGAGGAGGAGGATGTGTCTCTGAGGGATGTCCCTCAGAGCATGAGCACGATCCTGAACCCAGAGGCAGGGCTGGGGGCAGGGGCCGGGGCAGGGCAGTGCACCCTATGTGTGCACGTGGAGGTACGGCACCAATGAGATCTGGTGCCAGTGCCCACAGCAGCAGGTGACCTCTGCTCCGAGTCGTGTCGGTGGCTCAGCGGTGTGGGAGTTCTTCTCACTGGCTCCAGGTGACAGCAAGTTGCAGTGTGCAAGTTGTGCCGCAACGTGTTTAGCCGTGGGAAGACCACATCACATTGGGCACTCCTCTATGAGGAGGCCATATGATTCTGCACCACTTTGCCCGGTGGGAGCACGGACAGGGAACGTGCAGGCACCCACACGTTCCCTACCTCGTGCCCAGGTAGCCCACGTTCCTCTCCTCCCCCTCCGGCCCCATCAGCTGCTTCCTCGGTGGAAGTTAGGAGGAGAGCAGCCTTGGCCCCAGCACAGCGGTGTTAAGAGGCCTCTTGACACTGCTGCTGGAGCGTCAGCTAAAAGGCAGTCTCTCTTCCCCAGTTGTTGGAGCAGGCAGAAACTCCCCCAGTCACCCCCAAGCCCAGCGTCTCACTGCCGGCTTAGCCAAACTCCTGGCGGTGCAGCTGCTACCTTTCAGCCTGGTAACAACAGTGCAGGCTGTTCAGGGATTTTGTGGCCATTGGCCCACCACAGTGGCAGGTCCCTGGCCGTAGGTACTTTGCCCAGAAGGCAGTACCAGCCCTGCACGCCACTCTGCAGGGCAATATATCTGCTTCGCGGACCACATGTGGGCAAGTGTGTCCACATTACTATGGACGCGTGGTCCAGCACAAGCACGGCCAGGGGCGTTATGGTTCATTTACCGCCCAATGGGTCACTCTGCTAGCCGGCAGAGACGCGGCACGGAGCGCAAGTGGGGAGATGGGGTACCACCACTTGGTGATACGCCAGTCTCCACCCCCCCTCCTCATCCGGTGGAGCCCTCTTCCCGGACAGCTCCGTGCCCCCCCAGAGCCTTGCTTCGTGCCAGGCGAGACGGTGCCATGCAGTGTTGCCAGCTTGTGTGCCTCGGTATAGGAGCCCACACCGGGGCCGAGTGCTGGCAGCACTGCAAGGGCAGGTTGAGAGGTGGCTGACCCCACACCACCTCTCAATAGGCAAGTCGTTGTTGACAATGCCACCAATATCCTGTCTGCCCTTCGCATGGGCAGAGTCACACATGTTCCTTGCCTGGCACACGTTCTCAACCTGGTCGTCCAGCGGTTCCTCACCAAGTACCCATGGTCTCCAGAGGTACTGAGGATGGCTAGGAGGGTTGTCCAGTCACTTCAGCGGTCATACACGGCCACAGCTCGTCTGGCCGAGTTTCAGCAGCAGAATGTCTGCCGCAGAAACCGCCTGATTTTGTGACACCCCCACCCGCTGGAACTCTAGTCTTATGATGCTGCTGAGGCTGCCTCCAGCAGAGGCGGCCATCATAGACTACTTGTACGAGTACGAGGCAAGATCCAGGCTCTGGGGACCTGGGTTTGCTGTTACCCAGCAGTGGCTGCTGATTAGAGATGCCTGCCGTGTGCTCGCGCCATTTGAGGAGGCCACCAGGATGGTAAGCCGCAATGATGCCACCATTGCGGATACCATCCCACTGGTGTTCCTCCTTGAGCACACTCTGCGCGGCATCTCGACAGGGCACTCCTGTCGAGCAGCAGGCACTGGAAGAGGAGGAACCCGACACCGTGATGCTTTCCGAGCCCGAAATCAGGTGCAGAGCAGCCGTCCGATGATGAGGAGGGGGATTTAGGTGACCTGGACCAAGGGGAAATGGGCATTCCTCTAGGGGGACATCTCAACCCTCCCAAGTACCACATGTCATTCGTGGTTGGGAGAGGTTGAGCCCGACACTACTGTCCTCAGTGACATCGAGACATGGGTCCTCTGCGCAGGCAGTTTGCGGCGCATGGCTCTTTCATGCTGCAATGCCTTCGAAGGACCCCAGGATTAAGGCCATCAAAGAGAAGGAGCAGTACTGGGTGGCCACCCTATAGATCCCCGCTATAAGGGTAAAGGTCGGAGTTTATCCCCGCATCTCAGGGGAAGGTAGAATGCAGCACTATGAGCAACACTTTTACGTTGCCTCTGTCTGCCTTCCCAGTGCTGGCAGGCCTACACACCTGATAATGGGGATCAACAGCTCACGTCCCCTGTGCCTGACGAGGAGCACAGTACTGAGGCGGCCTCGCGCCAACTTCAGGCTGTTCTTCCAGCCACAGTTGCCAGCCATCCACTGGCAACCCACCAGCAACCACCTCAGTCGCCAGGTCACCGACTACATCCGGATCCAGGGCCGGGTACCCACATCAGAGACTGAGGATCCACTGGACTACTGGGTGGCGAGGCTTGATATCTGGCCCCGAGTTGCACATTATGCCATCGAGGTCCTTTCATGCCCGTCATCCAGTGTTCTTCGAGAGGACCTTCAGCGCAGCAGGGGTGTTTGTAACGGAGAGGAGGACCCGTCTCTCTCCACTGAGAATGTGGACCCCGCCTTACATTCATCAGATGAATGAGGCTGGATCACATCTCAATACAGCACCCCTATTGCTGATGCCCGTGACTGAAGGCCTCCTGCCCCTGGCCACCCATAACTGCTCCTTCCGCCTCATTTCCACCGAGGCCTTAGCTGATGCCAGCTTAGCTGGCAAATGGCTAATTTTTCTTATTGGCAGGGCCATATATGGTCCTACCTTGCTCTACTGCATTCAGGTATAAAATAACAAATGCCTCAGCGACAACAGCTACTCTGGCTAATTTTTCTAAGATTGGGTCGATCCTACTTGGCCCGAGAGCAGTACTCCATATTTGATCTTCGTTCTCTCTCCATGACGCACCTTTGTGGTGTCACCTACTCTGACCATCTCATACAGACCCAACAGCTACTCTATGTGCTAATGTTTTCAGCTCTGGGTCTATCCTGCCTGGCCCGAAGCATACTGCCATATTTGATCTTCGTTCTCTCTCATGAGGCACCTTTGTGGTGTCACCTACTCTGACCACTCATACAGCCGCAACAGCTACTCTGTGGCTAATGTTTTCAGCTCTGGTCTACTCCTGCCTGGCCGAGAGCAGTACTCTCCATATTTGATCTTCGTTCTCTCTCCATGAGGCACCTTTGTGGTGTCACCTACTCTGACCATCTCATACAGCCGCAACAGCTACTCTGTGGCTAATGTTTTCAGCTCTGGGTCATCCTGCCTGGCCCGAGAGCAGTACTCCATATTTGATCTTCGTTCTCTCTCCATGAGGCACCTTTGTGGTGTCACCTACTCTGACCATCTCATACAGCCGCAACAGCTACTCTGTGGCTAATGTTTTCAGCTCTGGGTCATCCTGCCTGGCCCGAGACAGTACTCCATATTGATCTTCGTTCTCTCTCCATGAGGCACCTTTGTGGTGTCACCTACTCTGACCATCTCATACAGCCGCAACAGCTACTCTGTGGCTAATGTTTTCAGCTCTGGGTCAATTCCTCGCCTGGCCCCGAGAGCAGTACTCCATATTTGTCTCGTTCTCTCTCATGAGGCAACCTTTGTGGTGTCCCCTACTCTGCCCATCTCATACAGCCGCACAGCTACTCTGTGGCTAATGTTTTCAGCTCTGGGTCTATCCTGCCTGGCCCGAGAGCAGTACTCCATATTGATCTGCGTTCTCTCTCCATGAGGCACCTTTGTGGTGTCACCATACCTGACCATCTCATACAGCCGCAACAGCTACTCTGGGCTAAGTTTTCAGCTCTGGGTCAATCCTGCCTGGCCCGAGAGCAGTACTCCATGTCCAGTGGGGCCAGCCTGCCTGGCTCTTCAACAATGGTGGCAAACTGCAGTGTGCCTGCTGTAACTCATGGTGCGTTCCTACGAAGCCTTACCCTTTCACCTGCTTTCCCTTGCACGATGCATTCTGAGGGAGAGTAGGCAATGGGTTGAGGGGTATGTCCAGTGGGGCCAAGCTCTGCCTGGCCCCACAACAATGGTGGCAAACTGCAGTGGCTGCTGTACACAAATGGTGCTGTTCCTACGAAGCATTACCCTTTCACCTGCTTTCCCTAGCACGATGCATACCTTGGAGGGAGAGTAGCCAATGGTGAGGGGTATGTCCAGTGGGGCCAAGCTTGCCTGGCTCTTCAACAATGGTGGCAAACTGCAGTGGTGCCTGCTGTAACTCAATGCTGCTGTTCCTACGAAGCCTTACCCTTTCACCTGCTTTCCCTAGCACGATGCATATCTTGAGGGAGAGTAGCCAATGGGGTGGGGGTTGATGTCCAGTGGGGCCAAGCCTGCCTGGCCCCACAATAATGGTGGCAAACTGCAGTGGGCCTGCTGTAACTCAATGGTGCTGTTTCCTACGAAGCCTTACCCTTTCACCTGCTTTCCCTTGCACGATGCATACTCTGAGGGAGAGTAGCCAATGGGGTGAGGGGTATGTCCAGTGGGCCAAGCCTGCCTGGCTCTTCAACAATGGTGGCAAACTGCAGTGGGCCTGCTGTAACACAATGGTGCTGTTCCTACGAAGCCTTACCCTTTCACCTGCTTTCTTGCACGATGCATACTCTGAGGGAGAGTACCAATGGGGTGAGGGTATGTCCAGTGGGCCAAGCTTGCCTGCCCCACAACAATGGTGGCAAACTGCAGTGTGCCTGCTGTAACTCATGGTGCTGTCCTACGAAGCCTTACCCTTTCACTATGCTTCCTAGCAGATGCTACCTTAGGGGAGAGTAGCCAATGAGGTGAGGGGTATGTCCAGTGGGCCAAGTCTGCCTGGCTCTTCAACAATGTGGCAAACTGCAGTGGCGGCTGTAAACTCAATGCTGCTGTTCCTACGAAGCCTTACCCTTTCACCTGCTTTCCCTAGCACGATGCATATCTTGAGGGAGGAGTAGCCATGGGTGAGGGTAATGTCCAGATGGGGCCAAGCCTGCCTGGCCCACAATAATGGTGGCAAACTACAGTGGCCTGCTGTAACTCAATGGTTCTGTTCCTACGAACGCCTTACCCTTTCACCTCCTTTCCCTTGCACGATGCATACTCTGAGGTAGAGTAGCCAATGAGGTGAGGGGTCATATCCAGTGGGGCCAAGCTTTGCCTGGCTCTTCAACAAGGTGGCAAACTGCAGTGTGCCTGCTGTAACTCAATGGTGTCTGTTCCTACGAAGCCTTACCCTTTCACCTGTCTTTCCCTTGCACGATGCATACCTTGAGGGAGAGTAGCCAATGAGGTGAGGGGTATGTCCAGGGGGCCAAGCTTGCCTGGCCCCACAACAATGGTGGCAAACTGCAGTGTGCCTGCTGTAACTCAATGGTGCTGTTTCCTACGAAGCCTTACCCTTTCACCTCTTTCCCTTGCACGATGCATATCTTGAGGGAGAGTAAGCCAATGGGGTGAGGGGTATGTCCAGTGGGGCCAAGCCTGCTGGCCCCACAACAATGGTGCAAACTGCAGTGGGCCTGCTGTAACTCAATGCTGCTGTTCCTACGAAGCATTACCCTTTCACCTGCTTTCCCTAGCATGATGCATATCTTGAGGGAGGAGTAGCCATGGGGTGAGGGTAAGTCCGGGGGCCAAGCCTGCCTGGCCCCACAACAATGGTGGCAAACCGCAGTGGACATTATGTAAACCAGTACCCCCATCGCCTTCTTTGCCTTGTGGTGTGCAAACTACTATATAGGGGAATGTGGCCAATGTGTGTGTGTAAATGGCCATTAATGGTAAGTATATACAATTATAAGTACCAGACATATAGCTAGCTAAATAGATATGTGTATTGTAATTTTTTCAAAAAAATTGATTATGAATCTATCTGAATAATTGATATATCGAAAAATAAAGCCCCAAAACATTTTTTTTCCAGAACTGTTTTATATATATATGAAATTTAAAAAAAAACTATTTCACAAAAAATAACAAACAAAAAAAAGGCGGGTTACTGGGGTGCCCCTCCTCCCAGTCTGGTCAGGCGGCGGTCACGGCGGTCCAGGCGCCGCACCATGTGGCGCATCTCCCGCCGCATGCTCTGTAGTTCTGTGGAGAAGATATTGAGAAAATGAGAGATGTTCGAGCACATTTCCTAAAGCACCATTCGGAGTGCAATTTTGCACCTGATAACTACTTACACATACATGGTACTGCAATGCTATAATGTTGCGGTATTGATAAAAAAAGGAAAGCTCAGTATAAGATATCATTATTTACTAAATTCTTAGTTTATATTATGCATGACCTAGTTATGGTAACAGTGTTTCTACTGATTGGCTGTGGATGGGTTACACATGCTCAGATCTCTACTGAGCAACTGAATCAACCCAGGCGCTGGGTCAAGGGCAAGACCATAACGGTCTCTATTAGGGGTCCTGCAAACAGGAAGTCATATTTCCGTTGCATTTATTTATACACAGACACAATGCTGATTGCTGAATGGCAGATTAAGGTATTGGGATCTGGATAATACTGCCTTTTTCCTAAAAGTATATATATTATCACTGAACTCCACTTAAGCGATATTATTGCATCATGGGGGATCACTGATAAACAGCAGGAGGTATGCTGGCTTAAAACATTACGTTTATTGCTAAATGTTATCAGAACATTCTGGTTTGTATCACTAGAACTGTGCTACATACAAAATTTTTTGGAAGTGTTCAGCCCCCATAAAAGCATGTCAAACCCACAGTACCCAATGTTGCATCTGTAGCGTGGATTTTACACTGGGAAAATACAGATATTAATAGTCTTGTATATAACATTTCATAACGTTAGTATATGATTTACGATATCTCAAGCATGGCCGCCAGAGTGACTGGAGAGGCAGGAGGTGCTGGAGGGGCTGGAGAGGTGGAGGACCCTGGAGGGCTGGAAGGGTGGAGGGGTGGAGAGGGTGGCAGAGGCCTGTAGAGGCTGTCCTGCTTCTAGAAAAAAAAATGTTTTATTTCAACATCACCGTCCATCCATTGTAATATATTATAAGAACATTTCCTAAAAGGCTATGTAGTGAACATTTTCTGGATAATTTTGGACGTTTGCGACCGAATTTCGTGACTCAAGCTTAAAAACTGAGGGACAAGTTACAGCCCAAACAATGGGGAGTTGGGGACAATAAATGGGAATGAGAATGAGAGCTCTGTCTCTCAAGCCAAATTAATAGATTTTGTTTCCTTTTTTATTTTCGAAAATTTTTATCAGTGAAAATAAAAAAATTCATTATTATCAATGATAATTTCACTAATTATTTGCTGACAATCAGGTCAATAAAAAGATTAAAAAATTGCTTAGGATGCACTTACGTGTCTGGCTGGTCCCCGTTTCCTCCTCTTCTTGGGGCGTGGACTGCCCGGTGGGGGCGATGGTGAGCCGGAGGGGGCAAGGGACTGCCCGGAGGGGGCAATGGCTGCCCGTAGCTGAGGGCTAGTTGGTGGTAGTGCTAAAAAAAAAGGAAATTTATTTTAACCTCTCACTGTCATTAAATGTTCAAATACATTTACTAAAACAATTCTCGGAGAAGTTGACAAAATTATGCAAACTTTGATAAAGGGCTTGGAACATATCAACGTGTTAAAAAGCACACAATATAGTGTGGCACATTATGTTGATCCTCAATTTTTGCACAATTATGCTATCGTACTGCACTCACATGGCAATACACATGAGCACACCGGAACCGCGCTTGTTTCTGGCGGGCTCGTGTGCGCTGTAATGTGGCCTTGGACAAATGAAAGATTTAGAAAATGTTTTTTTTTCAATAGGCTGCACTTACATTCTTCCTCTGGCGGGGACGGTGGGTGGGGTGGGGTATCGAGGAAGATTCCCCTGCAAATTAAATAAAAAAAAATACTAATGAATGATATATCTAAAGGAAATATTTAATTAATACTTGAATTCTGCTTGAAAATACAGATTAAATAGGCAATATTTAGTTCTTTAAAAGTCAATCATATTCTATGGCAATGATTTCATACCTATCTGGCTAAGTACTATATTTTTATTGGTGTGTATTGTAGCCACGGAAAGGGAAAGTTGGTTGGGTGTAGGGGAGCATCAGTACTGTTGTACTTGTATCTGTATAGATTTTGTGGGTAACACAACATTTTTAATTTTGGAGTGTATAAATCAATTTTTAATAATTGATCAACATTTATTTTTGACTTTACTTCTCCTTCAAATAGGGCTGCCATGTAACTAAAGGGTGGGCCAGTAAAGTGTGTTTAACTAGTGTCTATGTGTGGTATCAGTGTGCATTTATAAGATAAAAGACAATATTTTTATGATCGATTTCATTTTTAACTTTACTAGCCTTTAAATAAGGCTGCCATGGAAATGGAAGGGTGGGCCACCAAGTGTGTCTATGTGTGGGTATCATTTTAATTTATAGGGGTTTATGTTAAATAAAGTCACTTTTCAGTGATTTATTTTTTGCTTTACTTCCTTTAAAGGGCTGATATTGAATAATACAAGAATAATAATAAGTAATAAACCAGTGAATGAGAAATACAAGAACTTGGATCTCTCTCTCTCTCTCAAGCCAAATTTAAGGATATTGATGTTTAAAAACATATATATATTAAATATTTTTTGTCAAGTGAATTAAAAATATTTCTACGTATTATAATACAGTAATATATAAAAGTATACTGCCTTCTATCATTTGCCGAACGGCAGCCACATATTGAGGCCTCTGCTCTGAGGGTCTGACCACTGCCTCTGGAGGGTAGAGACAGTGGTCTGGTATCCGAAGCGTCGCAGATGCGGCGCTGTAGCCCCTCCTTATTCTGCGCCTCCGGCGCCGCACATGATGGTGCCAGGGGGAATCATCATACCCCCTGAGCAGGAGGTAGTTCAGGGCATATAGTTTGCCTTGCAGCACTGGCCATTTGATAGGCAGGAAGTTCCGGTTCCTCGTTTTTACGGAAATCTCGTTTTTACGGAAATCCTTTTTTACGGAGATTCGCGGACTTACGGAATCCTCGTTTTACGGAAATCCTCGTTTTTATTTACGGAGATTCGCGGACTTACGGAAATCCTCGGTTTTACGGAGATCCTCGTTTTTACGGAATCCTCGTATTTTCGAAACAACTGTTCTCGCTAGCGGACTGTAATTTTAGGTATTGTAGGCATTGATACGTGTTTCTAAGGACATTACCCAGGTCCCTGAGTGATTAAGTTAACATTACCAAGGCTATTTAGACCACTTTTAATGCGGATTTTGCCGAACTTTCATTTCAATACGTTTTAACGGGTCCGCTCGCGGATTTTCGAATTTACGGATTTTTTCGAAAATCCGCGGATCCTCGCGCGGACCGGATTTTTCGAAGTTCGGACATCTCTAGTTGGGACCTGTCAAAAGATCAGAGGAGTGCAAGACCGGGTAAGTTCCTTACTGGCTCCTGCAGGTTTTATTAAAGAATGGGAGGTAAGACATAGCTCCTTTACCACCTCACCTGTTCTTCAATAAAAATAAAAAAAAGTCAATTTCTCTGGAGGAGATACCCTGTACATGTATAAATCCAGGATAATGGATTTCTGCCACATGGTAATTTAAACTTTGGCTGTTTCCAAACTTCAGTTAAAAAATAAACTATTTACTGTATGTGTCCATATGACCTGAATACAGCTCCGAGCCAAATATCAATTTGCATTAATGATGCCTGTGTAATCTGGTCTTTTTATACTTAAATCTGGGTACACACTGACAAATCAATGATTTACAGTATAATGTAAAACTACTACAATTTCCCTCAATTTAAACCTAAATGTTGTAGTTCTATAAAGAATTCAGCTTTAAAACAAAATTAAGAGTAGGAGCTTCTGGGTTACTAGAGAAGGGTTCCACAGAACCTACTGAATTTACGTAAATCCGATTTGAACCCAAATGAATCCAAATTTTTGGAATTTTCAGGACCTGTAGATACAGTTCTCTTCCATTCTTATTATGAAAGATCCCCAATGATACTTGGCAATAGAACTTTCTTCCACATCATTAGTCGTCACCATGGGCAGTATTTCTGGCAGCAGCACTAAGGGGGAGATGCAATATATTTCGTTTTCGCAACCTATGTGCACTCGTTTGTATTAATCACTTTTCGACCATTAATACATTGCGAAAACGCTAGCGGTAAGTTGCGAACTTTTGCTCGGATTTTAAAGACACCATTGAAAAAGCGTTAATTGTCGTGCAAAAAACAGCACAGAATTTATTGCATCACTTTGCGCTGCGCAAAGAAAAAAAATTGCGTCATGGTGCAGGCAGTGCGAAACCTTTGCTAACTCGTTAGAACGCGGGTTAGCGTGATTTTAGTGCTTATTTTCTCGTTAGTGTGGGATTTTGCATCTCCCTGTAATATATGGTTGAGCCAAGCTCCAAGGAAAGAAAACCTGCAGGCAACATCTTTGTGCCATAAAAGAAGAAAAGAATGCAGAGAATCTAATCCCCATTCACACACATCACATTCTAAAATGTGCAAATAATGTCATAGACATGTCGCAAAGAAAAAAAGAAACCACAACAATAATGTAAAATGTTTTATAAGATGTGCATCAGTAGTGTTTCATGTTCTTGTTTTATCCTGCTGCATCCTATATCACTCAATATACAATCCCATGTGTCTCATTACAGAAACCTGATGAGATGTGTCACAAGGTTACTGTTACTTTTTTGCCATAACTCCTTCTCGGTCTTAGGTCATATTTATAAAGCTTCCAATATGTGGAGTTAACATTTGCCATTACCGCATTTTCTAAAAAAAATAGTGAAACAATTCTTTTCATCACATCACAAGGTCTGTCAGTAAAAGTGCAAAAGTGTTTAGAAGCGTTAAAAATAGCAACAAAATAGCACCATGCCCAAGGTGGTGAAACAGCAGCATAACTAGTAGGGGGGAGCAACGCAGGGGGGCCCCATCTTCCTATTTTTCCTAAGACAGATATAGCCTCCTACCAGAAAACCACTGTGTATGAAGCACGAATAGGGGCCCCATCATCAGTTTTGCTTGGGGATCCAGTGATTCCTACAGTAGTTACACCACTGTGGTGAAATATTTTCACATTGTGTTTTTTGCCATTTTAGTTGTCACAATTAGAGATGGCCGGTTCGCGGACCCGAACCCGGATCCGCCGCGGATTTCTCCCGTCCGGATTATTCCGGACTTTCCGGACTTCCGAACTTCCGAACTGCGGATTTTTTTTTTTTACGAAAATTTTCGAAAATACGAGTATCTCCGTAATTACGAGGATCTACGATACTTTCGGGATCCGGAAAAACCGATGATCCTCGTAATTACGAGGATTCGCGTAATTACGAGGATTAACGTAATTACGAGTATTCTCGTAATTACGAGAATACTCGTAAAAACGAGTAATTCGTGTAAATTTTTCAAGACGGAGCAAGCCACATGATCCAAATTAGCCAATGGCAGCTATCATAGTTACGGAAAGCCTCATTTTTTACGGAAATCCTCGTTTTTACGGGAATCCTCGTATTTTGAAAAATACCGTTTTTTTAAATCAAGCTAGCGGACTGTACTCTTGTAGGTATTGTTGGCATTTATACGTGCTTTTAAGGCCATTACCCAGGTCCCTGAGTGGTTAAGTGTACGTTACCAAGGCTATTTAGAACACTTTTAATGCGGATTTTGCCGAATCGCGGATTTTCGAATTTTCGGATTTTTTTCGAAAATCCGCGGATCCTCGCGCGGACCGGATTTTTCGAAGTTCGGACATCTCTAGTCACAATATTAATAATCATTAATGTTCATGTTAATCATTTAGAATTTTGAAAGTTACTGAACTATTCTAATATTTCATAATGGCAGTTTTGAATCCAAATAATTGTTATAAAAAATAAAATAAAGAACATTACTCATTCTTTAATATTAAAATGCTTGTATCTGTCAATTGTACAGTACTATATAGCTAGTGTTAAACTTTCGCAGAAAAATAGCACAAAGGCTATATATAACCTTGTCTATATTAAAGGGGAACTGTGGTTCAAAAATACTTAGGTAAATGATAGGAATTCACTCCTAAGAATTTTTGCAATTTATTGTCATTGTTTATTTTGCATCATTTTGATATATTTATAATTTTACATTTACATTTTTGTGTGTAATATGGCAGCAGTATCACCAGGTCCCCTGTACTTCCTGATTCCTGCTCTGAAACCATGTCAATGGATGACAGTCCCCTCCCACTCATGGAACCTATGGCCCCTCCATTTGCAGGCCCCCCTTGGCCCCTACCCTTACAGCCCCATGGGGCTCCACCTACTCGTGGGTGTCTTAGTCCCACCCACTTGTGGGTGTCTTGACCCCACCCACTTGCGTATGTCGTGGCCCTGCCCACTCGCTGGTGCTGTGGGCCACTCAGACCCCCCCCCCTACAGAAAACTGTGTGAAAACAGCCTTTTCAGGCAGAGTGAAGGGCTGTAGATTCCCTTACCTCTCTGCAGCTGCAGGTCCTTCACACACTGAGGGAGTCTGAAGCTATGCTCGCTGGCGGCGAGAAGGAGGAGCAGCCTTAGGAATGTCCCATGTCAGCCTCCCACCCATTAACATTTGGTCAGTAATTTCTTTATATCTTGGGCTGTGGAGCAGGTAGAGAGGGGGTTCATTTTAAAGGCAGAAAACTGGTCTTTCATGTAAACTCAACTTGTTTGGAGACCACAGTTCCCCCTTAAAGTCACGCTTACCTATCTTAAATAGGTTAGGGTGTCTTTAAGACAAGATTTTTGCCCATCAATTGGGGGTTAGTGAGTCTGTATGTGTTTATTATCTTGTCTCTATTCTGAATCAGATTTCATTGTGGGGACTAGAGATGGCTGAAGTTCGGATACGATCCCATTAAAGTCAATGGGAGGAAATAGTTTAAAAAGTTTGGATTAAATACAAATAAAATATCAATATTAAATTAATAACTTACTGTAAATGACAGTGACACCTGGGAAATGGTCTGGGGAACACAAACATATATCACCAAAATGCATTTAAACAATTCTTTTCTCCACAATCGGGCAATTGTCAGGTTTCTGCATGATACATTCGAGGGTTATGGTCAATTTGAGGGTTACCGAATGATACATTCGAGGGTTACCGAATTACAATATGAGGGTTGTGGATTTGAGAATTCGATAATTATCTAATTTTTTGATAATTATCGAAATAAGTCAGCAAACTAGTTCGTATAAAGTTTGGATAGTTTGAGTTTGTCCGAACCCATAAAGTTTGGCTCAAACTCGGCTTAGGGTCCATCACTAGTGGTGACTTGACTTTTCCTTTATACAGGATTAAGTAGATGTTTAATTTTTGATTTGTTTTATAAAATTCCTTTTTGCATGAGCAAAATTCTTTTGCTCATTTTGCAGCGCCCAAAATGAGCAAAGTGTTTTCATGCACATTTTTTTGGCAATTTTTATAGCATAAATAACTTGTTTTCTCTTCTTTCACCTCTTTAAACATATTAAAATATATATATAGTATTGCAGTAATAAATTGACAAAAAAAATACATTTATAAATATGCCCTTTTGTGTATCTAGGGAAAAAATATCTGAATGTCATCTTATGCCTGTAACCATAACATAGACAAATCTCATTGTCTGGATGTCTGCCTCTTAATGCATTTATCAGATCCATTTGAATTATTTGTTGGCACATCGCAATAACAACATTAAAATATAGTGCATGACATAAAGATTAAAATCACCTTACAGCAGCCCAGTGGCTTATCTGTTTACCCTCTACAACTATTTAAATTACTTCTGTAATTAACTCCTAAATATCTGAGGTATCCAAACTTGCAGACTTATTTTTGATAAATATAGAAAATTCTCTAATTATTCAATTTTTGAATCTATAACCCTCAAATGTATCGTTCAAATTCGTTAAATCTCGAATGTAGTCTTCAATTTTGGCAACCCTCAAATGTAGCTTTCTATTTTAGTAACCCTCAAATATATCATTCGGTAAACCTCGAATGTAGTATTCGGTAACCCTTGAATCAGCCATAACCCTTGAATGTAGCATGAGGTAACCCGACAATTGCCAGATTGGGGGGGAAGGAAGTGCTTAAATACTGAGGTAATGTGGACATGTTCCTCAGACCATTTCCCAGATGCCACAGCCTAAATACATTAAGTTACCATTGCTATTTTTTCTGTATTTAATCAAACTTTTCAAACTATTTCTCCTCATTGACTTTAATACCGTATATACTCGAGTATAAGCTGACTCGAGTATAAGCCGAGGTACCCATTTTTGCCTCCAAAATCAGTAACCCATGATTGACTCGAGTATAAGCCGAGGGTAGATAGTTGCCCTTTAAATGTACAGTATCATCATGCATATAACATGCCGCTGCGGAACTCAGATGCCATTGCAGTAGATGCTGAAGAATAGAAGAAAAAAGCCTGGCAACATCGGCTCTGCTGAGGCCGCGGTGCCAGCGGGCTCACTGGCGGGCCACAGTGAGTCTGCCTGGCATCGGAGACCTAGTGGTGTTGGTGTCGCCAGCCCGAAGAACGTCGCGTCGGATCAAGACGCCGGCAACATCGGCCTCGTTGAGGTCGCCGGCGCCCGCCGGGGTTGCGCGCCTCTGGGGGTTGGGCGGCCTCACGGACCTGTGTCGCCGGGACTGTTCCGAGAATAGCCGTGAGTGGGGAAGGGTTGGGAGGGGCTGCTGGGAGGGTTGTGGGCGGGGGCGTGCCTCCCGGGCTGGTGCGACCACCCGCCGCGGGTTGCCTGCCCTCCCCGCCACAGGAGCGCAGTATCGGCTGCTTTCGCCACCTTCAAGGTGGCAAAGTAAAACAGCCGATACCAGCAGTGCGAAACACATACCGCCGCTTTATAATAGAATCGGCGGTAACAGTAAGTATCACCGTGAAGGTTATTTACTTTTCGTGGCTGTTTTGGACTAATAAATCGTGTAAACGCGATTTATGCGTTAATGTCAGGGAAAACGGCCGCGAAAACTTAACGAAGCTTTATAAATATGCCCCTTTGTGACCTGATTTAGGAGTTACATGCAGGGAAAACTGTTTCTAATGTAAACCCAATACTCAGAATCAAGATTCCTTTTTATATTTAGCGGAACAGCAGATAATAAAGATCTCTTGGAAAATATACTAGGACTAGAAATACATATCTGCATTCAAAAGTACATCACAGAAAGTGTAACCACAAGTGTACACTGGGGATGGCGAACTTCCTGAAGTTCAAGTTTAAAAAACAAACCTACCGTATATACTCAGTATAAGCCGAGGTTTTTAGGTTTAAAAATCAACCTAAAAACCTTGCCTCGGCTTATACTCGAGTCAAGAGAAAACTTTTGGCCGCGAGTCAGGAAGGAAAGCCGGCAGTTCCCAGTAGTTCTTCACGGGTGCGCGATGATGCTCACACAACGCTGGCGGCTCTGCACAGAGCGAGTGAAGCCGGCGGAGAGATGAAGACTGAAGACTGGAGAGATGAAGACTGAAGACTGGAGAGATGAAGACTGAGACGAGACTGGAGAGATAAACTAAAGACTGAAGACTGTAGTGATGAAAGACTGGCCAGGTACGGTAAGTGAACTGGGGGGGCTCTAGGGTGGGGGACAGTATGCCATACAGTAACACCCATACCTTCTACTAGGTGCAACTCCCAGCAACGAAACATGCTGGGAGTTGTGTTTACATTGGAAAGGTTTAGGGTTCTGTATGGATTACTGTCATTTAAAGGGCAACTATCTACCCGGCTTATACTCGAGTCAATCATGGGTTACTGATTTTGGAGGCAAAAATGGGTACCTACCTCGGCTTATACTCGAGTCAGCTTATCTCGAGTATATGTTATTAAAGTCAATGAGGAGAAATAGTTTGAAAAGTTTGATTAAATACAGAAAAAATAGCAATGGTAACTTAATGTATTTAGGCTGTGGCATCTGGGAAATGGTCTGAGGAACAGTCCACATTACCTCAGTATTTAAGCACTTCCTTCCTCCCCCAATCTGGCAATTGTCGGGTTACCTCATGCTACATTCAGGGTTATGGCTGATTCAAGGTTACCGAATACTACATTCGAGGTTTACCGAATGATTATTTGAGGGTTACTAAAATAGAAAGCTACATTTGAGGGTTGCCAAATTGAAGACTACATTCGAGATTTAAACGAATTTGAACGATACATTTGAGGGTTATAGATTCAAAAATTGAATAATTAGAGAATTTTCTATATTATCAAAAATAAGTCTGCAGTTTGGATACCTCAGATATTTAGGAGTTTAATTACAGAAGTAATTTAAATAGTTGTAGAGGGTAAACAGATAAGCCACTGGGCTGCTCTAAGGTGATTTTAATCTTTATGTCATGCACTATATTTTAATGTTGTTATTGCGATGTGCCAACAAATAATTCAAATGGATCTGATAAATGCATTAAGAGGCAGACATCCAGACAATGAGATTTGTCTATGTTATGTTACAGGCATAAGATGACACAGATATTTTTTCCCTAGATACACAAAAGGGCATATTTATAATGTATTTTTTTTTGTCAATTTATTAACTGCAATTATATATATATATATATATATGTTATAAATGTAAAGGTGAAAGAAGAGAACACAGTTATTTATGCTATAAAATTGCCAAAAAAATGTGCATAAAACACTTTGCCTCATTTTGGGCGCTGCAAAATGAGCAAAAGAATTTTGCTCATGCAAAAAGGAATTTTATAAACAAATCGAAAAAAACATCTACTTAATCCTGTATAAGGAAAAGTCAAGTCACCACTAGTGATGGACCCTAAGCCGAGTTTGAGCCAAACTTTATGGGTTCGGACAAACTCAAACTATCCAAACTTTATACGAACTATTTTGCTGCTTATTTCGATAATTATCAAAAATTAGATAATTACGAATTCTCAAATCCACAACCCTCATATTGTAATTCGGTAACCCTCGAATGTATCATTCGGTAACCCCTCAATTGACCATAACCCTCGAATGTATCATGCAGAAACCTGACAATTGCCCGATTGTGAGAAAGAATTGTTTAAATGCATTTTGGTGATATATGTTTGTGTTCCCCAGCCATTTCCCAGGTGTCACTGTCATTTACATAAGTTATTAATTTAATATTGATATTTATTTGTATTTAATCCAAACTTTTTAAACTACCTCCCATTGACTTTAATGGGATCGTCCGAACTTCAGCCATCTCTACCCCACAATGAAATCTGATTCAGAATAGAGACAATAATAAACACATACAGACTCACTAACCCCCAATTGATGGGCAAAAATCTTGTCTTAAGACACCCTAACCTATTTCAGATAGGTAGCGTGACTTTAAGGGGGAACTGTGGTCTCCAAACAAGTTGAGTTTACTGAAAGACCAGTTTCTCTGCCTTAAAATGAACCCCCTCTCTACCTGCTCCACAGCCCAAGATATAAGAAATTACTGACCAAATGTTTAATGGGTGGGAGCTGACATGGGACATTCCTAAGGCTGCTCCTCCTTCTCGCCGCCAGCGAGCATAGCTTCAGACTCCCTCAGTGTGTGAAGGACTGCAGCTGCAGAGAGGTAAGGGAATCTACAGCCCTTCACTCTGCCTGAAAAGGCTGTTTTCACACATTTTTCTGTAGGGGGGGGGTCTGAGGTGCCCACAGCACCGCGAGTGGGCAGGGCCACGACATACGCAAGTGGGTGGGGTCAAGACACCCACAAGTGGGTGGGACTAAGACACCCCAGTAGGTGGAGCCCCATGGCACTGTAAGGGAAGTGGCCAGGGGGGGCCTGCAAATGGAGGGGCCATAGGTTCCTGAGTGGGAGGGACTGTCATCCATTGACATGGTTTCAGAGCAGGAATCAGGAAGTACAGGGACCTGGTGATACTGCTGCCATATTACCACAAAAAATGTAAATGTAAAATTATAAATATATCAAAATGATGCAAAATAACAATGACAATAAATTGCAAAAATTCTTAGGAAACAATTCCTATCAATTTACCTAAAGTAATTTTTGAACCACAGTTCCCCTTTAATATAGACAAGGTTTAATATGCCTTTGTGCTATTTTTCTGCGAAAGTTTAACACTAGTATATAGTACTGTACAATTGACAGATACAAGCATTTTAATATTAAGAATGAGTAATGTTCTTTATTTTATTTTTTATAACAATTATTTGGATTCAAAACTGCCATATGAAATATTAGAATAGTTCAGTAACTTTCAAAATTCTAAATGATTAACATGAACATTAATGATTATAATTGTGACTAGAGTGTCCGAACTTCGAAAAATCCGGTCCGCGCGAGGATCCGCGGATTTTCGAAAAAAATCCGAAAATTCGAAAATCCGCGAGCGGCAAATCCGCATTAAAAAAGTTGTTTCTAAATAGCCTTGGTAACGTACCTTAACCACTCAGGGCCTGGGTAATGGCCTTAAAAGCACTGTATAATGCCAACAATACTAAAAGTACAGTCGCTACTTGACTTTAAAAAAACGGTATTTTTCTAAAATACGAGGATTCCCGTAAAAACGAGGATTTCCGTAAAAAATAGGCTTTCCGTAACTATGATAGCTGCCATTGGCTAATTTGATCATGTGGCTTGCTCCGTCTTGAAAAATTTACACGAATTACTCGTTTTTCGAGTATTCTCGTAATTACAGAATACTCTGAAATTACGTTAATCCTCGAATTACGCGAATCCTCGTAATTACGAGGATCATCGGTTTTTCCGGATCCCGAAGTATCGTAGATCCTCGTAATTACGGAGATACTCGTATTTTCGAAAATTTTCGTAAAAAAAAAAAATCCGCAGTTCGGAAGTTCGAAGTCCGGAAGTCCGGAATAATCCGCCGTGGGAGGAAATCCGCGGCGGATCCGGGTTCGGGTCCGCGAACGCGGCCATCTCTAATTGTGACAACTAAAATGGCAAAAACACAATGTGAAAATATTTCACCACAGTGGTGTAACTACTGTAGGAATCACTGGATCCCCAAGCAAAACTGATGATGGGCCCCTATTCGTGCTTCATACACAGTGTTTTCTGGTAGGAGCTATATCTGTCTTAGGAAAAATAGGAAGATGGGGCCCCCCTGCGTTGCTCCCCCCTACTAGTTATGCTGCTGTTTCACCACCTTGGGCATGGTGCTATTTTGTTGCTATTTTTAAACGCTTCTAAACACTTTTGCACTTTTACTGACAGACCTTGTGATGTGATGAAAGAATTGTTTCACTTTTTTTTTAGAAATGCGGTAATGGCAATTTAACTCCAACATATTGGAAGCTTTATAATATGACCTAAGACCGGAAGGAGTTTGGCAAAAAAGTAACAGTAACCTTGTGACACATCTCTCAGGTTTCTGTAATGAACACATGGATTGTATATTGAGTGATTAGGATGCAGCAGGATAAAACAAGAACATGAAACACTATGATGCACATTTAAAAACATTTTACATTATTGTTGTGTTTTCTTTTTTTCTTTGCGACATGTCTATACATTATTTGCACATTTTAGAATGTGATGTGTGTGAATGGGGATTAGATTCTCTGCATTCTTTTCTTCTTTTATGGCACAAAGATGTTGCCTGCAGGTTTTCTTTCCTTGGAGCTTGCTCAACCATATATTACAGGGAGATGCAAAATCCCACACTAACGAGAAAATAAGCACTAAAATCACGCTAACCCGGCGTTCTAACGAGTTAGCAAAGGTTTCGCACTGCCTGCCCCATGACGCAATTTTTTTCTTTGCGCAGCGCAAAGTGAAATTCTGGTGCTGTTTTTGCCACGACATTAACGCTTTTTCAATGTGTCTTAAATCCGAGCAAAGTTCGCAACTTACCCTAGCGTTTTCGCAATGTATTATGGTCGAAAAGTGATTAATACAAACGATGGCACATAGGTTGCGAAAACGAATATTTGCATCTCCCCTTAGTGCTGCTGCCAGAAATACTGCCCACTGGTGACAACTAATGATGTGGAAGAAAGTTCTATTGCCAGTATCATTGGGGATTCTTCATAAGAATGGAAGAGAGAACTGTATCTACAGGCTCTGAAAATTCAAAAATTTGATTCATTTGGTTCAAATCGATTTACGTAAATTCAGTAGGTTCTGTGGAACCCTTCTCTAGTAACCCGAAGCTCCTCTACTCTTAATTTTGTTTTAAACGAATTCTTATAGAACTACACAACATTTAGGTTTAAATGTGGGAAATTGTAGTAGTTTTACATTAACTGTAAATCATTGATTTGTCAGTTGTGTGTACCCAGATTTAGTATAAAAAGACCAGATACACAGGCATCATTAATGCAAATTGATATTTGGCTCGGAGCTGTATTCAGGTCATATGGACACATACAGTAAATAGTTTTTTTTTAACTGAAGTTGGAAACAGCCAAAGTTTAAATTCCATGTGGCAGAAATCCATTATCCTGGATTTATACATGTACAGGGTATCTCCTCCGAGAAATTGACTTTTTTTTATTTTATTGAGAACAGTGAGGTGGTAAAGGAGCTATGTCTTACTCCTCATTCTTTAATAAACACCTGCAGGAGCCAGTACGGAACTTACCCGGTCTTGCACTCCTCTGATCTTTTGACAGGTCCCAACTGAGAGATGTCCGCTGAACTATCGAAAATCCGGTCCGCGTCGAGGAATTCGCGTGGGGATTTTCGAAAATATCCGTAAATTCGAAAAAATAATTCCTCGAGCGGCCGGCCGTTAAAAGCTATTTAAATGAAGTTTCGGCAAAATCCGCATTAAAAGTGGTCTAAATAGCCTTGGTAATGTTACTATATCAGCCTCAGGGACTGGCTGGTCATGTCTTCTTAGAAGACACTATGCAATCCTAGCAATAACATAAAAATAAAAATTACAGTCCGCTAGCGAGAACATTGTATTTCGGAAAACGAGGATTTCCGTAAAACGAGGATCTGCGCGATAACACGCGAGGATTTCCAGTAAGTCCGGCAAAAATAAAAAAATAAAAAAAAAATCAAAATTAAGGAATCTCCGTAAACGCGGATTTCCAGTAGAAAACGAGGATCTCGCGTCAGTCCTCGAATCTGCGTTAAAAACGAGGATTTCCGTAAAATGAGAAACGAGATTTCCGTAACAACGAGGGAACGCTGAACTTCCTGGTCTGATCAAATGGCTCACGTGCTGGCAAGTGCAACTGATATGTCCTGACTTACCTCCTGCTGCATGGGGTAGAATGATTTCCTTTCGACCCGCCTGGCAGCCCATCATAGTGGGCGGCCGTCCGGAGGCGCAAAGTAATGTAGGGGCTACAGCGCGCCGCATATTTCCTGGCGACTCTCGGAATAAGCGCTAGACACTGTCTCTTAACCCCTCCGAGGCATTGTCTTAGACTCAGTAGGCGAGAGGCCTCAATATGTGGCTGCCGTTCGCAAATGATGAAGGCGTAGTATACTTTTATTATATAGCTGTTTATACGATACGTAGTAAAATATTTTAATTTGCATCTTCTGACAAAAACATATTTATATATATACTATGTTTTTAAAAACAATCATAATGTCCTTAATTTGGTCTTGAAGAGAGAGAGAGGATCAAGTTCTTGTATTTCTCATTCACTGGTATTATACATTATTATTATTCTTGTATTGATTCAATTCAGCCCTATTGTAAAGGTAAGTTATAGAAGTCCAACAATATCACTGAAAAGTGACTTTATTTAACAAACCCGCTTATTTAAATGATTACTCCTATCACATAGACACCTTGGTGGCCGCACCCATTCGCATTTCGCATGGCTAACGGCCTTTATTTAAAGGCTGAGTAAAGTTAAAATGAAATCGTCATATAAAAATTGATTTCTTTTTACTTATAAATGCATCACTGATATCGCCCCACACCATAGACATCAGTTAAAGAAACACACTTTACTGCCGCCTACCGCTTTAGGTTACTAAGGCATCCCATATTTGAAGGGAAAGTAAAGTCAAGAATAAAATGTTATGCAATTATTAAAAATGGATTATTCATCTCCAATTAAAATGTTGTGTTACCCCCAAAACGCTATACAGATACAAGTTACACACAGCCTACTGATTCTGCCGCGTGCGACAACCCAAGGCCTAACTTTTCGCCTTTCCGTGGCTACAAATACACACAATAAAAATATACGTAGCTTAGCCATATAATGTATGAATCCATTATTGCCATAGTAATATATGATTGACTTTTAAAGAAATTTTTACTAAATATTGGCCTTCTTTAAATCTGTATTTTCATTAGCGGCAGAATTCAAAGTATAAAACTAATTAAATATTTCGGCTTTAGATGATATCACATTCATTATGTATTGTTTTTTTATTTATTTGTCAGGGGAATCTTGCGCTCGTATACCCTCACCACCCCCACCGCGACCGTCCCCACCTATGAGGAATTAAGTCATTGGCGCTTATGAAAAAAAAACATTTTGCTAATCCTTCATTTGTCCAAGGCCATTCATTACGAGCGCCACGACGCCCGCAGAACAAGCGCTGTGCCGGTGTGCTCATTGTGTATTGCTATGTGAGTTTGCATGTATCGATAAGGCATAATTGTGCAATAAATTGAGTACAAAAGAACAGATGCACATTAATTGTGGGGGCCTACACTAATTGTTGCTTTTTTATAGCACGTTGATATGTTCCTAAGCCCTTTAATCAAATGTTTGCATAATTTTGTCACACTTCTCCGAGAATTGTTTTTAGATAAATGTATTTGAACATTTTACTGACATGAGAGTTAAAATAAATTCCATTTTTTTTTTTAAGCACGTAACGCACCGAACTAAGCCCTCAGCTACGGGTCAGCCTCATCTGTCCGCCTCGACGGGCAGTCCTTGCCCCTGCCCCTCGCGGTCTCAGACCATCGCCCTCAGGGCGGGAGTCGTAGTTCGGCACCGCACCGCCCAAGAAGGAGGGAGGAAACCAGTGCGGGGACCTAGCTCTAGGACACGTAAGTGGTCATTCCTAAGCAATTTTTATAATCTTTTTATTGACCTTGATTGTTCAGCAAATAATTAGTGAAATTATCAATCATTGGATAATTAATGAATTGTTATTATTTTCACTGATAATAAATTTTCGAAATAAAAATGGAAACAAAAATCTAATTAATTGGCTTGAGTAGACAGAGCTTCTCATTGCTCATTCCATTTATTGTCGCCCAAACTCGTCATTGTTTGGCTGTAACATGCCCTACTCAGATTTTTAAGCTTAAGAGTCAGCGTAAATTCGGGTCTGCAAACGTGCCGAAAATTATGCCAAGATAATGTTCACCTACATAGCCCTTTTAGGAAATGTTCTTATAATATATTACTAATGGTATTGGAGCGGTGATTAGTGAAATAATAACATTTTTTTTGCTAGAAGCCTGAACTAGCCTCTACAAGGCTCTGGCCACCGCTGCCTCCACCATCCCTCCTCCAGCCGGTCTGTCGTCTCAGCCTTCTGCCAGGTCCGTCCACTGCTCTCCAGACCCTCCAGCACCATGGGACCTCCTGCCTCTCCAGTCACTCTGGCGGTCGCATGCTTGAGAATCTAGTTAAATCATAAAATCTAACGTTAATAGAATGTTATATTACAAGACTATTAATATCTGTATTTTGCCAGTGTAAAATCCACGCTACATGATGCAACATTGGGTACTGTGGGTTTGATCATGCTTTTATGGGGCTGCATGAGTTGGCAATGCAGCCCTTCGCAAAAAATTTTGTATGTAGCACAGTCTCTAGTGATACAAAACCAAGATGTTCTGAATTACAATTTAGCAATAAACGTAATGTTTTTAAGCAGCATTACCTTCCCCCTGCTGTTTGATCAGTGATCCCCCAGATGGCACATAATATCGCTTAGAGTGGAATTCTAGTGATAATATATATACTTTTAAGGAAGAAAGAGCTAGTATTATAGGATCCCAATTACCTTAATCTGAATATCTGATTCTGCCATTCAGCATTTTCTTGTTCTGGTATAAATCAATGCAACTGAGAATACTTGACTCCTGTTTGCAGGACGCCCTGTAAAGAGGACCGTTATGGTCTTGCCCTTGTACCCGGCGCCTGGGTTGTCAGTTGCTCAGTAAGAGATCTGAGCATTGGAACCATGCCACAGGCACTCAAGTAGAAGATCCACTGTTACCGATAACTAGTCATGCCATAATATAGAACTAAGTAATTTTAGAAATAATGATATCTTATACTGAGCTTTCGGCTTTATTCACCTAGCCGGCGTGAACATTATAGCTATTGGGCAGTACCCATGTAGTGTATTAGTTATCGCGGTTCAAAATTGGGCAAAATCTAGACACGCGCTGTGCTTTATGAAATGTTGCTCGAACATCTCTCATTTCCTGCAATATCTTCGCGACCACGACTAATACAAGCATGCGGCTGGGAGATGCGGCCATCTATGGTGGCGGCGGGGCCTTGGACCAGCGCCTTGACGGCTGGCGCGCCTGACGCTAGTACTGGGAGAGGAGGGGCAACCCCAGTAACCCCCGGCCTTTTTCTTTTGTTTGTTTATTTTTGTAAAT
The DNA here is from genome assembly GCA_019447015.1 of Hymenochirus boettgeri. Lineage (NCBI taxonomy): Eukaryota > Metazoa > Chordata > Amphibia > Anura > Pipidae > Hymenochirus > Hymenochirus boettgeri. The sequence goes on from CM033470.1 coordinate 76,968,220, forward strand.
AGTTTTTTTTTTAAATTTCATATATATGATATAAACAGTTTTTCTGGAAAAAAAATGTTTTTGGCTTTATTTTTTCGAATGGATATCCGACTTATTCAGATGATATATCATAATCATTTTATTTGCAAAAATTACAATACACACTACTCTATGTAGGCTAGCTATATGTCTGGTGATCATTATATTGTATATAACTTACGCATTAATGCCATAGCCACCAACTAGCCATTGGCCACATTCCGCCTATATACTGTAGTTTTGCACACCAGCAGAGGGCAGAAGCGTCGATGGGGTAGCTGGTTAAAAAAAAAAAAAATACATAAGGTCCACTGTCGTTTGTGCACCATTGTTGTGGGTCCAGCTGGCGGGCCGCCGACTGACATACCCCTCCCGCCCTATTGTCTCCTCTCGGCCTTCAATATATGCATCATGCTAGGGACAGCATGTGAAAGGGGTAATGCTTCGTAGGACAGCATGCATTGAGTACATACAGCAGGCCCGACTGCAGTTTTGCCCGCCATTGTTGTGGGGCAGGCAGAAGGCTTGTCGCCCACTGGACATACCCCTCACCCCATTGGCTACTCGCCCTCTAAGATATGCTAATCGTGCAAGGGAAAGCAGGTGAAGGGTGAGGCTTGCGTAGGAGGAAGCAGCATCCATTGAGTTACAGCAGGCCTCACTGCAGTTAGCCACGTTATTCATTGTTGTGGGCGCAGGCATAGCTGGCCCCACTGGACATACCCCTGGCATCCCGTATTGCTAGCTCGCATCTCAAGGTATGCCTCGTGCAAGGGAAAGCAGGTGAAAGGTAAGGCTTCGTAGGAACGAGTCACCATTGAGTTACAGCAGGGCGACACTTTCAGGTTTGCCACCTTGTTGAAGAGCGGCAACTTGCCCTGCACTGGACTATACCGCCTACCGCCTCCATCATTGGCTACTGCTCGTACTCCTCAGAAGTATGATCGTGCAAGGGAAAGCGCCAGGTGCAAGGAGTAAGCTTCGTAGGGAACTAGCACCGATTGAGTTTAGCTAGCAGGCCCACGTGCAGTTTGCACCATTATTGTGGGCCTGTAGGCAGGCTTGGCCCCACTGGACATAACCTTCGGGCTGGCAACCCCATGGCTACTCTCCCTCTAAAGTATGCATCGTGCCTAGGGAAAGCAGGTGAAAGGTGTAAGGCTTTCGTAGGAACACAGCTTGAGTTTACAGCATAAGAGGGGCGGCACTAGTCAGTTTGCTCATCATTGTTGAAGAGCAGGTCAGGAGCTTGGGCCCCACTTGACTATACCGCTCACCTCATTGGCTACTCTCCCCTCAAGGTATTCATCGTGCTATGGAAAGCAGTGAAAGGGTAAGGCTTCGTAGGACAGCACCATTGAGTTACAGCAGCACACTGCAGTTGTGGCCACCATTGTTGTGGGGCCAGGCATGAGCTGTTGCCCCACTGGACTATACCCCCTCACTCCCAGTGGTGCATTGACATCTCCGGCTCTCCCGAGTATGCATCGTGCAAGGAACGGCATTGGTAAAGGGTAAGGTCTTTCTTAGGAACAGCACCATTGTGTTACAGCAGGCAGCACTGCAGTTTGCCACGCTATTGTTGAAGAGCCAGCATGCTTGGCCCATCTGGACATACCCCTCACCCCATTTGGCTACTCTTTCTCCTTCAGAGTATGCATCGGGCAAGAGGTAAAGCAGGTGAAAGGGTAAGGCTTCGTAGAAACAGCACCATTGAGTTACCGGCGAGGTCGCCACTGCAGTTGGGCCAGCATTATTCTGGGGCCAGGCAGGCTTGGTCCGTCACTGGACATAATCGACCACTCCTCACGCCCCAATTGGTCTACTCTCGCTCCCTGCAAGAATGCATCGTGCTGGGAAAGCAGGTGAAAGGGATAAGGCTTCGTAGGAAGGCAGTGGCATTGGCATTGAGTTCAGTCAGGCTACACTGCTAGTTTGGGCCGACCATTGTTGAAGTATCAGGCAAGCTTGGGCCTCGCGACTGGACATACCCTCGACCGCATTGCTACTCTCGCCTGCAGGGTATGCATCGTGCTAGGAAAGCAGGTGAAGGGTAATGGCTTCGTAGGAACAGGCACCATGTGTTACAGCAGTCCCACTGGCAGTTATGCCACTCTTAATTGTGTGGGGCGGGCAGGCAGGAGTCTTGGCGCTCCGACTGGGACATACTCGCCATCAACCCAGTTGCCGTACTCTCCAGCATCAGAGTTAATGCATGCGTGCTGTATAGGGGATAATCAGGTTGAAAGGGTAGGCTTCGTAGGTGAATGCAGGCACCATGGAGTTACAGCATGGGCACACTGCTAGTTTGCCACCATTGTTGAGAGTTCCAGGCAGGCCTGGCCCCACTGGACAAATGGAGTAACTGCTCTCGGCCGGGCAGGTCAGATTGATCGCCAGTAGCTGAAAATCTTAGCCACAGAGTAGGGCTGTTGGCGGCTGTATGAGATGTTTCATGAGTCAGGTGAGACTACGCACACTGGTGCTCATGGATAAGAACGAAGATCAATTATGGAGTACTGTGCTCCTGCGGGCCAGGCAGGTATAGACCAGACTGAAAACATTAGCAGCAGAGTAGCTGTTCTCGGCTGTGATGAATGGTTGCAGTGTAGGTAGAACTCCAGCAAAAGGTGCCTTCATGGAGATGAGAACGAAGGATGCAAATATGGAGTAACCTGCTGCTGCGGCGAGGCATGTATTGCACCCGTTAGCTGAAAACATTAGCCAGGCAGAGTAGCTGTTGGCCGGCTGTATGAGATGGTCTAAGTAGGTGACACCGACAGGTGCCTCTATGGGAGTAGAAACGAGTATCAAATATGTGGTACTGCTCTTCGTTCGCAGGCTTCGGATTGACCCAGAGCTGAAAACATTTATGCCACAGAGTATCTGTTGTCGGCTGTTATGAGTGGTGCTAGAGTAGGTGACACCTACAAAGTGGTGGCCCTCTATGGAAGAGAACGTAAGATCGAAATATGGAGGTACTGCTTTCTCGGCGTTTCAGGCAGGTATTGACCCATGAGGCTGAAAACATTAGCCTCGCGTCACATAGTACTGTTGGCGGCTGTTATGAGATGGTCAGAGTATGTAGACACCACAGAAGGTGCCTCAATGGAGAAGAATCGAATATTCTAAATATGGAGTAGCTGCTCTCGGGCCCATGAGATAGACCCAGAGCTGAAAACATTAAGGGCCACAGCGTAGGCCTGTTGCGTCTTATGAGATGGTGCAGAGTTAGGTGACACCGACAAAGTGGTCCTCATTGAGAGAGAACAAGTCAAATATGGGCGTACTGTGCTCCTCGGGTCCCTATAGGCAGGATAGACCCTAGAGCTGAAAAGCATTGCCTTACTAGAGTATCTGTTGCGGTCTGTATGAAGATGGTTCAGCCAGTAAGGTGACACCACAAAGGTGCGTCATGGAGAGAGAACGAAGATCAATATGGAGGTATTCTGCTCTCGGGCCATAGTAGGATCGACGGCGCTTATTATCGTAGAAAAATTAGCGCACGAGTAGCTGTTGTCGGCTGGCATTTGTTATTTCTAAACGCTGAATGCAGTAGAGCTAAGGTAGGACTCATATATGCCCTGGGTCCATATAGAAAAATAGCGCATTTGCCAGCTAAGGCTGGCATCAGCTGACGGCCTCTATGGTGGAAAAGAGGGCTCGAAGGGAGCAGTATGGTGGGCCAGGGGGCATGGAGGCTTCAGTCACGAGCATGCAGCTTAATAATAGGGTGCTGTATTGATAGTGACCACGCCCATTCATCTTGATGAATGATAAGGCGGTCCCACATTCTCAGGGGTGTGAGAGACGGGTCCTCCTCTCCGTTAACAACACCCCATGCTGCCTGAAGGTGCCTCGCACTATTCCTCGAAGTAACACTGGATGACGGCATGAAAGGACCTCGATGGCATACCTGTGTCCAATCGCATGTCGGGCCAGATATCAAGCCCTCTGCCAGCCCAGTAGTCGTCAGTGGATCTAGCGTCATCTGTATGTGGCTGAGACTCGGCTCCTGGATCGCGAGGTACGTCGGTGACCTGGCGACTGAGGTGTTGCCTGTGGAGTGCCTTGAGTGGATGGGCTCTGGTCTAACTGTGTCTGGGATAGAACAGCCTGAAGTTGGCGACGCACGGGCTCGCCTGCCAGTACTCGCTGCTCCTTCCTGTCGTGCAACAGGGGTACGTGTGAGGCGCCGTTGATTCCCTAAAAATTATCGAGGCTGCTGTAGGCTGGCCAGCATCTGGAAGGGTGCGAAGCAGAGGCTATACGTAGCAAGTGTTGCCATCATAGTGCTCGCATTCTACGCTTCCTGTCTGAGATGCGGGATTGGAAACTCCGCACTTACCGCTTATAGCGAGGGTGCTCAAAGGGTGGCTCACCGCTCATGATACTGCTCCTTCTCTTTGATGGCTGCTAATCCTGGGTTCAGCTTGCAGGCATCTGCAGCATGAAATGATGCGCATGCGCCGCAACTGCCTGCCTCTTAAGAGGAGCCCCATGTCCTCGATTCCTGAGGACAATGTAGTGTCGGGCTCAACCTCTCCGCACAACGCACTAATGACATTGTGTACTTTGGGAGGGTTGAGATGTCCCGCCTAGAGGAATGCCCCATTTCCCCCTTGGTCCTACGTCACCTAAATCGTCTCCTCCTCATCATCGGTTACGGCTGCTCTGGCACTGAGCAGGTGGATGTTCGTGCCTCGGAAATCATCACGTGTCGGCGTTCTCTCCCTCTTACCAGTGCCTGCTGCTCGCATCGAGGGCCCTGTCGAGTATGCCCCGGAGCAGAGGTGCTCAAGGAGGGAACCCAGTGGATGGTATGCCCCGCGAATGTGGCAACATTGCGGCTTAACCATCGCTGTGGGCCGCTCCTGGCTCAGAAGGCGTCGAGCACTAGCGGCTTAGGTCTATCTCTAATCAGGCAGCCTAACTGCTGGGTAGAAGCAGCAACGCGCAGTCCCCAGAGCGGCGATGCTTTCCTCGTACCTCGTACAAGTTCTATGATGCTCGCCTCTGCTGGAGGCAGCCTCAGGCAGCTTCTATAAGACTAGAGTTCCATCGGTGGGGGTGTCACAAATCAGGGGCGGTTCTGCTGTTGCAGGACCTATTCGGCTGCGAAACTCAGGCGGCAGGACGAGCTGTGGGCCGTGTATGACCGCCTGAATTGACTGGACCTCGCTCCTATGTCCATTTCCTCAGTTAGCCTCCGGAGACGCTAGGGTCTTGGTGGAGGGAACCGCTGGACGACGCAGGTTGAGAACGTGTGCCAGGCAAGGAACATGTGTGACTCTGCCCATGCGAAGGGCAGACAGGTATTGGGTCATTGTCACAACCCGACCTTGCCTATTGAGAGGGTGTGGGTCCGCCCCTCTCAAGCCTCGCCTGCCCTTGCAGTGCTGCCGCTACTCGGCCGGCTCGGTGTGGCTCCCTATCACTCGAGGGGCAGCATCAAGTGCTGCAAACTGCATGGCATCCGTCTCGCCTGCACGAAGCATGAGGCTCTGGGGGGGGGCATCGGAGCTGTCCGGGGCGTAAGGCTCGACGGCGGATAGGAGGGGAGGTGGAGGACTGGCGTATCCCAATGCTGGTGGTACCACATCTCCCTCCACTTGTCGCTCCGTGCCGCGTCTCGCCGGCTAGGCAGAGTGACCCATTGGGCGGTCAATGACAGCATCCTGGCCCGCTGGCCGTGCTTGCTGGACCACGCGTCATAGTAAATGTGCGCACACTTGCATCACCCCAAAAAGGTCCGGCACACTCTGTGGTCGCAGCGAGCTAGATATATGCGCTCTTTGCCGATGGTCGTGCAGGCTGGTACTGCGTTCTGGGCAAAGTACCTACGGCCAGGACCTGGCCACTGTGGTGTGGCCTAATGGCACAAACCTCCTTGAAACTCTGCACTGTCTACTCGGCTGAAAGGTCGCAGCTGCACCATCCTCACGGGCCGAGTTAGTTTGGCTAAGGCGGTCGAGTGAGACGCTGGGGCTTGGGGGTGACTGGGGACAGGTTTCTTGTCCTCCAGGTCTCCAACAACTGGGAGTAGAGGACACTGCTTTTACTGACGGCTCCAGCAGCAGTGTCAGAGGCCTTCTACACTCGCGTGCTGGGGCCAAAGGCTGTGGCTCTCCTCCGACTAACTTCCACCGAGGAGCATCTGATGGAGGGCAGGAGGGGTAGGAGGGGTAACTGTGGCTACCTGGGCTTACGAGTATGGGAACTGTGGTGCCTGGCAGCTTTGCCTCTGTGCCGCATGCTCCGCACCGGGCAAAGTGTGTGGCAGATTCATATGGCCTCGCTCATAGAGGAGGTGGCCCAATGTGATGTGGTCTTCCCTCACGGCTAACACTTGCAGGCACAACTTGCACACTGTCAACTGTGCTTGTCACCTGGCTCCAGTGAGTAAGGCAACGTTCCCACACCGCTGTAGCCATCCGACACGAAACTCTGGAGGCAAGGAGAACCCGCTGGGAGGTTGTGAGGAGGGGCGGGCGTGCCTCCCGGGTGGTGCGACCACACGCGCGGGTTCCTGCCATCCCGCGCAGGAGGCTAGTATGGCTGCTTTCGCCACCTTCAAGGTGGCAAAGTAAAACAGCCGATACCAGCAGTGCGAAACACATACCGCCGCTTTATAAATAGAACGGCGGTACAGTAAGTATCCCGTGAAGGGTTAACTTTTTCCGGCTGTTTTTGGACATTAATAAATCGTGTTAACGCGATTATGCGTTAATGTCAGGGAAAACGGCCGCGAAAACTTAACGAAGCTTTATAAATATGCCCCTTTGTGACCTGATTTAGGAGTTACGCAGGGAAAAATCTGTTTCTTAATGTAAACCCAATACTCAGAATCAAGATTCCGTTTTTATAGATTAGCGGAACAGCAGATAATAAAGATCTCTTGGAAAATATACTAGGACTGAAATACATATCTGCATTACAAAAGTACATCACAGAAAGTGTAAACACAAGTGTACACTGGGGATGGCGAACTTCCTGAAGTTCAGAAGTTTAAAAACAAACCTACCGATATACTCGAGTATAAGCCGAGGTTTTTAGGTTAAAAATCAACCTAAAAACCTTGCCTCGGCTTATACTGAGTCAAGAGAAAACTTTTGCGCGCGAGTCAGGAAGGAAAGCCGGCAGTTCCCAGTAGTTCTTCACGGGTGCGCGATGATGTCATCACACACGCTGGCGGCTCTGCACAGAGCGAGTGGCAGCCGCGGAGAGATGAAGACGAAGACTGGAGAGATGAAGACTGAAGACTGGAGAGATGAAGACTGAAGACTGAAGACTGGAGAGATGAAGACTAAAGACTGAAGACTGTAGTGAGCTGAAGACTGGCCAGGTACGGTAAGTGAACTGGGGGGGCTCAGGGTGGGGGACAGTATGCATACAGAACACCCATATTTCACTATAGGTGTGCAACTCCCAGCAACGAAAGCATGCTGGGAGTTGTAGTTTACAGTGGAAGGATTAGGGTTACTGTATGGGATTACTGGCTGATGAAGCATGGATAGAGGCCCTATCATAGTTTTGCTGGATGGCTCATTGATTCCTGCACCACTGTCTCACTTCATGTTTAATCTGAGCTCAAAATACAAAAGCATTTAGATGCATTAGCTGTGGTTCTTTATTAGAAAAGTTGCAGGTTTAATATGTTGATATGACATATGAAATACAGTATGGTATGCAATTACCACACTCTTTTAACTGTTAAAGGCTATCCTTAGATTTTAAGCTATATTTGTATAAGTAGTACATCAAATGTAACAAATGCACTTACCCCTCTGGCATCATTCTTATACCACTGTTCTACTCCCCTTTAAATGTGATCCATTTGTCCCTTTCCCCATGGGACACACACAGTGAATGGGCCGATCGTAACAACTCTCTCCCATATATCTGCTGTTGCTACTGTTCATTTTGGCAGCTACACTGCCCTCCTCCCCTGCGACCAGGGTTGTAAGACTCTCTGCCCCGTTCCCAAGTGGGAGGGGCCGTGGTGCTGATGTCACAGTGATGTCACAGGAGGAGTGGAGGGTGGAGACTGGGTGGTCTGGGGGCGTAGTCTATGAGTCCATGAGGTGGACAGGGATGATGCTGCCAATACCCTCGGCTGGACGGGATATCTGGGGGGCTATAAATCACTCTCTGTATACAGTAGAAGTGTATACCGGCACACAACAAGGTTGCTGGGAGCTGCACTAGGGAGCTGCATGATGTTTCCTTTTAAAATGTTTCCTTTATGGTCCAATAATTATAAAGCATCATAATTATTTGACAAGTTTACATTATATCATGCACTCAGCCACATCCTAACTTAGAGCATAACTAAAGTCACCAAATAACTTTGTCCCAATAGACAGGGCACATTCCCAGTGACACAACAAGCTGTATCTCACATCTCCCTTTGCTGTGGCTGTTGGATGATTTATGAAATTAACCTGTGTGTACTAGGGGTCAGCTCCCATATACAATACACCAGTGGTTACTCTCCCCAATGACATCCTTGCAAGTTCCTATGTCTGTTCCTGGACATATCACAATTAATCATATGAAAATACTTCATGGAATAGTTCAAGGAATGACGCAACTGCTTACTGTGTCGCAGGTAGCAGAATTCCATTTATTGCAGACTCACACACACGCACACTTACAGACGTGTTGCTTCATTCCTTAAGCTGCTCTATTCTCTAAACACACTTGTGTGTGTAATCTGCAATAAATGGAATTCTGCTACCTGCAACACTATAAGTCCCATAATCCACCTCTTTACTTAGGTGGAAGTTTGAGTCTCGGGCTATTATGGGTCCTATTTATAAAGGCGTCTTTAAAGGAGAATGCAGTACAAAAACATGTACTTTTCATAAAAAAGAGCAGTATTTTTTCCATCCCAATGACCTTAACCTGCCCATTCAGCAGTTTTTCTGTGTATAAATCAATGCAACTGAAATACTGACTTCCTGTTTGCAGGACCCCTAGTAGAGACTGTTATGGTTTTGCCCTTGACCCAGCGCCTGGGTTGATTCAGTTGTCAGTAAAGATCTGAGCATCTTTGACCCATCCAACAGCAATCAGTAGAAATTACTGTTAGAAAATTACAAGGATGTGGTGCATCTGGGAAGAAGAAGGAGTTAGACAAAAATGTCAGCTCACTAATGCCAACAGCAGGGAACAGCAAAGGGTATGAAATCAACTGATTTTTCAAAATGGGAGAGAATATGTAGAATAATTAAGTATGTATTACACAAACTAACAATTTAACAAATATTGATAATTTCCACTGAACTGTCCCTTTAATGGTCATAAGTTTTACAACTACAATCATTGATTTATGATTGTGGTCATAAGATCGCAACGGCACATTTAAGAGATTGCGGTTATAAATGTGCGAACGCACAAATAATACCGTAGCAGAGAAGTCTACGTCGGCCATCCGGTCGTATATGTGCGCCCATAAAATGTTAAATAGGCCCCTATGTTACATCACAGAGATAGCTCATGTTCTTATCAGAGTCTTCCATATTGGTTTGGAGCTATTTGTATAGAAAATATGTGCATAGAGACAGTGAATACTGATGTCAGGGGCATGGTCAATAGGTGCAGAAGCTCACCATGGTCTTTGAAGACTACTTGTGTTGCGAGTTGTAATGGAACAACATGGAAGCCTTACTTAAGGTAACATACTGTAAATGCAACTTACTGGAGAAGTATGTATGTCTATACATTTCCAATAAACTTTTAAAAAATAGGTTTAGTTTTCCTTCAAAGTAATTTGTTATTTGATGTCAGCAGTGACCAGTAAACAATAAGTTACCAGGATATTGCTTCTGGTAAAAAAATGGAAAATCTGCAAATAATTCATGTTTTTGCCATTAAGCAATGACAGATCTTGTCAAACATTACAAAACCAAGTTGTCTTCTGGCTGTAGATTACATTTTCAGTTCCAATAAAAAGCTGAGACAAATATATATTGATAACAGTGTTCAATATGTTTATTTACGTATTGTTTTTTTCTTTTAAATTAGTCCCATGCAGCTGCATTGTATAGCAGCCTTTTAACGACATCTACAATGGGAAAATGTTTTTTTTTTAAATTACTCATTATTTAAAACTCTAATTACCACAACTGTACTTTTTTTGTTGTTGATCTGTCTCCTATTTCTTTAGATGTGCACTCTAAATGTTTCAGCTGCCATTCAACTGCCCTGCCATTATAAGCTGTGCTGTGTGTATAACAATCAAGCAGGGTGACAGAGGGCAGGAGTAGGAAGGATTTGTTATTTATAAATAGCCTGGTGGGGAAATGCCCTACCATTAGGGCCTTTTTAGGGTTGCCTGTGATTGGGGGGACGTGTGTTAATCTCCCCCCACCCATCAACCCACTATATAGTCTATATTCTTCCAAAAAAATTAGAAAATGGGTGTGGTTTGGGGGTGTGGTACATGTTTAGAGGTGGGGCAAAGGGTGCCAGGGTTTTTATGCTTACAGGCTAGTGAGGTGTAAATCCGTTCCTGCTGATAGCTGATCATGTAATAACTGAGCATGTTCAGCATCAAAAAAAGTCAGGTCAAATCAAAGGAGGAATGGGTTAGGAGAGGAAGGGTGGATAGTGAGCCTGAGTAAATTAATTCCTTGATTAAAGACAACACACACACCTCAAAGTAAGTGCTTCTTTTATTTAATGAATTATAGATTAAGATGAGGCACAGTCAATTTTACAGTGTAGTTGACCTTTAAAATGCATATGTAAATTCGCCCAATAATTGCATTTTCATGTTGCTCCCAATGTGTATGTCCAGGCAAATAAAGTATATTTTCATAGAGTGTCACAAGAAATGTGCTTGTCTGTTTGTGATCTTATTTGCATCAATGAAAAGGTTTGACATTTTGGGCCTCGATCCCCCCTTGTTCTAGGGGGGCACAATTAAATTTTATTAAATTGTGGCCACTATCCTGTTAGAAAAACACATGTAGCATTAAATAACCAGTGTAGATGACATGTTTTATTGTTTTGCCATATTCTACAATGTTCTGCTGTCCATGGCACAGTAGCTTTTCTGTGTATCACATTACTCTATTTTGACGGATCAACTTTCTTTTATATTAATCTTTAAAGAAACGCTAACCTCCTAGCCATACTTTATTTGACCATTGTCTGAATTTTACTTAGTGTATAATACACCTTTAATATCAGCTGTAAATCCAAAAATGATTATGTCCCAAGCCATCATATCTCTCAGCACTGTGTAACACGAGAAACCTGCTAACTTTAATGAACTGAAACCTCCTCTGAAAGCCAATAGCTGCCAAACCACACTAACAATCTTGGTTGATTACTTCCCTATGTTTTATGTATCATACTTTCAGCATTCCCAAAGGCAGCTTGTTAGGCAACCCAAGTACCCCACTGGAAAATGTTAGGAACATTAAAAAACAAAGGAGCTAAAGCTATGACGAGTAGTTGACATTTTCTAAAGCTGCCCTCGTGCACCCCCCCCCCCCCCATGCATTACAGCCTTTATAATGTACGGCTTCCTATTACAACCTTCATCAGACTCATCAATCTTGATACGAAAATCTGAACATGATGGCAAATCAGTGAAATGTGCCGCTTAAAAATAAACCATTCACAAGGAAGGAAATACAAATAAAAACAAATTTAGATCACAGCGGTTTTGCTTTTTGCAAAGGATTTAGAAAGGTAAAAGGTAAAATTCATTATCGGAGCATAAATGTCAGGCTTTGATGCTGACTGGCAGATAAGATTCTTTAGATTACAGGTTGAAGAAATGATGGGAGTCTGCGGGTAACTCTCTAGGGATGCAGTTTAGCTCTGCTTCATGTCAGTTCTTGATGCAGTGATGATATTTCCAAGAAGTTATCTGCCAATTCATTGCAGTGTCATGTCTGTCTGTAGAAATGATTGCAAAAGTGTGCAGAAAAGAGAAGGATTGTTTCCTTAATGGAACACATGAAAGAAATTGAAGTGGAAAAAAGCAAAATAAACTCTATGGGGGCTTATTCAATGTAAAATTTCAATGTTCTTAATCTGCAGCAAGGAATCTAAGAAAGCCAACATCGACTATTTCCATCTTAACTACACGTTTACCCCTTTGCCACAATGCATTAAGGGTTAAGGGGGCTGTCACAGGACGCCCTGTGTGAGGTTGTGGGAAATAAGGCAAACCAGGCCACACAAGCTATTTTACAATTGAAGGAGCATTTTATTAATCCACCAGTATCAAGAAAAACCATATGCTACCAAGCAAGCACTGTCCTTGGGATGCAGTCCCTGGGATCTCTGGGCTCCACTCTCTGGTTTCCACTGCCTTGGCTCCAAACTGCTGGACTGCTGCTGCTTTCTCTTGGTCTGCTCTGTCTTCCTGGATCCTGGGCCCCTTGCTCTCAAGCTAAGGGGCAGGGTAGAGTTTTACAGCTCAGAGTTGCTAGGCACTGCCTGTTCTGATTTAGTGGGCTATGGCTGCCCTTTTTATTCCCAAATTCCCTTTGAAATGTAAATGAGCAACCTTCAACCAGCAGCCAATCATCAGACTTGTTGAGCAGCAGACCAATCAGCAATTACTTATCTCAGTCCATCTAACCAGACTTTGTGGAACCAGACTAATTAATTTACAACAGGCAATCCCAGGAATTTTACCCATTAAGCCATCTTGTGGACAAAGGACTAACTGCATATTCCCAGTAGTGTGCTTGATACAGTTTAGATATATTGCTTACATGGGGTATAAGGCTGGGTACACACCAGAAGATATTTTCCGACGACTGGCCGTTTCACGGCCGAAAATATCTTCTGGTGTGGGGTGCGACCAATCTCTCGTCCGTTTGTCCAGATCGGACATGTCAGAAAATCCCGATTGATTGCGTGGTTCCCTTTTGGACCGCACAGTCGATTGTTCGCATATTCGGCCATGTACAAATTTGCCGCGACCAACGGATATTTGTTCCAGCCGAACACTCGCTCATGACAAATAGTCCCTCCATGTGTACCCAGCCTAACAATGTTGTATTATTTATTAAGGACTGGGCACCACTCTCTCCCTTACATAGAATGAATTATATAAAAGTAATAAAGACACCTGGTGCTTCGTCACAGGGGCTTCAAAGTGGTAGTAAAGGTGGCTGTGGTGGTGTGCAAAAAGAGGATCTCACAACCGTTGCAATCTATTCACCAAGCAGCTCTTTAAGACAGGTTGACACTATTTACAATGCATAGAGAGTCGCTATAAGCCTAGTACATTGCCTTACGGGGGCAAAAGAGAGTGATAGTGGCTCTCTCTACATGCACCACAAGTGTATACAAAAAAATACCTTTCTTACTACAGACCTCAGATGGATATAACACTCTTTTATAACTCACTGGGATATTTCCTCACTAAAAATGTATTTACTATTCCGTCCATCTCATCTTATCCTTAACAAAAGTACATTTCCTATTTACACAGATTAACTGTGATTTAGGCCTTTAAATGGTGGGTGGATGGAAATGTTTAGTGTGGTGTTTTGAGGGTTTAATACAGGCTACTGATGGGTCCTCACCTTTGATGGACATTTGCACATCTAATTTCAGGGGTCAATTGTATGATGAGATTCAGTGTTGATAAATGTAAGGTGATACATATGGGGTTTAACAATCCTTGTGTATCTGTGAAAAGTGAATCTCTATTGAAGAAAGGTTTGAGGGTTCTAGTAGATAAGATCTACTTTACCACTATGCATTTTAGTCAACACAAGATTTTTCAGGTACTACCTGAAGAAGCTTGTGTTGAGTGAAAGGCATTGTGGTGACATAGCTCTATAACGGTCGGAACAAATATGGAACAAGTCCCGTGACTGTTTCACGAACAATCTAGCTACAGTTTGAATATACAAAGGTTAACAAGTACGAGTCCCAGCGAATGAGATACAAATATGCTTGGAGATCACTCCCTTCTGGATCCCAAGAGCTGCGGCCACAAACAGAGATACAGATACGCCTGTTTGGGGGACTGGACACACGCTGAACTATCACTAAGCATAGACAAGCGTGGTGTTGTATAAAGTTAAAGGGGTACTAAAGTCTCCAGACAACATTGTCCCAATAGAAAGAGCACATTCACAAACATACAACATAGGGATTTCAGTTTTTTGTTTTCAAACACATTCAAGGCTCCTGTCCAAACAATGATATAATCCTTTACTTTTCATACAAAAAGAAAAGTAATCTTGCATTGTATTTCAAAGATAGCATGGATGTAAGAAACGGAATACTTACATTTCAGCAAAAATAAGAGTAAGTCTGGGGAATAAAACCTGCAACTTGTACATTTACTCTGTCTTGCTAAAAGAGTTCTTACCTCTAGGATAACAGAGATACTATATCAACCTTTGTTGTAGAATATTGTACTAGGAACATAATGGAAACAAAAAATAAAGGTAAGATTGGGGATTCAATCTTGTGACCTTCTGAACTGTATGTGTCTAAACCTGGCATTTTAGGTGAACCACCACTGAATAAGATGAAAGACTAGGTACATTTAGAAGCTTTATCTTTTGCATGGAATATAAAAGAAACACAAAAAGGTATATCTGGGGTATTAAACTTTTAAACTGTGTATTTTTAAACCTGGTGCCTTACCCGGTGCGTCAACACTGAATAAGCAGAAAGTCCATGTACATTTGGAAGCTTTATCTTTTACTAGGAAAAGAATAATAAAAAAAATGGAAAATGGAAGTCCCTGATAAGATTTTGAAAGCTGTTGTTACCCTGCAGTTTATTAACCAGTCAGTGTGAGATGCTGGAAAATAAGCTGCAGGGTAATAAGCAGCTTTCAAAGTCTTATCAGGGATTCCATATTGGTGTGGAGACATCTGTTTAGAAAATAGAGACAGTGGATCCTGGGGTCAGGGGGCGTGGTTCTTTGATGACTTCATGGGCTGTGGGTTGAACTGGCAACAACATGGAAACCTTCTTAGTTACAGAATGTATTTCCCACATGTACTAAATGCAACTTTCTAGAGAAGAATATTACAATGTATAGGTGTTCTGGGGAGAAAAGCTTTCACATTAGGTTTTAAAAAATATTAGTTTAGTTCTCGTTTAGTATGGTAGCTAGTTACAGAAAGCTCACTGTTCTCATTTAAATCTGGTCACAGGAAGTGACAGGAATATTGAACACTGGGCTTGATGGATTTTTATCAATATTAATCAATTAATTCAACTATATTCTTACTATTTTTTTTTATAAGCCAACAAAAACATACCCTCTTGGCATTGTATCACAATCTATACAGTGTTGGCCAGTGTTTGTATATTTATTATAGAGGAGGTATTAAATATAGATTAGTATGTATAAGTGATTTTGCTGTTATTGTATCTTGTTATATTAAATAGATTTTAAAATGTAACAATGAGCTTATTGATTCAGACCAGGCCACTATTATATTTACGCTATAGTATAATATAGTGTATAGTATAGTATAGTATAGTACAGTATTTGAGGTTGAATAAAGACATATGTCCCTCTATTCCAGTATACTCAGTGGAAGACAAAAAACTCTGTATGAAGAGGTGGGGGGCTAGAGTAGGGATCACACATACAGTATCATTACTTTTATTGCTAGTAATGAAAACACTGGGTTATATAGAACTCTCAGTATCCCTGCCAGACTGAATTTACACCAGTGGAAGCTCGCACATATCGGGACTTGAGATGGCCAAACTTCAAAAAATTTGGTCCGTTTTAGAACTTTAGAATTTCTAAAACGGACCCATTAAAGTCAATGGGGGGTAAATATAGCAATGTAAACTTACCGTACAGGCCTCTGGGACCTGGGAGATGGTCTGGGGAACACGTCCGTGTGCAGGTAACAGCAAAAAAAGGGACGTATCGCACATGGGTGCTACTTCCAGTTTCCGTGGGCCTCTTTCGGTTATCCTTGAACGTTCGGCAATCCTCGAGTGGACGATTTAGAAAATCACAGAATGGCTGGGGATTCCCAAAATCGGCCGCTTGAGGATTGCTGAACGGCCAACAAAACCGCAGTTGGATGTTCGGGGGTCCCACAGCTCAACTGGTCATTGTCATTTGCCTGCCCTCAACCCAACTGATATATTTTAACAAGTGTTACATTTGCTCAGACTCCCTGTATGAATTAAGAGGCAGTGCAATCCCTCAAACAACCTTGAGGACCTTCCAGATCCCCCTTCTTTTACTACTCTAACTATTCATTGACACAAAAGAATGTTGGATGTGGGCAAAACAGAATAATGATAAAGCAGCCCATAGAGAAGAGTGATAAGATGTAACTAAAGAACTAAAGGCAGGAAAGTTAGAAATTGTATGTAAACTGTATATTTGTGAGGCGGAATCTCCTTTAACTATCAGGGGAGCAGTGAGATCACCACAGGGGGCACCGGAGCCAAGGGGGCTCCATCTTCTTTTTATTTTTCCTAAGACAGATATAGCCCCTTTCTATAAAACTGTAGTGATGCACGGATAGGGGCCCCACCATATTTTAATGCAGGACATCCTAGTTACACCACTGCCTTTAACAAAGTCATGAAAAGGCAAATGATTTTGCACAACCCTATATTATAAAAAACAAATGCTGGCAGTACCGTCGTTCCTGGTGATTTTTTGAAGAACAGGAGGTAAGGCATAGATCCTTAACCTCCCGGTCTTCAATCAATATATTAAAGGAACACTTCACATTTTAATGACTATTCCCTTAAAGGGGCAAGTCCAGCCCCAAATATAAAACTTCATAAAGAAATCACCCCCCAAAACCCTAAACAGTAATAGTTTGAAATCTGAAATATATAAGTGTAACCTAATCCTGCACAATGTCCTGTTTCCCCTGTTTCTGCTTCCTGGTTCTTCCAGTTAGCAACTGTCAGTTATGGTTTGACAGTTGACATCACAGCCAATGACTGAAGGTTGTTCCCCTGTCTGCCTCTTCTGAGCATCTCCGGCTCAGTACCTGCTCAGTACAGGTTTCTAAATTTCTCAGTTTCCATGAGGCATTCAGAAGCATAGCAGGCAACAGCAATGAATTCATAGGACAACACTATGATATATCACATATTTTAAAGAGGCCATTCTTTCTAAAAGATGTTTTATGAGGGTGGAGTTGTCCTTTAATTGGTTCTGATAAGTAAGTATACAGTACATGCAAAATAAGATGTTATTGCTATTTATCCTCAGTCCCTAAGCCATGTCTATTGGGCATGTGCGATACTCAATGGTACAGGAGGAGAGCCAAGATGATAACCCCATGGGACTACTTAAAACCAAAACCACATATCTTCACTGTCATTGGGCTGATGTCACATTGAGTAGGTGCATTATATACAATGCAATGTAAACTTGTTTCTAGCCCAGGTTGTTTTTTTCACTTTAGTTTGTCCTTTAATAAGCTTTAGAAGCAACATGAGTTGACATGGGATTGACACTAATCAATTTGACAGCAATAGCATGTTATTGTGATGTACTAACATCAATTCAGCTCCCCCCATCTTCCATTTTATATACTGCCCAGCCTTTTCAGCCTGCTGATATGATATGTTTCAGTTTTAAACAAAGTGTGTTAATGCTACCTGAGACTAAGCTTGTTACACATATACAATTGCAGAAAGATTACAGTAGTTAATGAAATTATTTGTTAATAATTCCCCCCCTCCCCCAGTGATTTCTATAGAACTGGCATATATAAGGTGTATAAAGCTTATTCTACAGTTAATTAAATATTTCCCCCAATTTCTGGGATTTTTTTTTCCACAGTTCCCACATATTGCATTTAACTAATCTGTGTAATTCTGTGTAAAAGCAAATGCCATTGACTCATTTACCACTGTCATATGCAATAGAACATTTTGAATTACGCGATATAATGTGCAAGTTGTTTCCAGGTTCCTGCAGTATGAGATGACATATGATATAAAAAGCAGATTAATCTATCCAGATTCAGTACTGCAGTCAGGAAAATCTTTCACCACACCATTTCGGTTAGTCCCTCCCTCTGAATGGTTCCACCCTTCCTCCTAAAACAGTATGCTTCATCCCTGGAGATACAAATAGATCATGAGTTTCTCATCACTTTGCTGTGCTGATTGGGTGAGTCGATAAGGAAGTGACAGGATTGTCTGCTCTCATACAATTTACTGTCTGTAAACTGCTGAACTGCTGTCAAGAATATCATGAATTAAAACATTGTTTAAATCATTAATACTTCAGGAAAATGTAATTTTATCCTTTAGATGTGTAGATGTAATCATGGTACCATTTACATCTACACATTCACATGCTTTCTACATACAGTGACCTGTACAGGAATCTTAATAATATTGTAGCAATTTGCTAAAATGATTACCATGGAAATATATACAAAGAGCTTTACAAATCATTATACAGAAGAATTGAATCAAAATACAGAGACCAGAGATGCATTAAGATCATATGGCCCAAGGCAGGGCCATCATTTCGGGGCCCCTTTTTTTTGCTACATATATTGTATAGACTGTAATTTTGGTACTGCTTCTGAAGCTGGGCCCCCAGAAGTTTCCTGGGCCCTAGGCAGGTGCCCAGAGTTCCTTGTGGATTATTCTGCTCTGACAGAGACAAATCATTTCAATATGCACAGGCCTGCTTTGTTCCAATGTGTATTATGTGTGTGATCAATTCTGTTACAAACTGCAGAAAATCCTGCTCTAATCAGTGTCCAATCTTTATATATTCTCATATAGGACTCATTGTTGATCTATAATGAATCCTAGAAAGTAATAAATTGCAGCTCAGGAAAAATCTGCTTCCAGATTTCTCCATCACACTCTGGCCGCGGAGTCTTGTTGTTTCAGATCTGCAGAGGTTTCGTTTGTTTAGACTTAATTCCCTTTGGCAACATTGACCATTGACAGTGACACTGACAAACCAATGAAGTGTATTGAGCTAGAACTGATTAAGAGGAAAGCACCAGAGATAGAAAGATAAAGGAGCAGATTGTGTGATTAATTCATGCAGTGTGCAGGTTTGCAAAAAAAAATATTTGTAGGTTTTTTTGTTGACTTTTCCAAGAAAAAAAAAAATCATTTTAGAAGAGAGGTTTCCTTTAATGAATCTATAGAGTCCTTTTTTATAAAAGGAGATTTTAAAATTGTCTTGCAAGATTCCTACACCTGGGGGAACAGATTAGATCTCAGGAGCCAATAGGCACAAAAAGATTAGCACCCTTAAACCCTCCCCTAACATAAGCACACCTCCAACCCCACCCCCATTTTTCGTTAGGGAAAAAAAATAAATTTTATCTATGCTATATGCTAGAATTTGAGAAATATTTACTGTAATTCATGGTGATATCAAACAAATAGCAGGGGATTAAAAAGATGCAGAAACTGACAGCCATCCCTATCAATGTTCCCTCTAATTGGAAATTGTATGTGTGCGCAGATATAAAATTTTCTGTGCGCATACAAATTAAATTGTGTACGCTACATACCGCAGCACTTCTCCAAAAGATTTTTGTGTGTGCACCACTTTTACCTGTGTGTGCAGGCCAGCAGAATTGTGTGCGCACGCACAAGTGCACACCTTAGAGGAAACACTGATCCCTATACCACAGCCACCCCTAGGCACGTGCTGTGTGTGCCTCTTGTAAACATTACCGTCTGCACCCACATCACACATTATTCTTATTTTAATTGAAAAGGATAAGAATCAATCATTCAGTAGAGAACAGGATTGTGTTCAATTCATTTATTTTAAAATACCTAAAGCTTATATTGGGCCATAGCTTGCCGATATAAACGCATTTAATGCTTAGTCTTTGTCTCTATGGCTGTGGTAGCTGTACTGTTTCCTCCAGAGCTCGCTGGCAAAAACAAGCTGAACATTGCAGCATTTCTGCAGTCTACCATCTATCATCATCATTCACTTGCAGGCTGATGACAATTCCAGGAGTTGTAGTTCATTAGCTGCAAAGGGTCCTCAATCTTATCAGTCATATGCAGACTAATGCTGATGAGAGCTAGTTCCTTTGCTCCGTCAATAAGAATACTCAAATAAGTAGAATGGGAAAGGGAATGGGACTCGGGAACAATAGTAACACGGATTATGAATTGAATTCTCCGGCAGTTCAGAATGCAACACGTGCACACTGAAAACAACAGCTCGAGAGCGGCATGTCAGCAAGCAATGATTTCACTGGTTAAGGTGCTCTTCGGATGACAATTAGTTTCAAACACATCACTGGCTTCATCAACTCATTCCTGGCACATAGGAAATTACTGCTTCTGATCAGACTCCATCTTGTCAGCCAGGAACTACAAACACTAAAACTATGGAAAACTACCTGTCACCATTTAGAAAAGAGACTGGAACTAATGAAGATACGAACAATGGTGGACGTACAGGGGTGTTCCTAGGGTTTTTGACACCTGAAACATGCTCCCTATCGTTAGAACGGGTGGCAGCACGTGAAGCGGGCTGGCTTCATCAAGGAACGACGGGTGGCAGCACATGAAGCGGGCATGGCTTCATCAGGGAACAAAGCGTGGTTTGTGGAGGTGGGTTTGTGGGGCTGACTAACACTGACTGGTGGACTGGAGGGCTGACTTAACACTGATTGGTGGACTGGTGCTGAAAAGCAGTATTTCCTGGAAAGATATTTTTAACTGCCACCTTTTAAGTGTTCTGCAGGGGTGCCCCCTGAGCAAATGTTTCAGTTGGTATCATGGTAGGGGCACTCCTTGGGACGTAGGAATAGTTACAAGTAAATATGAAAAACGGGTATAAAATACCAATGGTTATTATTTCCATATAAAGTTGTACACATGGCTATAAATAAATATCTCTTAGTTTGTCAATTGAACTAAAAATATTCCCTTTTATCTCTCTAGCTCCTCCTTGAACATCACCAACCATTGCGCTTATCATAGATCTGCATTGCTAACTTTACTAAGCAAGAGTACAGAACAGTACAGAACAGTGTAATCTGATTACATTGGAACCCATGTTGTGTATTAAAGTTGAGCAAAACTACAAGTTTCATTTGGAAAATCCATTTCGAATACATTTGAATAGGATTTTTTTTTCAATTTTCAAACACATTTTCAATCTAGTTTTAGAATTTTAGATTTTCTAATATTTGATTTTTCAAAGATAATTTCCAATTTTCAAAAATTTTTAAAATTCCACAGGATTGCAGATTCTCCTAACCAGCGATTCTGAATTGAACACCAGGTTTCCTTTCAAACACCAACTCATCAATATTTTTTATGTGTGGAGCCATATGGAATATCCATGTGAACAATAAGCATGCTTACACCCGGCAGGTTTACTCTACCACAACTGTTTAATATCACATTTCACACTCAATGTACATGTTATTGTCGTAATGAGTAAATATTGTTATCTGTTTCTACCTGTTTTGCTGTTATTCCAGTTGAAGGGCAATACCACCCCTAACTAAACTTTGCTATCTTGCAAGAATATCCATAAACCTCGCCCAGGTAAGGTTTATAGCACTCACTGCTGTCACCAAATGTACTTACCACCCTTTGTTCCCCCACTGCCTTATGCTTAACTTCCCTGCACGGAAGTCAAGCAGGAGGGCCTCAACCAGTATTCGCTACTGTGGCATTGCGCCTTCACAGTCACAGGAGCGAATTCGGTCGAGCCCCTCCTGCTTGACTTCCCTGCACAGTAAAGGCATGGAAGTTAAGCAGAAGGCAGCGGGAAAACAAAGGCTGGTAAGTACATTTGGGGATGGCAGTGAGTGCTAATAACCTTGTGAGATCGAGTTTTTATGGCAATTAGTAAATTTTAGTTTGGGGGGTAGAGATGTGCTTTAAAGGGAAGTTCAGTGCAAATAATATGATTTTTCAGAAAAAAGAGCAGTAGTTTTTCATCCCAATGAATTTAATCTGCCCATTCAGCATTTTGGTCTGTGTATAACTAATGCAACCAAAATACTGACTGTTTGCAGGACCCCTAGTAAGACCGTTATGGTCTTGCCCATGACCCACGCCTGGGTTATTTGAGTTGCCAGTAGAGATCGGAGCATCTTTGACCCATCCAACAGCCAATCAGTAGAAATTAATGTTAGGAACATTCCAGGAATAGTGCAGTCATCCTGGGAAGAAAAGGACCATTAGAACCTGAAATGTCAGCTCACTAATGTCAATAGCAGGAACAGCAGGGTATGAAATCAACTGATTTTTCAAAATGGGAGAGAATATGTAGAAACTAAGAAGGCATTACACAAACTAAGAATTTAACAATGTTGATAATTTCCACTGAACTGTCCCTTTAAACACTAATGCTGACCAGCCACTAAATAGGTTTCCAGGTTCCTGTAATGTTCATAACATAGCCCCGATCATTTTGCAGTTGATATTCGATTGAAAATGGCTAGACAAGGACAGAAATATCGGGTTTAAGTGACAGTTTTTTTTATATTAAATAGATTTGACAACAAGCGTTGAATCTAAGGTGCCTTTACCAGCAAAACTCCATATCTGAGATATGGACTTGGGGATTTGTGAGTAAGCAGATAAAGAATAATGACAGAATTGGGGAAAGATTTCTCTGGGACATCACCTTAAAACAATTTGGAATACTTCATCTTATATGCACTACTACTAACTACTGTAACAATGTGCACTATTGAATCAATGTGCACAACTGTATCAATGTGCACTACATAATCAAGGTGCACTACCTAATTTGAACTTCTGTATCAATGTTGCACTACTGCATCAAATTTCACTACTGTATCAACATACAAGACTACTAATATGAACTACAGTATCAATGTGCACTACTACTATGAACTACTTTATCAATGTGCACTACTACTAATATGAAACTACTGTAACAATGGGCACTACTACTAATATGAACTCCTGTATCAATGTGCACTGCTACTAATATGAACTACTGTATCAATGCGCACTACTAGTTATGAACTACTGTATCAATGTGGACTACTATTAATATTATGAACTACTGTATCAATGAACTACTACTAATTTGAACTACTGTATCAATATGCACCACTACTAATATGAACTACTGTATCAATGGGCACTACTACTAATATGATTTACTTTATCAATTTGCACTACTACTATATGAACTACTTTATCAATGTGCACTACTAGTACTATGAACTACTGTATCAATATGAACTATTTTTTCAATGTGCACTACTACTTATATGAACTATTGTATAAATGTGCACTACTAGTAATATTAACTACTATATCAATGTGCACTACTACTAATATGAACTACTTTATCAATGTGCACTACTTCTAATATTAACACTACGGTATCAATGTGCGGCTTTGGTGGTACAGTATTTCCCAATTTAAATTTCCATGCCTGAAGAGGTCCCTTTCTACATAGCACCTTGTTTGGTCCATATAATGATGGTAACATCCCTTTCTGGTTGAGTCATTAATATACTTTTAGAAATTATTTGTAGACACAACTTTTTCTATGTATCTAGAGAAAGACTAAAAGTATAAAGGCACTAAGACCATCAGAACATATTTACTAGTTATATCGCTTTACTCTTATAATCTAAGATTATATCGTTCCTCCAGATGTTATATTTATAGCCTCCATTTTGACCCAGTCTTAATAAATTCTCTTACGGATCAGAAAAACAAATCTGCATTACATAACAGTAATGTAAGGTAAAGTAGTACATAAACTGCCTGTATAATAAAAGAAATAAAACCTACTTCAGATTTAATGTTAATTGTAAGTTTATTACAAGAGCTAAAAATGTCAACTCAAAGTTTTCTTACATGTTCAACATGTTAGGCTGAGGCCATACTACAACGTGAACAATTGCACAGTTGTGTGCACACGCGTTAACGCGTGTTGTTTTCAACTTGTGTGTGAAATTTCTCCTATTTGCCCTTATCGGAGCACGTGCAAATCGCAACAAAAATTGTGATCGCATGTCGTCCAAAAAATGGATTACAGTGTAGCGGACATAAAATATGGGGCCACCCCATAGCCAACACTATTGGTGTGCTTTAAAAGTGCGATTGAATGGCAATTGCATTCGTCTTGAAATCGCACTAGTGTGACTTAGCCCTTAAAGGTGCATTATCCCTCCTATAATTGATATCCAACCTCATCATATCAGTGGCATTCCTTGGCTCTCCATAACATAGCTGTCTTCTCAGTGCAATGGCCCTTCACTCTCCTGCACCCCTATATATAGCTCCCCCACTCCCTATATAAAAGGAAAATGCTTTGAAAATCGAAGATTGGGGTAGCAATTAGCAATCTGATGACTGCATTCTTGAACAGAAGGCCACTGTGGTTAGCTCCCATAATACTGTTAGGATAACAAGTTGAAGATCTTCTACTTGTAATACAATAAAAACTTTGAGGAATTTGTTATACCTGATATGAAGATTTTAACTTTATGAGATATGGTCCACCTTCTCTGTAATAATAATGAAACAACAGTTTTCAGATAAGTAGAGGGTAATACTGCAACTTTGTACTCACTTATGCACTGCGCATGTAATAGAGTGCAAAGTGCGTTGGGACCTGTCAAAAAGCGAGAAGGGGCAGAGAGACCGGGTAAGTTCTTTACCTTCGTACCCTGCTCTTGCAAGTTTTATTGAAGATGGAGGAGAACAACCAGCTCCTTTACCACCCGTTTTTCAATAAAGCTGAATAGCACAAAGTTGTTTTTCACAGTGGAGATTTAATACTGTTTGCGTTACTAGTGTAACCACAGGGATTCCTTCATTTCAAGAATTCTTGGGGAGGTTATAATCATTTCTGTAGCATAACTTTAGGTGGTACAGAATTGGTTAAACAGCAAATTTTTATTCTCTAATTTGTACAATATCTGTACTTGTTTAGTTCTTGAAGATGTTTCGCTAGTCACCTGACTGGCTTTCTCAATTCAAATTGAAAACGTCTTCAAGAACTAAACTTCAAGTCCAGTTGATCCAATTGAATACACAACAGATTTTCAATGACCTGGATGAATGAGAACCATCACAACCTAATTTGTACAATGTTTGTGACTGCTGTAAACTAAATTTACCAACCAGAAATGTTCTTAGCTTTGAATCTAGTGCAGGAAGCATACTAAAATACTCCGAAAAATTGATCTGATAAGTAGAGGTAGTGAACTTTGCCTTCCTTTTTGAACATTTTTACTGGCTGACCTTTCTTCCCCAAAACATTTCTATGTAAAAAACTCTGATGGGTGCCTCCCTCTTCCCACAGGAAAACTATTTATAAATAGGAGTTTGATAAAGAAGATACAGCAGATGAGATGTCAAATCTTTTATAGGCTCACCGAAATAATTATATATTAATTGAATATTTGTAGTTTTAATGGAATTTAAAAGAATGGCATCCTACAGCACAGCAGAGACTGCTATGTCATTTTTAGCTATTGAACGTGGCCACCACACAGATTTTAGAAATGCAGGACACATATTATCTCTGGCAGTCTGGCTAATTAATATGATATATAAGGAATTTAGTATCCTCTAACTTCATTTGAATCTATATGTTTTGTGAGTGCTGGTGTCCTTTTACCCTGGATATATTCCACAGTAACGTATATTGACCTTTATCTTTTTAATTATACATGAGATGATTCTCATTGTGTATAATTAAAGTATGTATATCGGCCTAGTGTAATGAGTTGTTAAACTCTATAAAATGGACTAATACTATATATGTCCTTTTAAATTTGAAGTTCTTTACCTTTAAAGTAGATTTGACAAACTTTCCTTTAAAATTAACATGTGACTTTGTGATAAAAACACTGAAGGGGTATTTAAACGTCTCTCACTCTACACTGTATGTAAAGGATTAAGGACCAATATAGGTCCGAAACATGTAAGGCGTATTATAATAAAGGTTTACTTATTATGTTAATGCCTAAGCTTGCATATTCTTTCAGTCCCGATTAGAGATGGACCCTTTACTGAACTGAACTCGACTTTCAAACTAGTTCGTACTCGAACTAGTTCGTTTTCTTACTCGCGGGATTATTTTCGAAAATCCTTCCGACCTTTAGTAAAACTAGGACTGCCAATTTCAAAAACCCAGAAAAGACCGGTTTGAGGATTGCCAAACGGCCGACAATACCACGGCCATATGTTTGGGGGTCCCAGAGCTCGAAACAGGGACCCCCCTCCCGGGTCCTTAACAGGACCATTGTGGTCCTGACAAGGGCCCTTTGGGGCTTAAGGGGTCTCGCAGCTCGAAACCGGGACCCCTTCCCCAGCACTTACAAGTGCCATTGCGGCACTTGATTTCTGATTGCAAGCATGAAATTTTAACCAGTCACAATTGGATTTGGTCCTTCGGCAAACTTATAAAAAGAGCTGCAAACCTCTGTGGAGCTCAGAAGCCTCGCAGCTGATGGCCGAAGAAAGAAGACTTCGGATCACAAATCAAATCACAAATCCAATTGTGATTGTTTAATACTTCAATGCTTGCAATCATATGATCACAATTAACCAATCATATTTTTCAAATATGATTGGTTAAAGGGCAAGTCTAGCCTAAAAAAGTAACTTTTAATATGATTATTACCCCCAAACTTCACTTTCGCGAGGTTTCTAAAGGGGGGTCCCGATTCGAGCTGCGGGCCCCCTTAAGCCCCGAAGGGCCCTTGTCAGGGCCACAAGGGTCTTCTAAGTGCTGGAGAGGGGGCCCTGGGTTCGAGCTGCTGGACCTCTTAAGCCCCAAAGGGGCCTTGTCAGGGCCCCAATGGCACTAGTAAGTGACGGGGAGGGGGGTCCCAGTTTCAAAATGCGTAGCCCCTTAAGCCCCACTGGTTCTTGTGAGGACCCAGAAGGGGTCCTGGTTTTGTAAACTTACCGTACAGGCCTCTGGGACCTGGGAGATGGTCTGGGGAACACGTCCGTGTGCAGGTAACAGCAAAAAAAGGGACGTATCGCACATGGGTGCTACTTCCAGTTTCCGTGGGCCTCTTTCGGTTATCCTTGAACGTTCGGCAATCCTCGAGTGGACGATTTAGAAAATCACAGAATGGCTGGGGATTCCCAAAATCGGCCGCTTGAGGATTGCTGAACGGCCAACAAAACCGCAGTTGGATGTTCGGGGGTCCCACAGCTCAAAACCAGGACCCCTTCTGGGTCCTCACAAGAACCATTGTGGGGCTTAAGGGGCTACGCATTTTGAAACTGGGACCCCCCTCCCCGTCACTTACTAGTGCCATTGGGGCCCTGACAAGGCCCCTTTGGGGCTTAAGAGGTCCAGCAGCTCGAACCCAGGGCCCCCCTCTCCAGCACTTAGAAGTACCCTTGTGGCCCTGACAAGGGCCCTTCGGGGCTTAAGGGGTCCCGCAGCTCGAATCGGGACCCCCCTTTAGAAACCTCGCGAAAGTGAAGTTTTGGGGGTAATAATCATATTAAAAGTTACTTTTTTTAGGCTAGACTTGCCCTTTAACCAATCATATTTGAAAAATATGATTGGTTAATATGTGATCATATGATTGCAAGCATTGAAGTATTAACCAATCACAATTGGATTTGTGATTTGATTTGTGATCCGAAGTCTTCTTTCTTCGGCCATCAGCTGCGATGGCTTCTGAGCTCCACAGAGGTTTGCAGCTCTTTTTATAAGTTTGCCGAAGGACCAAATCCAATTGTGACTGGTTAAAATTTCAATGCTTGCAATCAGAAATCAAGTGCCGCAATGGCACTTGTAAGTGCTGGGGAAGGGGTCCCGGTTTCGAGCTGCGAGACCCCTTAAGCCCCAAAGGGCCCTTGTCAGGACCACAATGGTCCTTGTAAGGACCCGGGAGGGGGTCCCTGTTTCGAGCTCTGGGACCCCCAAACATATGGCCGTGGTATTGTCGGCCGTTTGGCAATCCTCAAACCGGTCTTTTCTGGGTTTTTTGAAATTGGCAGTCCTAGTTTTACTAAAGGTTCGGAAGGATTTTCGAAAATAATCCCGCGAGTACAGAAAATCGAACTAGTTCGAGTACGAACTAGTTTGAATAGTCCGAGTTCAAGTAAAGGGTCCATCTCTAATCGGGACTTGAAAGAATATGCAGCTTAGGCATTTAACATAATAAGTAAACCTTTATTATAATACGCCTTACACGTTTCGGACCTATATTGGTCCTTAATCCTGTACATACAGTGTTAGAGTGAGAGACGTTTAAATACCCCTCTCAGTGTTTCATCACAAAGTCACATGTTAATTTTTAAAGGAAAGTTTGTCAAATCTACTTCTTAAAGGTAAAGAACTTCAAATTTAAAAGGACATATATAGTATTAGTCCATTTTATAGAGTTTTAACACTCATTACACTAGGCCGATATACATACTTTAATTATACACACTGAGAATCATCTCATGTATAATTAAAAAAGATAAAGGTCAATATACGTTACTGTGGAATATATCACAGTGTAAAAGGACACCAGCACTCACAATAACATATAGATTCAAATGAATAGTTAGAGGATACTAATATTCCTTATATATCATATTAATTAGCCAGACTGCCAGAGATAATATGTGTCCTGCATTTCTAAAATCTGTGTGGTGGCCACGTTCAATAGCTAAACATGACATAGCAGTCTCTGCTGTGCTGTAGGATGCCATTTCTTTTAAATTCCATTAAAACTACAAATATTCAATTAATATATAATTATTTCGGTGAGCCTATAAAAAAGATATTGACATCTCACTTTGCTGTATCTTATCATCAAACTCCTATTTTATAAAATAGTTTTCCTGTGGGAAGAGGGAGGCACCCATCAGAGTTTTTTACATAGAAATGTTTTGGGGAAGAAAGGTCAGCCAGTAAAAATGTTCAAAAAGGAAGGCAAAGTTCACTACCTCTACTTATCAGATCAATTTTCTTGGAGTATTTTTAGTATGCTTCCTGCACTAGATTCAAAGCTAAGAACATTTCTGGTTGGTAAATTTAGTTTACAGCCAGTCACAAACATTGTACAAATTAGGTTGTGATGGTTCTCATTCATCCAGGTCATTGAAAATCTGTTGTATTCAATTGGATCAACTGGACTTGAAGTTTAGTTCTTGAAGACGTTTTCAATTCTGAATTGAGAAAGCCAGTCAGGTGACTAGCGAAACATCTTCAAGAACTAAACAAGTACAGATATTGTACAAATTAGAGAATAAAAATTTGCAGGAATCCCTGTGGTTACACTAGTAACGCAAACAGTATTAAATCTCCACTGTGAAAAACAACTTTGTGCTATTCAGCTTTATTGAAAAACGGGTGGTAAAGGAGCTGTGTCTTTCCTCCCCATCTTCAATAAAACTTGCAAGAGCAGGGTACGAAGGTAAAGAACTTACCCGGTCTCTTGCCCCTTCTCCGCTTCTTCTGACAGGTCCCAACGCACTTTGCACTCTATTCACATGCGCAGTGCATAAGTGAGTACAAAGTTGCAGTCATTACCCTCTACTATCTGAAACTGTTGTTTCATTATTATTACAGAGACTGGTGGACCATATCTC
The DNA here is from genome assembly GCA_019447015.1 of Hymenochirus boettgeri. NCBI lineage: Eukaryota > Metazoa > Chordata > Amphibia > Anura > Pipidae > Hymenochirus > Hymenochirus boettgeri. Next base: position 76,997,758 of record CM033470.1, read on the forward strand.
ATAAAGTTAAAATCTTCATATCAGGTATAACAAATTCCTCTAAAGTTTTTATTGTATTACAAGTAGAAGATCTTCAACTTGTTATCCTAACAGTATTATGGGAGCTAACCACAGTGGCCTTTCTGTTCAAGAATGCAGTCATCAGATTGCTAATTGCCTACCCCAATCTTCGATTTTCAAAGCATTTTCCTTTTTATATAGGGAGTGGGGGAGCTATATATAGGGGTGCAGGAGAGTGAAGGGCCATTGCACTGAGAAGACAGCTATGTTATGGAGAGCCAAGGAATGCCACCTGAATGATGAGGTTGGATATCACTTATAGGAGGGATAATGCACCTTTAAGGGCTAAGTCACACTAGTGCGATTTCAAGACGAATGCAATTGCCATTCAATCGCACTTTAGAAGCACACAATAGTGTTGGGCTATGGGGCTGGCCCCATATTTATTGTCCGCTACACTGTAATCCATTTTTTGGACGACATGCGATCACAATTTTTGTTGCGATTTGCACGTGCTCCGATAAGGGCAAATAGGAGAAATTTCACACACAAGTTGAAAACAACACGCGTTAACGCGTGTGCACACAACTGTGCAATTGTTCACGTTGTAGTATGGCCTCAGCCTAACATGTTAGAACATGTAAGAAAACTTTGAGTTGACATTTTTTAGCTCTTGTAATAAACTTTACAATTAACATTAAATCTGAATGTAGGTTTTATTTTCTTTTATTATTTACAGGCAGTTTATGTACTACTTTACCTTACATTACTGTTATGTAATGCAGATTTGTTTTTTCTGATCCGTAAGAGAATTTATTAAGATCTGGGTCAAAATGGAGGCTATAAATATATTACATCTGGAGGAACGATATAATCTTAGATTATAAGAGATAAAGCAGATATAACTAGTAAATATGTTCTGATGGGTCTTAGTGCCTTTAAGTACTTTTAGTCTTTCTCTAGATACATAGAAAAAGTTGTGTCTACAAAATAATTTCTAAAAGTATATTAATGACTCAACCAGAAAGGGATGTTTACCATCATTATATGGACCAAACAAGGTGCTATGTAGAAAGGGACCTCTTCAGGCATGGAAATTTATATTGGGAAATACTGTACCACCAAAGCCGCACATTGATACAGTAGTTAATATTAGAAGTAGTGCACATTGATAAAGTAGTTCATATTAGTAGTAGTGCACATTGATATAGTAGTTAATATTACTAGTAGTGCACATTTATACAATAGTTCATATAAGTAGTAGTGCACATTGAAAAAATAGTTCATATTGATACAGTAGTTCATAGTACTAGTAGTGCACATTGATAAAGTAGTTCATATTAGTAGTAGTGCACATTGATAAAGTAAATCATATTAGTAGTAGTGCCCATTGATACAGTAGTTCATATTAGTAGTGGTGCATATTGATACAGTAGTTCAAATTAGTAGTAGTTCACATTGATACAGTAGTTCATAATATTACTAGTAGTCCACATTGATACAGTAGTTCATATTACTAGTAGTGCGCATTGATACAGTAGTTCATATTAGTAGCAGTGCACATTGATACAGTAGTTCATATTAGTAGTAGTGCACATTGATACAGTAGTTCATATTAGTAGTAGTGCCCATTGTTACAGTAGTTCATATTAGTAGTAGTGCACATTGATAAAGTAGTTCATAGTAGTAGTGCACATTGATACTGTAGTTCATATTAGTAGTCTTGTATGTTGATACAGTAGTGAAATTTGATGCAGTAGTGCAACATTGATACAGAAGTTCAAATTAGTAGTAGTGCACCTTGATTATGTAGTGCACATTGATACAGTTGTGCACATTGATTCAATAGTGCACATTGTTACAGTAGTTAGTAGTAGTGCATATAAGATGAAGTATTCCAAATTGTTTTAAGGTATGTCCCAGAGAAAATCATTTCCCCAATTCTGTCATTATTCTTTATCTGCTTTACTCACAAATCCCCAAGTCCATATCTCAGTATATGGAGTTTTGCTGGTAAAGGCACCTTAGATTCAACGCTTGATTGTCAAATCTATTTAATATAAAAAAAACTGTCACTTTAACCTCCCGATATTTTCTGTCCTTGTCTAGCCATTTTACAATCGAATATCAACTGCAAAATGATCGGGGCTATTGTTATGAACATTACAGGAATCCTGGAAACCTATTTAGTGGCTGGTCAGCATTAGTGTTTAAAGGGACAGTTCAGTGGAAATTATCAACATTTGTTAAATTGTTAGTTTGTGTAATGCCTTCTTAGTTATTCTACATATTCTCTCCCATTTTGAAAAATCAGTTGATTTCATACCCTTTGCTGTTCCCTGCTATTGACATTAGTGAGCTGACATTTCAGGTTCTAATGGTCCTTTTTCTTCCCAGGATGCACTACTTCCTTGGAATGTTCCTAACATTAATTTCTACTGATTGGCTGTTGGATGGGTCAAAGATGCTCAGATCTCTACTGAGCAACTCAAATAACCCAGGCGCTGGGTCATGGGCAAGACCATAACGGTCTCTACTAGGGGTCCTGCAAACAGTCAGTATTTTGGTTGCATTTAGTTATACACAGACAAAATGCTGAATGGGCAGATTAAATTCATTGGGATGAAAAACTACTGCTCTTTTTTCTGAAAAGCATATGTATTTGCACTGAACTTCCCCTTTAAAGCACATCTCTACCCCCCAAACTAAATTTTACTAACCTGCAGGGAATTGCCATAAACCTCGATCTCACAAGGTTTATAGCACTCACTGCCATACCCAAATGTACTTACCAGCCTTTGTTTTCCCGCTGCCTTCTGCTTAACTTCCATGCCTTTACTGTGCAGGGAAGTCAAGCAAGAGGGGCTCGACCGGAATTCGCTCCTGTGACTGTGAAGGCGCAATGCACAGTAGCGAATACTGGTTGAGGCCCTCCTGCTTGACTTCCGTGCAGGGAAGTTAAGCATAAGGCAGTGGGGGAACAAAGGCTGGTAAGTACATTTGGTGACAGCAGTGAGTGCTATAAACCTTACCTGGGCGAGGTTTATGGATATTCCTTGCAAGATATCAAAGTTTAGTTTAGGGGTGGTATTGCCCTTCAACTGGATATTAACAGCAAAACAGGTAGATAACAGATAACAATATTTACTCATTACGACAATAACATGTACATTGAGTGTGAAATGTGTATATTAAACAGTTGTGGTAGAGTAAACCCTGCCGGCTGTAAGCATGCTTTACTGTTCACATGGATATTTTCCATATGGCTCCACAACATAAAAAATATTGATGAGTTCTGGTTTTGAAAGGAACCTGGTGTTCAATTCAGAATCGCTGGTTAGGAGAATCTGCAAATCCTGTGGAATTTTAAAAATTTTTGAAAATTGGAAATTATCTTTGAAAAATCAAATATTAGAAAATCTAAAATTCTAAAACTAGATTGAAAATGTGTTTGAAAATTGAACAAATTCCTATTCAAATGTATTCGAAATGGATTTTCCAAATGAAACTTGCTAGTTTTGCTCAACTTTAATACACAACATGGGTTCCAATGTAATCAGATTACACTGTTCTGTACTGTTCTGTACTCTTGCTTTAGTAAAGTTAGCAATGCAGATCTATGATAAGCGCAATGGTTGGTGATGTTCAAGGAGGAGCTAGAGAGATAAAAGGGAATATTTTTTAGTTCAATTGACAAACTAAGAGATATTTATTTATAGCCATGTGTACACTTTATATGGAAATAATAACCATTGGTATTTTATACCCGTTTTTCATATTTACTTGTAACTATTCCTACGTCCCAAGGAGTGCCCCTACCATGATACAAACTGAAACATTTGCTCAGGGGGCACCCCTGCAGAACACTTAAAAGGTGGCAGTTAAAAATATCTTTTTCCAGGAAATACTGCTTTTCAGCACCAGTCCACCAATCAGTGTTAAGTCAGCCCTCCAGTCCACCAGTCAGTGTTAGTCAGCCCACCACACCCACCTCCACAAACCACGCTTATGTTCCCTGATGAAGCCATGCCCGCTTCATGTGCTGCCACCCGTCTGTTCCTTGATGAAGCCATGCCCGCTTCACGTGCTGCCACCCGTCTACCGATAGGCAGCATGTTTCAGGTGTCAAAAACCCTAGGAACACCCCTGTACGTCCACCATGTTTCTGTACTTCATTAGTTCCAGTCTCTTTTCTAAATGGTGACAGGTAGTTTTCCATAGTTTTAGTGTTTGTAGTTTCCTGGCTGACAAGCTGGAGTCTGATCAGAAGCAGTAATTTCCTATGTGCCAGGAATGAGTTGATGAAGCCAGTGATGTTGTTTGAAACTAATTGTCATTCCGAAGAGCACCTTAAACCAGTGAAATCATTGCTTGCTGACATGCCGCTCTCGAGCTGTTGTTTTTCAGTGTGCACAGCTTGTTGCATTCTGAACCTGCCGGAGAATTCAATTCATAATCTCGTGTTACTCATTGTTCCCGAGTCCCATTCCCTTTCCCATTCTACTTATTTGAGTATTCTTATTGACGGAGCAAAGGAACTAGCTCTCATCAGCATTAGTCTGCATATGACTGATAAGATTGAGGACCCTTTGCAGCTAATGAACTACAACTCCTGGAATTGTCATCAGCCTGCAAGTGAATGATGATGAATAGATGGTAGACTGCAGAAATGCCTGCAAATGTTCAGCTTTGTTTTTGCCAGCGAGCTCTGGAGGAAACAGTACAGCTACCACAGCCATAGAGACAAAGACTAAGCATTAAATGCGTTTATATCCGGCAAGCTATGGCCCAATATAATGCTATTTAGGTATTTTAAAATAAATGAATTGAACACAATCCTGTTTCTATACTGAATGATTGATTCTTATCCTTTTCAATTAAAATAGAATAATGTGTGATGTGGGCTGCAGACGGTAATGTTTACAATGAGGCACACACAGCACGTGCCTAGGGGTGGCTGTGGTATAGGGATCAGTGTTTCCTCTAAGGTGTGCACTTGTGCGTGCGCACACAATTCTGCTGGCCTGCACACACAGGTAAAAGTGGTGCACACACAAAAATCTTTTGGAGAAGTGCTGCGGTATGTAGCGTACACAATTTAATTTTGTATGCGCACAGAAAATTTATATCTGCGCACACATACAATTTCCAATTAGAGGGAACATTGATAGGGATGGCTGTCAGTTTCTGCATCTTTTTAATCCCCTGCTATTTGTTTGATATCCCATGAATTACAGTAAATATTTCTCAAATTCTAGCATTATAGCATAGATAAAATTTATTTTTTTCCCTAACGAAAAAATGGGGGTGGGGTTGGAGGTGTGGCTTATGTTAAGGGGAGGGTTTAAGGGTGCTAATCTTTTTGTGCCTATTGGCTCCTGAGATCTAAATCTGTTCCCCCAGGTGTAGGAATCTTTGCAAGACAATTTTTAAAATCTCCTTTTATAAAAAAGGACTCTATAGATTCATTAAAGGAAACCTCTCCTTCTAAAATGATTTTTTTTTTCCTTGGAAAAGCTCAACAAAAAAACCTACAAATATTTTTTTTTGCAAACCTGCACACTGCATGAATTAATCACACAATCTGCTCCTTTATCTTTCTATCTCTGGTGCTTTTCCTCTTAATCAGTTCTAGCTCAATACACTTCATTGGTTTGTCAAGTGTCACTGTCAATGGTCAATGTTGCCAAAGGGAATTAAGTCTCACACAAACGAAACCCTCTGCAGATCTGAAACAACAAGACTCCGCGGCCAGAGTGTGATGGAGAAATCTGGAAGCAGATTTTTCCTGAGCTGCAATTTATTACTTTCTAGGATTCATTATAGATCAACATGAGTTCCTATATGAGAATATATAAAGATTGGACACTGATTAGAGCAGGATTTTCTGCAGTTGTAACAGAATTGATCACACACATAATACACATTGGAACAAAGCAGGCCTGTGCATATCTTGAAATGAATTTGTCTCTGTCAGAGCAGAATAATCCACAAGGGAACTCTGGGCACCTGCCTAGGGCCCAGGAAACTTCTGGGGGCCCAGCTTCAGAAGCAGTACCAAAATTACAGTCTATACAATATATGTAGCAAAAAAAGGGGCCCCGAAATGATGGCCCTGCCTTGGGCCCCATATGATCTTAATGCATCTCTGGTCTCTGTATTTTGATTCAATTCTTCTGTATAATGATTTGTAAAGCTCTTTGTATATTATTTCCATGGTAATCATTTTAGCAAATTGCTACAATCTTATTAAAGATTCCTGTACAGGTCACTGTATGTAGAAAGCATTGTGAATGTGTAAATGGTACCATGATTTACATCTACACATCTAAAGGATAAAATTACATTTTCCTGACTTAGTTTACATGATTTAAACAATGTTTTAATTCATTGATATTCTTTGACAGCAGTTCAGCAGTTTACAGACAGTAAATTGTATGAGAGCAGACAATCCTGTCACTTCCTTATCGACTCACCCAATCAGCACAGCAAAGTGATGAGGAAACTCATGATCTATTTTGTATCTCCAGGGATGAAGCATACTGTTTATGGAGGAAGGGTGGAACCATTCAGGGAGGGACTAACCGAAATGGTGTGGTGAAAGATTTTCCTGACTGCAGTACTGAATCTGGATAGATTAATCTGCTTTTTATATTCATATGTCATCTCATACTGCAGGAACTGGAAACAACTTGCACATTATATCGCGTAATTCAAAATGTTCTATTGCATATGACAGTGGTAAATGAGTCAATGGCATTTGCTTTTACACAGAATTACACAGATTAGTTAAATGCAATATGTGGGAACTGTGGAAAAAAAATTCCCAGAAATTTGGGGAAATATTTAATTAACCTGTAGAATAAGCTTTATACACCTTATATATGCCACGTTCTATAGAAATCACTGGGGGAGGGGGGAATTATAACAAATAATTTCATTAACCTACTGTAATCTTCTGCAATTGTATATTTGTAACAAGCTTAGTCTCAGGTAGCATTAACACACTTTGTTTAAAACTGAACACATATCATATCAGCAGGCTGAAACGCTGGGCAGTATATAAAATGGAAGCATGGGGGGGCTGAATTGATGTTAGTACATCACATAACATGCTATTGCTGTCAAATTGATTAGTGTCAACTCACTGTCAACTCATGTTGCTTCTAAAGCTTATTAAAGGACAACTAAAGTGAAAAAAACAACCTGGGCTAGAAACAAAGTTTACATTGCATTGTATTTAATGCACCTACTCAATGTGACATCAGCCCAATGACAGTGAAGATATGTGGTTTTGGTTTTAAAGTAGTCCCATGGGGGTTATCATCTTGGCTCCTCCTCCTGTACCCATTGAGTATCGCACATGCCCAATAGCCATGTCTTAGGGACTGAAGATAAATAGCAATATCATCTCTATTTTGCATGTACTGTATACTTACTTATCAGAACCAATTAAAGGACAACTCCACCCTCATAAGAACATCTTTTAGAAAGAATGGCCTCTTTAAAATATGTTGATATATCATAGTTTGTCCTATGAATTCATTGCTGTATGCCTGCTATGCTTCTGAATGCCTCATGGAAACTGAGAAATTTAGAAACCTGTACTGAGCAGGTACTGAGCCTGAGCATGCTCAGAAGAGGCAGACAGGGGAACAACATTCAGTCATTGGCTGTGATGTCAACTGTCAAATCCATAACTGACAGTTGCTAACTGGAAGAACCAGGAAGCAGAAACAGGGGAAACAGGACATTGTGCAGGATTTCAGGTTACACTTATATATTTCAGATTTCAAACTATTACTGTTTAGGGTTTTGGGGGGTGATTTACCTTTATGTAAGTTTTCATTTTGGGGCTGGACTTGCCCTTTAAGGGAATAGTCCATTAAAATGTGAAGTGTTCCTTTAATATATTGATTGAAGACCGGGAGGTTAAGGATCTATGCCTTACCTCCTGTTCTTCAAACAATTCACCAGGAACGAGGTACTGCCAGCTTTTTTGTTTTTTATAATATAGGGTTGTGCAAATCATTTGCCTTTCTCATGACTTTGTTAAAGGCAGTGGTGTAACTAGGATAGTCCTGCATTAAAATATGATGGGGCCCCTATCCGTGCATCATCTACAGTTTTATAGAAGGAGGCTATATCTGTCTTAGGAAAAATAAGAAGATGGAGCCCCCTTGGCTCCGGTGCCCCCCTGTGGTTGATCTCACTGCTCCCCTGATAGTTAAAGGAGAATTCCGCCTCACAAATATACAGTTTTACATACATTCTTCTAACTTTCCTGCCTTTAGTTCTTTAGTTACATCCTTTATCACTCTCTCTATGGGCTGCTTTATCATTATTCTGTTTTGCCCCACATCCTAACATTCTTTTGTGTCAATGAATACTGTTAGAGTAGTAAAAGAAGGTGGATCTGGAAGGTCCTCAAGGTTGTTTTGAGGGATTGCACTGCCTTCTTAATTCATACAGGGAGTCTGAGCAAATGTAACACTTGTTAAAATATATCAGTTGGGTTGAGGGCAGGCAACTGACAATTGACCAGTTTTGTTTGTTTAAGGGTGGACATGCCCTTTAAATTCGCACTAACTGTGGAAAATTGCCGGGCCCCTCTTAGTAAATGCGGCCGATAGCTACTTATAGTTTGGAGAGTGTACATCTATGCTCTCTTTACATAATCAACATTTAGTGAGCAGCTGGTTAGAATCTTTCTGTTTTTAACTGTACCTGCTTCCTACTATATTATGTATTTGTTAATGTTATTAAGTGTTGTAATTCTATGGTAACAACAATGGCAGAAAAAAATATAATAGTTATGCAGCCAAGTGACTATTATAAGTATATAAACCACTGTTGCTCCATAAAAACTTCTCTCACTTATATATATTCCAGGAGATTCAAAATAGAAATACTCCACTTCTACTTTGGTATTTTGTCAGATTGCGAAACCAGGGATTCACATGGCTTTAATGTCCCCTACAATACCACATTAACAGGGAGATTCAATAAAATTCTTATTGTTTAAAATGGTGTTGATTTTGCCACAACCAATCAGAACTTATTTAACATTTGAAAGCTAACATCTGATTGGTTGTGGCAAAATTAGCACCATTTTAAACGATAAGAACTTTTATTGAATAAACCTGAAGGACTTTTATTGAATAACCCTGTAAGTTTTGCACTACAAGGAGGCACAAAACTTAACTTTAGGAGATGCACTATTTCCCCAAAAAATTGGAAATTGCACAGTGCCCTAAAATAAGTGTTAAACTCATCTTAACCCTAGGTAGCGAGGAGTTTGCACTTATTTTTCCCTATATTGAATCTCCCTGATTATATATAAATAAATATCATGACTAGAGATGGTCTAAACTCGAACCTGAACCCAGTTCTGAATTGGATTTTATGGATCCAGACAAACACAGACTTTTCAGATTTCACGGTTTTTTTTGATCCACAGAAGTTTTTTTTGATAATTATTGAACCTTATTATTGAACCTAATTATTAAATATGCTCGAAAGTAGCATGTGTGTGGAAAAAGTATTTTTTTCCTTTTTTTTTGTTCTAGCTATTTGTAAGTGTGCCCCAGACCATTTTCCAGGTTTCAGAGGCATGTACCGTAAGTTACCATTGCTATTTATACCTTTATTTAAAGGTATGAGGGGGGGAGGGGAGGGCAGAGGTATTCCTGTTTGGGGTCTAGACTTGCCAGAGAGTAAAAGAAAAAAGTTCCCTGCTGCTGCAAACAAGGGGGTAAAGAGAAAGGGCTGTGCACAATCTCTCTCTTCCCCACGCTGTGACAGCATCTTAAGGAGGTAAGGAGTATAAATTCCTGCCATTTAATGTGCTGCTCTGTATATTTGGAGGGGGGAAGGGTCTTACTGGTCAAAGTACGTCACAGCTGTATTTTGCTCTTCTGCTGCTGCCAGACATTTGATGACTTGAGTTGGGAGGAGAGAGGAGCTGCTAGACAGTTTACATAGAAAGCAACTAGAAATGAAACACACACTCCTCCTCCCTCCCTCCTCCCAGCAGTGTCCAGGTCCTGGTGTATGGGAAGATGTCCTCATTTAATTTTCAAAAATGTTCACACATCTAGATTTCCTTAGCTTAGCATGTGAACAGTTTATCAGCTTCCCCTTTATTTTATTGCCAATTTGTAGCAGCTTATTATTACAATGTTGTGGTTGGGCCTCGAGTTTGGCATCACTGAGCTAAAGACATCATTCTAGGCTTCTTTAAAAGGTAGGAGAGTTCTTTTAAATAGAGGACACTTGTATGGAGACCGCAGTTACCCTTTAATGCCATTAAAATATGATTTTTAAAAAATGCATTTAAACAATTAAAAATTTAAAAGGAACAACCATGTTCTGATATGGTCTATAAATATATATAGCGCACTTTCAGTACAGGACAATTTGGTCTCACTGTACCTTTACTTTCTGTTCTGTATATATTTGACCTTTAGCGTTTGTTGCTTCAATATGGTACCTTTACCATCTGTTATCTCACTGTGGCCAGCTAATCTTCCTATGAGGTAGACTATGCCAGGGAAGTAGGAACCCCTATTTCCACCTCCCTGGGTGACAGTTTGCAGGAGCAGTGCACTGTAAAGGTACCTGTGTGATTAATTAATCACCATTAATTATAGTCTGTGCCAATAATTGTATCAGTATCTGGGTTCCAAACAGTTATCAGAGTCTGTGCCTATTTTTTATAAGTGCCTGGATTCTAACAAGTTAGAGTCTGTGCCAATGATGCTCAGCGAAGGGCTTTTTGCTCCTTTTGGCCCCTCTCTGTGTACTAGTCTGTGTGTAACATGTCTGAGTTGGTGGGTGTTATGGGGGGCATCATCATCATGCAAGCAGAGGGCCGTGACAGAACGTCGTGGGAAAGAGGCAAAGTAAGCAGTGATCGGTAGTTTTTTTTACAAAGTACTATAGCAATTGGAGGTGGGTGAGGGAGCCCTACACTACAGAAATTTTTTTCGGGTGGACATGTCCTTTGAAATGTGCTAATTTCAGAAAAAAATGGAAGAAAGAATTGTTTTTTTTAAAAATGTAAATGTCAAACTGCTAATATTCAGGGTTTTGTTCACAAGGTTATTTTTATTTTCTGACTAATAACATATAACTGGTACCATTTTATTGCAGAATCTGACACACAAGTAGGATGAAGGATCTTAGATGACAGACATCTTAAACAAAGACCACTTACTGTATTAAATCTGTCAACATGTTCTCTTTCATATCCAAACATAAATACATGTTTTGTTTTCTTAAAAATAAGCTTTGTTAGTTTAACTCTGGTCATTTTAGAATATCTGCGCTGTCACTTGGACAAGGTAATCTAATGGCCTTCAATTTCAACTCTGTAAATGTGCAAATACTTATCACAAGTAAAACCCATCAGTGCAGCAGCGGTATGGCTGTGCGAACAGATCAAGATCTCATAAGAAGGACATTGTGGCAAATCTCTAACTGTCAACACTTTCACATTTAAGGCTAAACCGCCTTGTTACAGTATTTCTTGGAATTTCTAAGCAATAATATTGAGTTGCAAGTCAGCTTCTTGATTCTCTCATATTTCATGTCATATTTGATAATTATGATAATCTGTCTATTTTGCATATGGCTTCTGCTGACAAAATAATTATAAATGTAGCATATTCTTCTGTCAAACATTCCATTTATCTAAGCAGAAATCAATTCTCTCTTGCAAAAACGGTAATTTACTAGATTAGCAGCTCTGCAGATGTTTATGGTGTAAATAATAGCAAAGTACAATAGAGCCTTTCAGTTTTACATTTTACTTCCTAAACAGAATTTGTTGAATATATTGTTAGCAAAAGAAATCACTGCTGAAAAATCAGCAATCTGAAGTGAATATATGACTTGTTTTCATGCATAATAATAAAAGGGATAATGCGCCCCTTACAATGTGATATAAGGATATTACGTCACCGAGTTCCCAGGCCATATAAAAGGGAAGGAAACTCTGAGGTAACTTAATCCTGGTTGACCTGATGTTGGGAATGAAAGTAAAACATGGTCTGTTTGTTCTACTTTTAAAACAACAGTTTTACTTTTTAAAAACATTATGGGGTTGAAAAGTTGAACAGCCAGAATGGTATGGGAGCAGCAGTAAACATTATCTTTTGATAATCGCTCAGAAAACATTCTTATAATAATAATTTAAGGCTCTTATTTTCTTATAATAATATTTAATATGCATAAAATAGCTAAGCAATATACAACTAAGATTTTTATAAAAACTCTCTTAAAGTGCATTTATACTGAAAAAAAGACTTTGCCTTATTTTAATCTATAAATAAATACATGCAAGTAGTCCTTACTCGGAGGTGTGTGTAGAGCTGCATGCCTTTAATGTTTTGATCAGCCCAAGTATAACCCCCCCATTATTAACTAACTCAGACTTCGATCTGACATGACTTTTAGGAAGTCAAACATGCTCAGTAATCACTCTGTGGCAAAAGTGGGTGGGGTATTTCCCACCATGCAATTCTCACATACCAACTGACACTATTGCAGTTATAGCAAACTGCACACAGCAGAAGAGTTTATAATAATAATAAACTTGATTGACAGCTAAACTGTAAATTGCTTCAAATTGTATATATAAAGAAATAGGGGACAGATCAACAGCTATAAAAAAAAACAAAACAGTGATGGTTGGGGAGAATTATAGTTTACAGTAATAGGCAATTTAAAAAAAAAAAAAAAACGATTTTCCCAGTATAAATACTTTTAATACGACAAATAGAGTGGATATTAGATATTTATTGTAATGAAATGAGAAATAAATTCTAATAATAAAGTAGGTTTGAGTGATCACATATATAATGAGAGCATAGAATGTAAAATATTCAGCTTTTAAAAGTTAGTACATAAAATAAATCCAAGCTGATCCTTTAACCTGTCTCTTGTTCTGTCCAACGGTACTCTACAACTGGTGATGTCAATGAGAATCGTACCCAATAAACACTTGACCTGCTTGAAATGCTTGAAAGTTTCGCTCACATGAGAAAAGCTTGGGAAGATGATGAGCAGCATACAGAGTAATGATAATATAAGAAACGGTATATTACTGGCCTCTCTAAGTTATTTGTAACCAAACATTTCTAACCTAACATCGCTGTATGAAATAACATTTTGTCAGTACAGTATTTCTGTAGTTACTTTCACCTCTTCCTCCCACAAAATAACCTTCTCACTTTTTAAAGCCTGCTGAGCATGCCTGGCCCACTGAGAGGAGGGATATATAAGTAAGAAAGATTTTTTTTTTATACACACATATCTTTGGTTAGGGATTTCTTACAAAATCAAGTGATATAAGTTTAGTTTTTAGATCATAGATTCAATTGTCATAGAAGGTACAGTATTATAAACACCAATCCTTAAGTCATATAACTATTTTATATGACAGTATTAATAGTTTACATTATTAGGTATCCAAGTCTTAATGCAACATATTTAATGAAATCAGCATAATAATGTGCTGACTTAATACATCTTAACTTTTTTATGACAACCCAGATGTGAATATATGCTGGGGTGAAAAGCAAAGAAATCAAATTATTTGGTTACCTAGCATGATAAATGGAATTCCGAGGAAAGTAGAGTTGTATTTCCCACCAGTTAAATTGATGATTCCAGCAGCAGTAAGTGTAGAAAGACTGATAGTTACCAATCCAAGGAGGCCAAGCCATGGTTTGCTTCGGACACAGTCTTGCATGGAGCAGCAGATGACAGCCAGTGAGACAACTAAGGCAAGGCTTGTGATCAGGTAGCGCTCCGAAACCCTGCTGGTTTTTTGAAAGTCCTGTCCGAGAGATGAAGATGTGAATGGATACATTTTTATCTCCCTATTTAATTTCTGAAAGGTTTCCACAGTTTCACAGAAAATAGATTCCCATTTTTCTGCAACCACTTCATTAAGAGAGTTGATTGCCTGAAGGTAATATGTGAGTTGAATGGCCTCAGCTGACTTCACTCGATCTTTGCTGTGAACCGTGACACCGCCCAGCTGGTGTCCATTATAAACTTCCTTTCCATCCTTTAACATTGTGATAGGGTAGGTTATGACATAGTTTGTTCTGTTTTGTGAGTGAGCTGCCTTCAGTTCCTCCAAAATGTGCACTATATCATCCACTATGCAGGTCTTATCATTGCTCAACATGCAAATGTGTGCAAAAGTATAGTTAAAGCCCGGTCTATGAACTTGAATCTTTTTGACGGCTGAATGCAACTAAAGGAGAAAAAAAAAAGAAAGAGAAAGAAATATAGAAAGGAAAATAAAGACAACCTAAATAAAAAGTTTGTATTATGGAATGGTATAATACACAAATGTATGTAAGGATGTTTCACACTGAGGTTCTATTAGCTATCTGCTCAGTAAGAAAAGGAGATTTGTATATTGGGGACAGATAGTTAAAAACAAACTGGTTGGTTAGGGCAGATGTAAATATCTAATTTTTCTCCTGCATTTAACATTTCTATATATTCGGTTTAATGTAAACTTACAGGGCGATTCAATAAAAGATCTTATGGTTAAAAATGGTGCTAATTTTGCCCCAGCCAATCAGATCTTATTCAACATTTGAATCTGATTGGTTGGGGAAAAATTTGCAGCATTTTTAACGATAAGAACTTTTATTGCATATTTATATTTATTGAATCTCCCTGTAAATCTCTGCAATTTATTCTCCAAACAAGTTAGGGTCAAGTAAAAGCCTGCAGGCTTACTTTAAAATGAGCCCCAGGTCACATATCTAATTGCAGCCTATAAGAAGTTATATTGTGGTAAACTGTTCCTCCCTTGTCCCTGGGGATGAGCAAAAAACCCCAAAACTGAACTTTTCAGCAATATACTTCAACTTCTCACTGGCTCCACCTAGTGATGTGATCCAGGGCTAGTCTTTAGGGTAAGACTGTAGCTTTTTATTAAACTCTAACTTGTTTGGAAACCACAATTCCCCTTTAAACATAATATAAATCCCTCCCGGTTATTTAGGTTTACACGAATATTTTTAGACAGAACTAAGGGCTTACATGGAAAGAAAGCCATATAAACAGCAGAGATATTTTTTGCAAATATTGTGGTGATGAACACATTTTAGGCCACATATTAAAATATATTACAATTATGAATGATGGTTACTAGTACTGTAGCCACTGGTAAGAGATGTCTATCAAACAGTTTATTGCTATTATTCTGTAAGCAAATGTTGCAGTGCTTTTTCAGAATAAGAAGAGGCACACTCCTGGAAAACTGGAATAAAGTGCTAATAATAATTAGCTGAACCCACACTTTATTGGATTCCAGAAGTGTGCCTCTGCTTTAGGTTTTCTTCAGGTTTTAGAGTGAACCTCTGAATATATGCTGGGTTATTCAATAAAAGTTCTTATCGTTTAAAATGGTGCTAATTTTTCCCCAACCAATCAGATCTTATTTAACATTTGAAAGCTAACATCTGATTGGTTGGGGCAAAATTAGCACCATTTTAAACGATAAGAACTTTTATTGAATCTCGCTGATGGTTTACAAGGACTCTATAACTATTATGCACACAAATGTTGCAGTAATTAATGCACATTGGACAATATTTAGAATGGAGTGATGTTGCTACATTTTGGTATTGTGTTTGTAAATTACCAATCACTATTAGTTACCAACTGCAATGTACAGTAAGTACCATTACTGTGCAGTATGCTAGTAGATCTCAGTACTGGACCTCTTACTGCTTTGGTCATTATTTTATAACATGGTCATAAAATAGCTGAGTGGTTGTAAATTATCGTTAATGATTGATATTTTACAAACTGCGATTTTACGACCACAGCATTATTTTAATGCTATGTTGTAAAATAACGCATGCACCGGTACATTTTATAAATGTCACCCTGTGTTTGACATTTCTGTACATGCAAACATGTTTATTTATCTCAACATACAATATTCTTACAAACATAGACATCACTGGTCCATATGGTTTCTAACCTAGGAATACACCTTTTTCTAAACGTAAAGAAAAGTTTGCATTGCAAATGTTTACAAAGAGATAAAAAAACTAAGGTTATTTTGTTTTTACAGTAAATAAGGAAGAGCATGGTATGCCAGTAGAGCTGAAATACCCACATAAAAACATAAAAAGCCAATTTTAAAACTTGTATAAACCAGTTGTGTATATATTTTTGTGTGAAAGGTCATACATCAGCCACCTTTGCATATCCTAAAGGAATAGTTCACAAAAAAAGTGAACTATTCCTTTAATGTATTGATTGAAGAACTGGAGGTAAAACAGCTATTAATCCGAAAATGGAACATACTTTCGAGGGTACCGAATATATTTTCGGGGGTTTATGAAAATATGAGGTTATTTTCAAGGGACAGCGAAAATAACCCCGTACTTTTGGTAACCACCGAAAATACATTTGGAGGTTCTGAAATCCGAACGGCTGCAGAACGTGTCTGACCCGGATCCCATCTCTTCTAAGGCATAGCTTTTTTACTTCCCGTTCTTCAATCAATGCATAAAAGGAATAGTTCACTTTTTCAGTGAACTATTCCTTCAAATCAAAAATAGTCACCTGTTATTTTAGTATTAAACCTACACCCTTGTCAATCTTTTGTAATAACTTGTCACCAGAATTAATTATTAACCACTGTATAGTGTTTTAGGCCCAGTACAAACATGTCAATTGTGACCCTATCATTTAAACCTACAGACCAATCAAAGAAATGACCAAATACTTAGTCCATTGAAGCCTTTGACTTTCAGAAAATTTAATTTGCAAAAGGTGTATCTTTATTCCAGAGCTAATTACTTAATTAAGGTGCATTAAATTATGTTTGACAGGTCATGGTTTTCATGTGTCAAGGCTCAGTACTTATATATACTGTAGTATATAATATTTTTAAAGTATTTAATAAATATTAAACATTTAAAAAAAATAAAAATAAAAATAAAAAAAGCACCCCAAACTTTTCTGAATAAGAACATCAGACTAAAATCTCCTTATTTGGTATAAAGGTCTCATTTTAAATGCTTTTACTATGTTTTTAATGTAAGCAATACTTAATAACATTACAACAGCTGTTATGGTCATGTACAATCAAGTTAAAATTAATTTAAGGGATAAGTAAAACACCTTTTTTCCTCTAAATCCGGAAGATAAGAAATAATCATCCTCCATAGCCTCCTGACTGTCAAGTACAAATTCTGATTAACGAGCTGGGCACACTTTTTTTTTCAATCAGCTAATGTCATGACTGTTTAAATTGTAGAATTAAAGTCTGGATGATCAGAAGGGCACTTTAGGTACAGTAAGCCTAAAGAGTATAGCAGAGAGGGTTTACAGGAGATGATTGGATTGGATAATGTAAAAAAAAAAAAATAAACTATTCACCATCACCATACCTAGAAAAAAAAAGAAACTATAGCAGTTGTTGGAAATGTTAAAAAAGTGAATATTTCTCCCATTAGAATACAAAAAAAGTGACTTATAACACAAACATTTTAAAAAATTTTAATCAAATTCAAACATAGAATCATTTTAATGGCATTGCATAAACAGGTAACAATAGAGCATGCCCCTTACAGGGTAAATCCCTAACAATCTATTTAATAAAGGTCCTTGGGGCCGATTTACCCAGAGTCGCTGAGCAAATATATGGAGTTAAAGTCGTGCTTACCGGTTCGCTATCTCCATATTAGCATCGGATGCGTGGGTTATGCAAAAATCACCTGCACATCCGACGTTTGCGATTCAATATCACGTTTGTGCTAGTTTTAGCGCTGGATTTTAACGCCAGCAAATAGCTGGCATTAAAATCCCGCAGTGGGTAAATCCCTTACCAGAATTTACCCACATTCGCAAACGCAATATTGAATCGCGAAAGGAGCATTTTCCCAGAGCAATAGCGGCACTGGGTAAATGAGCCTGCTTATTGTTTAAAATGGTGCTAATTTTGCCCCAAACAATCAGATGTTAGCTTACATTTAAAAGCTAATATCTGATTGGTTGGGGCAAAATTAGCACCATTTTTAACGATAATAACTTTTATTGAATAACCCTTTATATATGTAGGTCCTTATAATTATGCATAAAAACCTAAAAACCATTTGGGTAATTTAGGGTTGGTTGCATGCTGTATAGCCAATAAAGGTTCCTGTGAGTGCACTGGATTCTTATTCAGTTGAGCATATTTATTACCTTCTGTTTGCACCAGGGTTGAACTGGTGGGCTAAGAAAACAGTTTCTGCGGAGAGACTATAGAGACCATGTGCGTCCATATACAAACACTACACATTTTTTATATATTCTAATACTCCTAATTGCATTCATAGTTTAATGAATATCACAGTAAACAATTAAATGAGATAAATACTGGTTGATTTTTTGATGATTATCCATAATGGACAGTGAACTGAGAATCTAAGATGGTGTTGCATAATTTTTTTTTTTACACCAATGTTTAGAAATACCTATTAACTATGGAATTTAAAGAGCCACTGCTGAGAAAAATGTATTATAGGGTCACTATACTCACTCAAACAACTCTACATTATCTGAAACTACAATTTGAGAGAAGTGAAATGGTGGTACTTACATATTTATCTGTGCTTGCTTTGTCATTAAATTGTTAATGTTTAGCGAGTGCTCCTAATTCCCCACCCTCCCTTACTCACTGCCTTCTTGTAGTGTTTGTGACACTTATAAGTTCTGCACAACCTCACCATGGACACTGCTCTACTTACATATCCCTGTCCCTCCCCTTTCTTTCTTTTCCCACGAAAAACTGGGATATAAAGAGATACCCTTTAAGGAGCTATCAAAAGGACAACAGTTCCAAGTTAGTGTTGTGCCAAATCTAGACTGCAACAATTGTGTACAGTAGGGTCTATAATAAATATATTTGTTCACTTTTACCAGACACAGTGATACTTTTGCTTTTAAACTCTTCTGAGTAAGGATTGATTTGAATGAACAAATGAGGTTCATTGTAATGGGATGTAGAATATAAAATAAAATAGGAAAACAAAAACATACTGTTTCTTTCTGTATAATGTTCTCCCCAGCTGGTCGGTTATTAAACAGTTGGAAGCTTTTTGCAGAGGAGAGTGATTTTAAAATATTAGACTGTCCTTTATTGTTGTCTCTTTCTAAACTGATAAAAATGAAGCAACTGAGTGAAGGTTTGAATTTCCATGTTTCTCTCTTCTCCATGCTCCAGTGCTTGCTAATGCTCTTGTGATTTAATACATTTCCAGAATAATTCTTAAGAAAACCTTTTATTTGGTACAATACACATGAATACAAGAACCCATTTCCCCAAGTGGCCTATTCTTCTGCTACAAGACAGCGCACCTTTACAAGGGTTCTGATTTGATCTAGTATAGTATTATCTACAGCTGATATATCATAAGTGCCAATTAATTCTACCTCTTCTAGTCATAATTGCACATTGGAAGAACTCATTTTCTGACTAATAGTTGCATCTTAATTTTAGATCTCTATACTAATTGCACATACCCATTCATGAATGAGGTTTTAAGTCTTTGTTGTAAAGAAAGAGAACTTTGCATTTAATGCCTTCTATACATTTACAAAACAAAGGGAAATTTTTAATTAGGAAAAGATGGCATATAATAACAGTGATCACATATCACTATGATCACTAAAAATCATTGCTAAAACTTAACGTATACTTTAAATTGAAAGTATAGTAATTTTTAAAAATTGTATTCCTATTTGCAGCCTAAAAAATATCTCGTTTGTTCTTCGAGAGATGATTTCTTTGAGAAAAACTGAGAAAGAAAAATAAATATTAAAATAACTAATGATGATTCCCTGTTTTGATACCAAATCGAATATTGCAAAATTGAAAAATAGCATTCGAAAATTAAAAATTCCTATTGAAAACTGACAAACTAACAAAAGTATTAAAGGGGAACTGTGGTCCAAAAATGACTTTGACAGGAATTGCTGAGTATTTTTGCAATTTACATAGTTTTGAAGATATTTACATTTTTATGTGTGATATGGTAGCAGCATCATCAGATCCCCTTGCACTTCCTGCTCTGGAACCATGTGACAATCCCTGTGACATTAAAGTTAAATTTACAGACCTTACACACTCCTTGCTGTGGGCTGTGCTGCCCCCCCCCCTCCTTTTAAGTCCTCTTCAGTCACTGTAACCTGATCTCTTCCTAGTTTCTTCTGCTTTCTCTTGCACTGAGCATGTGCTAACCGCAGATTAGAAGGAAGAACAAGTATTTGTGACCACCCCCTAACTTTCTGATTAGTGATTTCTTCAGATCTGCTGTGCAGCACATTGAGAGGTGGTTGATGGCTTATTTTAACGCCAACTTATTTGGAGACCACAGTTCCCCTTTGAACTAATGTACTAAAAACTGCAAAAAAAAAAAAAAAGAATGAAAAAAGAATGAAATCTAATTAATATGGAAAAAAACATTTTCTAATAGAGTGATGATTTCCTATGTATCATTTTTCCATTTGGTTTTCATTGACTGCTGTTGGCAGCATTGTTTCTCTGTAATGTCACCCTTATGTCTTTAGCCTATACCGATAGGATCTGGGAGAATATTCAGTTGTCATAAGAGCAAACAGAACAATGGAGATGGTACAAAAAAAGATACTTTGAAAACAAAAATAAAATATTAAACCAATATTTTTGGTTATCTATCTTCTGTACGTATATATAGGTAGCTGCTGTAGCTTGTTGCAGCGAAGGATAATTTTTAAAAGGCAGATTTGAAACTGAATGGTGTTCTTATTACCTATTATATTATGATCATGATAAAAGAATAGGTAAAATAATATAATTGTATGTTCCTATCAATTAGTCACAAAATTCATATTTTAATAAGTGCTCCTTAAAAATGCAGATCTCTCATATTTTTAATTTCCTTAACCTGTAATTTCCATGATTTCTGTATCCCATTAGATTGGAAGCCACAACTTAACACAGGCCAGTAGTAAACAGTGGAATATAGTGTAACCCAAAGAAGCACGAAACAAAGGATATCCTTGATTTAGAAGCCAAAATACATACAGCCACATAAAAATAAAAAGATAATAGCGGTGGTAGATATTTCAGACCCCCAAGATAATACATATAGATGTCCGAACTTCGCAAAATCCGGTCCGCTCGAAGATCTGCGAATTTTCGGACCCATTAAAAGCCATTAAAATGGAAAAATCCTCGAAAATACGAGAAATCCTCGTAATTTGCAAATTTTCGAAAATACGTATTTTCATGCATTTTCGGAAATATACGTGAAATCCTCGTAATTTAAAAAATTTTCGAAAACGCGGTTAGGAAAAGTTCAGAAGGAGGAAAACCGTTAAATCTGCGATATCTGCCGTTCGCAAACGAGGTAAATCCGCCGCGGATTCGGATCTGCGAACTGGCCCATCACTGATCATAAAGGCCTGGAAACAAAACTAAACCCTTGTTCTATTGAGAATTATTAAGAAGGCATATAGAAAGCTTTTATATGATAAATAGAGAAGTCCAAAACTATATGCACCACCTTTAGCATAGAGCAAGCTTTTATATGATAATTAGAGATGTCCAAAACTTCGAAGTTTTGTTCTGTTATTAGATTTAAGGAACTTAGGAAAAACTCAAAGATCTGAAAACAGAATGTGCTTTCCAGGGTTTGGCACTTATTTTCGAGGGTTACCGAATGTATGAGGTTACATTTGGTAACCACGGAAAATAACTTGGTATATTCGGTAACCCTCAAAAACACAATTGGAAACTCGAAAATAGTTTCCCCTCGTATTTTTAAGGGTTATCGAACGTTCAAGGGTAATTTCAATGTTACCGAAAGTAAAATTGTACATTCGTTAACCCTCAAAAATATGTTCCAAACCCTGGAAATTACATTCTTATTTCAGATCTTCGGGTTTTTCCCAAGTTCCATATAACCAATTCCCCCTCCCTGCCACAGATACTTTTCATATTTTTTTTGTTAAACTTTATGTGCACTATAGTTCTCCTTTAAAAAAGAACTATAGTCTTACAATGGCTGACAAAGTATTGGGCTACAAGCAAAATGTTTACAGGGTAACCCATTTGAAATTAAAAATAACAAAAGTGGTATAAAGGTGATACCTTTATTGGTCCAATGAAGGTATCACCATTATATCACTTTTGTTATCTTTTATTTCAAATGGGTTACCCTGTAAACATTTTGACTGGCTAACACGGTACACCACCTTTCCCTGCGGCTACAAGCAAAGTAACAAAGATAAATGGCTTTAATGTTGTCCCCTGTTGGCCGCAATAGTTATTCCTCTTACTGTACTCACTGGGTATCACACACAACCAACTGCTCCAGATTTCTTTGCTCGGTTACTCAGGCACTAATATATAAAATTTAGAATTAATAAATACTACAACCTGTATTTTCAATTATATGTTTGTATAAAAATGCTCATATGTTTATTTTTATATAATCATATAATTGAAAATACAGGTTGTTATTTTACATTGAGTATTATTCAAATAGTACACTATTTATAGCTTTGGTGTTTTCAAGCTTTAGCTCTCCTTTAAAACTATAAAATGAAAACTTAGAACAAGCATATGAATTACTTGATTACGGGAGAAAATAGTAAGAAAAGAAAAACCCAACAACTAAAATACATTTTACTCTACCCCCACTCTACAGTTCATTACAATTTCAACAATCAGTACGTGGCACAATTTTTTTTCATTACTAAATTTGTTTCTATATTTAATCTCGGGCTTTTAGTGAGACAGCCAAGGTCCCTTCATTTTACCTTGATATTAAATACATAAGACGTTATCTAGGTTGTACAACATAGTGGGTTTTAGAATTAAGACTTTCAAAGCAAATTCAAGATTAAACTATCAAAAACAAAAAGATACAGTACAGTAACATACACATATTATATCATATCATTGTAACACTGATTTTAGTTTTTGCTTTTTTATAGAGTACAAAATGCCCATTATTTTTGGCCAATGTCTTGGCCATATTTGGATGAATAATGGACATCAAAAGTAAAAGTAGAGAACAGGATGTTCTCCAGATACCTGGTTATTCCCAGAAATATCTTTCAAAGATTTATCATCAGTCTATCCAACAAGAATGACCGTACAAAGGAAACTGCCTACATCAATACCTGCACAGCTGTACAGTATTAATATATTAAAATTAAATTATTATTGCTTTTAGACTTACATTTTTTCCTTTTTGCCATAATATTAATTAGCTTTATAGAATATCTTATTTTGCTTTAATTAATTCTATTGTATGCGAAAATTCAAAAGTCCACAAATGCAAGATGGGCTCCACAAAACAAACAGTGACATTGTAATTCTGGCTGTTATTGGGTAAAGAGGAGTTAAACCCACACATCCTGATGTAATATCAGGTTAGCATGGTGCCTGCGCAGTTCGTTTTAATAACGGCACAGGCACAGGGTGCAATACCCACTACTTTGTAGCACAAAAACGAGCGCCTTTTCAACAGAGGCCTTACCTCGCGCACACCTTTCCTTCTGGTTTCCCCCAATGCAGTAAATCACGGTAAGTGAATAATGCATTGTGGGAACACGGAAGGTAAGAGGATCAGCGCAGAGATTATTACATCTCCTTGAACATTTCACTGGCATGAACACAGCCAAACGTTGAAACTCTCAGTTCTGAAATTGTTATAAATCATCTGTAAATGGCTAGTACACACAGGCACACAAGTCATTATTTAGACCCAATCAACTGCACAGACAGCTGTTTTGGCAAACAGGCAAAAATCATATAAATTTGTTAGTCCAAGTGATCGGACATGTCAGTAAATCATTGCCTATCCTGCATGATTGGTTGGGTGGAAATATCAGTGGTACCTCTTAATTCCCAGCCAAATGACTTCAAATTGGTTTGTCAATGAGTTACTGACTGCTCAGACTTGATTACAAACAGACAGCACAGGAGTGAAGGTTCATCCAACCGGGTTTTAACATTTCTGCAATATCACCAAACACATTTTGAGATGCAACCTGTCATTTACATTTTTTTTTAACTTTAAGTAATGACCCAAGTAAAGAAGAATATGCCCCTCCTCTTTTACTTATTGTCTACTGCAAATGAAGCATTCTTCTGTCTTATGTCATGCAATACAATTTTGTATGGTGCTTACATGTATCCACAGGAAGAGGCCATCCAGCATACAAACCAGATGGGTAAAAGAGGAGAAACATTATCTACAATCAGTTTGCAGTTTCAATATGTTACTCAATTGGCATCTTTAATCAAAATGTTCGAATTAGTCATGGAATTTGATAGCTTGTCATTCTACACTTACTCCTAGTCTCCTACCTCCATTATAATTTTTTGATGACATATACCCTTTAACGTGTTCAGACGCCTTTTAGAATCAGCTTGTCTCCCTCACATTAAACTCTCAGCTGTTTGCACATACAATATTAATCTATCTATCTCTTAGTACATTTATGTTAATTCTATAGTAGATACCTATGAAAAGGAATTTCTTTTAGGCTTAGTATTTTTTAGCATTATTTCTCTGCTAATTTTGCCCCAACCAATCAGATGTTAGCTTTCAAATGTTAAATAAGATCTAATTGTTTGGGGCAAAATTAGCACCATTTTTAACAAACTTTTGAAAGAACTTTTATTCAATCTCCCTGTAAGTGCTAATTGGGGAAGCCATCTTGTCATTTAAATGAAGTTGTGTCAATAAAACCAGCACTGAAAGTATATTATGAAAGGATATTTGGCTTATTATAAGCTGTACCTGCACTGACAGCAATTGGAGGCATTGATACTTGCTTTAGCAAGAATGCATATGGGTGGGGAAAGAGGTACAGTTGGTCAGTCATGTATTTGGATTTAGTTTGCATTGTTCACACAGACATTTGCTCTGGTTAAACAATGTGCCCCAGTAACCATTATCCGCACAGGGTTAATGTACATGGTAATTAAAGGTACAGCGTAGTTCAGCCAAACTGGGAAGCCTGGAGGCATCTCACCTGCACAGAGGATTTTATTTTTCTTCTTTGAGATCTATTTTTTGCTTCTTTTTCTTCTTTGAGATCTATTTTTTGCTTCTCTAGACTTGCAGGGCGTATTATCAATCATTTTTATTAATGATTTTTATGCTTTTTAATGTAGGGAGCCAGTCAGAAGGGACCTAGGTACAGGTCAAAATTCACCTCCTATTGGTTCATTTGGCAGTGCACCTGTTTCAGGTTATACTAGCTGCAATACTGGGTGCTATAGCCATAACTATAAGTAGCTAGAATAATCCAGGGAAGGATTATTTTTCAGAACCCAGGCACTTGGGGCTTTGGTTCATCATGTTTTTAAAAGAAATCTCTGCACTGCAGAAGCAGAGCCCGCGATTCACACTGCAAATATAGGTAATGACATCATGAACACGGGAACTAGTTTCACAACAAGACATTCACATCTTTTCTCTATATTTAGTCATCTGACTCACATTCCAGTTTCCGTGATCAACCTCAGGAAATACTGTTAACGCAGTTACAATAACCCCATGGTTTCCCTTCTCCAAAAATGTAAACAGGAAAAATGTCTTTTTGTCAAAGTGCCTTTTACTTAATTCCTAACCACAGCAAATTGGTTTAAATATAAGTCCAGTTCGCTCTTATTGGCTGCTGGGCAGGGAAGACTGGGTCTGCAGGAGAAGAAATTCGGTTCTATTTGCAAGGTTGAAAGTTTGAAAGGTTGAAAGTAAAAGTCACTTTGGGCAGGGACTTTTGGAAAAAGCTTTTTAGAAAATATTGGTTTGGCCAGTATATTTGGCCTTTAACATAAGGAATGTTGCAAGGGACAAGGGATTTGTCCCTGAGAAGCAGACAGAATCTGAATGATTAAAATGAACTATTAGCCTTTTTATGGTATAAAGTTCTATATTATTTCCCAGGCCTTAAGTTACCAGATTGAATGTGCTGCACCATGGTTAAAATCAACCTCATTAATCAGCTCACATGTTTGACCTGCACAGGAAATGGTAAATTACACTCATTACAGGCTTTGAATATTAAAACCCACCAGTATAATTCACAAAAAAACATGGCCATTACGTCCATTAGTATAAAGTATGAAGTATAAAGTGTGTGCAAGGCTTGGTGATGCATAATACATTACAAATATCCTATTGAGGCTCCAAGTAAAGGTCATTTATTAATTTGAATGCAATTATGAATTGGATATATAAAACAAAATAGTATTTCCTTCATTTCTTTTACTTACGTTTATTATAGTACGCCATTTATTTGCAGATTACCTTTAAAATCTATAATACACAAGTGCTCATATTATAATGGGAGCATTGGTGTTATATATCCTTATATTAATCACTAAGAAATGTAGATGGGTGACTTTTATAAACATTTCATGTCACTGTTGCTCTCCATTGCATTACAGAACTTTTTCAAAATATACAGTATCTACAAAGTAAAATCCATGCTATTGTTCAACTATACTGCACATAAACATATCACTCGATGCTCCCCGATACTAAAGTACATTTATATATAAAGAAACAGTATTGACCATGATGGCTCTCTTACATTTGAATGAAACTACTTACATAAGGAATGTTGCATCCTTATAGTATGTGAGAGAAAATTGACAGACAGTGTTTTCAAATGAGTGCCCAGCAATCTACTAGTGTTTGGGTAGCAGAATAATCAAGGAAACAAACAAAATGGGGAACTGCAAACTATGCTAAATGTTGTTTTAAAAAATGATGTTCTCATTAAGATGAAATCAGTGACATTTACTCCTGTTGGTTTGTGCAAAATAAAAGAGAAAGTACATATGGCATATTTATTTCACTGCTTCTTGTAATGAAAATACATCTAAGAAAAAGTTTAGGATTTATTGGAAATTTCCATTCAAACATGTGCTTAGAATAACTGTAGTCACACAAACTGATTTACTTAGATTCCTATATATCCACTTAATGAAGTAGAGACTTCATAACATAAGTGGAAGAAAATCCCTGTCTATGAGAGAAACAAAAAAAGATAAAACATGAGCATAATTAAGGTATAATGTATAAATAGGTCTCTGCTAGAATGTTCCCTTTAGAACAATGAGGCTTAGAAGGTCTGTGAAAAGACTGATTGTGGGAGCATGTCAATTATTAAAGGCTAAAGGCAAGAAGCGATCTTATGCGTGAATACATTTAGAGGGGAACAGGATAGACAGAAGGTCATAGTTAATTAAATGTTAGGGCCAAAACGGGTCTCCTTGGAAATGAGGGGTCATTTAGTAAGGAGCAGCTTTGAAAGAGACCAGAAAGAATTGACATTTCATGCAGAAAAAAAGAGACACGGACACTAGGAACGAAATGATACAAAGAGTAGGAATAAGAATTGGCTCAATACATCAATGTTAGCCTGGGGAAGAGAAGAAACTGAATGTTTTAACATTAGAAGAGTTCCAAGAAATTATTTGTCATTTTTCAGAGTCTAATTCTATTTGAATTAAAAAAAATGTATGACTAATAAATCATAAGGTTGTATTTATAAAGTCACATTTGAAACTAGTTGTATGTCCAGTTTCTATAGTTTTATTTTAACAAAAATTGGACAATTAAAAAACGATGATAAATCCAGTATCAGCTGCATTTTATTTCTAGTATGGGATGGTTTTAAAATATTAAAATGGAGAAGCCCTCACAGGCATTGGCAAATGTCAGCAAGTTATGGGGGGCGACACCACTATCTGCAATAGATCGTGAAACTTCCTTTTTGGCAATATGCAAATAAGGAACAAAGACTTCTCGGAATTTACCATATTTCCATGGAAGCTTTTAGGAATGCTATATCTTTAAAAAGACTTTTACAGCATTCCACAAGCTAAATGCAAACCCAGAGCGCTAACTACAGACAGGTTTTTTTTATTTTTTATTGAAAGCTCGTGGTACATACGTTCTGTGATCAGTCACCAAGTGCAGCAAACGTGCAAGTGGTTCGGGATCCATCTGCCTCCCCCTTATGCCCATAGCTGTTAAGCCATAGGGCTAGGGTAAGGCTACATTGGTACCTTTGGCCTGTCTGCTCCCAGCTGCCACCAGGAAGCTTCCAGGGGGGGGGTTCACATGGGAAGAGCCTGAAGGTCCTGAAAAGGACCCAGGCAATCCCACCACATACATGAAACTACCGACTGGTTTTGGCTTGTTTGACCCATCATCAGTGTAGTGCAGGCCTCTGGTTTCGCAGTGTGATGCACCTATAGACCAATGTCACTAATACATTAAATGGGATAGGGAGAGAATACAGGCTTTGAAACTGCCTTTTCAGCAATATGCAAATATGGAACAAAGACTTCTGTGAATTTACCATATTTCCATGGAAGCTCTTAGAAACACTTTATATTTAAAAAGACTTTTACAGCATTCCACAAGCTAAATGCAAAACCAGAGTGCTAACTACACACTGGTTTCAGCCTTAATGAGCTATCATCCATGTAGGGCAGGCCTCTGGTTTTGCAGTGTGAAGCGCCTATGGACAGACATCACTAATACATTAAATAGGATAGGGAGAGAATACAGGCTTTGAAACTCCCTTTTCAGAGCTTCACACTGCGAAACCAGAGGCCTGCACTACACTGATGATGGCTCAATAAAGCTGAAACCGGTCTGTAGCTTGTGGAATGCTGGAAAAATCTTTTTAAAGATATAGCGTTCCTATGGAAATATGGTAAATTCCCAGAAGTCTTTGTTCCTTATTTGTATATTGCTGAAAAGGGAGTTTCAAAGCCTGTATTCTCTCCCTATCCTATTTAAAGGGGAACTGTGGTCTTCCATTTTGTATGTGCCTTATGGAGGCAGCCATTGATCACCTGATCACCTTGCTGCCACCTTTACTGCTGTCTTTTCTGCTGGGAAATTCTAATTAACATACCAGAAATGCAAAATTAAATTATAATTCCCCAGAAGTCTCTTTACCCTTATTTGCATAATGAGCAAGGGAGTTGTGGGGAAAACTCTCCCTAAGTCGCTTAACTCCTTGTAAATCTTATTTTTCAAAGCCCAGAATGAATAAACGCTATATGTTTACACATGAATACTAAATATATATATATATAGGCAGTGGTATGCAATATATTTGATTGCTTTTATAAAACATGCCTGTATATAGTTGAACTATTTTAGAAGGTATTTGTCAAGAAAAATCAGATTTCTGGCCCAATAATTAAAAAAATATTTTTTAGCCCTTCTCTAATATAACATAAATAGAGAACTACATGGCAGTAGTGCTGTTTTAATACTTGTCACCAAATACTGCTCACCAGGGCTGAAGGTAGCTCATGGAGCCTACCCAGCCAGGTGTATACTAGTCTAACAGTCTTTTGTAGTCCTTATGCCTAACTACAACTTATCAGTACAGCATCTAATCCAACACTAGGCTGCAATTCAGATCTCTTGCATTTTATAGTGTCTCCCATACACACCTTTAAAATCTAATTGGTCTAATTTAAATCTTGAATCTGATTGGATCGAGGGTATTGAACCAATCAGATTTAGGGGTGGGGTATAGGATTGGTCCAATACCCAAGATCCAATCAGATTCAAGATTTAAATCAGACCAATCAGTTTTTAAAGGTGTGTTTGGGAGACTATAAAATGCAAGAGATCTAAATTGCAGCTTAGTGTGGCTTGTATTTAGGCATAAAGGCTACAACAGTTGACTGTTGGTCGAGTATATATCTGGCTGGGTAGGCTCAATGAGCTCCCTTCAGCTCTGGTGAGCCTTAGATCCTCATTATTTGGTAATAAGTATTAAAACAGCACTATTGCTGGATATTTTTCTATTTATGTTATTTTAGAGCAGGTCCTATCAAAAAATCTTTATATCTTACATTTTTTTAATTAATGAACTAGAAAACTAATATATATATTTAGCATTCATGTGAAAACATATAGCTTTTGTTCATTCTGGGCTTTGAAAAATAAGATTTACAAGGAGTCAAGCGAGTAAGAGAGAGTTTTACCCACAACTCCCTTGCTCATTATGCAAATAAGGGAAAAGAGACTTCTGGGGAATTATAATTTGATTTTGCATTTCTAGTATGTTAATTAGAATTTCACAGCAGTGAGCATGCTCCAACCCTAAACCAAGGCAGTGGTCAGATGATCAGATGATCAATGGCTGCCTCCATAAGGCACATACAAAATGGAAGACCACAGTTCCCCTTTAATAGCCCATTTATAAAATGCAGACAGATAAGTAGATATCGTTCCTGTGAAAAGTGAGGTGAATGTCTTGGATAATGGTCAAGAAAACAGAAATGAGTTATAAGTCACTAGTGTAGTACTCATATTCATGTCTTAAGAAAGCAAATGTTTTGCTAAGAGATAAGAAAAGACAGAACAAAGAAGGACAGCCAAGGCAAATCATTCAGGAACACTCATTGAGAAATCCCTACACTATGTAGACTTATATGTTATAATTAGAGTACAGCCTTCACAGTGCAAAACCAGAGGCCTACCCAACACTGATGATGACTTAATAAAGTTGAAACCTGCCTGTATTTGGTGCTCTGGATTTAAGTGCAGCAATAACTAAAGGGCTACCAGAGAAACATGGAAATTACCCAGAAGTCTTCTTCCTTATACAGCCATACAGCCTATGATCATTCTTATAAATAACAACATATTAGTGCAGAGAGATATAGACCGAAACAATGAAGACTCAGGAGGTGGTCAAAGGGAATGTCATACACTAGACTGATGATGGCTTAATAAAGTTGAACACGAAGAGAAAGGCAGGGTGTGTATATTACCTGTGATCCTGCCACCGCGTATTCCCATGGGAGGGTTGGTCTGAATAAGAGTCCGGAGTACTCCAAAGAAAGTCAGCATGAATATGAAAGAACGGACCAAGGCTCCATCCCGTCACTTGGATAAAATTTAACTTTTATTCAGCCGATGATTTAAAAACAAATAAGCACGGAGAAAGAAACCCTGAGGCGTTTCATGACGCTATAGTCGTCACTTCATCAGATGAATATATAATATATAATGCATGTAGAATTGCTGCTATTTTCTTATTTTTAGAAAAATCTGTTCTTCAGCCATGCTGTCAATCATAAAAACAATGCACAGTCTACTTGAAAGGTAGCTGTCAATGTGAGCACTGCGTTACTTACTACTATTGTCTCCTCTGACCTTTGCAATGCTTACACTCCATTCATTTCCCTATATAAAATACAACTAATGTGTCCAGCAAGAACCATGTAAAATAAATAAAAGGAAGCCATAAGAGGAAAAATGATAAGCAGAATGGTCTTTATTATTTCCTTTGGAACTAGTGTATTAGACAGTTGCTGGGGGATTCCACTTATTGCTGATTATGTTTCCTTTAAAATGAGAGCAGGAATAATTTCTTTGGGTATGACACCATTCATTCAAAAGGAATTAAAAATAAAAAAACAATGTTCTGTCAACAGTGTTTCAGTGATTGGTAAAGGTTTTTAGTAAATAATGCAGACAATATGTAAATAAAACAAACATTTAGCTCCTGTTAGTGCTGTCATGTAGCTCATTACAGATGTAGTTACTTTTCTTCATCTTTCTAATATACCCATACATGTGAATGACACTTCTCTAGTAATTGAATTCCACAGTTGTTCAGCATATTATCCAGCAGCTATTATTGACTTGCCTATCTGCATATAATCTATATGATGGATGCTGTAAGTTTAAAGGCTCTTTGGACTAAATAAACAGCATATGGATGAAGTGCGTGGTATTAATTAGCACTGGACTGGTTAATAGTGAAAAGGAATGTAAATTAGAAAAAGCAAAGTAGATAAGGAAGATAAAATGTAGGTTTTTCATAGTATCCTATATAATAAAATCTCACTTGCTGCATGCAGAAGGCTGAATAAAACCTTAGTTGCTGTGTCCATGCATCCGTGTGTGGCCAGAATGATGGCGGTGTCTAGGGCCCGTTAATGTAACAGGCTCATGTATAATGGCAAAATACCTCAGGTACTGTTTATTGGGAACGTGTTGTAAACCACAATCTGTGGTGTAAAATAGTAATACCGCACAGGTGCAAAATACCCGTACCAGCAATATTTTATAATTAGATTGTAAAATAATATCTAATGTATTTAGTTAGATCTAAACTGGAGTTTAGTTCTTGAAGACGTTACGCTAGTCATCTGACTTGCTTTCTCAGGTTTGCAACAGATTGGCAATTAAGTACCTAGGAAAGTCCCAATTAGCATCCAGGTGGTGGGGACCTTCTGATGCAAGATGTGATAGCAGACCGTTGGTGTCGACCCCCCCACCTCAATTCAGGCTTGGTTTCTTTATTTTCACATACATGGCATCCTTAACACCTCTCTTGAACCAGTCCTATTCCTTTGGCAAGATGTTGACATTAAAATCTTCAAAGGTATGTCCTTTCTCCTCAAGAAACAGATACAGCTGAGTCCTGACCCGAGGAATTGGCTCTTCTGTGCTGGGCCATACAATGGTGCAGTTGTCATGGCAGACAGTTGCACCAACTGTCTCCCATGTACAACGCTGTTTTGACACCTTACTCTGGGCAGTTTTGATAATACCTTTTAGCCGCAATGCAATCAACACCTTGCATTCATAAGATCCCTAACATCTGGCTGTTATATTCTAAATTGGGGCTTTTCAGGGTACTTAATTGCCAACAGATTCTTGTACAAATCATTCTGAATTGAGAAAGCCAGTCGTATGCAGTGCAGTGAGTGAGTGCTCTGATCAGTATGCGGGGAAGACCAAACAGCAAATGTTCCAATGTATGGCCCAGCCTTGGGTCAGGACTCAGCCAGGTACTTGCATCCTAAGGAAAAAGGACATAACTTTGAAGATAGTAATGTCAACATCTTGGCAAAGGAACAGGACTGGTTTAAGAGAGGTGTCAAGGAGGCCACATATGTGAAAATTAAGAAACCAAGCCTGAATAGAGATAGGGGGGCTCAACACCAACTGTCTGCCATGTACTATGCTGTTTTGAAACCTTATACTGGGCAGTTTTGATAATACATCTTAGCCTCAATGCATCCACACCTTGCATTCAGAAGGTCCCTAACACCTGGCTGTCATATGCTAATTGGGTGAGACCCATGCAAGTGAGTGAGACCCATGACGTAAACGCATCATGCACCCGGCACGCATGATGTTGTGACGTCATGAAGAGCATGCACAGAGACGCGGAAAGTGTCAGATCCCGGATGAAGGGGAAATTTCCCTGCAAACCCAAAGTATTTAAGTAAGTTGCAGGCATTTATCATTTATACCCTTGAAAAAGCTGTAGTGAGAACAGCGAAACGCGTTAGGCCAGTACTGTTCTGTTTTAATCAATCCTTAACCCTATATTGTTATTAGATATAGCACAATAGGAAAGGGAATTTAAGATGATCCCCCTACTAAAGAGCGGACTTTTGCACATTGCACTTCCACAGTACTTGTGGGAAATCTTTTATCCAGACATTTATTTTGCTTTTATGTGGATGTTTTTATGCTGATGGAAAAATAAAGCTGTGTTTTACTGCACTTTGGAAGCACGGTCTTTTACCCATTTAATTTTATATGGTTTTTGTTAGCTTATTTTACTGATAAGGAAGTAACAGTATTTATCTGTCCTGAGGAGGACAGCACAGCTACCAACTCTAGACAAATTTTTCTGTAAACCAGTGGATTGGTGTAGCCTAGCAGCAGAACTACGATCACTAATTATTCCCCAATACACCATAAGTGCAAAGGATTTTTCAACTTAAGCTAGGATGCATTTGTTTATGCACATTAAAGTTGCTGGATAGAGAAATTATGATTTCTGAAATATGAAAATTAGGAATGGGTCTTGGGTTTGTGGTTTGTTTGGAACTAGAGGTGGGATCCGGGTCCGACACGAACCCAGATCCGACACGAAACGGATTGTTTGGATTTTGGGGCCAAGGAGCGCATTTTCGATAATATTCAAATGTACGTAGTTATTTTCGATAATTTTCGAAAATAGCATCAAACGTTCGAAAATCCTTAAAACTTGAACATGTTCTCAAATTTTCGAACGTTCAAGATTATTTTAGAAAATTATCGAAAATAGCTCCGTACATTCGAAAATTCGCACCGAAGTCCGGAAATCCGGACAATCTGTCTGGATTCAGATGGATCTTTTTGGATTTCGGAACCGAGGAGTTTGTGTCGGATCCAGAAAACTTTCCGGAAATTCGAATAATTGATAGCGAATATGGAATATTGATATTGAATCTATTAAATGATCTAGAATCAGTATCAACTTTTTGATAATCGATATTAAATATCAAGCTTTCCTTGACTTTATTGGGTATTAGAGATGGGCTAAACTGCTAAAATCAGTTCCGCCTGCGGATTCGTAGATTTTCGAAAATTTGCGTAAAAACCCATTAAAGTCAATGGGAGAAAAAAATCTGCACATATTCACCTTGACATAATAAAATAGCAATATTAAATTACTGTACATGGCTCTGGGACCTAGGAAATGGTCAGGGAAACATATATCCAGAACTAACCTCACGAACGCACTGTTTTTCGAGCTTCCGCATTCTATTTGCCACGTTAGAAAATTTCAAAGAATTTTCGAAAATTTTGTAAAAATAATATAGCAACTTTCTGTAAATGGCTCTGAGAACTCAGAAATGGTCTGGGGAACAGACCACACTGATTGTAACCAATTGATAAAAGAATCTTATTGGTTAATATACCAATCGGATTCTTTCTGAAATTATTTTAATGTATCCAATCAGAATTGCTTACAAATAAAGGTGAAGTTTTAAAACCCTAAAAGTAAAGTAAAGGTAAAAACCCCCTTTAGAGCTTATTCTCTAAAAGACCTAACACTATATTTGTCTGAAAAA
This sequence comes from Hymenochirus boettgeri, assembly GCA_019447015.1. Lineage (NCBI taxonomy): Eukaryota > Metazoa > Chordata > Amphibia > Anura > Pipidae > Hymenochirus > Hymenochirus boettgeri. Next base: position 77,032,712 of record CM033470.1, read on the forward strand.
CATATGGTTTTTTTTAAAACTTTTTTGGGACTTTTGGGTCCCAAATTGTGTGACTACAAGGGTGGTTAACAACAAGTGCTAGTCCACCACACTGAAATTCACACTGAAAAAGCAAAAAAAACTCTCTCTCCAAATTCTACACTGTCAGGTCTCCACTAAACTCACACACTGACAAAATGGCGCCTGTCTAGCTGCCTTTTATACTAAGGGGGTTGGCAAGGCTAAAAATAGTTGCCGTTGGTGAATTTGATACATGAAAATCTTCGGAAATTTTCGTAAGTGGGTTAGGAAAACCCGGAAAGCAAATTCCGGAAAATCCACGGATTCACAGATCTTGGAGATCCGCCATGGAACCGGGTTCGGATCGCAATATGGTCCATCTCTAGTTAGTATGCCAATCAGATTATTTCTGCAAGAATCTGATTGTATCCAATCAGAATTGGTTACAATCAGATTATTTCAAAAAGAATCTGATTGGCATGCTTTCTCGAGGAATCTGATTGTAACCAATCAGAATTGGCTACAATCAGATTTGAATCTGATTGTCTGTTCCCTAGACCATTTCCCAGGTCCCAGAGCCATTTACAGTAATTTACTGTATCATTTTTACCAAATTGTTGAAAATTAAAATTTTCTAGAATTTTCGCAATTTATAGAATTTTCGCAGTTCGGAAATTTTTTTAAATGACCTTTTTTTTCTTTAAAGGGTATGTATTAAAGGGTATGTCCACCCCCCAAACATGTATTTCTTGTGGCCATATACCCCCAAAACCCAGACCTCACAAGGTCTAAAGTTAAAAATGTAGCTTCTAAACATACTTACCAGCCCAAATCCTTGTTAACAAATGATATGACCCGCAAAACACTATGAAGCTAATATATTTTGCCAATTAAAATCAATCTGCTTTAACCGAATACAGCAATACAGCAGTAACTGCTGATATTTATAATAATTATTTTATAGACTTTATAGAGGATTGGTAGAAACACTGCAAAAACAGAAGCTCAAATCTTATCCTTGGATCCAGTATTCTGGTCTTGTGTTGTAGTTATACGTGTCCATGGGTTTGAAGGACAGGCAATTTTAATGAGCCTTTGCAACAACTCTTAACTCCTGCTTGTTGCTGAAGGAAGAATAACATTTTCTTTGTCGTGACAACCATAGCTGAATGAAGCGACCTATAACTATTAATATTTTCTCTTTAAAAACGTATACAAGGTCACAGCTTGTTTGTACAGTGCATTCTGCTCCTGCATAACTGAATTTATTCATATTTGTGGGAGCTACCACCTAGCTACAGGATAACACATTTTTGCACATTAACAGCCCTGCAGTGCAGGAAACGGGTTAAAGTCACGCAAATTTAATATCAGTTAAAATAACTTTAACCTCTTGCTTGCACTGGCTCTGGGGGTATCTCAAGTTATTCACCAATGACTGTGCTGCTCTAGGTACATTAAATAGTCAAGTAGAGTTAAATTTCCTTTTTAGAGATGGCCGAACTTCCGAAAGTTAGGTCCTTTTTAGAACTTTCGAACTATATGGAAAGTTCGAAAATGGATCCATTAAAGTCAAAGGGAGTGAAATAATTCGAAAAAGTTTTAATGAAATACAATTAAAATATCAACGGTAGCTTAATGTAAATGGCTCTGGGACCTGGGAAATGGTCTGGGAAACACGTTTGAATATCCAGAACTTTAAAAAAAACTATTTTATTCTCACACGCGGTACTTTCGAGCTCCCATGTTCGATTTTCGATAATTATCCCATAAACGATTCGAACATTTGATAATTATCCCATAAACGATTCGAACATTTGATAATTATCCCATAAACGATTTGAACATTCAATAATTATCCCATAAACGATTCGAAGATAGTTGATTTTCGAATTCGATAATTATCGAAACTCTGGAAAGTTCGATGGTCCGAGAAATCCGGGTCCAGGATAGTTTGAGAAGTCCAAACCCGTTCGAACTCGATAAATTCATCTCGCACGTGCACGGAACTCACAGGCATTACCGTTTGAGGCTCAAGGCAGGAGAGTGCACGGAACTCACAGGCATTACTGTTTGAGGCTCAAGCAGGAGAGTGCACGGAAATCACAGGCATTACCGTTTGAGGCTCAAGCAGGAGAGTGCACGGAACTCACAGGCATTACCATTTGAGGCTCAAGCAGGAGAGTGCATGGAACTCACAGGCATTACCATTTGAGGTTCAAGCAGGAGAGTACATGGAACTCACAGGCATTACCATTTGAGGTTCAAGCAGGAGAGTGCACGGAACTCACTGGCATTACCGTTTGAGGCTCAAGCAGGAGAGTGCACGGAACTCACAGGCATTACCGTTTGAGGCTCAAGCAGGAGAGTGCACGGAACTTACAGGCTTTACCGTTTGAGGCTCAAGCAGGAGAGTGCATGGAAGTCACAGGCATTATTGTTTGAAACTCAAGCAGTAGAGCGCACGGAACTCACAGGCATTACTGTTTGAGGCTCAAGCAGGATAGTGCACGGAACTCACAGGAATTACTGTTTGAGGCTCAAGCAAGAGAAAGCGGAGGAAATCTCAGAGGGGTGGAGCTTAACATTCAGCAAACCAGTAACAAGATGTCAGCAACTTCCAAGGCACAAAGCTAGGCTCTGGAAGGACATAGGTTAAAAAAAAATACGGCAATGGTATTTTTAAAGCTGCAGCTTCCAAATAAACATAACTTTTATAGTGCACTTATCCTTTAAAGTTCTGAATTATTTTTTCAAACATATTGCTGATTTAAAAGGTGAACATAAGTTGTGAATTATAGAATGCATTCAGGATTAAATTCTATAAATGATATTTTAGCTTTAATTATCCTTTAAAATGCCACATAAATTTAGAAGGAGCATTACAAAGCTGTATACCTGTCTCACTTTTCTTTGGGGAATTAATTTTAAGTACTAAAATCTTAGGATTAACAAGGCTTTACATTTGATGCATAGTGCATACTCATAGTACCTATTCGTAGTCACAATAAATCTATACCAAATGCAGAAATGCTGTAGAAGTAGAAGTGCGGGAAATGCAAATGTACCAGTAAATTACTGAACATGAACTGAATTCACTACTACTAAAACAAAAAGTACATTATAGTTTCATGCTATAAAATAGTATTGTGCAATCCAATAAAAAGGAATAATAAATCTTTACTCCCAGAATTGCCAGAACAGTGAGTTAGGCACACTGACATGGGATATGTGATTTCTACTGACTGTGTAGACGTGATGCATCATTTTTTTGAATAGCTTTTGGGCTGTGAGTCTGGAAAATACATCTTTTATTGATAACTTTCAAATAATATATTTGCTTGCGGTGATTGTTTTGATTTGCATGAAAAAGCTAAAACTGTGTTGGAATCAAACAAATAAGTTCTCTATCACATTATTATTTAAAATGGCTAAAACAAAAATTTAGCTGGACAGTTTAATTGAAATAAGTCACCGTTTGGCGAATTACTTTTTGTCACCATAAAAAAAGATCTGTTTTTTTATACCTCAATACTTTAATATATCAGCCTCCGCTTTCTAATATTACAGATTGTAGATTGTCTGTGTTGTTTTCTTAATATCCTGCGGTTTAAAGTAACTAAGGATAAAGAAAGATCATCCTGCCTCCAGCATCATCATGTATGAACACAACCTTTGTGTTGTTAATGCGACAATCACAACAGTCACACCAAGCATTACATGCTCTTTATCTACAGACGTTTAACATTACACTAGTAAATCTGCATCTTTCTAATGCATCATCCCTATAGATAAATATATATATATACATACAGTATGTCACTATTAGTGAGTACAACAAAATGGCTAATTAGGCACAATTTGGGCCATTTTCACTTATGGGTGTAATCATGTTGAGCACTAATTTCTTCTCACATTTTCCTAATTAAACTTTTATAAAATCCCATTTCTTTTCCAAAGAGCCTATTTACTTCATCTGTTCCCTGAAAGCCTATTGTTTGTAATATTATTTGCTATCATTATGTCTCTCAAAGGCAGTTGTGCACTCAGCGTTTAAAATGTAATAGCTATATATGAAATAAATAAACCATGGATGCAACTTATTATTTGATTAGAGGTGCAAAGGTTTGCCTGTTTTTGTATTTACTGTCTTACTACAGTTATATTTTAGGACATCTGATTGGCTGCTGCAGATTAATAGTGCAGGCACAAACATGCACATTTGATTAAAAAGGCCCCTAAAGTGTACTGCCTTTAGTTATGTCTATGCATTTATACATTTTCAGGGTTATTCAATAAAAGTTCTTATCAAATGGTGCTAATTTTACCCCAACCAATCAGATGTAAGCTTTCAAATGTTAAATAAGTTCTGATTGGTTGGGGCAAATTTAGCACCATTTTAAACAATAAGAACTTACCGTATATACTCGAGTATAAGTCGAATTTTTCAGGCTTTAAAATTAGCCTGAAAACCTAACCTCGACTTGACTCGGGTCAAGTCCTAATTTAGCTCCAAATTCTGCAATTGCGTATAGTAACCAGTAGGTGGCGCTGTGTTAACCTGCATAGAAAGTTACAGGAGCTCATCTGCCTTTACACTTCCTGCTTCCTGTAGTCTGGCTGCTGGACTCACTGAGCACTGTCACTTTTCATCTGGATGCTGTAAATCTGATGGGTCTCCTCTGTTTGGGGCAAAAAACAGCTGCTAGTACAGTGCAAATGACAGCTTGAAACCAACTCTCAGGTGACATTTTTAACTATTGGGATCAGAGAGTCCTTTACTATATGGGGGTCAGAGGGACCTTTACTATATAGGGTCAGAGGGCCCTTTACAATATGGGTTTCAGGAGAATTGTAAATGAAGGTAAGCTTAATTAAAAGATTACTAAACCTTGCCACTCCACATGTTTAGAAACTGAAACTCCCAGCAACAAAGCATGCTGGGAGTTGTAGTTTCCAAACATCTGGAGTGCCAAGGAATTGGAGGTTACTGGTACTGGATTTGGCTATTACTGTATGGGATTCATGTATGGGAATTCTGCTGTCCATTTAAAGGGCAACTAATGCCTAAAAACAACACAGAATCAGAAGGCAGTAGTAGTGATAATTTCTACCCTCGAGTTATACTCGAGTCAATCAGTTTTTACAAATTTTTCAGGTAAAAATAGGTACCTCAACTTATACTCGGATCGACTTATACTCAAGTATATACGGTATATTGAATCTCCCTGTTTGTTTTTTATCAAAAAAATAATAATAATGATGCTTCCTAAAAGCATTTATTTCTATCCATAGAACCTGCTTCGAAATTGTCATAACACTCTTACTAAAGATTAACCCAACAAAATGCTGTGTCACAAGGACATAAACACAATTTAGTATTACAAAGTCTAATAATGCCAAACACTGCCTGGATGAGTCAACTGTAAGGATATAATTAATTGGGCTTGAAAGAGCCAAATTACTATTCTTTTTATTTATTTTTCTTTGTCTTGTTCTTTTCTTTAATTCCACCCATTTGTTTTATTTCTCTATCTAGTGATTTTTGATCTCCAATGACAAAAAAATAAACATTAATAATTATTTTATATGTCTAAATTTCTTTTCAGGCGATCCTGATTCACTAACTGTGAATCTGTTTTAGAAACCAGATTTCTAAAATTTACTTGATTGAACCGGCAGTGTAAACTTTACTTTTTGGGGCAATCTACAATTAAACATGTATTATCTTTGTCAGGGCTAAGTTCCTTCTTCTCAACATTGTTACTCAGAATAAAATAATTAATTTTGGAGATTTAAAATTATAGATATGTATAGGTATAAGTCTTTTTCTAAGCAGAACTACTATACAAATTTCTTATAAGAATGAATCCCTCTCTAACAAAAAACGGGACATATAGATGGAGAGAGCCTCCCTAGCTTGTTCCTAGGCATCACAGAAGCTGAGATAGTAAACCAATTTTTAAAGATGGCTGCTGGTTCGCATAGGAGCCAAGTTGAACGCAAGACATTATAACGAAGCATCATGGGACCCCATAAGGAACTTATCCATGACTGCACTTTAAAGATTTGAAAGGGTATGTTCTCTTCAAAATTAAGTTTTTTCTGTAGTGTAGGGACCCCCCTCCCAACCCCAACCGCCATGTTAAAATTGTAAAAACATGCAAGAAAACTTACTTACCAGCCTTTGTTACCACAGCCACAGCCTCTAATGTTACATTAGGGGCTGGACCGCTAGCCATTTCTGTGATTGGCTGAGAGCCAGCCAATCACAGACGCGAACCCTTGCGCATTCCAGAATCCTCCAGGAGGACAGGGAGTGGGCAGAAACCTTTTTCGCACACAGTAAAGGTTCCTACTTTTCAGTTTCCTGGACTTTGACTAGACTGCAGGACAACCATTTAGAGCAGAGGAGTAAGGTAAGGATTTTTTAACACTATACAGTGGAGCCAGCAATGGGTTAAATATTAGTTTTGGGCGTGGACATGCCTTTAAATTTACTTTAATTCTACTGTGGAAGTCGCTGAAAAGTGAAAACGTAAATGTCCTTTTTAATATATGGTTTTATATATTGGGTTTTATGTACTGGATTTTTAAAGGGATAAGTTATTAATAATACACTATCTCTCAATTATTCTGGCCGGGTAACACTGTTGAGAGGAGGGAGCTCAGTCCCGACAAAGACAATACTAGTGTACCTATCCTATTTCGGTGGAACAAGACTTTGCAGCACTTTCCCAACCTGTAGAGCAAGGGAGGATTTACAGTTTACAATTAAACATGTGCCTGCAAAATTCAGAAGGATTCAGTCCAACACTGGTTTGAAATAAATTGTATATCTGTTGTATTCAATTAGATCTAACTGAACCAGTGACTGGGTGCTATGCCCTTAAAGGTATTAAGCGCCTGTTTTTCTACCTCCTCCATGTAAAGTTTGGCCACAATGGTTCAGATATGTGGATGACACCTGGGTTAAAATCCACCAGAAGGAAGTACAAGCTTTCACAGAACACATTAATGCGGTAGACCAAAACATCAAATTTACAAGGGAAGAGGTACAAAACAACAAACTGGCTTTCTTGGACTGCTTGGTAGAAGTTAAGGAAAATAGTAAACTGGAAGTAGAGGTTTACAGAAAAACAACACACACAGATCAGTATTTGATGTTTGACTCCCACCACCCTTTAGATCACAAGCTGGGTGTCATCAGAACCCTGCAACACAGAGCTGAGAACATCCCCCACTAGCACAGAGGTGAAGGCTAATGAAATGAAACATCTCAGAGAAGCCCTTAAAACTTGTGGATATCCAGACTGGGCCTTTGTCAAAAGAAGTAGAAGGAAAGAAAAGAACACGAATACCAACAGTGAAGGGGAAAAGCAAGACACGAGAAAGAACATGGCCATCCCATATGTATCAGGGGTCTCCGAGAAATTAAGAAGAATTTGCAAAAAACACCGTTTCCCTGTCTGCTTTAAACCGAACAACACACTAAGGCAGCAATTGGTACATCCGAAAGACCCAATACAGAAACACAAGAAAAGCGACATCATATACGCAGTGCAGTGCAGGGAAGAATGCTCTGATTTGTATGTGGGGGAGACCAAACAGCAACTGCATCAACGTATGGCCCAGCACAGAAGAGCCAATTCCTCGGGTCAGGACTCAGCCGTGTACCTGCATCTTAAGGATAAAGGACATACATTTGAATGAAGATTGTAATGTTAACATATTGGCAAAGGAACATGACTGGTTCAAGAGAGGTGTTAAGGAGGCCATTTATGTGAAAACAAAGACACCAAGCCTAAATAGAGGTGGGGGGGTTTGACACCAACAGTCTGCCATGTACAATGCTGTTTTGACACCTTACTCTGGGCGTTCCTATAACACCTCTTAGCCACTATCCAATCACACCCTTAACACTTGGCTGTGATATGCTAATTGGGATTTTCCAGGGTACATAATTGCCACAGATTCTTGTACAAGTCATTCTGAATTGAGAAAGCCAGTCGGATGACTAGCGAAACGTCTTCAAGAACTAAACTTCAAGTCCAGTTAATCTAATTGAATACAACAGATATACCAAGACCTGGATGAATGAGACCCTTCACAAGCAAATAAATTGTATATAATTTTTAGTTCCATACATAATAGAATTAAACAACATGCATACAATATTACCTGCCCATGTGCAACTGGTCAGTAATGAGACATGGGAAGGAACTTAATATATATTTTTGCATCTTTAAATGTTTGTGATGAATCTGACGTCACTGGCAACATGTTGCGTTTGTTAAGAGTTTTGTAGTTCTCCTTAAAAGACCAGACAGAACATACATTACAGATGGGTCTAGATTTATGCAACAAAACTATTTCCTAATTTCTACAAATCTGTACTCTGGGGTAGATGCTTTTTCCCCCTTAATAGAGAATCTATTGGGATTATTAAATGGGAACACTGACAAATGCTCTGATGAGTCTGGATCTTTCTGTAAATAAACACCCTGAGGGAGCTGTTAGAACATGGGAAATACTATTTAGCCTCGCATTTTCCTTGTGTCCTCAGGACTGAGATGTCCATTAATCATGGTATAAGTGAATACAGATAGACACATGTTCTCCTCACAACCCTTAGTCAAAAAGTCTGTTTCTGGTTTAAAATTGAGGTCAGTCCATAAAAGCGCCCCCACCCCAGGGTTAGTTAAAGAACAAACTGTTATTTTTATCTATTAGTATGTGTTTGTGGTATTTTACATTAAAGACACATGATATATCTTGTGCCATACAGATGGCCCTGAGGAATAATCAGATTCAAAAGAAATAGCATCCTGTTATTGTGAAAAATCTATGATGGGAACATTCAATACTTGTCTGAGATGGCAAACAATAACATTCATCTGTCATATACAGCATAGAAGCGCCCTTGTATAAATCAGCAACAAAGAATTATGCTCAACATTCATTGGTTTATTAAATCATTTTATTCAAAGAATTTAGTTTTCTAATCCCAGATGTCTGATCTACAGTCTCACTTTGTGCTATAGAAAAAATTGTTTGCTATAGCATTGCCAATCAAACTAGCAGACAGATGTTGTGTAAAATGTTAAATGTTAAAAAGACAAAATCAACTAATGATCTATTTATGTCAGACCTGGGGAAAGTATGGCCTGGGCACCACCCCCGTCCTGTTGGCTGTGCCTAACTGGCTGAGGCTACTAGACTGATACCCCAAGATATCCCTGAGAATAATAATAATATTAATTTATTGCTTCATCTGGTTAAATGATTTATTTTGATAAAGTAAATGTTATTATTTAAAAATAATGAGGTGGTCAATTGAGTAATTAAATTGATGTTTATATATTTAAAACCTACTGAACCTTCTCTTGTATGAATTTTATTTTGATTATGATCTGTTACAACTGAGTATCTGCACAACTAATAATCAAAAACATACAGTTAACCTAGGATAATAATTTAATCTCTATATAAAAAGCCATAATTGTATCATATTTTATAGTACGATCAAATTCATCTTGGGCAGAATTGAGTTTAACCTATTGGTCCTGTTCTTAACAACAATTTTTTTTTCTACTACCTTGGCACGCAAATATCTCTCTCACATATAGCAACTGCTGTGGGTGGTACATTACACGGAAGAGCGTATTCAATAGGAGATGCAAAACGTGCACGCTCTTAATAGGCAGAAGTAATCTATTGTGCTACTTTAGCTAGAAAACATCTGATGGAATCTGATAGGCAATTTTTTTTTCTCCACGTTAACTGATTCAATATTGGTTAGCATGACTTTAACTCCTTCTTTGCGCCGGCTGCAAAAGACTCACGCAAACAGCGCTTGGAGTTTAACATTGCATTTGCGTTACATTTAGCTGGCATTAAATTGGCATTGTAAGTAAATACCTTTTTGGGATTTACTCTCACTTGCAAACCCGATGTTAAATTCAGGTGGGGAGATTAACCTGGAGCAACTGTGGCTCTGGGTAAATTTTTCCATTAATATCTTGCTATGTAGTGCAAAATGCAATACCTTTTAATAAATGCCGTTAAAAAAGCGCTACTTACCAGCAATTAGAGACAAAGTAGTGTGTCTCACGATTTACAGATTTATGTTTTATAATTTCAGTGACTTTCTGTTTTTGTAACATGGACAAAGGAAATACTCATATTGGAAAGGTACGTGATACATTAACTATGTGCAAGACTATAATGCTTAGCTAATAAATGAGACAGAGGTAAAAACGAAAATATCTCTAATGGACATCTGACTATGATTTACAGATGAATCCTGATCGTGCACAGAACTTGCACTGCTACTTTCATGCCAGAAAATATAAGTGTTATAAGAATTGTCTCACATTTGTCTCACAAGTTCTCCTCAGTGATTGAAATTCTAGGATTTTGTCATCAGTTTGGTCTTTTTTTATTTTATTTTGCAATGTTCCCGTTTTCTAATTTTGACAAGTAACAGTTACATCATTCTTCTAAAGGGACATTGAACCGATTAAATCATTTACCTTGCATTTTCATCTATTATTCGCAGGGAGGTAAGATTACTTATTCCCTTCCACTGCTCACCTCGCAGCGTCACCCCAGCTGTTCAGCACGCTGTCCCAATCGCACTCCTATCTTTATTATAGGTGCGCATGGTCCCGTCCATCTCGCAAGCTCAGCCGTTTCTGCCAACCCAAAGTTGGCGAATTGAAAAGGCCGAAAATACAGTGACCACCCCTTTATAATAAAAGCGAGCGGTAACTGATGTGATGTCCGCGATTTGCGGAAACCTTATTGCAGCGTTAATGTTCCGTCGCAGGGTTTCTCCATTTTATAAATCGCGGTCATTTAAATTTGGCTGAAAATGGAAGGAAAACCCAGCGGCGAAAAGTTAACGCCTGTTTATAAATATGCCCCCTTGTAATTAAAAGCTATGGTAGAGTTCCCCTCCTTCCACAGAATATTAAACTGCATGTGCAAGACAAGTTTCCTAAAATGTCTAAAATGTTATGTTACTTTCTACTATCAGCTTGAAAAGGAACTAACCTGGAGATTCAATATCGGTAAAATAAGTGTAAAGCCTACGCAACCCCATGTAATATTTGGATAACATGGATTTTACACTTATTTTAGAGCACTGCTCTGTTTCCAAACATTTTTTGGAAATAGCGCAGTGCACCCGATACAATACTTGTTTTGTTAGTAAGTGCATCGTAAAGCGTAACAACACAGGATTGTATGGGGACTTCAATGTAGCACTAAGCTCTTACCATCTTGCCATCCTGGGATGCAAAACTGAAGATTGCATTGCTTTGCAATATTAATTTCCCCAGTACATGTTCTAATTGCTTGCTATATCACTTTAATTGAATTTCCTCTTAAAGGGACACTAAACCGATTTAATCAAGAACCTTGCATTTTCATTTACTATTCACAGGGAGATGTGATCGCTTATTATCACCTCCCTGTGAATAATAGAACCCCTGGAAGTACATTTTTTTTTTGCCACAATAATGATCGCATTTTTAAATTTGGGGATAATAATGATTTTCCCCGGCGATGTGCGGTGGTAAATAACAGACTTTTATAAATATGCCCCAAGGTCTTTTACACTTTTATAAAGCTGTCTGCAAGGTGTGAAGGGACTGTTCACACTGCTCTACTTTGAAAGTGAAAAGACCTTGTGATTGTTAAGAAATGTGTTATTCTGCCGATCAGTAAGTGATCAGGAAGGCAGGAATTGTCTCGTTTTAACTGGCTGTTTGTGCTCTCTCCCTGAGATTAAAGGGCAACTGTGGTCTCCAAACAAGTGAGGGTTAAATGAAAGCCTGCCATATTTTCTTTATAATGAGCCGACATACATCACATCTCTGGCTTCACCCTGTGAGAAATGATATTGAGGTGAATGTTCAAATTCCTGCTTCTAGTAGACCACCTGATCTCTGCCCGTCCCTCTGCCCCAGGGGAGAAGCATGCTCAGTTAAGACTTAGTGCTGGGGAAATCAGGAAGTACCTAGGGGAAAAATTGACAGTTGAGAAGGGGAACCTATTATACAGACAGGCTGATCACATGACTACAAGCTGGTCACATGGTTAAAAACAGGAAGATTTCAAGCAGAAAGTAAATATTGCTAGGGCCAGATTTACACCTCAGGAGCCTGTAGGCCCAAAGAGCCTGGCGCCCTTAGCCCCACCCATAAACACAGACCACACCCTTAAACCACACCCATTTTCTCTTTTTGGAGGAAGAAAATAAACTATAAAGGGGTTGGATTGGTGGGAGGAGATTGACAGTTGCCCCTCCAACCTCAAGCGCCCCTAGGCAGGTGCCTACTGTGCCTAATGGTAAATCCGGCCATCTCACAAATTTTATCTAGAGATGTGATTTAGGTTTTTTTTTGAAGGTTCGATGGAAGGATTTTTATATAATTCTTACTAGTTTGGAAGAAATGGAGACCACAGTTACCCTTTAAGGGTGAGGCACACTGCAACATGCTCCCACACGGAGGGAAGTGTGCACGTTAATGATTGGGTTAGCGCGTGCATTCCCGATGTGCAGGAGTGCGTTGCAGTGTGTGCGCAGTAATGTGGATCGCATGCGCTCCAATTAACGGATCGCACGGCCAGCACACAGTCGTACACTACTGTGGCCAGATGAATTGGGCCAGACTAGTGTGCGCTTATAAAGCTTAAAGGCACATCAGTGTGGCCTAGCCCTGATGTTTATAAAGGTAAATTTCCTTTATAAAGGAGGCCCTTCGTTTTTCTTAAAGAAGAACTAAAGATTTGAAAAATAGCATGAATTTTACAATTTCTAAATAACCAATAGTTTTACTTCTCACCTCTGAGGTCTACTGGCACAATGAAACGCTGAATTTGCTAAGATACTTAAACGTATCAAAGTCTCATAAATATTCCAGTGTAAACTAGTCTGGAAGATACAGTATCACCATTCTTACTTGAAAGATAACTGCATGTGAAGATAAATGCCCCCAGGGTAATTGTATGGCCCATTTATACACATGATGATCATATCACCCAATATGCCCTCTTCCTCCATGAATAAAGCCTATTTTCCCCACTGAGCTCCACCTTTCCCTTATTAATTGAACCTTTCTGCTATGTTAAATTAGTGTAATGAATTTCACCTGTACTTCATATATTTGATGTGGTATTTCCAGCACTTCTTTAATGAGGGATAATAATATTCTTCTCCTTTGGATCTAAAGTCCTATTTATACAAGTTCATTCTGTCTCTAGTTGGCATTGCATGCTTCAACTAAGCCTGTTATCTACTAATGCTCCTTGGTCCTTTTTCAATGGAGATTTGCGTTGCATTGACAGATTTCGTACTCTCAGCTTAAGGATTTTTAAAGGGCAAATAAAACCTACAAACAACAACTGAAAAAGAAGGCAGAGCACTTTGACATAAAAGACAATTCTTTAAATCACCTGTCTTATTAAGAGATGTACCTGTCTTACATTGGGCGTGTGCTTTATTCCCCAGTTATATCACACAGTTTAGTTACTGTCTGTAATGTTCATACAGCAGGTTACGCCCACTAGTAGTTTCCAGCCAATCCTGGAACAGTCCATATTATTATGACTATGAGAAGGTGTGGCATGCACATACACAAAGGTATCTTATTTGGTTATTTGTCGGTTTTACTTTAAAGGGCAACTAAAGCCTCAGAACAACACGAAATCAGAAACCAGAGCACCTTGATTAAATATAAAAGCAATAATCTGTATCTCACTGCTCATTTTGATGTGGGCTCTGGGAAATTTACCTTACAAACATGGGGTTTGTGTATTATTTCCCAGCATTCCAGTATCGCACAGTTTGGTCACAGATCATTGTGTTCTTTTACAGGCCCAGTTCTAAGCTACCGTAAGAACTTGTTACAGCAGGTCACGCCCACTAGTAGGCTCTATTCAATCCTGTTGCAGTCCATATTAGACAGGGGAGCATGTGATTGAAGTCAGTTTATTGGTGTTCTTGTGAACAATGTTTTCAGATTATTGAGAATAAACGTGTGGGTTTAAACCCCAAGATTATCATCTTCCATTTATCCACATTGAATATTAGCTGTTGCTATTCACTAAAATATCTAAATCTGTTTGCAGAAATTGCACATTGTATGTAGAGTTTAATGGCCTAGACAATAGGTATTATTGATACAGAGATATAGATTTAAATACTCATGTCTAAGCCATTGATAAACAAACTAAATGGAATCACTCCAATACAAAAGTTCTGTGGTACAAAGAGACATATTTACCATAGAGACCACGAAATACGTCCAAAAGGTCAGTACACTCCAGACTTTGCAACAAACAGTATTTTATTAACACATGTGTTAATAAAACACTGTTTGTTGCAACGTCTGGTGTGCACTGATCTTTTGGACACATTTGGATATATACACCTGTGGCTTAGATGGATCGGTAGCACCCAGCACAAAGACTCAAAAGTGGATGTGGATAGCGTGCGGGGAAGTCGACTAATTGACATAGAAACCACCACGGTTACATCTGGGGCCTCATTTACACAGTGCAAATAGTTCCAGGCAAATGTGGCTTCTGGTATTTAATGCTGGATTTGCACCTGGTGGTAAATCCCAAAAGGGATTTTACCCCAGCACCACTTTAAGACCAGCCATTGGCTGGTCTTAAATTGTGTAGTTAAAAGTGGTGCAAATCCTTTATTAAATAGATTGCACCGGTTGCACAGTTGTCTTTTGTGAAACTGATGCAGTCAGTGCAATTATGGAGTTAAACTTACGCTAACCTATTCAGTATTGGTTAGCACAAGTTTAATCCCTATTTTTAGCACAGCACATGTGGGTAGATCAGGCCCCTAGATTGTCAATCTATAAGCAGAACGTTTTCTGCACAAAAGAAAATTGTTTCTCAACTCTAAATTTCCTAGGTTCCCCTTGGGGGAAATGAGGGCAATCTAGAGGTTTGAGTATGGTATTAACATTAATTCAAATTATGTTTTCGCAATTCTACATATTACAGTAAACATGTCAAATGTAACAATAAAAGTTGAATAAAGGGAAGGGGGAAGACATTCAGATGACTTATTTTATTTAATGACGGTTAAAATTACCTTCTCCAAAAATCTATACCAGCTTAATAAGTTTTAAAGCATTTTCTGAAGAGTTTTACTAGAGAACCATTTTCTGACCATTGAGAATTCTTACGTACTGCCAATGAGCGAAACAAAAATCCAGATTCAAATCTCATTTCTTTACTGTACTTTATGTCTAAAACTATGCAAAAGAATCTATGTTAAAAATGGTTCTAGACAAATCCAGTATCAAACAGAAAAAAAAAAAAGACAATGAAAGTAATGGAACCAAAAACAAAATTTGTTTTTCTCATGGACTCACAATAATAAATGATATTCTTGGAATGGAATATTTTAACTTTCTTCCATGTGTTTGGTTAAAGTGAATGCATGCAGTGTTGTAGCCTCTCTGAATTGTACGAAACTATTCATTACTAATTGCAATGGGAGACCTAGGATTCTACTTTAATCTAGTTTTAAAATACGAGAGAACAGAAATTACGAAACTATCCTTTAAAAACCAAACTTGTTAACGGAAATAAAGTAGCTGAGCTGTTTTACCACTAAACAGAGACCCAAACTTCAGTGTTTGCAGGATTTATAATTATTGTAATCACCCAGGGCTGTGCTTCTGCTTTCCTCAACAAACAATTCTGCACCAAGGAAGTTAAATGAATGGAATTCGGGGCATGGAGATGGTCAAGTTTCAGAAGATGATGGTAAGGGGACAAAATGCATTAAATAATTTATTCAGAGTAGCAATAACAATAGAGAGATTTTATAACCCTCTACCATATGCAGAATGGTAGAGGTGTCAAGCCACAGCTGATGGGGGTACCACATTTGTTTTTTAATTGTCCATCAAATAATAACACTAACAGGAGTTCAGTCCTAAATATGTGCAAACAAATGTGTTTTATTCAACCATATTAGAGGCAACATCCTGGGCAAAAATATTGCCCTTCGTCAAGGCTTTGTTTTCACCTTTAAAGTTGCCCCTTAAGTTGTTTATGTTGGTGAATAAAACTCTTTTATCCCATTTGTAATTTTCTACATTCATAAAACAACTTAACTTAATAGGCTGTGGGGCAGCATGGTCAGCACACTATGGGGGAATTGCAGTTACATTTGGAGTCCTAGTTTACCTGACTGCATCCCCGGCACACCAGGAGCACGCCAGGTAAGCTGCGACTAAGAGCAGGTGATGGACACACTCGATCCAGTAGGTGTTCAATTTTAATTTAACCCTCACTGCATCGGGTGTGGACTTCCCACAGGCCCCAAAACAAGAGACTAAAACCCACACTAACATGATATTACTATATGCCCCCCTATGTTTTTATGTGGTATGTTGTAAGAAGTCTAGTTGACACTAGATGTGAAATTACATATGAAAGGATGTCAGATTAATGGCTATGGACCATGTCCACTTATAGCATGTTTAGCCTAGACACAAATGCTTGAATGACTACAACAAAAACTTAAACAGTGATACCCAACCCAATAGTAATGAAGAAGAATTATATTTTAACCGGAGGTCCCCAACATACCAATATGTGAAGGGGAAATGATCTCTGGCTTGTCTATTCCATACAGATGCAGACAAGCAAAAGGTACAGTACTTCTTGCCTTCTCTCCCTTTATGCATCCTTTTCACTTCCCTCCTTTCCTATTTGAGGTTTCTGCTCAATTTCCAGTTTGCATTTGTGCCTTTTTCCTTTCTTCAACCTTGCTATACACATTCCACACTTGCTGTCAGAAACTAATTTGTATTGCATCGATAACCATTGTGAGTCATCCTCATCCTCTCTACAGTACAACATAAATACACTAATCATAAGACTAGCCTGATAACATCTTAGAAAGTTAGCAGCTTGCTGTAAGTGTTTTTTAACACAATTCCCAAAGCTGTTCGACTATAGAAATGTTCACAAAGGGAATGACATATAAATAAGTTTGCATTATAAATGATCTTTGCTGCGAGTGGAAAATGTAAAAGTTTCTTTTGGTGCACTGCACCAGTAAATTCTCTCTGGTTCACTGAGACAGCACTAACTCAAGAGGGAATGGGTGGAGAATAAATAAGTTACAGTAGTTGCTTTGCAATATATTTGACTGCAACCTTTACAAAGAGTAATTTTGCACCTTTCAGACTACAACAAGCCTCTATTGATTTATATTATGCTTAATACTTCTTGTCCTATTCAACAACCTTCCTGCAATGCAGGTTAACCAGTATCATAATATCAAATCCATGTTTTTAAACAGAGAACAATAATATAAACTGCTTTGAGTTTTATGTAGTTGTCCGCCACATGTATTTGGTCTAGTTCAAAGCCACCAACAGAAAAATGTATTCATGTTCTGCTAAAAAATAAACTCTGCTGAATAAAGTTTATCCTAATGATACTGCAATGTATTTGTCTTATATTTGGGAAAGGGCTGTTTGCAAGACTGCAATACATTTGTAAATGTAAAGAAGTTCCATGAATGGAAACAACTTCAACTTCATACACTTTGAGAGAAGACACGTGACTATAAAAGGAAGCAAACTTTGCAGCATAAGGCTTAAGTTTATGAAGAAGCTGCTTAGGTGTTTTCAGTTAAATTATGTGTATACATGGAAATAGACCTAGAGTAATTTTGAATATTAATGGTTAAAGATAATATGCACCAAACAGAGTGAGATGTTTATCTAAAAAATTACCTTTAAGATAAGGTCTGTGTGATGTTGGTCCAACATGTTGGCTCTTGTAGAAGAAGTAATGATGACCCTCCCGTATCTCCCAGGGGTTTGAAGATCAGAGTAGAGACGGTGCTTGGATCGGTTTACAGGAAACAGGCTGTCCACCAGGTTTCTTTCTATCTTAGCCAGACTGTGCTTAGGAGCTAGCAAATATTCTATGTTTTCCTCCACCTTGTACCTGCTAAAACTTGCCCCAAGCAAGACAGAGATAAGCACTGGGGCTGAAATGAAAAATACTGGGTGGCTGGCAATGAAAAACCCAAGTCTAGAAAAACAAGATCTCAGACCTCTGTGTAAAACCTTCCGCAACATCCTAGTGCAGAGGGGGCTGATTAGGGGGAGAGTCACAGGCTGAGATCTGAGGCTCTCCCAGAGCCTGGCCAGGACCATCAGGAATCCCAAACATACGGAGATACCCCTTACAGAAACCTAAAACTAGCAATTCAATGCTAGGGAACTATCAAATCAGTGGGTAAAACAATCATTTATGGATCTGTTCTAGATCTGTCTCTCTCTTGTCTTGAGTTGGTGAAATAATTATAAGGGTTAGATTTACCCTATATTACTATGTCATATACATGGTATCTACAAGGAAAGTGACATTGCACATGTGATCTAACAATGCCTGAGAAGAGATGGGAAGGTGGTTGACCTGGGCTAGCATTAAACAGATCCCCTGTCATCCTGATCCTTTATCCTTAAAGACAGTAGCTCTCACTGTGATCATTTCAGTTTATTACACAATCTCAACTCATTTCTTATTGTCTTAATGACAGATATATATATATATATATATATATATATATATAGATAGATAGATAGATAGATAGATAGATAGATAGATAGATAGATAGATAGATAGATAGATAGATATAGTCAGCTTTGCCCACTCTGAATATTTAAAAATACCTGACTTTTAATGGCTCATTGGCATGTAGCATTCCAGGCTCCTATAGCAATTGGATAAACTGGCTATGACCAAAAGGGGTGCAACTGTCTTTCCTGTTTATTTCACCATCTGTCCAAAGAAATCAATATATTAACGTGTTTAGCTCAATATCAGATGATCCAACATGGACTAGTGTCACTTTAGGTTAGTTTCATGGCTGGAACACAGAGAGCATAGCCAGCAGGTGACAAGATCTAGATTACTGAGGGTTGGCTTGTCAATCAGATGGATGGGAAGTTGAAGGATCCTTTCCTATTAGATCCTTAGGATGATTTGATGAGGTCTCAGCCACAGTGGCCAATAAATAAGTCTCATGGCTGCAAATCTGGGAAGATCCACCGCATAGATAGAGTTTAGTGTATTTCATTGGTCTCAGGGGATTAGTTCTCTTTTCCAAAAGCCATGGGGGGGTGAAATATTACAGGGTCCAGGAGTGTCTATGAGGTGGGATTAGGGGGTCCGTGTCCGCCCTTTGCAGCTGCATTTCCCCCTGGATGTAGTGAGGAGAGAGGGAGGATCATCCGTGCCAGGGAACCTGGAAGCAGGAATAGAACGTTAAAGTAGCAGAGACTCTCATCAGGCACAGTGTGTCCTCCCTATGAATGTCCAGCCCCTTTCCATAGACACAGACAGGCAGCGGGTTGGAATAGAAGTTCCAGGTTCTTACAGGTTCGATCTCCCCATAGAGCAGTAAGACAGTGTCTCCCCTATCGCTACACAATCCATTCACCGCCTTCCCTCCGCCCCTCCTTCCATCAGCTGCCACAGGGCTGTCCCTTCCCTTCCACACACATCACCGTTCACTTTCCCCTCTGTCTCCCATTGCCCGGGGAGGTAGATGGAGACGGATAGGCAGTGAGGATATTATCTAGTCCGCACTAGAGACTTAACGCAGTAGGACTTGGAATGGATGGTTCCCACCCGGGGTAGTGGGGCTTACTGGGGATAGGGGGAGACCCTGGTGATAACATGCTAGGGACCCTTATACCATTCATGGCCTATCAATGGGAGGGGTGTGGGTCTAGGGACAGGACTGATAATGTGTATATAGATACCAATACCGTGTTATATGTAATAAAGTACAGCAGTGTGTGTGTGGTCTTTAATACTGTGTGTGTAATACTGTGTGTAGTATGTAATATTGTGTGTGGTGTGTAATACTGTGTGTGGTATGTACTATTTTGTGGTGTGTAATACTGTGTGTGGTGTGTAATACTGTGTGGCGTGTTATACTGTGTGTGGTATGTACTATTTTGTGGTGTGTGGTATGTAATATTGTGTGTGGTGTATAATACTATGTGTGGTATGTTATACTGTGTGTGGTATGTAATATTGTGTGTGGTGTGAAATATTATGTGTGGTATGTTATACTGTGTGTGGTATGTAATATTGTGTGTATTGTGGAATACTGTGTGTGGTATGTAAAATTGTGTGTGGTGTGTAATACTGTGTGTGTAATATTGTGTGTGGTATGTTATACTGTGTGTGGTATGTAATACGGTGTGTGAGTAATACTGTGTTGTATGTTATAATGTGTGTGGTATGTAATACTGTGTGTGGTGTGTTATACTGTGTGTGGTAATATTGTGTGTGGTATGTTATACTGAGTGGTATTTTATACTGTGCGTGGTATCTAATACAGTGTGTGTAATACTGTGTGGTATGTTATACTGTGCGTGGTATGTAATACGGTTTGTGTAATACTGTGTGGTATGTTATACTGTGTGTGGTATGTAATACGGTGTGTGTAATACTGTGTGGTATGTTAAACTGTGTGTGGTATGTAATACGGTGTGTGTAATACTGTGCGGTATGTTATACTGTGTGTGGTGTTTGATACTGTGTGTGTAATTATTGTGTTTGGAATTAGTGTTTAGTGTTAATTGTATGTGTGTAGTTAAGGTGTGATAAGTTGGGAGTGTGTGTGTAATAAGTGTGTTTAGTGTGCACTCTATGAGTGTAGTGTGTAATGTATATGTGCTGTGTGTGTGTGTGATGTGCAGTGTGTCTGTGTCTATGTACACACTGTAGGTGAGAAATACTGGGGGATTAGTGAGTCCCATGTACACCCCTTTTACATTGCAGTATTAGCCCCTCCATTGCTCATTATTGTTTGTTTGGATTTATCTCCTGTACTACAGCTCGGTCCTTTGTCCCCATTCCTGCTGTGAAGCTGTCAGATTAGCAACAGGCTCCGATGCTCACACTGTGGTCTCGCAGTGTCTGCAGAGAGTGTGTGCGTGTTTGCGTGTGTGTTTGCGTGTGTATGTGTGTTTGTACGCGTGTGTTTGTACCTGTGTGTGTGCGCAGTGTGTGTGTGTTTGTACCTGTGTGTGGGTGTGTATGTGTGTGTGTTTGTACGCGTGGGTGTTTGTACCTGTGTGTGTGCGCAGTGTGTGTGTGTGAGTGTGTGTGTTTGTACCTGTGTGTGTTTGTATCTGTGTGTGTGCGCGCAGTGTGTGTGTGCGTGTTTGGGAGCAGCTTCCCTTGTCATCATGCTACAGCTGTACTTACCTGTAGTGACTTGCTAGATTAGGATGAATGGAGAGTAGTACAGTGTAATGGAAGATGCCAGCTATTAAACGAAAGCAGGAACGTTCATTCAGAATCCTGCACTTCACACCCATTAAAGTCCCTGTAGACTTGCTGTGGAATGTCCAGTATATAGAAATCTAACCAGGGACAATCACAATGTCCCTCTCACCTGCTGTCCATCTGCCATTGTGGGATCGTCTGCAAAATAAACTGGGTGAAACGATGGTTCCTGGTTCTCCGGTTAATGCAGTAGACAGACACATAGTGTAGGTTAATCAGAAGCAACAGAGCACATAGAGCCCATAGAGACTATTCCCTTCATGCTCATCCATCTCCCTTCTGTACAGGTCCGTAGGTAGCACTACCCACTGGCAGTAAACTGCCCACCTCTTCTCTGTCCTCTGCTCCAGTATGTGTGTCTGTGTGGTTAGTAATCAGGGGACTTTATACAACTCATTTCTGTTTATGAAAGAAACTCTAGCCAGATCTCTGTAGCTGCACCAATTCAGCACCATGGACAGGTCTTATCACCACCTATCCTCTCTCTCCTCCACCCATATCTGTCTGTCTGTCTGTATATTACCTGTTAGTCCTAGGAAGGATATGGGTATGATTCCAAAGGTAGTCTGCGTATATAATATAGGGAATATAAAGGGGTTAAAGGGACAGTTCAGTGGAAATTATGAATATTTGTTAAATTGTTAGTTTGTGTAATGCATACTTAGTTATTATACATATTCTTTTCCATTTTGAAAAATCAGTTGATTTCATACCCTTTGCTGTTCCCTGCTCTTGACATTAGTGAGCTGACATTTTAGGTTCTAACGGTCCTTCTTCCTCCCAGGATGCACCACATCCTTGGAATGTTCCTAACAGTAATTTCTACTGATTGACTGTTGGATGGGTCAAAGATGCTCAGATCTCTACTGAGCAACTGAATCAACCCAAGCGCTGGGTTAAAGGACAACTCCACCCTCATAAGAACATCTTTTAGAAAGAATGGCCTCTTTAAAATATGTTGATGTATCATAGTTTGTCCTATGAATTCATTACTGTATGCCTGCTATGCTTCTGGATGCCTCATGGAAACTGAGCATTTTAGAAACCTGTACTGAGCTTTTACTGAGCCTGGGCATGCTCAGAAGAGGCAGACAGGGGATTAACATTCAGTCACTGGCTGTGATGTCAACTGTCAAATCCATAACTGACAGTTGCTAGGATTTCAGGTTAGACTTATATAGTTCACATTTCAAACTATTACTGTTTAGGGTTTTGGGGGGTGATTTACCTGTATGTAAGTTTTCATTTTGGGGCTGGACTTGCCCCAAGGGCAAGACCATAACGGTCTCTATTAGGGGTCCTGCAAACAAGAAGTCAGTATTTCGGTTGCATTTATTTATACACAGACAAAATGCTGAATTGGCAGATTAAGGTCATTGGGATGGAAAAATACTTCCCCTTTAAGTCCTAGTATTGATCAATCTCTCTCTCTCTCTCTCTCTCTCTATCTATCTATTATTTATCTATCCCTCTATATCTATCTATCTATCTATCTATCTATCTATCTATCTATCTATCTATTAGAGATGGTCGAACTATTGAAAGTTCGGTCCGTTTTCGAACTTTCGAACTATTGGGAAAGTTCGAAAGTTCGAAAGTTCGAAAACGGACCCATTAAAGTCTATGGGAGGCAAATAGTTTGAAAAGTTCGAGTCAAATACAACTAAAATATTAATGGTAACTTAATGTAAATGGCTGTGGGACCTGGGAAATGGTCTGGGGAGCATGTTCCAATATCCAGGACTTTCCAAAAATCGATCTTACTCTCACGCGAGCTACTTTCGAGCTTTCGCGTTCGAACGTTCGAGGTAACATGGACATTTTACTCGCAGATTCGATACTCGCGTATAGGCTTTAATGGAGACTTTACTCGCAGATTCGATGTTCGCGCCTAGATACCATGTACATTTTACTCGCGGATTCGAACGTTCGAACGTTCGAACATTCGATAAATCATCGAAAGTCCGGGAAATATCGAAAGTCCGCGTCCGAGATAGTTCGAGAAGTCCGGGTCCGTTCAAACTCGAACAGTTCGTCTCGAACTCGGGTTCGAGTTCGAGTTCTATGCCATCCCTACTATCTATCTATCTATCTATCTATCTATCTATCTATCTATCTATCTATCACATAGGCGTCTAATGTATAAACTGAAGACTGTTGGCCTTGAAGAAAACATTTGTGCATGGATAGAGAATTGGTTATTGGATCCCAAACAGAGAGTTGTGGTAAATGGAGCTACATCTATGTGGGCTAAAGTTCTCAGCGTGGTGCCTCAGGGTTCTGTACTGGGGCCGCTTCTTTTTAATCTGTTTATAAATTAATTAAAAGGGGGCATTGAGAGCAAGGTCTCTGTGTTTGCTGATGACACTAAACTATGCAGAGCTTTGGAAACTTCAAATGATATTAAGTGTTGCAAGCAGACCTACTGTAGATAGATGGGCAGCAGAATGGCAGATGAGATTCAATGTTGATAAATGTAAGGTGATTTGGGATTTAATAATCCCTGTGCCACCTACACCATAAATAACCCTGTGTTAAATGCATCTGTAATGGAAAAAGATTTGGGGGGTTCTGGTAGATATAAGACTTAGCTGTAGCAAACAATGCCAGGTAGCAACGGCTAGAGCTAGCAAGATATTGTCTTGTATAAAGGGGGGAATAGATTCAAGAGAGAAAAATATTATTCTCCCTCTTTACAAGGCACTGGTAAGGCCTCATTTGGAATATGTGATACAGTTTTGGCATCCCATATACAAAGGGGACATCTTGGAAATGGAAGCAGTTCAGAGAAGGGCAACTAAATTAATAAGGGGAATGGAGGGGCTTGAATATGCAGGCAGATTAGACAAATTAGGGCTGTTTACATTGGAGAAGCAACGTTTGCGTGGGGATATGATAACCTTATACAAATATATTAATGGGCCATACAATGAACTCACTGGTGCATTGTTCACTAACAGGTCATATCAGAGGACTCGTGGACATCCTTTAAGGTTGGAAGAAAAGAAGTTTCATCTTCAGGTTAGGAAAGGTTTCTTTACAGTGAGAATGGTGAAACTGTGGAACTGTATTCCAGCAGATGTGGTAATGGCAAGTTGATTAAATAGCTTTAAAGGGGAACTGTGGTCTCCAAACAAGGTTTCCTTTTAAAACGAGCCATCAACCACCTCTCTACGTGCTCCACAGCCCAAGATATACAGAAATGACTGACCAGAAAGTTAATGGGTGGGAGGCTGACTTGTGACATTCCTGAGGCTTCTCCTGCACAGTACCCTGGGCACAGCCTCAGACTCCCTCAGTGTGTGAGGGAGACAGGAAGTCCCTCCTCCTCTCTGCTGTGTGAAGACCTGACAGAAGGTAAGGGAGTCTACAGCCCTTATCTCCCACTCTCACTCTGCCTGAAAAGGCTGATTCCACAGAGTGGAATCCCGCGAATGCGCGGGGCTTAGACACCCGTGAGTTGGCGGTGCTTAAACACCCATGAGTGGGCAGGGCTTAGGCACCCACGAGTGGGGGGCCTGCAACTGGAGGGACCATGGGGTCCATGAATGGGAGGGACCAGGGGGGCTGCAAAGGGGAGGAGGAGACACAGGACAAATTGACTGACAGTTTCAGAGCAGGAAGTGCAGGGGACCTGGTGATGCTGCTGCCATATCACACACAAAAATGTAAATATCTTCAAAAATATACAAAATAAAAATAATTAAATTGCAATGGAAATAAATTGCAAAAATTCTCAGGAGAGCAATTCCTATCAATTTACCTAAAGTCATTTTTGGACCACAGTTCCCCTTTAAAAAAGGCCTGGATAAGTTTCTAAAACTAAAAAATATGTAGATCTGGTTGATCCAGGGATACTTTCCGATTGCCGTTTGAATTACCCAACCTTTTTAGCTGTTTTTGAGGGTGAATAAGTTGGACCTGATGGACGTATGTCTTTATTCAACCTCAATTACTATGTTACTATCTATCTTTCTATCTTTTTATCTGCCTGTCTATCTAGAATAATGTAATCTGCACATTGAGTATGTTTTCAATCAAAAACCTATCAAGTTTCTACCCCTATCATTCAGTGACGTAATTAGGAATCACTGGCCCCCACCAAAACTATGATGGGGCCCCTATCCCTGCTTCATGTGCACAGTGGTTTCTGGGAGGAGGCTATATCTCTCATAATAAAAATAAGAAGATAGGGCCCCCGTGGCTCCCTGCCCCCCTGTGGTTGCTCCCCTCTAGTTACGCCCCTGCTATCATTTTTTCACTCACTCCTATTTAGTTATTTAATATATATATTTATCTACTTCTCATATATTAGTCTTTCTCTGTAATTATTTGGCTTGAAAAAGCCAAATTACTGTTCTTTCTACTTCTTTTTCTTCTTCTGTTTTATTCTTCCACTTTTTTGGACCGTATCTCCTCCCACAGTTTTTGAGCTAGAGACATGAAATTCGGTACAGACGTGCGGGGCATATAAGAGAAGTGTGCTTTCTTCTAGCTAAGGAATCCGCTGAAGCGTTAAGGCGTTATTGGCGAATTTCCAGACATTTTTTCCCATAGACTATAATGGTAACAATCCTCAAATGTGGATATTTCAAAACAGTTTGTTTCATGGTCATAAATGCAAATGGTGATACCCCCAACCCCCCACACAGACACAGGTACACCTACCTACTGACCTACCTTTCCATTCCCATGGAAGCCATATTTAAAGGGTAACTAAAGTCAAAAAAACTAATTTAGATTTATCCTCAATAAAAGATAGTTTTATGGTTGTAAACACAAAAAAAGTCATACCCCCTCAACCAGACCCAGGTACACACACCTACTGATCTACTTATCCATTACAGTGGCAGCCATACTTAAAGGGTAACTAAAGTAAAAAAAAACTAATTTAGATTTATCCTCAATAAAAGATAGTTTTATGGTTGTAAACACAAAAAAGACATACCTCTCAACCAGACCCAGGTACACACACCTACTGACCTACTTATCCATTACAGTGGCAGACATAATTAAAGGATAAATAAAGTCAAAAAAACTAATTGAGATTTTTCCTCAATAAAAGACATACTTAAAGAGTAACTGAAGTCAAAAAAGCAAATTTTGATCAATAATTAGTTTGTTTTTTTAACCCCCAACGTGATACAGGTATACACACCTACTGACCTACCCCCCCCCCCATTTACTTTTGCAGCCATACGTAATGGATAACTAAAGTCAAAAAAACTAATTTTGACCAATCATCAAAAAAGTTTGTTTTTTTAAACCCCAAACCCAATACAGGCACACACACCTACTGATCTACTTATCCATTACTGTGGTAGCCATACGTAAAGGGTAACTAAAGTAAAATAAATTAATTTTGATCAAAAGTTTGTTTTTTTAACTTCCAACCTGATCAAGGTACACACAACTTCTGACCCACCGTTCCATTTCCATGGCATCCATATTTAAAGTATAACTATAGCCAAAAAAACCAATCATGAAAAAAGTTAGTATTTTATCCCCCAACCTGATATGAATACACCCACACCAACTGACCTACCTTTAATGCATGTGACATATTTAAAGGGTAAGTAAAAAACAACAATGTCCTCTTCATTGGCATTATTGAGTTTTGAAATCTGCAGCACAAACACACAAATTCCCTTCCAAAATGTGGTCTTTCAAGCCAAATTCAAAGTTTATACTTAAACTTTCCCTCTCTAGTTTATCTATCAAATCTGTTTATCTGTCTATTTATCTATCCTTCCTTTATTTATAACTTGCATTTCTTTTTATTTCTTTTATTTTTTTTATTCCATTGCCTTGCCAATCTATTACCAGATTTGTAATACCGTTTTTTGCCCAAGAATTTGCATACATAAAAAATAAGCTTCATTCAGATATAGAAACAGTGCCATCTGCTTGTAGACATCTGCTATTTAAAAAACACAATGGGCAATGGCAAAATTTACAGAAATCTGCAAAAAAATAACGAACGTCATCTAAATGATTTACTATTATCATGCATTTGTCTAGGAAATACAGTCCTTTCCTTTTATAATCACATCATGTTTTGATTTTGAATGTGTTTGCGTCATGTCTGTAAAAAACATCCCAGACATTCCTAAAATCATTTAATAAAGTTTACATGTAGATATGAAGGTTAAATGAGTGCAGTCATACAGTAAGTCATGCATAAATAGGTGCACTGCTAATTAAACAATGTTATTGATCTGTATACTGCAGAGACATCTTTCCTTTGAGCTATGGCTACTAAGGAAAGCTAAGACTAATAGCTTTTATTCATGTAAGTCACTCGTTTAGTGATGGTGTCAGTTAAAGCCTATTGACATTAGTGATCTGACTTACTATGCATATTCAGGCATCTGACATCTAGAAAATTTCTTTTTGAAGCTTTGTCAATTTTTCATTACAGCTCCATGGTCATAAAATAAAAAAGTAGGAAGAATTTATTGGATAATTGTAGTGTGTATTCCTTTATACCCCTACCATAAATCTCCATAGGAAAAGAGAGTGCTGGTTCTTGGCCATTATTTACAATTTCATGTACTGAAAAGGCCAATAAATGAAAAAGATAGTTTGGTTTATAAGCAAGATAACATATCTAAATTGTCTTGATATTTCTAAATTGTCTTTGTTGTTGACAGAAAACCCGAGCCATGTGTGAAATGATGTCCTGGATCCTATGTTAATTACCACTTACAAGAAATATCCACCATTGAAATTCGTCACATTTCACTTATTTTGCTGTTGTAATCTGAAGCTGGCATTACATGTCAACCTTACCTTCCAATATTCCAACAAGTTTTCAAAACCACCTAGCCTGATCATTTAGCAATCAATATTACAATATATCTGTTGTATTCAATTAGATTAACTGGACTTGAAGTTTAGTTCTTGAAGATGTTTCACTAGGCATCTGACTGGCTTTCTCAATTCAGAATGATTTGTACAAGAATCCGTGGCAATTATGTACCCTGGAAAATCCCAATTAGCATATCACAGCCAGGTGTTAAAGGGCATGTCCACCCCGAAATTTAACTTTTGATATGTGATAGGGCATGCTCCCCCAGCCCCAACCGCATTAATATAATTGTTAGAAAGTCCCCCGATTGTTACTTACCTGCCCTCTCTCCTCTGCTGCAGTGTTCAGGCCCTCTGCTTGCATGGAATTGAAAGCAGGGGGCAGGACCGGCAGCCACGTCCGTGATTGGCTGAGAGGCAGGGAGGGCTGCACTGAGCATGCCTCAACCTTGATGAGGTTGAGGAAGTCTCAGGCACAGCATGAGTCACACACTGCTCCTACACAGCAGTTTCCTGGACTTTGGAGGGGCACAGCAGGGGAACTATTTTGAGCAGGAATGTAAGGTAAGGATTGTTTTAAACTACTTGATGTGGCCAGTAAGGGGTTAAATTTTAGTTTTGGGGGTGGACATGCCCTTTAAGGGCGTGATTGCATAGTGGCTAAGAGGTGTTATAGGAATGCCCAGGGTAAGGTGTCAAAACAGCATTGTACATGGCAGACAGTTGGTGTCGAACCCCCCACCTATATTTAGGCTTGGTTTCTTTATTTTCACATAAATGGCCTCCTTGACACCTCTCTTTAAAGGGGAAATCCAGCCCTAAAATGAAAACTTACATACAGGTAAATCACCCCCAAAACCCTAAACGGTAAAAGTTTAAAATCTGAAATATATAAGTCTAACCTGAAATCCTGCACAATGTCCTGTTGCCCCTGTTTCTGCTTCCTGGTTCTTCCAGTTAGTAACTGTCAGTTGTGGATTTGACAGTTGACATCACAGCCAATGACTGAATGTTAATCCCCTATCTGCCTCTTCTGAGCATGCCCAGGCTCAGTACCTGCTCAGTACAGGTTTCTAAATTGCTCAGTTTCCATGAGGCATCCAGAAGCATAGCAGGCATACAGTAATGAATTCATAGGATAAAGTATGATATATCAACATATTTTGAAGAGGCCGTTCTTTCTAAAAGATGTTCTTATGAGGGTGGAGTTGTCCTTTAACCAGTCACATTTATTTGCCAATATGTTAACATTACAATCTTCAAAGGCATGTCCTTTATCCTTAAAGGGACAGTTCAGTGGAAATTATTAATATTTATTAAATTTTTAGTTTGTGTAATGCATACTTAGTTATTCTACACATTCTCTTGCATTTTGAAAAATCAGTTAATTTCATACCCTTTGCTGTTGCTTGCTGTTGACATTAGTGAGCTGACATTTCAGGTTCTAACGGTCCTTCTTCTTCCCAGGATGCACCACATCCTTGGAATGTTCCTAACAGTAATTTCTACTGATTGGCTATTGGATGGGTCAAAGATGCTCAGATCTCTACTGAGCAATTGAATCAACCCAGGCCCTGGGTCAAGGGCAAGACCATAACGATCTCTACTAGGGGTCCTGCAAACAGGAAGTCAGTATTTCAGTTGAAGTTATTTATACACAGACACAATGCTGAATTGGCAGATTAAGGATGAAAAAAATACTGCTCTTTTTTCTGAAAAGTACATGTATTTGCACTGAATTTCCCCTTTAAGATGCAGGTACACGGCTGAGTCCGACCTGAGGAATTGGCTCTTCTGTGCTGGGCCATACGTTGATGCAGTTGCTGTTTGGTCTCCCCCACATACAAATCAGAGCATTCTTCACTGCACTGCACTGCGTATATGATGTTGTTAATCTTGTGTTTTGGTAATGGGTCTTTTGGATGTACCAATTGCTGCCTCAGTGTGTTGTTTGGTTTAAAGCAGACAGGGATACGGTGTTTTTTGACCCCTGCTACATATGGGATAACCATGTTCTTTCTCCTGTCTTGCTTTTCCCCTTCACTGTAGGTATTTGTGTTCTTTTCTTTCCTTCTACTTCTTTTGACAAAGGTCCAGTCTGGATATCCACAAGTTTTAAGGGCTCCTCTGAGATGTTTCATTTCTTTAGCCTTCGCCTCTGTGCTAGTGGGGATGCTCTCAGCTCTGTGTTGCAGGGTTCTGATGACACCCAGCCTGTGATCCAAAGGGTGGTGGGAGTCAAGCATCAAATACTGATCTGTGTGTGTTGGTTTTCTGTAAACCTCTACTTCCAGTTTACCATTCACCCTGACTTCTACCAAACAGTCCAAGAAAGCTAGTTTGTTGTTTTGTACCTCTTCCCTTGTAAATTTGATGTTTTGGTCTACCGCATCAATGTGTTCTGTGAAGGCTTATACTTCCCTCTGGTGGAACAGAACCCAAGTGTCATCCACATATCTGAACCAGTGGCTGGGTGCTATGCGCCTGTTTTTCTACCTCCTGTATGTAAAGGATGGCCACAATGGGTGAAACTGGAGATCCCATAGCACATCCATGTTTTTGCTTATAGAATGTATACCGGTATTAATAGGTGGTATTCAGGCACAAGTCCAGTAAGGAACTTACCTGTTCTGGGTTGAGAACAGTCCTGCTGGTAAGAGTGCTGTCTTGGCCTAGCCGTTTTCTCACCATGTCAACAGCCTCCTTGGTGGGTATACAGGTAAAGAGACATCTCTCTTCCAAGACAGCACTCCTACCTGCAGGACTGATCTCAACCCAGAACAGGTGTGTTCCTTACTGGACTTGTGCCTGAATACCACCTATTTCAAATACCGGGATACGTTTTATAAGCAAAAAACATGGATGTGCTATGGGATCTCCAGTTTCACCCATTGTGGCCAACCTTTACATGGTGGAGGTAGAAAAACAGGCACTTAAAACCTTTAAGGGCATAGCACCCAGCCACTGGTTCAGATATGTGGATGACACCTGGATTAAAATCCACGAGAAGGAAGTATAAGCCTTCACAGAACATATTGATGCGGTAGACCAAAACATCAAATTTACAAGTGAAGAGGTACAAAACAACAAACTAGCTTCTTGGACTGCTTGGTAGAAGTCAGGGAGAATGGTAAACTGGAAGTAGAGGTTTACAGAAAACCAACACACACAGATCAGTATTTGATGTTTGACTCCCACCACCCTTTAGATCACAAGCTGGGTGCCATCAGAACCCTGCAACACAGAGCTGAGAACGTCCCCACTAGCACAGAGGCGAAGGCTAAAGAAATGAAACATCTCAGAGGAGCCCTTAAAACTTGTGGATATCCCGACTGGACCTTTGTCAAAAGAACTAGAAGGAAAGAAAAGAATACAAACAGTGAAGGGGTAAAGCAAGACAGGAGAAAAAACATGGTCATCCCATATGTAACAGGGGTCTCCCAGAAATTAAGAAGAATTTAAAAAAAACACTGTACGCCTGTCTGCTTTAAACCAAACAACACACTGAGGCAGCAATTGGTACATCCAAAAGATCCAATACCAAAACACAAGATAAGTGACATCATATATGCAGTGCAGTGCAGTAAAGAATGCTCTGATTTGTATGTGGGGGAGACCAAGCAGCAACTGCATCAACGTATGGCCTAGCACAGAAGAGCCAATTCCTCAGGTCCGGACTCAGCCTTGTACCTGCACCTTAAGAATAAAGGACATGCCTTTGAAGATTGTAATGTTAACATATTGGCAAAGGAACGTGACTGGTTCAAGAGAGGTGTCAAGGAGGACATTTATGTGAAAATAAAGAAACCAAGCCTAAATAGAGGTGGGGGGTTCGACACCAACTGTCTGCCATGTACAATGCTGTTTTGACACCTTACCCTGGGAGTTTCTATAATACCTCTTAGCCACTATGCAATCACGCCCTTAACACCTGGCTGTGATATGCTAATTGGGATTCAAGTTATTCTGAATTGAGAAAGCCAGTCAGATGACTAGTGAAATGTCTTCAAGAACTAAACTTCAAGTCCAGTCCATATTGAATACAACATGACCTGGATGAATGAGAACCTTCACACACAAATATTACAATAGTTTTCATGCTGCAAATATCGCTAGGACATCTTCAGGTAAAACTGCTGTTTTGTTCAATGTAATGATCAATTCCGCATTCATTAATTTGGCTTGAAAAAGCCTAATTCCTGTTCTTTTCAAACAAATTCCTGCTTATTTGGACTGTATCTCCTC
Organism: Hymenochirus boettgeri; assembly: GCA_019447015.1. NCBI lineage: Eukaryota > Metazoa > Chordata > Amphibia > Anura > Pipidae > Hymenochirus > Hymenochirus boettgeri. The sequence goes on from CM033470.1 coordinate 77,065,145, forward strand.
CCACTGTTTTTTTGCTAGAGACATGAAATTTGGTACAGACGTGCGAGGCATATAGGAGAAGTGTGCTATCTTCTAGCTAAGTAATCTGCAGAAGTGTTACGGCATTATAGGCAAATTTCTGGACATTTTTTCCCATAAACTATAAATGCAAACATTAATACCCCCAACCCCCCACACAGACACAGGTACACCCACCTACTGACCTTCCTTTCCATTCCCATGGAAGCCATACTTAAAGGGTAACTATAGTCAAAAAACTAATTTTGATCATCATCAATGAAAGTTAGTTATATAGTTATACATGCAAAAACACATACCCCCAACCTCATATGGGTACACACACCTACTTACCTACCCTTCCATTCTTGTGGCAGCCATACTTAAAGGGTAAATAAAGTTTAAAAAAAAAACTAATTTTGATATATCCTCAATAAAAGTTAGTTTTATGTTTGTAAACACAAAAAAGACATACCCCCTCAACCAGACTCAGGTATACACACCTACGGATCTACTTATCCATTACGGTGGCAGCCATACTTAAAGGGTAACTAAAGTCATTTTTTTTTATTTTGATCAATAATCAAAAAGGTTTGTTTTTTTAACCCCCACGTGGCACAGGTACATACACCTACTGACCTACCCATCCATTAATGTTGTAGCCCTACCTAAATGGTAACTAAATTCAAACATTTTTTTTACCAATCATCAAAAAAGTTTGTTTTTTAACCCCTAACCCGACACAGGTACAAATATATAATGGTAACATTATATTACTGATCTACTTATCCATTACTGTGGCAGCCATACTGATCTACTTATCCATTACTGTGGCAGCCATACTGATCTACTTATCCATTACTGTGGCAGCCATACTGATCTACTTATCCATTACTGTGGCAGCCATACTTAAAGGGTAACTAAAGTAAAAAAACTAATTTTGATCAATAATCAAAAAAGGTTGTTTTTTTAACCCCCACGGGCCTTAGGTACACACACCTACTGACCTACCCCTCCATTACTGTTGCAGCCAACAAAATAGTTACCCATAAAGGGTAACTAAGATCAAAAAAACTAATTTTGACCAATCATCAAAAAAGTTTGTTTTTTGACTTCCAACCTGATACAGGTACACACACCTACTCACCTACCCTTCCATTTTCATAGCAGACATACTTAAAGGGTAACTATAGTCAAAAATAAATTTTGATCAATAATCAAAAAAGTTTGTTTTTTTAACTTCCAACCTGATAAAGACTCTACATGTGCTGGTATTTTACTTATTAGCCCTTGTGGCATAGAGGTAGAAAGCTTTCTTTCTAGAAAGGCACAGTATAGAAGGTTGCTGGTTCGATTCCCCATACTTCTATTTTTTGCTAAAATGCTAAATGTTCCATTTCTTTCATCCATGCTGGCAAAGACATACACTACAAAGATTACTTGTCTTTTTTGTCTGAAAAGCAAAGGAATTTATTATTGTTAGGGATAGGAGCATTTGTAATGTGTTTACATAAACTGCACTGAAATCTGTGTTCTGTGTCATAGGGAGGGATTTCTGAGCTGAGCATGATTGGCTGTGAGCTTCCAGAAAGCAAGACTACAGTTTCCGGTGAATTGTACTGCGTACACTTAGCTGGGTGTTCCCAGATAAGGTGAATTACGGGAGCTGACACCTATTACCCACAGGTTATTTTCATAAATCACCCAGCATCCACAGCAAAGAGAGAGAGATGAGACACAGCTTGTTGTGTGTTTGTGAATGTGCTCTGTCTATTGGGACAATGTTGTCCAGGGACTTTAGTTCTCCTTTAAAGGGTAACTATAGTCAAAAAGCAAATTTTGTCTAATTATTAAAAAGGTTTGTTTTTTTAACACCTGACCCGACACAGGTACACATAACTACTGTTATACTTATCCATTACTGTGGCAGCCATACTTAAAGGGTAACTAAAGTCAAAAAAACAAATTTTGATCAATAATAAAAAAAGTTGTTTTGTTTTTTTACTTCCAACCTGATCCAGGTACACACGCCTACTGACCTACACTTCCATTTTCATGGCAGCCATATTTAAAGGGTAACTGTAATCAAAAAAGCAATTTTGAATAATCATCAACAAAGTTTTTTTTTTTTTTAACCCCCAACCCGACACAGGTAAACACACCTACTGATCTATGTATCCATTACTTTGGCAGCCATACTAAGTTAGTATTTTATCCCCCAACCTGATATGAATACACACACACCAACTGACCTACCTTAGTGCATGTGACATATTTAAAGGGTAAGTAAAAAAACAACAATGTCTTCTTCATTGAAATTATTGAGTTTTAAAATCTGCAGCACAAACACACAAATTCCCTTCCAAAATGCAGTCTTTCAAGCCAAATTCAAAGTTTATACTTAAACTTTCCCTTTCTAGTTATCCATTACTGTGGCAGCCATACATAAAGGGTAACTTAAGTTAAAAAAAACAAATTTTGATCAATAATCAAAAAAGTTTATTTTTTTAACTTCCAACCTTATCCAGGTACACACGCCTACAGTCCTACCTTTCCATTTTCATGGCAGCCATATTTAAAGGGTAAATAAAGTCAAAAACAAAATTTTGATCAATCATCAAAAAGTTTGTTTTTTTAACCCCCAACACACACACCAACTGTTCTACTTATCCATTACTGTGGCAGCCATACTTAATGGGAAACTAAAGTCAAGAAAAAAAAATTGATTAATAATCAAAAAAGTTTTTTTTTTTTTACTTCCAACCTGTTCCAGGTACACACGCCTACTGACCTACCCTTCCATTTTTTATGGCAGCCATATTTAACAGGTGACTAAAGTGAAAAACAAAATTTTGATCAATCATCAAAAAAAAAATTTTTTTTAACCCCCCGACACAGGTACACACACCAACTGTTCTACTTATCAATTACTGTGGCAGCCATACTAAAAAGGGAAACTAAAGTCAAAAAAACAAATTTTGATCAATAATCAAAAAAATTTTTTTTTTTACTTCCAACCTTATCCAGGTACACACCCCTACTGACCTACCGTTCCATTTTCAAGGCAGCAATATTTAAAGGCTAACTGTAGTCAAAAAAGCAATTTTGAATAATCATCAACAAAGTTTGTTTTTTTTAACCCCCAAACCCAACACAGGTAAATATGCCTACTGATCTACTTATCCGTTATTTTGGCAGCCATACTTAAATGTTAACTAAAGTCAAAAAAAGAATTTTGACCAATCATCAAAAATGTTTGGTTTTTTAAACCCCCAACCTGACATAGGTACACACACCTACTTATGTAATTATAAGGGTACCTAAAGTCAAAAAATGTTTTTTTGATCAATAATCAAAAAGGTGAGTTTTTTTAACTTCCAACCTGATCCAGGTACACACGCCTACTGACCTACCCTTCCATTTTCATGACAGCCATATTTTAAGAGTAACAACAATTTTGACTAATCATCAACAAAGTTTGTTTTTTTAAACCCCAACCTGAAACAGGTACACACACCTACTGATCCATTGCTGTGACAGCCATACTTAAAGGGTAACTAAAGTTAAAAAAACGAATTTTGGCCAATCATCAAAAAAGTTGTTTTTTTTAACCCCCAACCCCCAACTGTCAGTTATGGATTTGACAGTTGACATCACAGCCAATGACTGAATGTTAATCCCCTGTCTGCCTCTTCTGTGCATGCCCAGGCTCAGTACAGGTTTCTAAATTGCTCAGTTTCCATGAGGCATCCAGAAGCATAGCAGGCATACAGTAATGAATTCATAGGACAAACTATGATATATCAACATATTTTAAAGAGGCCGTTCTTTCTAAAAGATGTTCTTATGAGGGTGGAGTTGTCCTTTAAAGGTCAAAAAACAATGTTGACTAATCATCAACAAAGTTTGTTTTTTTTAACCCCCAACCTGACCCAGGTACATACAACTACCCTTCCATTTCCATGGCAGCATTGTAGTATTGTACTATATAGTATAGTTTTGCATAGTATAGTATAGTATTGTATGGTATTGTATAGTTTAGTATTGTATAGTTTAGTATTGTATAGTATAGTAGGGTATAGTATTGTATGGTATAGTATTGTATAGTTTAGTATTGTATAGTATTGTATTGTATTGTATAGTATGGTATAGTATTATATAGTATGGTACAGTATTGTTTAGTATAATATTGTATAGTTTAATATTGTATTGTATAGTATGGTTGGTATAGTGTTGTATAGTATTGTATAGTATAGTAAAGTATAGTATATTATTGTATAGTATAGCATTGTATAGTATGGTATGGTATGGTATAGTATAGTGTAGTATTGTATAGTATGGTATTGTTAAGTATAGTATAGTATAGTATAGTATAGTATGCTATTGAATAGTTTTGTATAGTTTAGTATAGTATGGTATTGTATGGTATAGTATAGTATAGTATTGTGTAGTATAGTTTAGTATTGTATGTATTGTATATTATAGTATAATATTGTATTGAATAGTATAGTATAGTATTGTATAGTTTAGTATTGTATGTATTGTATATTATAGTATAATATTGTATTGAATAGTATAGTATAGTACAGTATTGTATTGTATTGTGCATTATTGTATTGTATGGTAAATTATAGTATAGTATTGTATATAATTGTAATGTATGGTAAAGTATATTATAGTATTGTATAGTATAGTATAGTATTGTATATAATTGTTTTGTATGGTAAGGTATAATATAGTATTGTATAGTATAGTATTGTATTGAATAGTATGTATAGTATTGTATTGATTGTATTGTATATTATTGTATTGCATGGTAAAGTATGGTATAGTATAGTATAGTATAGTATTGTATATTAATGTATGGTAAAGTATAGTATTGTATTGTATATTATTGTATTGTATGGTATAGTATAGTATAGTATAGTATAGTATAGTATTGTATTGTATAGTATTGAATGGTAAAGTATGGTATAGTATAGTATAGTATGGTATGGTATAGCATAGTATAGTATTGTATAGTAATATATAGTATAGTAACATATAGTATTGTATAGTAAGGTATAGCATAGTATTGTATTGTATGGTATTGCATATTGTATCGTATGGTATTGCATAGTATAGTATTGTATAGTATTGTATAGTATAGTATAGTAAAGTATAGTATATTATTGCATAGTATAGCATTGTATAGTATGGTATGGTATAGTATAGTATAGTGTAGTATTGTATAGTATGGTATTGTAAAGTATAGTATAGTATAGAATAGTATAGTATTGTATTGTATTGTGCATTATTGTATTGTATTGTAAAGTATGGTATAGTATAGTATTGTATTGTATATTAATATATGGTAAAATATAGTGTAGTATAGTATAGTATTTTATTGTATTGTATGATTAAGTATAGTATAGTATTGTAAAGTATAGTATAATATTGTATTGAATAGCATAGTATAGTATAGTATTGCATTGTATTGTATAGTATTGAATGGTAAAGTATGGTATAGTATAGTATTGAATAGTATAGTATTGTATAGTAAGGTATAGCATAATATAGTATTGTATTGTATATTAATGTATGGTAAAGTATAGTATAGTATTGCATTGTATTGTATAGTATTGAATGGTAAGGTATGGTATAGTATAGTATTGAATAGTATAGTATTGTATAGTATAGTAACGTATAGTATGGTATTGTATAGTAAGGTATAGCATAGTATAGTATTGTATTGTATATTAATGTATGGTAAAGTATAGTATAGTATTGCATATTATTGTATTTTATGGTAAAGTATGGTATAGTATTGTATAGTATTGTATTGTATATTAATGTATTTTATGGTAAAGTATGGTATAGTATTGTATAGTATTGTATTGTATAGTATTCAATGGTAAAGTATGGTATAGTATAGTATAGTATGGTATGGTATAATATAGTATAGTATAATATTTGAGGTTGCATAAAGACTTACAGCCACCTAGATTTGTCTATTTTGATGCTTCTTTTGTTAAAGGAGAACTATACTAATGTAAAACTTCAAAGATCAACCTTCTCCTCTAATAACACCAACATTGCAAGGTTTCCTTTAGTTTCCCCAAACAAAGCAGTTAAATGTGACTTGTCCTGCCAGTCTGGCTCTGCGCTCAAATGTTATTATCGGAAATATGTGCTCTGCATGGAGTGTCTTACCATTGGACAGTCCGGTAAGAATTCAGGACTCCTACAAGGGGTCAGTACTACGAGATGGTCTTTCCCTGCATTATTCGGTCAAACTAAAACAAACCCATTTGGTAAGCAGTATATATTCACAACATGGGAACTATTAGGGGAGAGAGGGTGGTTTGTTATAAGTATAATTTAACCTGAAAATATTCACTTTGGGAGCATACGGCAGCACCCTGTGTCATTATCTTATGCTTTCCAAGCGTAATATAAACTTACCTTTCAAAGTTCCTTAAATCTTCCAGCTCTGTCATGAAAGTGCAAATCATCTAATCTGGTGGGGCAGACACCATTGGGGAAGAAATTGTATAAAGTCTTAAAGGGTATGTCCACTTTAAAATAAAGATTTGCTGTAGTGTAGCTTCCCCCCTCCCAACCCTAACTGTAGGGTTTGTTTCTAAAAAAGAGTCCCCAGAAACTTACTTTCCAGACCAGGTTCCCTCAGCTTCAGCCTCCAATGCAATTTCCGGGAATGGAGTTACATTGAGGGCTTGCCCGCCAGCCGAGTCTGTGATTGGCTGAGAGTCAGCCAATCACAGACACAGCTGCCTGCTATTGATTTAGCTGAAGGTACCTGGTCTGGTAAGTAAGATTCTGCAGACTTTTTTGCAGTTAGGGTTGGGAAGGGAAAGGCTAAACTACAGAAAAAGGAGTTAATGTAAAAGTAAACATACAGCATGATGGATCTAGATGGAGGGGGAAAGGGCTCCACAGCGCATGCCTGAGTAGCTCCTGGAGGACAGAGAAGAAGCAGAAACCTGAGACGGCTCCTACACATAATGTAAAACACATAATTTATACATACAGGTGCAAAGAAATCTTGTAAGGTCTTTTATTTAGTATGATGCCATAAATCTGTAATAGTACTGTAAAAGTAAGAACTACAAATTGTTCTTACTTAGTTGCTATTAAAGTGTTGGTACAAAACGCTCTATGGAGCAAGCAATTGTCTGCAGAATGCTTTTCGGGCTGTAGTGAATGATGGGTAGAAGGGGAAAAGCCCTCTTGATGATAGCGTGTTCCAGTGAATTAACCCAACCACCAAGTTTACGTCTGTATTAGGCGGACAGCTGGCACAGCTTGTGTTGATTTCAGCATTTACTGGACCAAATCTTTAATTATTCCATTTATTTTAAGGCACAAGTCATTTCATCCCATCATGGCCAAGTTTGTCAAATATCAGAACCATTTTTTGTAGATAAAAAGCAAAACCATAAACAATCAAATAAAAATGCTTTGCTTTGTTCTGCCTGTAAACTTGCAGAATAAACAGAATGAAACATGATCTACAGAGATACTTCAAAGAAGAGTGTTGAAACTATATCAAATACAAGTATCAATTAAAATGGAAATGATTTAAAGAAACAAACACTTCTAAACAGTGACCAAAATAATGGTACTTTGATGCTGATAATTAGGCACTTAGGGACTTGTGATAAGATAAAGTGCGAATAAATCAAAGGAATTTGACTTACAGAAATGTTCTCATTAATTGCAGTTCTGACATTTTGTCTGTGTGCTTTTCCTAGTGCTAAAGGACTATCAGGTGGATATCTAAATTGAGAGATGGGGGACAGGCCGGAAGCAAAGAAGGTAGAAAGATTAGGAACAAGCCTTGTGTAGAGTTATTGTGTATTCACAAATTATCATGGCTGATTACTTTGATTTATTGAATTGAAAATATGTATTTAGTTTTAATCGCACAGTGAATAGGAAAATCAGTGTGAAGAAATTTTACTGATATTTCCTACATTTACTTTCTACATAGAAACTTAAGATGACCTGGATGGTACCCAGACAAATGCTGTCCTGTGTAGCAGCATAGTCAACATTGTGTTGGAAATGTTCCACAGAGATAGCATTATGCAGTGGGTGCATTTCCATGATGCAAATCTAATGTTCTAATACTGTTTACTGGCCTGGGAATTATACAACAACAGGAGAGTTTACTGACCCATATGTAACAGCAATATAGTTTATTGGTCTCATACATTGCCATCAGAGTTTACTGGCCACTATACAACGGCAGAAGTGTTTATTTTCCACTATACCAGTGGTCTTCAAACTATTTCAGACTGTGGCACACTTGATTATACAATTTATTCTCAAAGCACACCTGCATTCTTAAAGGGCATGTCCACCCTAATAAAAAACCTTTAATATAATGTAGGGCACCCCTGATCAACCCCAACTGCTGTGTCAGAAAGTTAAAATAATATTTAGAACATTACTTACAGCCACTTTGTTTCCTTGCTGCGGGAACAAAGGGCTGTAAGCAGCGTTCTAAATCTTTTTTTTTACAAAATGACACAGAGTTTGGGGGCGGGCAGGGATGCCCTATACTACAGAAAAACCTGTAGTAATGCTAGGTGGATGGATGGATTCGGATGGTGGGAGGGAGGGGGGAAAGGGTTCCCCTGTGCTTGTCACTGTCCTCTCAGAGGACAAGGAAGAGGCAGAAACCTTTTGGACAGGAAGACACTTACTACTCTTCAAGTTCAGCAGCTGATTTGTCGAAAACCCAGCGGTCAGGACCTAACGCTGATTGCGAGATATATATATTATATATTATACATCTTCTATTATACATCATATACTAATTAAACTGTCTCCACACAAGTTCATTTTAAATGAAATTAAAATGGGATTCTTAACTTTAAAATGAGCCATCAAGCATCACTCTCCAGGCTGTTTAACCCTAAAAAATTTGGAAATTACTGATCAGAAAGTTAGGGGATGAGAGGCTGACAGCCTTTCCAAAGGCTGCTCCTCCCCCTCACTGGCAGCGAGCACAGTCGTAGATTATAATGAATGTGGAGGAAACCGAAAGTTCCTTCTACTCCCTTCTGTAGACCAGACACGGGAAGATACCAGGAGATGAGCTGGCAAGTAAATATACAACCCCTGCCATCACTAATGGACCTTTCCATTAGCAGGCCCCGTGGACCCTCCCCCAATCACACTTCAGACCCATACCCCCCTCAGAAAACTATGTGAAAACAGCTGTTTTAGGTAGAGGCAGAATCAGATAGAAAGTTTAAAAAATAGCTGATTCTTCCTCTGCCTGAAACAGCTGTTTTCACATAGAGATGCGAGTGGGGAAGGGGCCAAGGGGAGCCAGAGAGGAGGAGAGTCCTAAGGGGCCCACAAGGAGAAGGGGGCATGAGAGAGGGGCTGTGGGGGCAGATAATACATTACCCCGGTATCAGGCACTTTACAAACATAAAATATTGGTACTGTTGCATGGGAGCAGGAAGTGCAGGGTGATGGTGATGCCGCCACCATATAACATATAAAAAATAAATAATGTATGTATTTTCAAAACTATGTAAATAAAATAATGAAAGTAAATTGCAAAAATACTCAAGAAAGCAATTTCTGTCAATTTCTGTTAATTTTGGACCACAGTCACCCTTTAATTATGCCCGTGTACAATATAGCTAGTTTAGACAAACAAAGTTTCATTGATAGTTCTATGTAGCAAGAAGCCCATTGTTTGCAGTGTATATGTTTTCAAGGACTGCAGCACCATGCTGAAAGGCCGCTGACATGGAGCTCCGCTAATGGAGGGGGTAGGTAAATGCTCCCTTAGTCTATATTCTGTATAGGTTATGGAGTGCTAAAGTTGAGGAAAATCATTTTGAACATTCGATAATTATCAAAAATTAAATAATCATTAAAAGTTCGGAAGTTTAAAATCCGGAATAGTTCTGGTCCATTCAAAATGGATGGACCGGGTTCATGTTCGTGTCTAGTCCATCTCTAGCCATGAACTTCCTAATGTGCTTGATCAGAAATCACCCCCCCTTAAAAATCTTTGCCCCTGAATTTGAAGCATTCCAATGGGCACCAGGCACATACAGCGCCAAAGTACACTATAATGGAGGGGCTACATAGCACTGGCTGTCACGTCGTTTTGGCATCCATGCCACTGTCTTGGTCCTCCACAATTGGTCCGTTAATTGATGAACGTTCAGTGTAAATGTAAGGCTGTGGTCGCACATTAACGATAACGTACTGTATCGCTAAATGGCAATACCATGTGTTTTAAATAGGGCCCCTAGACTTCTAAAAGGCCAGACCAAATTTGTCCAAAAAACTTATAGAAATACTGAAAGAATCTGATTGTCTGTTCCCCAGACCATTTCCCAGGTCCCATGGCCATTTACAGTAAGTTACTGTAATATTTTTACCAAATTTTCAAAAATTCCTTGAAAATTCGAATTTTCTAGAATTTCACAAATTTTCAAATGCACTTCGAAAAAAATTCAGAAAGCAGAATTCCGGAAAATCCACAAGATCTGTGATTTGCGGATCTCGGAAATTTGACGCGGATCCGGGCTCAGGTTCAGATGCACGATTGGCCATCACTAGTGGTCTAGTGAAGGAAACTGAACTTACTACAGTATTTGTAAATGGATCAAAGTGGTGAATGAATCCATTATTTTTTTTACTCTAGCAAAAAAGAAAATGTTTCTAAATGTACCTATTTTCTTCATGAAAGCTTTGGTAGCTCAGCAGTCTAAAACAGTCTAAATCCCAAGGTTTACTTATGAAACAGCAAACAGTCAACTGATTTTACTGTCTTTTTATTTTTGTTCCATGTTCCTTGGAAAGGAGCTCTGTTGGGATAGTGATATAAAACATTGCTTTTAGCAAAACAGAGTACATGATGTTGCAGGTTTTCGTCCCCAGCCTTACTTTAAATATCTACCGAAATATTTATATTGAGTTCTCACTTTCTAATTGCTACATTAAAGCAACTTATTTTCTCTTAATTTTCTGCTTTAGCATGTTTTTCCACTGCTTCTCTTGGAAGGAGGGTATTTCTCCTGGGCCCAAAGGAAAAACAGGTGTCAGTATTTTCAGTAAATATTTTAAGGAAGAAACATGTTATTCCTTTCCAGGTTTGGTCTCTAAAGGGGTATATCAGTGGGAAAAAAATTTAAAACATTTTATATATATTACACATATACCTTGGTATTCTACACATTACATTCATGTTTTAAGTAATTTCTACTGATTGGCTGTTTAACAGGTCAACTATGCTTAGATCTCTACTGCTAAATCAACCCATAGTAAAGAAGCTTCTTGGTGAGTAAAGAATGCAATGTCCTGAATGGGATACTTACATTTTACTAATAGATTAATGGTTATTGTTTTGCACATGTACATGGAAAATCTAAGGTAATCACGTTTTCTTAATCCCTTTGACATTAAGTCCTTGAAGGGATAGAATTCTGCAATGCTACGTTATGCTAAGAACTGGAAAATTGTTTAAAATAATTGTAAAAATGGCTTAACTTGCAAAAATAATTGGTCAATCGGCAAAGCGCTGCATTCCTGATAAAGGTAATAGTGGATAGAAAAAGTCTACAGAGCCCCTTTAAAATGTCAGGCTTTTGTTTTAGAAAAAAAGAAAAGAAAACAAGAATTTCCTATATGTATTCTACCTTTATTGCATAATTACCACTTATGCATACAGAAGAAGTCAAAACAAACCAGAAACAGTATAGTGTAAAAAAGGTAAAGTAATTATACAAAAACCTGGCCCCATTACTGTACAACTAAACTAATACTTGGTTGAAGCACCTTTTGGTTTTTATTACGGGACATTTTGTAATGTGTGGGAGACTAGATAGACCTTTTTGCAAAGTTTAGTTTTACCCTTTTCCCTACCCCACAACCCAGACGTATAAGGAATATGACTAATTGTTATCACATGTAGGGAACTTCTGCAAAAGTTTTGTAGTCCTGCAGGACTTTTAATGTTGCTTTAGGTCCCTTAGCGGAGTTTTCTCATTGTCTTCTTATCAATCTTCTCCACTTGGATGATGGATGTCTTAACTGTGCTGCATGGAATCCAATGCTTTGGATACTTTTTGTATCCCTGTCCAGATTGATACCATTGATGAGATCGCTTTAATGTTCTGACAGTTCTATGGGGACCAAGAGGGGCATAGTCATAAACCCATGGTATCAATTATTATCAACACTGCATGTTATTACTAGCAATATTTTACAACACTGTCAAAGATTTTAACCAAAGTCTTTTACTGTCTGTTGAGTAATTAAATTATGTTCATTTTAAAGTAATTTGACATTGTTGGTCAGTGATTGTAAATCTTTCATCATCAGATTAGACAGTCAAGAATGTATTTAGACAAAGCTGAAACATTAACCATCTTATGATACCTTAATTATTTAATGTTTCTTTTTCATAGTATAGCATGAATAAATTAAAGCACTGAGTCAGTACTTTAACTATACACTTTATTTATTGCTGAATTTTGTATATATTTTACAGTAATTGTCACTAGAGATGGCCGAGACTCGGGAGTTTTGTTCCAATTTCGGATTTAGGGAACTCTGTAAAAACCTTAAGATCCGAAAACGGCACTTTTGAGGGTTCCGAGTGTATTTTCAATGGTTACCGAATGTGTGAGGTTATTTTTGGTAACCCTCGAAAATAACCTGGAACGTTCGATTACCCTTGAAAATATGATCGGAATCTACTTTTGAGTTTCCGATCGTGTTTTCGAGGGTTATCGAATGTTCAAGGTTATTTTTGAGGATTACCGAAAATAACCTTGTTCATTCGGTAACCCTCATAAGTACGTTTTCCGGAGTCCTGAAATCCAAACGATCTGCGAGTTTCGGCTGAAACGTTCGGATTTCGGAACTGAGAGGTTTCCGTGTCGGATCCAAGTCTGAGTCAGACACAGATCTCATCTCTAATTGTCACATACAGTACCTTCTGGCATTCTAGTTGAGAAAACCCAATAGTTATGATATTATGCAATAGTCACCTTCTGTTTTTTGTGTAAATCCCCATTACTCATTTTAATGGCTTTAAAGGGCATGTACACCCCCAACTTTCTATATTTATTTGGCCCAAATAAGTGCTCCAAAACAAACTTTACAGCATGTAAATTGGTCCAGTGGTTCAAAAGTTACAGACCTTTGTAGCTGGCTTAATCCTGCAGCATGCACCAATACAGCGATGAATAGAGACAGGTTACATTACCTTGTCTCTATTCTTTTCATGTTCTTGAGCATGTCTGTTAACATCCAGCAGTGAGAACAGAGGAAGCTGCATCAGTAATGATCTGACCCCTGGATCCCGCCCTCTTTTCCCTCTCAACCAATCGGAGCTGTAAAGTTATGTGTACGGAAGAAATCCAGGATCAACTTGCTGCAACACACACACACACACCCTCTTTCCATGAATGCTGGGTTCTGATTGGCTTCCCTCCAGCAAGGAAGAAATTTTGTTTTTTTCTAAGCTGCAGCTCAGGGTCACCTAAAGAGTAAGTGGAGTGGAAGTGCAGCCTGATATATATCTCATTAAATATAGTGCAAAGCAAATGATTTTTAGAAAAATCAACATGGCGTATGAGGTTGGTGCTATTATATAAAGAACATATAAAAAGTTTATTTTTTGGGTGGACATACCCTTTAAGGGAATGAAGAAAATTTTACATGAAGCTCAAGGATTTTTTAAAAAAAAAAGGGATAATTGTTGGTTTTGAGGTCTTGAACTCACTTCACCATCATCCTACGATTGTCAAACAGCCAGGTCAAACAATTAAAAGAGAACTATAGTGTGTAAAGTTTTAAAACACAAAAGTTAAAATAAAATAATTTCTATCTTCAATATTGTTTCTGTAGGGAGTACCACCACAAAGAGAACGATTTCTGCATGGCTTCAGCACTATCTTTAAAGCAGGAAAGTCGAGGACTAACCAAACAGATACAAACTGTACTCGCTGTAGCTTCTCAACAAAATAATATTGGGAGGCTGGAATACTCAATCCTACCTCCCTGTCCCCAGAATCTTTAGACCATAATTGTCCTTTATTTGATTCCATATTTAGCACAAGAGAAATTTGTTCCATTAAAAGTCATCTTTGGAACTCACAAATCAATCAATAAATTATTAACAATTTATCCTGAACTATACTGAACATAAAAAAAATTGTCTGCTGTCCAGTAAAGCCAGGAAAACTTGCCACACAAGTATCTCATTATAAAAAAAAATTCTGGTTGGTGGTATTTTACCTTTGGATGGGTAGTACAAGTTAGCTTGAAGTGGGTCACTCTTTTGCCCTTCACAGGGGCATCACTGCCCATAGTCCTGCATGCAGGGGGCAGTCCAGACTATCTTTGCCCTTCTCGCTGCATCCAGCAGGATGTCCTGTGGTCTGCAGGAGAGAAGACCTCTTAAATGTTAATCATTGTGGATGCATTATGCTTTATTCCTGTTATAACTATAGAAAATGAGCATCTGCAAAGGAAAGGAACATATTCAGAAGGCATACTTGCAAAGTAATTGTATGTATAGTTCATTCTAATAGATTTAGCTGCAAATCAATATGTGCTATTTTTTTCTTAATTATATTTGGGGGAAAAATCATTTATTATTCAAGTCTTTTTAGTGAGGCATCTATATATCTATATATTGGTTTCCCATTGTCTATTGTTCTGCATTGTCTTCTGGGCATTTTACACTTATGATTAATAGGTTGCACATTTTTAACACAATTCACACACACTATATAATCATTTATATTGATATGGGATATAAATATATTCCAGTATAAAACAACTGAATGGAGCACTCCTCAGACTTCACTTAAAGGGCACGTCCACCCCCAAAACTTCATTTTTACCCACTACTGGGTAGTGCTGAAAAATCCTTACCTCACATCCCTGCTCCAAATGGCTGCCCTGCATTGGCTCTTCAAAGTCCCAAAAAGTAAAGAGCAGGAGCCTGTCTGTGTCCCATACTGTTTCAGCCTCCTGCCTCTCCTCTGGAAGAAAAATGACAGGTGCACTGACCACTCCCAACCACTATATTAGTTAGTAAAAAAACTAAGCCGATCACTACTTACACTGCCTGTTTCCCCGTGTGTTCTGTACTGCCGGAAACCGCATCCGTGATGGGCTGCCTCTCAGCCAATCACATACGTAGTACTATAGCGGGTGGGAGAGGGAGTCCTACACTACAGAATTTTTTTTAAAAAAGAGGTGGACATGCCCTTTAAACATATTTATTCAAAATGTGTCAAACAGTGAGATTTCCGCCCCCGAAAAAGTTCTCAGAAAAAAGACCAAAACGTCGCTGTTTGACACATTTTGAATAAATATATTTAAGTGAAGTCTGACGAGTGCTTCATCCAATTGTTTTATACTGACGCCCACATCATAAAGATTATCTATCTATCTATCTATCTATCTATCTATCTATCTATCTATCTATCTATCTATCTATCTCTGTCTATCATCTATCTATCAATCAATCTATCTATCTATCTATCTATCTATCTATCTATCTATCTATCTATCTATTGTCTATCTATCATCTATCTATCAATCTATCTATTTTCTATCTATCTATCTATCTATCTATCTATTGTCTATCTATCTATTTATCTATTTATCTATCAATCAATCAATCAATCAATCTATCTATCTATCTATCTATCATCTATCAATCTATCTATTGTCTATCTATCTATCTATCTATCTATCTATCAACCAATCAATCTATCTATCTATCTATCTATCTATCTATCTATCTATCTATCTATCTATCTATCTATCTATCTCTATCATCTATCTATCTATTTATCTCTCTCTCTCTCCCTCTCTATCTACCTATCTATCTATCTATCTATCTATCTATCTATCTATCTATCTGTCTGTCTGTCTGTCTGTCTGTCTGTCTGTCTGTCTGTCTGTCTGTCTATCTATCTATCTATCTATCTATCTATCTATCTATCCATCCATCCATCCATCCATCCATCCATCCATCCATCTATCTATCTATCTATCTATCTATCTATCTATCTATCTATCTATCTATCTATCTATCTATCTATCTATCTATCTACCTGTCTGTCTTTCTATCTAAATACATATCTATCCATTCAGTATACAAAGCAATAAGCGATACTTTCCTGTATTTTATTGACAGTCAATAAACAATTAGTGATATTTTTCATTGCAGCAAAGCCATATTTTGATGTGATGATACGTAGAAAGTCACAATTCCATTTTTTTACAGAAACGTATGGTTATCTATACAAAACCCTTACACAGTCTACTTGACTGCTGCCATCAATACAAATGACTTATTTATAAAATATATAGGAGCACATGAAGAAAAACAAAAATTGTGTATTGCCGAGAGAGTAAAATTGCTTTGTATATTTTAGTGACAAGACAACGTATGCACAATATTATATGTGATATGAAAGGTGAAAAGGCAGTGGGTAGTGATCTCTTAAGCCATTTGTATGCCTATGAGGCAGTCAGTTCGAAGAAACAAAATGTGGAAATCTTATATTGAACTGCTCTCTCTGCACTGCATGGATGGAACAGATTTTAGAAATAATTATATTTAAAGGGATGGATAAGATCCATGGTCTAAGCCTGGTTTAGTGAAGTAACTAGCATTTACATAACTACAGTATCATTAAACGGTTCAATTTTTTTATATGCTAAATTGTTTTCTACCACAAACCTTATATGTATTAAAGCAGAAGCCATTTTGCTTAGGAAAAAAGCAAAAACATACAAATATACTTTGTTATTTGTAAAAAAGGATGTTAACACTATATGACATACAGTGACACTAGTGGAAGTCTGATTCATAGCAAGCTGATAATGTTTCACTGTGGGACTAATAACATGAATTTTACTTTCCCTAAATATTGTCATGTATTAATTAGACATTAGACACCTGTAGGGAAAGTTATGTTTTAATTCTGAGCCTTTTGGCTAGTGGTAAAGGTGAAGGTGCAGAGTAGAGGTGGCCAAACTTCCTAAAGTCCAGTCTGTTTTCGAACTTTCGAACTTCAGTAAAAATTTGAAAGTTCGAATTCGGACCCATTAAAGTCAATGGGAGAGTGATAGTTCGAAAACATGTCACTGTCACCAAAACTTGTTAAAACACTTGGTAAACACGAGCGGGCAATTGTCGGGTTTTGCACAAGCTACATTCGAGTGTTACAGCCAATTCGAGGGTTACCGAACGAAACTTTCAAGGGTTAGCGGAAATAGACCAATAAATAATAATAATTATAAATAATATTAAGTATATTAATAAGTATATTAATAGTAAGAAGATGAGGACTGAGAATGTGGCACCATTAATTAATGGGGATAAGTTAGTTACGGAGGATGGCGATAAAGCAAATGTCTTGAATAATTTTTTTTCCTCTGTATACACTATAGAAGATCCAAGTACAGATATCATAGAGTATAGTAGCAATAAAGGTATACAAGATTCAAGTTCACTTTGGTTAACCGAGGATATGGTACAGAAAGAACTAAATAAGGTTAATATTAGTAAATCTCCTGGACCGGATAAAATACATCCTAGGGTACTTAGGGAGCTAAGTTCAGTTTTATCTAGGCCATTGTTTCTTATTTTTGCTGATTCCCTCATGTCCGGTGGTGTGCCTCTGGATTGGAAAAAGGCTGATGTTATTCCAATATTCAAAAAGGGTAGTCGTTCACAGCCGGGTAATTACAGGCCTGTAAGTTTAACTTCAGTGGTGGGGAAGATCCTGGAAAGTTTAATAAGGGATCATGTTCTAGAGTATGTTTCAAGGACTGACATTATAAGTAGTAACCAGCATGGATTTAGGAGGAATAGATCTTGTCAAACTAACTTGCTTGGCTTTTATGAGGAAGTAAGTAGAAATTTAGACTCTGGTATAGCAGTAGATGTAGTTTACTTGGATTTTGCAAAGGCTTTTGATACAGTCCCCCATAGGCGACTAATGAATAAGCTAAGGTCTGTTGGTCTGGGGAGTCACATTTGTACATGGATAGAAAATTGGTTAAAGAATAGGATGCAGAGAGTAGTTGTTAATGGGGCTTCATCATTATGGACTAAAGTGCTAAGTGGGGTGCCACAGGGTTCTGTGTTAGGGCCGCTTCTATTTAATCTATTTATTAATGATTTGGAAGTGGGTATTGTCAGCAAGGTTTCTGTGTTTGCTGACGACACAAAACTTTGTCGACCATTAAAAACTTCAGAGGATGTGCAATCGTTGCAAGGGGATCTAGATAGATTATCACATTGGGCTGCTAAGTGGCAGATGAAATTCAATGTTGATAAATGTAAGGTGATGCATTTTGGACTTAAAAATACTTGTGCTACTTATACTATAAATGGCTCTGTGTTAAGTGAATCCCTGTTGGAAAGGGATCTTGGAGTTTTGGTGGATAACAAACTTAAAGGTAGCAAGCAGTGCCAGGCGGCAACAGCCAGAGCCAGCATGGTATTGTCTTGTATAAAGCGAGGTATGGATTCAAGGGAGGAAAATGTAATTCTCCCTCTTTACAAAGCATTGGTAAGGCCTCATTTGGAATATGCAGTGCAATTTTGGAATCCTGTGTACAAAAAGGACATCTTTGAAATGGAAAGGGTTCAGAGAAGGGCAACTAAATTAATAAGGGGATTGGGGGAGCTTGAATATGAAGAGAGACTGGAAAAGTTACAATTATGTACGCTGGAGAAAAGGCGCTTGCGTGGGGATATGATTACTGTGTATAAATATATTAACGGGCCATACAATAAACTATCTGGGGCATTGTTCACCAAGAGAACATGTCAAAGGACACGAGGACATCCCTTAAGACTTGAAGAAAAAAGGTTTAGGCTTCAAGCTCGGAAAGGGTTTTTCACTGTGAGAACGGTAAGGCTATGGAACTGTCTTCCAGTGGACGTTGTAATGGCAGGTTCATTGGTGAGTTTCAAAAAAAAGCTGGATGAGTTTCTGCAAACAAGGAATGTTGCAAGTTACTGGTATTGATACATAAAGTAGAGTTGATCCAGGGAAATTTCCGATTGCCACTTGGAGTCAGGAAGGAATTTTTTCCCCCTTCATAAATTTGGTGGGGGTTTTTTGCCTTCCTCTGGATCAACAGTTAGGCAGGAAATGAGGATATTGCTAGATGGGTTGGACTGGATGGACGTATGTCTTTATTCAACCTCAAATACTATACTATACTAAATTTAAGGATTACCGAAAACTAATGATACTTTTGAGGATTATCGAAAACGAAGGCTCCTTTGGAGTGTTAGCGAATGATACATTCGAGGGTTAGCAAAAACGATCCATACATTCGAGGGTTCCCAAAAATGAACGATACTTTTGAGGGTTACCGAAAATCGAAGGCTACATTAGAGGGTTAGCGAACGATACATTCTAGGGTTAGCGAAAATGATCCGTACATTCCAGCATTAACGAAAACGAAGGATACTTTCGAGGGTTAGCGAGCGATACATTCTAGAGTTAGCAAACGGCCCATAAATTCGATAATTATCAAAAATACAGCTGCAAGTCTGGAAAAACTAACTAGTTCGAACCCGAACTAGTTTGAATAGTTTGAGTTTGTCCGAACTCATAAAGTTCGGCATGAACTTGGGTTCAAGTTTGGTTTTGTGTCCATCTCTAGTGCAGAGGGAGAAGTTGGGATATAAACAGGTCAGCCATGGCAAAAGTGAGAGAGATTGAGAAAATACAATAGTTGGTCTATCTATTAAGTGCTGTAAAATAACATCAAGGAACTGATAGACCCTTTAAACGGAAAAAGGTACAGAGATAAGCAACTTAATTGGTTAGAGGAATGGAAGTTGACCGGAGCCGGATTATAGGGGAAGGGCAAACACAAGCCAAGTGACTTTGCAAGAAAGAGAAATGAGTCTTTTTTAACTGTAATATTTTGCATAGAAGTACACAGATATAGAATGATATGAAATTGTCCAGACGATTTATAATTAGCCACTACATCTAATGTATCGTATACCTTATTTGCTTTAGGATAATAGGAAAGATTTGTGGATAAAGGAACATTTATTTTAAGGAAATGGTTTTACTTTAAAGTACAGATTTTGAATTGATCTTTTCAGTTATTCACAAAACATTCCAAACAAATCAACCTATGAAATGATCTCCAGGATGTTATTGCCGTGTGATCTCTTGTATAGAAATAAGGAATGGGATAATTGCATGATAAATTATTCAGCTGGGTTGGTTGATTATTTGTGTTGGGGTAAATTATTCGGAGATCAGTTGGATGTCATCAACTATGGATGTTAGATAATTTAGCAATTAAGTAGATTACTATTTGTGCTTACACTAACTTTCTTAATACCACATATAAAACAAAACATTACAATGTGTTTTCCAGCTTCTTTATAGCTAAACTTCAGATTGGGCTCCTAATAGCATTGCTTGTCTAATGTAGTACATAATGTAATCCTACACATAGCATGCATGATAAGCAAGTAAAAAAAGATACACTTACAGTATGTGTATGTTACATAATGTGTATCTTACATTATGAGTATATTGCAGTTTGTGTATCTTAGAGTGTGTGTAGTGAACTAAAACTGTTTCCCACTAGCTTTCCGTTATGGAACCAGCTGCTTATATCAGTACAGCATTGTGTAGTTCTTCCTATTTCCATTCTATTTGTTGAAAACAGATTATTATCTGCCCACAGCCTTAATGCCCTCAGAGTGAAGAAGCATTCATATTGCTTTAGTTAAACTTGCTTTTCCTCAACTGTATAGTGATAACCTCTTGTCTTTTGAATACCCCTATTAAAAGAGAAAAGATTCCCTGCCACTTGATTATAGCCCCTCTAACAACAAACCAAAACCAAGCAAACCCAGTAATCTTTCTTCATAACACAAATTCCTCTCTCCCAAGTATAGTAGTTAATATATCCCCTACAAATACAAGTACAAATAGTGAGGTCAGGACCATCGTTCCGTTTATTTAGTTTAAAAAATGCTTTTCAAAACCCAAATAAATCACAAAAGAACCCATGGCAGGGAGGTAGGATTGATTATTCCCACCTCTGAATATTGTTTTGTTGAGGCGCTACAGTAAATAGAGTTTTCATCTGCCAGGTCATGGCCCTGCACCTTCCTGTGTTAAACATGGTGCTGAAGCACTCAGGAAGCCTGGCAGAAGCAGTTTTCTTTGTGCTGCTGCTCCTTATAGAAATTATAATGGAAGGTGCAATGAACCAATCCTACCTCCCTTCCCCAGGTACTTTTCATTTTTAAATAGTTTTTTTTTTTGCAATATAGATGCCCTTTAAATAATTGTACAACATCAGTAGAGATGAACTAAACTGGCAAGTTTAGTTTAGTTGTTCCGACAGTGATTCCATGGAACTAACTGTTCTGAAAATCCGATTAAACTGAATTTAAAAAAAAAATTTAATAGACATTTTCATTTTTTTTCTATAGGAATTTTTCAAGTTTTTAATGGAAGATTTTTGCATTTTCAATACGTTGGCTCCGCAGGGAACAAGACCAGACATCAAGGAATTCAAAAATATTAAATACTTAAGAGCTTAGCTCATTTAAAACCATAGCATGAATACTCTAGAACTTGGTTTAATTTTAGGAGGTTGAATTTATTTTGCACATCTTCCACTTGGGTCAAGCAGCCTCCTTTATTCAGTATATTAGAAGCTGCATATATGTATAGAAGAATGGCACCAGGGTCGACCTTAGGATAAATGCCACCCTGTGCAAGATTTGTTACTGACGCCTAACACCCAACCCCCCCCCCCCGGGGCACACACAATACTCCGTTAAATGCTGCTTGCCTTCAAATCCAGAGCCCCACCTGCGCTTACTGTCTTTCAGTATCTTCAGTGCATGCTTGTATATATGCTGTGTACATCATTATGTAACAAGTAACGTTGAATCTTAAGTAAAGCTTATATGTGTTGGGGCTTAGTATGTGGTGAGGTGTTGATACATATATTTGATCTGGAGAATGTAACTAGAGAGGCTGTGTGACTGATGCACAACTTTGAGCTACAGGTCCGTGACCTAAAACTCCCAGCTGCCATACACGGGATGATTTTCAGCCTAAAACGGCCGTTCATACACATTGTGCATCGCAGGTCGGCACCCACAATCGCACATGTTTATGAACCTTAAAGGAGAACTAAACCTAATGTGAAAGTTTTTCTCCCCAGAACACCTATACATTGTAAGATTCTTCTCTAGTACGTTGCATTTAGTACATGTGAGAAATAGATTCTGTAACTAAGAAGGTTTCCATATTGTTACCAGCAAAACCACACCCCCTGGCCCCAGTATTCACTGTCTCTATTTTCTATACAGATGTCTCCACACCAATATGGAATCCCTGATAAGACTTTGAAAGATGTTGTTACCCTGCAGTTTATTAACCAGTCAGTGTGAGATGCTGGAAAATAAACTGCAGGGTAACAACAGCTTTCAAAGTCTTATCAGGGACTTCCATATTCCATTTTTTTTATTCTTCTTTTCCTAGCAAAAGATAAAGCTTCCAAATGTAGCTGGATTCTCCACTTATTCAGTGTTGGTGCACCAGGTAAGGCACCAGGTTTAAAAAATGCACAGTTCAGAAGGTCACAAGTTCAATGCCCCAGACATACCTTTTTTTGTTTCTATTATAGTCCATGCAAAAGATAAAGCTTTTACCTTATTCAGTGGTGGCTTACCTTGTAAGATGCCAGATTTAGAAACATACAATTTAGGAGGTCATATGTTTGAATCCCCAAACTTACCTTTATTTTTTGTTTCCATTATGTTCCTAGTACAATATTCTACATATACCGCTGATTTATATAGTATCTTTCTTAGCCTAGAGGTAAGAGATCTCCTTTTAGCAGGATAGAGTAAATGTACAAGTTGCAGGTTCTTTTCCCCGGACTTAACTTTATTTTTGCTGAAATGTAAGTATTCTGTTTCTTACATCCATGCTATCTTTGAAATACACTGCAAAGATTACTTTTTATATGAAAAAAGTAAAGGATCATATTTTTGGTTTTAATCACAGGAGCCCTGAATGTGTTTAAAAACAAAAAGCTGAAATCCCTGTTCTGTGTCAGGGAGAGGGAGGATCTCTGTGCTATAAATTGATTGGCTGTCAGCTTCTAGGAAGCAAGGCTGCAACTTCCTTGTTTTGATCTGTTGAGCTCTACAGAGCATGTGCCTGTACGCAGACACTTAGCTGGGGGTTGACCCAGCTAAGATGGATTGTGAGAGCTGATCCCTAGTACTCACAGGTTATTTTCATTAATCACCCAATGGCCACAGCAAATGGAGAGGTGAGACACAGCTTGTTGTATGTTTGTGAATGTGCTCTGTCTATTGGGACAATGTTGTCCGGAGACTTTAGTCTCTTTAAGGAAGAGATACATTTTTAAGACATCAAAATAGTGAATAATAGTTGGGGATTGGATAAATGTCTGTATTCTAAACCTACAGACTGGAACCAGATCCTACATTATAAGAGTATTTATCCACCACATATCAAAAAAAGCATACCAATTAGTCAACTATCGAGATTGCAGAGATATGTCAGAAATGAAACTACACGAGATGAACAGAAATGTATGTTAATGTTAATGGCTCAGGGACCTATGAAATGGTCTTGGGATCATGAACGTATAACAAAAAACACAAGGATAAATAAGAAAAACTTTTGTCACGCGCAAGCGTTTTTCAAGTTTCCGCATCACACATTTGATCATTTTCAAATATTTGAAATTGAGTGTTTGTGTACTTGCTATTTCTCTCATATTCTGAATCAAGGATCAATATTCAACGAAAATGCTCATCCAGACCTGCAAGAAATGTCACAGTGCTTCAATGAAAAAAAAAATGGTGGTCCGTTTTGTTGGGTAGAGAAGGAACGTAAAATTGATACTTTTAGAGGGTCCTTCCCACATAGTCCAAATCTCTTTCCTAAATGCTTGTGATGTACCCTTGCTTCACTGGCAAATAGGTTAATTGTATTTCCCATATTTTCTTTCACTCTAACATGTAACTATTTAAAACAGTGAAATAAGAGCAAACACGACATTATCCTCTTATTAAGTTCTATGCAAGTAAGCTTTGAAGGGATTCCAAGTTGGATTTCCCCTTTCTTAAACTGCTTACATAGAATGCTGATCAGAATAATATATTGTCCTTCCTGCATAAAAAAAACACTTTTAGACTCATAATACTTTTTAGACTCATAATAAATTACATTAAATGGTTTAAATACTATTTTCTATTCACAATCCAATTTTGTATGTTTGAAACAAACACTGTAAATGATGATACCATTACCATGGTCATACAGATTGTACTTTAAACTAATTATGGCTAATTTCCACGTAGCATTCAAAGATCCATGCACAAATCGTAGAATGTCTGGCACTTGGCATCTGCAGTAGGCAATTTGCCATAATAGCAGATGGTTATGGAAGTAAACAAACCACAACTGTAAATAAGTGTTGATGTTGAACACTGACCTCATTGCCTCTGTAAAAATATAGTAACATTTTTATTTCTGTTGCATAATTAACACACTCCTGTACATTTGTGCTACAATTTGGCAAGAATTCAGAGACAAAAATGTTATAAATATATACAGGGAGATTCAAAAAAGCTTCTTATCATTAAAAATGAATTTTGCCCCAACCAATCAGATCTTCTTTATCGTTTGAAAGGTCTGATTGGATTGGAAACATCTGATTGGTAAAATTAGTACCATTTAAGAACTTTTATGTAATCTCCCTGATAATCTGATATCAAGCAGTTTAGGGTAGAAATATATTAATACTTTAATAACCTACTGCATAAAATAATGCATAGTATTTGAAGCAATGCGCATTTTCATTTAAAGTTAGTATTGTGCAAATAGCTCTAGCGATTCACTTGAGAGGGCATTCATAGCTGTAAGATAGTTTCCAGAGAGATAATATTGTTCACAAAGTCCCAAGCTTTGGTGGAATTTCAGGTTTCTATGCAGTTTTTTGTCGGCAAAGTTTACCAGCATTTTTACAACCCACCTGATCTTTAATTTTGACATATTCCCTGGTCTCTGTGTTCTGTATTGTTCTGGCAAGTATATTATAAATAATTTAACACTAACATACATTTGATACATGTAATTTATTGCATTCAGTTTTGAACCTAGATACACCTCTGGTGGGACATGAGTTATCATTCAGTGACCAGTTAATGCATGGCAGTGGGCATAGTAGTGTGCAGGCAGAGAACGAAGCTTTCTAAAACATGGTTTAAATAATAGAAAGGAATAGAATCATTCTTCAGTTGTCACTTTCATTTGACAAACCTCATATTTGTGCCCTTTGACGTAAAGAAATCTTGTGTACAACACACTAGTGCAGATTTGCAAAATTTTAATATAAATTGAATTTAAAATACTCACATATTATCTTCCACCATTTCCCCCTCACTTAACATCCTCTATCTTAACTATTTAAACATCATCAGGGAGGTTCAATAAAAGTTCTTATCGTTTAAAATGGTGCTAATTTTGCCCCAACCAATCACATCTTATTTAACATTTGAAAGCTAATATCTGATTGGTTGGGGCAAAATTAACACCATTTTAGATGATAAGCGGGGAGATCCAATACTCCCTGCTGCGTTACTTACCTTAGCCCGATCCCACAATACAATAACTGACGTAAATGAGATTACTTCAGGTATTGCATTGCGTGATCAGGCTAAGGTAAGGAGCGTGACCTTAATGCTCCCCAACCTTTAACGTTAAGCTTTGCACTACGAGGTAGCGCAAAACTTGACGACAGGGGTTTTGGATCGTTAGCACAGCGCTATTTCCAAAAACATTTGGAAATGGTGCTGTGCTCTAAATTCCGTCTAAAACCCATATTAACCCGAAATTTTTTCGGGTTAACGTGGGTTTTAGATGGAAAAGGGCCATATTGTATCTCCCCCAAGAACTTTTATTGAACAACCCTGTATGTCCCTTTAAAGGGACAGTTCAGTGGAAAATATCAATATTTTAAAAAGTATTGGTTTATATTATACATATCAAGTTATTCTACATATTCTCTTCCATTTTGAAAAATTAGTTGAATTTCTACCCCTTAATATTCTGTTGACATTAGTGAGCTGACATTTCAGGTTCTAACTGTCCTTCTTCTTCCTAGGATGCACCACATCCTTGGAATGTTCCTAACAGTAATTTTTACTGATTGGCTGTTGGATGGGTCAAAGATGCTCAGATCTCTACTGAGCAACTGAATCAACCCAGGCGCTGGGTCAAGGGCAAGACCATTACGGTTTCTATTAGGGGTCCTGCAAACAGGAAGTCAGTATTTCAGTTGCATTTATTTATACACAGACAAAATTTTGAATTGGCAGATTAAAGGGCAACTAAAGCCACATAACAACAATGAACCAGAAGGCAGAACACCTTGATATAAAACCAGCATTCTGTGTCTTACCTTTCATTTTGATACAGGAGCTGGGAAAATGACCTAAATAACATATGGTTTGTGCATCACTTCACATCATTCTAGTATCAGACAGTTGGTCAATGACCATTATGTTCTGCACATGCTCAGCCCTTAGCTATGGCACAAACTTGTTACAGTTGGTCACACCCATTAATAATCTCTAGCCAATCCTTTTACAGGACAGATAAAGCAAGGAAGCATGTGACTGAGGTCAGGAGGTGTGGTCTGACACTGCACATACACACAGATACTTCATCCAGTTCTTAACAGGCTTTGATTTACTTTAACAGAGTTTACTAAAGTGGCATTTTATAGTTTATTGGTGTTTTTAGGGGGTTGTTTTCAGATTCTGGAGTTTAAAAAATTGGGTTTAGTTCTCCTTTAAGGTCATTGGGATGGAAAAATACTGCTCTTTTTTCTGAAAAGCATATGTATTTGCACTGAACTTCCCCTTTAATTCACTTTAGATCCCCTCACCCCAAGTCCTCCTATTCACCTTTTAATACTACTGTAACACAGAACCGCACCCACAAGTCACATCACATCAACCCCCATCCACACTATCCGATCTTTAATCTTCCCTAACCCCAAAATAACATATCCTGACACTGCTCCCCTTCCTCACAGATCCCATCAATGTGTCTTCACTTGTTCTACCATCTTAACTCTCCATGTCTGCCAATACTTCTGCCATCACTCCAGATTCATTACAGATGCAACCTTTAGCTGACATACTGTAGTGCATTACCTATGTAAGTCTCTTGTGTTTTACATTGCTCTTGAAAATTTGACTCATGAGGAAAAGTCTGAAGCATTAAAAAGCTGCACAGAATGATGAATGTTGATCACAAATCACAAACTACAAGGGAACATTTCGACAAGGGCTATGGACAGAATGATCTTGAATTAAGGATGATGTATAATCTGCAAACAATCTTTTATAGTTTTATATAGTTTTTTTTTGTATATGGATATATCCTTTAGACATCTATAGATAATGTCCTGAGCAGTCAAAGGACATGGGAAATACATAAAAGAATAAAGTATGCTAGGTCAAAAAAAAAATGATTTGAAGTCACTTGACAAGCAGCCAGCCATGCAAGAATGTGCTTAGTCCCTAGGGGTTAAAATATAGGTTGAGAATAAGTGTTTAGTGTATATTTGAATGGTAAAGAGCAAGGTAACAGAGAGAACACAATCCAATTGTTTTGATTTCTCTACACTCAATATTTATACAAAACCCTGAACCTACTTGGACTGGTCCTGTTTAGTTGTTTATTTAAGTAATTTAATGGGCAAAACTTAGAAGATAGCAGAGGTGTAAAACTATTTTTAAAAATATTAATAATAAGTGCCAAATGGGATACGGTAACATGTTTTCGACAGCTACACTATAATATACTATTATATATTAGAAATATTTCTTTGGATGAGCAAATTACATTGGTCGTTACGTTTATGTATTTACCACTTTATGCAACTTATACAATAGTATACTGCTGGGATGGAAAAAGCTAAATTGACATGGCAAAATGAAAACCGCTAACAGAGCTGAGGCCTCCGGAACATTTTTTTTTATTCCTCTTTGAGAAATGGACTTTAATGTACGTAAAATCAAAGTAAATTCTTTTTTTTCATGATTGCCTATAGGGACATGCTTCATGTAGAAAGAAAGTGACATTGGAAGATTCTTTTTAAAGATCTAATTGAAGTTGTCAGGTCAGAAAAGAACTCCTGGGAAAAGGCTTCTTTTAATGTTCCACCAAAAATGCGTTTATATCACTTTTACTGTGGCAAGAAATCAATATTTTATCAGATAGAAGTGTTTTGCTCAAGATATTTATTTTTTTAACGTTATTTAAACAGTTGTCTTTGTTAAAGGAGAAATAAACGGTAATTTTAAATTAAAGGAGAATTGTAGGCCAAAATCAAATCTTATTTAACCTATTACGTCCCAATGTTTTGTATATAGTATTATATAGACTAGACGTTGGGGGCATAATGAGATAAATGAGAACCTACAAAACTCTGTTTCCTATAATATATCACTGGTTGGTTAAATCCTTTTCCCAGCCAGGCTTACTAATTGTATCAATTTGGTCAATCTGATTTCTTCCTCTTCCATTCATTTCCTCCCTCAACACAGTAGGATTAGGACTGACACATTCCTTTAAAGATAAGAATTCAATAACCCCCACAATTCACACACCACGCCACAATTCAATTACTAACTATTGGCTTTTAGTTTTTCACCAAAGCCCTGAAAAATGTTTTTAAAAAGCTATTTGTATTACGTAAAATGTTAGGACCATTCCTTTAACAAATCCATTGAAAACAAAATGTCCTCAGGATGACTACTTTGACCCTTATTACAGTTTTGAAAATCATAGATTTTTGAAAATTCCTATGAGATCATGCATTTCCTAATGAAAATGACCTCAAGGAAACATTATGTTCAATAATAGCAGCTAGCTTCAACTCAAAGAAACCTACATGTAGATGTAAAGATATTTTAATCCCCACCTCCGAGGATTATTCAATATAATAACATTACATATTATTTGTTTAGCACAATCTGCACTTTAACAAGAAAACAGATTTTTTTTTTACTCTCCTGGAGATTTGACTGAATTTTGGTCTGAAATATGTAAAAAAATAAAAGTAACATTTCTTTTTTTTTTTTTTTTTTATAAACTATCAGGGTTATTCAATAAAAGTTCTTATCGTTTAAAATGGTTCTAACTTTGCCCCAACCAATCAGATCCTATTTAACATTTGAAAGCTAACATCTGATTGGATTGAATATAACCCTGATAATTTTTATTGGTTTTCATAGAATAAATTTAGACATTTCTATATAATAAACAACTGTACATTTTGATGATTGCATACGAATGTTAAACATTGAAAAAACTTTGTATCTGCACAGTCGTTTATACAGTATATTACTTTATAACATTTTATTGAAGGTTTCCTTTCTCTTTTAAGGAGAAGAGAGAAGGAGTAATTCAGTTATTCTGAAAAGGGGGTTGGGGGGGTAGAGAGTTATGTTTTGTTCTCTTGTTTTTTTCTCTTTGGTATAATTTCCAATTTGGGTTGTAGACATATTTTCAATTTATAATTTTTATTATATATTTTTGTAGCATATTTTAAATAGATCTTGGTCTGGTTTGTTTTTTTAAATCATTGATCTAGGGTCTATATACCACTGTTCCCATGTGTTGTAAAATTTGACAAAGTTGTTTTGTGAAGTTGCATACATTTTTATTTTTTCATACTGCATATTTATTGTTAATTGTTTTTGTATCATGGTTAGTTTTGCTCGTTAGCCAATTTTTGTCTATCGTTGTTTGGGTTATATATAAAAATATATGATATATGATATTGTATCATATATTATATCATATATAAATGTATGATATAATATTGTTTTTTGGTCAATGGGGAAACCATCTAGGTCTATTAACAGGAGGGCAAATTGAGGGGTGAGTCTGTATCTGTTTTTAAATAGGTTTTGTACGAAGTCTTAACCAAGTTTTTTTGATTTTACAGCAGTCCCACCAGATGTGGATCCATGTGCCTGGATGATTCATACATCTCCAACAGGTAGGTGAAGTAGATTTATTCCATTTTGCTAGTTGGTCTGGAGTTCTGTGATATCTGTATAGCATTTTTCTTGACATTTCCCAGTCATATACATACCTGGATAGCTTGAATGGTAATATAAAGGCTTTAGACCATTGTTCTTCTGTAAGTGTTTGGTTACGGTCTTTTTCCCATTTTTGTATCAGGGTATTTGTTGTATTTTCTTTATTGTTGTCTATTGCTAGGTAGAAAATTCCAATTGATTTAGTTGTTGTGGGAATTTGGTGGGAATATTATCTCTGTGTTCTCAAAAGCTTTAGCTTTGAATGGTATGTATGTGCCATTTTGGAACAGTTGTTGAAGTGTATTTATTTCATAGGGTTTCCAATCTATCTTAAAATTTGGGATCAGTAAGTTGAAGCTGTTTAGCTATATATCTTTAAAGAGAGGTATTAGGAATTGTTGGTTCTGGTTTGTTTTGGACCAGATCGTTAATGAAGTCTCAGATGTAGGTGAAATGTTTAGATTGGTTTTGTATCCTAGGAGTGTTGCTCCTAGTATTTGTTTTAAGGTAAGTGGGTTTATTTCTGCTGTTTCAATTAGATGCCAAATTTTGGTTGGGTTATCTTCTTCAGTCCACCAGTGTCTTGTTTGTTCTAACATGGCTGCTTGGTAGTAGTCATATAGTATAGGAGCGGCTATTCCACCTGCTTGTTTGGTTTTTGCTATTTCTTTTGGTTTGCCAGATATATGTTAAGATTAGGGTTTGTGCTTGGTTGAAGTATTTGGTTGGTTCCTGTATTGGTACAGCTCTGAATATATATAGAAATTGTGATAGGATCATGATTTTCACTATTGCCACCCTTCCTAACATTGACTATGTGATTGATTTCCAGGAGTCCATAAGATTTTGTATTTTTTGCAACAGTGGAATATAGTTATTATTGTTCTTTATATATATATATATAGAGTTCTTTGTTGTTATTTGATAAGATTATTCCCAAATATGTTATTTTATTTGTATTCCAGTCATATGGGTATTTGCTAGCTAGATATATTTTTAAGGCATTTGATACATTAATTGTTTGTACTTGGGATTTTGTTGTGTTTATTTTGTAGTATGATATTTTGGCAAAGTCGTCTAGAAGATTATTGACATGAATAAGTGATTGTATGGGTTTAGTTAAAGTTAACATTACATCATCTGCAAATAATGCTATTTAGTGTTTTTTTTGTTTTACTTTTATACCATGGATGTTTTCGTTTTCTCTGATTTTTTGGTTAGTGGTTCCATAATTAGGGCAAAAATTGTTGGGGAGAGAGGGCATCCTTGTCGGGTACCATTTTTTATTTGTACCTTCGTTTTCCGAACGAGCATGCGGCCGCCGAACGATCGGGACGGCCGAACGCTCGTTCGGGAAAGACCGAAAATTTCCATCGGCCACGCTAGACTCCCTGAATAGAGGAGTCTAACGCAGCCGATGGAAACACACAGTCCTGAGCATTCTCCCTATGATGTTCATAGGGAGAATGCTCGGGACTGTGTGTATGCAGATCTTTGAAAGATGACAGACAGGATCTGCAGATCCTGTCTGTCATCTTTCAGAAATCTGTACTGTGTGTACCTAGCTTTATCCTCATGTTGTTTCTTCTGGATCTATCTTCTAGATCTGCTATTTTATTTTCATTATTTGGACTTCATCAATCAAGTTTAAATCAAATTAAATGAAAATGTAAACTCCATCATTGTACTGAGCAATTAACATGTTGTTAGTATGTTTTCTGTTACTGGTATCTCGTTTACTGGAAAGTTACTGGAGCAAGATTATTTTCTGCTTCTGAGATGGCGTCTGAAATATCTTCTGAATCAGTTCCAGTATGGTCTGGTTGTGAGTTGACATTGCCTCCCTTTGTTTTTGTGCTGAGGGTATTTCCCCATCTGAGTCCCCAGATTGAAGAGGGCTACTCTGTGAACCCTTAAATTGTATGGGATCTTCTTGTGGGTCTGTTGTAATCTGATTAAGTTCCCTAGAAATCCTATTTATCTGTGTATAAACTGTCCCAGGGGTGTCTGGGGAAGGGGAAGGTGAGTTGGACTTACAGTTCAGTTGTATCTGTTGTCCGGTTGTTTCTTTTATAGTTATCTTCGTTAAAGTGCTGTATATGTATGGGTTTTGGTCGCCGGTTGCTTTTTTATTAGGTTTTCTTTTTGTTTTCCCAGTCTTTGCCGCAGCTGTGCCCGGACTGTAAGGAGAGCGTGCGGAGCCGGCGCCATCTTGGAGGTCGCGGTCAGCAGGTGAGTTGGAATCCTGGGAGTAGTAATCCGTTAATTTGAGGATTTTTGTTTTCTTTTGTTTTTCATCATTGTGGCTTGCTGATCTATTTGTCTGGAGTCTTTTTTGGTTGCTAGGTTCAGTTATATTTTGCTGCCAGGCTGTAGATACGAGGAGCACCTAAATCATGCTGCTGTTCCCGTTCATGAGCAGGCCACGCCCCCGTAACATTTCTATATTGTTTTGTGGCTTTTTTTTTTTGCAGAAGTTTAAAAACAATACACAAACTGTATGAAAGCCTTGTCATAAAACAGTATACTACATGTATGGGTAGGCAGGAGGATGTGGGAAACTAAACCCAAAAAGAAACACTTTTTAAGGGCAATTACAGCAAAACAGTTCAGTCAGTTACCAGTTATTTTTAGAAAACTAAACACCCCTCCACTAACAATGTATTTTTGGATCTTACACCTATAAATCAGTGCCATTCAGGGCCGGCCTTTGACATGGGCGACCTGTGCGACCGCACGGGTTGCATTACCAGGGGTACTTTAACGGGCAAAATGGCCGCTCGTTCGGAGATCTGCCCGGCGGATCAGGCAACGATCCCCGAATGAATAGCCGTTTTGGCCGATAAAGTACCCATACACGGGCCGATTATCACCGAAATGGCCGTTCGTACACATTGTGCACCTCAGTTCGACACCCGCAATCGCATGTGTGTATGAACCTTTACTCATACTCGTAGAAAATTGAATTGAACTGTGAATGTATACTGTGTTCGGAAGGAAATCAGGCAGGTTATATATATATATATATATATATATATTATAATATTTGTATTTATAGTTTTGGACACAATATATACGGTTTTCGTAAGGAAATCAGGCAGGTTGCTTTAATAGTGGAGTGTACCAACTGTTTTTTCCTACACAAATTAATTCATTATATGCTGCATAGAAAGGGCAGAAGCAGAGGAAAATGGAGCATATGATCACGTTTTTTGCAGATCATTAATTAGTTGAGAAGCTCATTAAATCCTTTAGGACATTAACTTTGATTTGTTTTATTTTTAGACTAAACATAAAAGCCAATGTAGCGGAGAATATGTGTACATACAGTATAAGAAATAAGGCCTTTAGCACCCACATCTAAAACAAGTGGGAAATAAACACCCTGCACTGTACTGTATATACTGTTTATATACTATATACTGTTATTATGTTATATGCTATAATAGTATATCTGTCCATACACACTCACAGATAAGAGAGTTTCTATGGTGATACTTTGAGTCATTTTGCAGTTTGATGTCGATATCACTGCAGCTATCCCAGATTTGCTAAATATGGTTAGTTTTTTTTTCCATTAATGAGTGTCTCTGATCAATATACATATCAATATAGATATCCTTACCTAAGGCAATCTGCCTTTATATGGCACGTAACCAATTTAGAATATCATTACATTGATTTTGTTATTGGCTTAATCATAGAATTATGTGTACACTTTAAGGCAACATCAAGAAAAGTTTTTGAAGCAAATATGATTATATTTCATTACCATAAAAGGTAACTAACAGCTTAATACATTATTAGTACAAATGACTTTAACATAATAAACTATTACCTGTATTCATAACTCCAAAGACAGGTTAAAGCCATGATAACCAATTCACAATCAGTTAGAGTGACTTAAACCTGTTGCTAGCGGAGGCTGCATGAGTACTGCAAGCTATTCACCTACCACTGTGTGGCTCTTTGGATGTAGGGATTTAATGGCAGCAATCAGCCAGAAATGTACCCAGTGCTCCCTGTGTGTATGTGTGTGTGTGTGTGTGTGTGTGTGTGTGTGTGTGTGTAAACATATATTACACTAGAGCCATAAATATCCTGGAAAATATATTGTTATATATGGTACTTAACTATGCCAACAGTTATAGAAAATGAACTTAACACACAGGTGACAGATAAAAAACAATTCATCATGAAAAGAAAGAACAATATCATAACCCTAAAGTATCCTTATTGACCCCCATTAGGCTGTCTGGACCCCAGTCACATTCCTGAAACACATATATACCCCCTTTGCCCTCTTCTGCACGTGCTCACCGACCTTTGCCAGCACACCCTAATCACACTTCTTCACTATCCTGATCACGGGCTATTTTGCATAATCCATTTTTTCCTTTAGCCACAACAAATAAGCGTCCCTCCGTGCAGCTTCCCCTCAAGGAGAAGATATTAGTAGGTCTAATTATAGCCTCTTACACACCTCAGATCAGAGTTCAGATTATTCTATTAACTCACACCTATCCACCACCACACTCGGTGGTTAGCACTGCCTCGATTCCACGCTTGGACACATCTGCAATGAGTTTGTATGTTCTACCCATGCTTGCGTGGGTTTCCCCCACAATCATAAAGACATACTGATAGGTTGTGTGTGTCAAATTAATGTGCTTAGATTGTAAGCTCTTCAGGGCAGGGCCTGATGTGAATGTATACATGTAATTGTAAAAGATCTACGGAAGATGTTAGCGATATATAAATTCACAATAATAATGATGAGGGACATTCAAGTCATACACCCATTATACCCTATAAACGTATATGTTACATTTAACACAGAGGAAGACGGGGAGGAGAGGGAAACACACAGATGGACCAAGAAAGTAAAAGATAGGGCCCGAAATGAGTGATGGATTTCAAACATATATTGACACCCATAAGTAAGTTATGTAAATGTAGTTGCAACAATTGGGAGATTAAAATGGACTTGTACACCCCAATAGTTAATATTCTATGGTATAGAAATATATAAATATTACCATCATATGGAATGGAACACAGCCTTGAAGGAAAGCACACAGTCAAATGGGAAGAAACATAAGCATATGGGAAGGAACATCGTCATATGGGAAGGAACACAGTCACATGAATGAAATCGTCATACAGGAGGACATAGCCATATGGGAAGGAACACGTCACAGGAAAGGACAGTCATACGGAAGGAACACAGTCATATGGAAGGACACAGTCACAGGAAAGGAAGACAGTCATACAGGAAGGAACATAGTCATATGGGAAGGAACACAGTCACATGGAAAGGAAGACAGTCATACAGGAAGGAACATAGTCATATGGGAAGGAACACAG
The DNA here is from genome assembly GCA_019447015.1 of Hymenochirus boettgeri. Lineage (NCBI taxonomy): Eukaryota > Metazoa > Chordata > Amphibia > Anura > Pipidae > Hymenochirus > Hymenochirus boettgeri. The sequence goes on from CM033470.1 coordinate 77,100,702, forward strand.
TCACAAGGAAAGGAAGACAGTCATACAGGAAGGAACACAGTCATATGGGAAGGAGCACAGTCACAAGGAAAGGAAGACAGTCATACAGGAAGGAACATAGTCATATGGGAAGGAACACAGTCACATGGTAAGGAAGACAGTCATACAGGAAGGAAACATAGTCATATGGGAAGGAACACAGTCACATGGTAAGGAAGACAGTCATACAGGAAGGAACATAGTCATATGGGAAGGAACACAGTCACATGGTAAGGAAGACAGTCATACAGGATGGAACATAGTCATATGGGAAGGAACACAGTCACATGGAAGAAGGAGACAGTCATACAGGAAGGAACATAGTCATATGGGAAGGAAACAGTCACATGGTAAGGAAGACAGTCATACAGGAAGGAACATTAGTCCATATGGGAAGGAACACAGTCACATGGTAAGGAAGACAGTCATACAGGAAGGAACATAGTCATATGGGAAGGAACACAGTCCACATGGTAGAGGAAGACAGTCTACAGGAAGGAACATAGTCATATGGAAGGAACACAGTCACATGGTAAGGAAGACAGTCATACAGGAGACATAGTCTATGGGAAGGAACACAGTCACAAGGAAGGAAGACAGTCATACAGAAGGAACATAGTCATATGGGAAGGAACACAGTCAGCACATGTAAGGAAGACATTCATACAGAAGGAACATAGTCAATATGAAAGGAACCCAGTCAAAGGTAAGAGACAGTCATACAGGATGGAACATAGTCATATGGGAAGGAACACAGTCACATGGAATGGAAGACAGTCATACAGGAAGGAACACAGTCATATGGGAAGGAACACAGTCACATGGAAAGGAAGACAGTCACACAGGAAGGAACACAGTCATATGGGAAGGAATACAGTCACATGGTAAGGAAGACAGTCATACAGGAAGGAACATCGTCATATGGGAAGGAACACAGTCACATGGAAAGTGAATACATTCATCACATGGAAGGAACAACAGTCATATGGAAGGAATACATCACATGGTAAGGAAGACAGTCATACAGGAAGGAACATCGTCATATGGGAAGGAACACAGTCACATGGAAAGGAAGACAGTCATACAGGAAGGAACATAGTCATATGGGAAGGAACACAGTCACATGGAAAGGAAGATAGTCATACACTCTAATAGTAGCTTTATCTTGTGAGTCTGGAAGGTACCAGGATTACAAAGTGTTTGTATATGCTAACTGAAGATTGCAATGTGAGACGGATTTTTCAAATGGTTCTCTGATATCTGATAGCACCTGTTACATCAGTGCTTAAACACATCATCATCCTTACTGTTTCCTAACTGTTATATGTAAGTTTTTTAGCTTTAGAACATTCTTTGTAGGAACAGGTAGGGCTACATTTAGTGATAAAGTTTTATCTCCCATTGTGATAGACTCAGAGTTGGCAAGAGGGCTGATTAAAAAATGTACTATGCTTCATACATGTAAAAAGGGTCCGTACTATCAAGCTTTTATCTTCAGTATCTTCATATTTCTGACTGTGTAAATTACATTTTTCTCTTCACTTTTTATACATTTTGTAACCAGCAATCTTTTAAACCAAGGTGTTACAGGTTGACCTGTTTAGGTTCTTCAGTCCCTAGGCAAGTTTAGTGAAGTAAATCCCCCATTTTAATTACTAGACTGGAAAATAATAAAATGATTTAATCTATCACATAGCACGGTCTAACCATGTGATTAATCTTATCTATGTGACAAATGTCCAGTCAGCATTCCCTGTCATGAACTTGAAGCAGTAAAAAAATGACATTGAAAAGGCAAATTTCCAGAAAATGCATGACAGGTATTTTATCTCTAAAAAAACAATAAACTTGATTATTAGATACTTTACTAATGATAAAACATGCTATTAATTGTATTTATTATTCTTTATTTGTCTATGAATTGTTTACAATTTGTACACAATTCATGAACATATAAAAAATAATAATCATAATTTGCATTGCATAAGTCTCACTCCAGCACTTCTACCCTTCCCAATGTATCTGTGTGTTACCCTCCTAACTAGATTATAAGCTCTACAGGGCAGGGACCTCTTTTCCTCTAATGGCAAGTTTAAATCTCTAATATATTTAATTAATTTATAGAATTATGTACTATTTATGTATTTTTATTTTTGTCCCCCTTGTATGAGTCCCCAAGTGTAAACTATACATACATACATACATACATACACAAACATACAGTACATACATAATCTAAAGAAAAGGGGCACAGGGAACAGTTGGGAGTAAATAAGTACCATTAATATTATAGTAATTATTGAAATAGATGTTTTTTCAGGATTTTTGTCAGATCATGGCACCTGGTTATACAAATGTAATTGGTGCCTTAAAGGAAGACTTTTGGCAAAAACACAGTGGAGGAGATTTACCCAGAGCCGCTATCGATCCAGGCAAATCTCCCTTCCACAATTCAATATCGTGTTGGCGCACGTGATTAAATCCCAAAAGGGGTCTACCCACAGCGTGGTTTTTAAAATCACGTGCTAAAAGTAACACAAATGTGTTATTAAAGCCCAAGCACCAGATGTGTGAGTTTCTTTTGCATAACTGCTGCATTCAGAGCTAATATGGAGTTAAAGTCGCGCTAACCGATTGTCTTAAGGACTTGCGTGGTTCTACCTTCACCTGTTAATTGGCCTTAAATAACACTAAAATTTTAACACAAAACCTTGGAAATGTGTAAGGCATCTTACTTACCTTGACGATCGTTCCGGTTCTTCCAACATGGCGGCGCCCAGGATACCGCCTCTCCGTCATCAGCGCGCCATGCTTGACATCACGCAGGAGCTAGAAGATTGAAAAGAGGGTGGAAAATTTCCTCTGATGCCTGAAAATAGCATCGCTTGTTCTCAGAAGCTGTGCTGGGTTCCTTGCTCCTGTTTGTATGCTCTTTAGTTCTTGGACTCCTGCTATTCTTGTTCCTGCTTATCCTGTTAGCTCCTTGCTATTGAACTTTGTGCATGGATCCTCCTTAGTATTGCTGGACTTGTTTATTGAGCTGCTCCTCCATTTGCTGTGCCTGTACCTGATATCTTCTGATCCTGTGGTGACGTTTTCCTCGATGGTCCCAACTTCGCCTGTCTTCTGAACAGGTAAACCTAACAGAAATGCACACTGCCAGCTATATGTTGCGAATCATTTAGATTGTCTTTAAAAATGGGGAACATCCTTGTAAATCTCACCCACAATATTTTCCAGATAAATATTTTGTGATCCCTTACAATCTAAGTACACACTTCTTAACCTAGTGAGGACTAGGTTTTGGGGGTGTTTAGATTCATTTTTACTTTTGGGTGCGTTGCCGCATTTCCAATGATCTGAAAAAAACGCAAGTGCAAACGCACAAAAAACGCAGTAGTGTGGCCTAGCCCTAAAAGTTAAACTTTTCTCCTAGTTCACAAAGCTCCTGAAGTGCATCTCCTACCTGTCAAATTCAATATATCCTACATGTAAAGTTAAAAAAAATAAGTTCTCTGTGCCCAAAGATCCATGCAACGCAATTGTGATTGTAAAATAAACCAATGGCATTAGCATTTTATGGGACATATTGTTAGCATTTCCTAACACCTCAACTTTATACATATGCCCCATTGGGACCAATCATTAAAACTAACAGCCTGGATATTTAGGTATCGGTTTAGGGGCTTATGGGTATTTTAGATGCTCTTTCTTAGGGTTTAATGTCCATAGGTCACTTTTGTGGGTTAAGTTTGTGATTTGGCTACATAAGCTTTCTATTACTATAGTCTCATAACCTAATACAAAATGCATTTATTACAGTTAATGGCTGATATTTTTAGGAAAGCAGATGAACTAACAGCTCTGAAACAGAGATTTAAACAGATTCATTAATACATAAATAGGCTAATAAAAGAGAAAAATACAGTGTGTGTTTCCAAATAATTCAGCACTGTCAGTTTAACAACAGTAGATCTAATTTTCAAATGGAGCAATGCACTTTCTGCACTAAAAAGGTCACACAGTGACTGTAATAATATTGATTTCTTAAATGCCTAATAAAACTTTAAAAGGTAATAACATTTAGAAGTGATTTCTGCTTTTTCAGCACACAACAGACAACAGCCTTAAAGCAGATTACCATCTTTTTACATGCTGATTCATGACATTTCGGCTTGCTCTAAACAATGAGCTTATACAACAGATTTATCAACTAGAATTTAATAATATACCTTTGATAGGTAATGGCACTGTTTACCATTTTATACACCAAGAATAAATCAAGTGCAAATAATTTACAGTATAGAATAGCAGTAAACATTTCACGTGATCGATTTTTATGAAAGAATGGGAGAAATTAGATTTCAACTGACAATGGTGCTCAGTGAACCATTATTGGAACCGTTTATATATCCATTAGAACCCTGTGTGGGGTATTCCAATGATTAGGGAAATGCCCCAATGATAGATGTTGCTATGTGATAGGTAGAGATGAACTCGAGGTGTTCTGGATTTCGAACTCTCAGAACTTTCAATGATTATCGAATTTTCGAAGGTTATCGAATTATCTTGTCACAGTGTAATGATAAACACCCCCTTTTTAAAGGTTCAATTATAGAATATTCAGATTCATATACAGAACAGAGAAATTTCAAATCCACAAGGAGGGAAAGAAACATGGAATATACGAGAATACTTTCAATGATACGTTCAAGGTTAAATTCAGTAACCCTCAAACCCTTGATTCGAGTATGAGATAATCATCGAATGTCAAACACGGAAAATCGAAAGTAAGGCGTGTGAGAAGGAAGTCATTTTTTTTTAAAGTTCTGGATATATGTACGTGTTCCCCAGACCATTTCCCAGGTCCCAGAGCCATGTTCAGTAAGTTACCATTATTATTTTATCAGAAATTTTCGAAATATTTGTCCCCTTTGACTTGAATGGGTCCTTTTTCGAACTTAAACTGAAGTTCGATAGTTCGTAATTGAACCGAACTTTAGGAAGTTTGGCCATCTCTAGTGATACATTAGCATCTTAATATTATTATTGAATGAGAGGGTTTCTTTTATAGGGATTAAAGAGTTGTTAGACATCTAAAAACCCACCACTAAAGCTGGCCATACACCTTAATGATATTGTATAAACCTGTAGAAACCAGTGTATGGAGCAAACTACTGCCATCAGCATTAGAGGAATTGTCCATATGGAAAATTTCCATTAGACAGCATCGACTCCTTAACTTCAAGCAATAGGAGCCCACAGTAGGCTACAGCAGTTTAACTAGATTTGGTTTAGTTATTTTCATTTTGGAAAAAAAATGTAGGGTGAGTATGTGTGTGTGAGTATGTGTGTATGTATGTATAATTTTATTTATAAAGCGCCACTTGGGTACCCAGCGCTAAACATTAAAAAATACAGAGTATACGAACAAGGGGATAAGTGCAAGCCATTATACAGATAGATAAAAAATAAAAGGGCATGTCCACCTCCTGATAAAACTTTTTATATGTTATAGAGCTTGTTCCCCCAGCCCCAAATGCATTACTCTTACTTACAGAAACTCCCCCGATAGTTACTTACCTTCCCTCTTTCCTTTGCTGCACGTCCCGGCACTCTGCTTGCATGAAACTGCAAGCAGGGAGCCAGGCCGGCAGCCATGTCTGTGATTGGCTGAGAGGCAGCCAATCACAGACGTGGCTGTTGGCTGCTTAGAACGGCGGAGGATAGAGATAAGGTAAGTAACTATCGGGGGAGTTTCTGCAAATAAGAGTAATGCATTTGGGACTGGGGGAACAAGCATATAAAAATGGTTAAATGCTAGGGGGAGGGAGACCATATCGGGAGGGAGAGGGAGGGGGGGGGGGGGGCTGCAGTGCACATGCCAAAATTCTCCCGGAGGAGAGACAGGAGGCAGAGTCCTATATGGACTCTGCTATCCTCCTGGTGGCCAGTTTTTCAGACCTTAGGGGTACATTACAGGAGAACCATTTGGAGCTGGGATGTAAGGTAAGGATTTTTATGCACTATACAGTGGGGCCAGTAGTGGTGGAAATTATAGTTTTGGGGGTGAACATATCATTTGACTGACAACATTTTGGTCTTCTAATGAGCGCTTTTCAAATGAGCGTTAGTCAATAGGAGAACCCCAATAGAGCTGAACATCAGACAACCAACAAAGTGAACAAACTCTATTGGTCTGTTAGAAAGCCACAAAGGTAATCTTATGGGGCTGTAAACCAGAGAGAACTGGAGAGTGAAGGACGTTGCAAGTGTTAGGAGATGAATCTTGTAACATCTGCTAAAAGCTCTGCTACATGTATGATACCTGAGCAATTACCAATATCGTTATATAGAATTCTTTAAAGGGAAAACATGAAAGTCTGTTTAGGACATCCTAATACTAATTTTATATTCCTGACCAACTTAGATCAGGGTGTTCCCTTTCAATAGAAGTCCTAAGTCGGTGCACTCATGATCCCCACAGTGCACAGACATAGGGACCTATCAAGAGGGTAATAGCGCTATAGGTGTTACGGTCTCCTGAGCTGCCCCCCCTAGCAGTGCTTAGATGGATAGTTCTATACTAATTTAGCATTCAGTGATAATTGTGGTTTAAGCTGCACCTAGAGTTGAAATATCTTCCCTTTAAAACTGAACACATACTGGAATTCAGAATGTTACTCAGAATTAACAACTGACACTTGATACAAAAAATCATACCTAATTTAGTGTAGCCCTGGATACTGTACTTTCCAAGTGCGATGCTATTGAGCTTGATGTTGATTCTGAAGGCCTTAAAAATTAATGTTTTAAGTTGTTATATTTAGGAAGAATCGATTGAGGCCTAAAAAGAAATGGACTTAATGTATCTGTACATAGTGTGTTGACTGACGTTAATGTGGCTTTGTTTGGACTTTAAAGGTTCCTATTATATATTCCTACTATATATCAGTTGCATTTCCAAATGTACTGATTGGTTGTACATTACATTTCACTAGTATGCATTTTACACACAAGGCTTATCACATTAAAACCAGCCTTCGGAGCTACAGCAACAGGGAACAATATATGTCTACATATCACATTACAACAAACATATATAAACATGGAAACAAAAAGCATTTGTAAAGGGCTAACACAAACTATTCTATCAGCACAGCAATGTGTGTCTATTTATAACAGACAATCTAATGCTTTAGTTCCCTCTGTTTGGCAATGGAAATAGCCATGTTAGATGATAGATGATCATGGTAAGCTGGGGTCTAATTGCAGATAGTAAAAACATGGGGATCTAAAAATAACCAATTGTATACCTTCCAGGTATAAGTAGGACACACATGGTTATGTTATTGAAAATACTGAAAGGAATATCTGATATTGATACAGGCACATGAAGTACCATGCAGCTTATCTGTAAATTAGACAGTGATACCAGGCTAGTTTGCAGATGTCATATGAAAGCCATTCAAGGTATCATGGAGAAACATATTAATCCTCTATGGAAAATCATCAGGAAACATCCTGTAGGGTATTACAGTACATAGCAGGGATAGCTGACTAATTTGTAATTCCAATCATGCTTTTGTCTAAAGAAATATAAATAGAAAAACGAAAAAGAAGAATTTACTAAAATATAATTAAAATATTAGCAATTATTCATATTTATGATGTATGTAATTTGCATATGAAAGGTTTATATTTAAACCTCGCAACAGTGTCATACTATGTAGTCATCTGTCTCACTGACATTAGGTGCCAAATCAGTAATCTGTGCGGTTTATTGTAAAAGTATGATCACGGCCTTAATATATGGTCACAGGCGTAGATTTATAAATGGTCATTCGGACAATAACATACAGTAGTAGACTACCCCAATAGTATTGTATGGATTGTGATTTTACAAACGGGACCATAAACAAGCGATTGCTGTTATAAAATTGACGATCGTTAAATGCGCGGTACCACAAATAAGCAATACCATGCCTTTATAAATAGGGCCGGTTGTGTGTTAATATATGCCACTTGGATTACACTAAACAAATATTTTGATTTTCTGAAAGTTTTCATCCTTCATACTTTCATAACTTGTTTACCTGCCATGCCTACAGAAGTAGTATACAGACCCAGATAATGACATGAATAAGACATGAATTAGAGCCAAGAATCCTTCCTGAAAACCCACATGTTCATGAACAACTGGGAAAACACCAAAAAAGCCCCCACAACAGCAGAGCTAAAAAGTGACCCAGAACTCCCCTGAAGCTTGGGCAGGGCAACTAGAAAAAAAATCTGTACAAAAAAATCTGTTCAAAAGAAGAGATGCCCAATTCAAGTTATATTGATCTGGAAATAGCAGTTAAAAGTTAAACAACATTGGAATTCTAGCATACCAAGCATATTACAAGCATACCTGAAATAAATTACTCTGCAAACAAGATATAAACTAAATGAAAACAGGAAAAGAGATGATCAATGCACATTCCTGGGCAAATGCACATACTGAGCAAACAATAAAAACTTGGGGGTTTAAGTTACAATTTTATGCACAAAAGTGAAAAGCCTTCCAACCATTTCAAGGTAACCCCAGTATGGAAGGTCCTAACAGTTTACTTTGGGTCATTTATCTGGGCTGACACTCCCTGCTTGGTTGTCTCCCTGACCTTGCATTGGATTAGTATTACAGGCTATCACTTCCCCCCGCCTACTGGCTTTTAACAAGGAGGGAAAAGGGCTTCCCATCCGATGCTTAGTATTAAAGGCATAAGACCTCCAATTGAAGGTACATGTTGGGGGTGCTACTACCACATGGAAGCTTGGTCTCTCTTCCTGCCGAGAAACTTAAGCTACATTACAAACACAAAAAAGGGGCCATGGGAGCAATGTTATTATAACATAGTGAAAGTGCTACTGATCTGACCAAAACATTAGAACAAACAAGAAAAGAGATAATCAATGCATATTGCTGGGCCACATATAATATCATAACATTTTTGCTACAGCTTTAACCCTGTCCAAAAAAAACGTTGCCTCCTTTGAATGTGTTTAGAGATTCAGCCAGCACAACAATTATAGTCAGAACATCCCACAACTAGAGATGGCCAAACTTCCAAAAATCTGGTCTGATTTTGTATTTTTGAACTTCTTAAGTTTTAAAATTTGAAAATCTGAAACTGGACCTATTAAAAAATTATTTGCCATAAAATAAGTTTAAAATAGCAATGGTAACTTACTGTACATGGCTCTGAGAACTGGGAATAGTCTGGGGAAGATGTACAAATATCCAGAGCTTGAAATAAAGTAACTTCCTTCACTTTTTTCGAAAAATTCTATATTTTTCTGAAAATTTTAAACTTCTAGAATCTGTCTCTAAATATTTCCCTGAATCTCTTAAAAAGGGGTGCTCATTATTATACAAGAGAAATCATGCCCAGCATGAAGTAGCAACACTTCTGTTATGGCTCCAATCCTACCTGCCTTGGGAGATCTGCGAGTAGGGGCCTTGTGCACACCCACTGGTGTTGACGCATGGGTGCAATGGGGTCCGGCTTCCTCCTGCTGCCACTGGTGGGTGCGGACGTCTTCTTGTGTGCACGCGTGCCGGAATACACACATGGAGAGGTGACATCATCAGGCCTTTTAACCCTTTCACTGCCAGGAGATTTTCATTTTTTTTTTGCGTTAACTGCCAGAAGAATTTTCAGGATTTTGTCCTTAATCGCTTTAGACTAATTTTACAGTAGGAAACCTTGCAGTAAATCAGGAATATTATACATTGTTCTTTTCAGCACAAAGTGTACTTTAACATGGTAACAAAATTTTGTAACTTTTCTGGAAATTTTACTGGAATTATGGGTAAAATATGTTAAAAAAAAATGAAAAATTAGCAAATTTTCATGGATTTTTCCCATTTTTACTTATAGTTATCTTAAGGTTACGCACAAAAATCTTACTGTTTCTAAAAGCTCAGATACTCCCGAGTACAACGATACCAGATATATGTAGGTACCCGACTTTTCCTGTACAGGAGACCCCCCCCAAACTAAAACTGCACCTCCTAGAATATTACACCAAATTAAAATGTGTAACCACTACTAACAGTTAACATAGAATATCTACCAAATTATCTAAAATATCCCCACAAGTGAGATATTTTTAGAAACTACACACTCGCAGGATTTTACGAGTGAGGTAAGTTTCGATCAAAATGCAGATACCCGGACGCAGCTCTTCGTCAAATTGTAAGTTACTTTCTCACATTTTCCTTTTTTTTATTCAACTGTAAAATCAGAGACAAAATCAAATGCGAATTTCAGCTAAAAACTGTGGAGGATAGTTCAGACGCATCTCAAATATGAAAGCCTAACCCCTCCCGAATAAAACGGTATGCCACATTCATGGGTGTACCCAGAGACATGGCTACCAACTAACCCAGAGCGTGACCAGTGCCAAATGTCAGTAGCAGCAAAAAAAAATTAGCCAGTTTTGTATTTGAACAGTCTGCAGTTTTTCCACAAAACACCCCCCCAACTCAAAAATACCCCCCACAAACTATATATTCCTGAAATCTACACACCTTCAGCTATGTAACGCTGTAGTTCGTTCATTCATATCATCAATGGTGTGGGCGCAGTTCTTCGTAGAAGTTTGCACTTCAAACAGCGTTCAAAAAGGTCGAAATCATGCCAAAACCCCATGGAATGTAAAAAAAAGGTACCAAATATCAATCTCCCAAATGTCCTGAATCAAACGGTATGCCATATGTGTGGTTACACACGCGGACATGGAAGCGAAAAGCCACAAAGTGAGACAATGCAGGATGGCTCAGAAACAGCGAAAATATTTAGCCAACTCCGAATTTGGACAGTCTGCAGTTTTTTCCACAAAACACCCCCGTAACTTAGAAATAACCCCCACAAACTATATATTCCTGAAATCTACACACCTTCAGCTATTGAACGCTGTAGTTTGTTCATTCATACTCACATGGTGTGGCGCAGTTCTTTGTAGAAGTTCGCATTTTCTGAAAAAATGAACAAAAAACAACTTCAAAGAGTAAAATCATGCCAAAACCCATGAATCTAAAAAAAAGTTACTAAATATCAATCTCCCAAATGTCCTGAATCAAACGGTATGCCATATGTGTGGTTACACACGCGGACGTGGAAGCGAAAAGCCACAAAGTGAGACAATGCACGATGGCTCAAAACGCGAAATATTTAGCCAACTCCGAATTTGGACAGTCTGCAGTTTTTTCCACAAAACACCCCCGTAACTTAGAAATAACCCCCCAAACTATATATTCCTGAAATCTACACACCTTCAGCTATGTAGCACTGTAGTTCGTTCATTCATACCATCAATGGTGTGGGCGCAGTTCTTCGTAGAAATCGCATTTGTCTGAAAAATGAACAAAAAACAAACAATTCAAAAGTGAAATCATGCCAAACCTCATGGAATCTAAAAAAAGTTACTAAATATCAATCTCCCAAATGTCCTGAATCAAACGGTATGCCATATGTGTGGTTACACAGGGACGTGGAAGAAAAGCCACAAAGTGAGACAATGCACGATGGCTCAGAAACGGCGAAAATATTTAGCCAACTCCGAATTTGGACAGTCTGCAGTTTTTTCCACAAAACACCCCCCGTAACTCAAAATAACCCCCACAAACTATATATTCCTGAAATCTAAACACCTTCAGCTATGTAGCACTGTAGTTTCGTTCATTCATACCATCAATGTGTGTGCGCAGTTCTTCGTAGAAGTTCGCATTTGTCTGAAAAAATGAACAAAAAACAACTTCAAAAGGTAAAATCATGCCAAAACCTCATGGATCTAAAAAAAAGTTACTAAATATCAATCTCCTAATCCTCAAATGTCCTGAATCAAACGGTATGCCATATGTGTGGTTACACATGTGGATGTGGAAGTGAAAAGCCACAAAGTGAGACAATGCACGATGGCTCAGAAACAGCGAAAATATTTAGCCAACTCCGAATTTGGACAGTCTGCAGTTTTTTCCACAAAACACCCCCGTAACTCAGAAATAACCCCCACAAACTATATATTCCTGAAATCTAAACACCTTCAGCTATGTAGCACTGTAGTTCGTTCATTCATACCATCAATGGTGTGGGCGCAGTTCTTCGTAGAAGTTCGCATTTGTCTGAAAAAATGAACAAAAAACAACTTCAAAAGGTAAAAATCATGCCAAAACCTCATGGAATCTAAAAAATCTCCCAAATGTCCTGAATCAAACGGTATGCCATATGTGTGGGTGCACACAGAGACGTGAGACGTGGCCACCAACTTGCTCAAACGGCACGAATGCACAAGTGTAATTACAAGAAAAAAATGTGCTCAGTAATTTCAAATAGCCCCAAAACTTGAAAATGCCCCCCACAAATAAAACCCCCAACTAAATATCAATCTCCCACATGTTCTGAATCAAACGGTATGCTATATGCGTGGATGCACACAGAGACGTGGCCACCAACTAGCTCAAATGGGACGCATGCACAAATGCAATTACAAGAAAAAATCAAAGTGCTCTGTAATTTGAACAGCCTACACTTTTTCTAAGGAAACAGTCCCAAAACATGGAGATTCCCCCCACAAACTATATATTTTTGGAATCTACACACCTTCAGCTACGTTACGGTGCCATGCTTTCATGCATACATGAAGAATTCCAGACCCAGCGATCCAAAGAACTCCGTGTTTTTATGAGGTTTTGTGAAAAATAAAATGAGATGATTCAAGGATTGAAATCCTACCTAAACCCACTTGACAAGCAAAAAAACCCACTAAATAGCAATCTTCCACATGTCCTGAATCAAACAGTATGCCATATGCATGGATGCACACAGAGACGTGGCCACCAACTAGCTCAAATGGGACGCATGCACAAATGCAATTACAAGAAAAAATCAAAGTGCTCTGTAATTTGAACAGCCTACCCTTTTTCTAAGGAAACAGTCCCGAAACATGGAAATTCCCCCCACAAACTATATATTTTTGGAATCTACACACCTTCAGCTACGTTACGGTGCCATGCTTTCATACATGCATGAAGAATTCCAGACCCAGTGATCCAAAGAACTCTGTGTTTTTACGAGATTTTGTGAAAAATAAAATGAGATGATTCAAGGGTTGAAATCCTACCTAAACTCACTTGACAAGCAAAAAAACCCACTAAATAGCAATCTCCCACATGTCCTGAATCAAACGGTGTGCCATTTGCGTGGGTGCAAACAGAGACGAGGCCACCAACTAGCTCAAATGGGACGCATTTAGAAGTGCAGTTACAAGAAAAAAAATTTAAAACGCCACAACCCACCCCCCACACACACACTCTCCCCCTTTTAGTGGTATTTTAGTGAAATCGGTTAGTATGGAGAGTCACACACGTTTTTGCACACTTTACTGATACTAAAAATTCAATACGGCCTTTATTTGGTACCTCTGCAAAATTTCCTTATAAAAAAATAGGCTTAGTTTCCCTTGAAATCGTACAAATAAGTATCCGCGTTTACTTTACCGATATCACTGGGGACATTGGGGAGCTTGGAGAAGACAACTTTTTTTCTAATTTATAGTTTTAGGGTAAAAAAAAAAAGGGTGTGTGTATCACTTTAAGAATTTTTTTGTGTGTATTTCCCCTTTTTTCCCCCGATCATTCCCAAAGATAATCATCAGATCATCTTAGGGAATGATACCGAACTTGGAATACGGGCATAAATGCCCGTTTTCCAATTCGAAATCCGATCGGAAAAATCACTTCCCGGAAATCATTTTCCAGGAAGTGATTTTTCATTCATTGGCAAAGATCAATAATTTGGTGATCAGAAGTGATCACCAAATTTTGATCTCTGTCCCCATTTTTTTTCTAAGTCTTTGCTAAGTAGCAAAGACTTAGAAAAAATCCTATTTGTGAATGGAACTTTGAGTTCCATTCACAAAATGTATAGTACAGCTGTCAGCTTGACAGCTTGTACTATACTAGGTACTGCAGCATGATCTATGGAGATCACGCTGCAGTACCTCAACTAGACCACCAGGGGCAGTCTCCTACCACTTCAAGGGAGACCCCGATGAAGGAGGAAGCTCCGTGACGTCACCAGGGTCTCCCTTTCCGCTTCCTCCTCTTCATCCACGTGGGACCAGAAGCTCCGCTGGACAAGGTAAGATAACTCCCGATCCCCCCCTCGGATTTGGACACAACCGAGGGGGGGTCGAGGGGGCTAGGGGGGCAGCTGAATGCTGTCCCCGGGTCGGCCCTAGCGCGCAGTGTTTTTCCGATTTTAAAGGGGAAGCCACAGATCGTGAATATACGATCTGTTAAAGCAGTTAAAGCATTCTCTGCACAGATCGTGAATATACGATCTGTGGCAGGGAAAGGGTTAAACCCTTCCTCCCTGCCTCTTGCTGCCAGTTCAGTGTTTACTCTGTTCTCAAGCCATGCTTTATGCTTTGTGATCCTGCTCATTCCTGTTTATATTCCTGTTTATACCTTGGTCTAAATATCTGCCTGCTTGCTACAGCTTCCAGTTATTCTTTGGTCTCCACATATGCCAGTTTGCTCCTGCTTACAGTTATACCTTGGACTCCACATTTGCCTTCTTGCTACTGCTTACAGTTATACCTTGGTGTCCATATTTTCTTGCTTGCTCCAGCTTCCAGTTATACCTTGGTCTCCATATCTGTCTGCTTGCTCCTGCTTCCAGTTATCTCTTGGTATCCACATCTGCCAGTTTGCTCCTGCTTCCAGTTATACCTCAGTCTCCATATCTGCCATTTTGCTCCTTCCTCGAGTTATCCAGGGTTCTCCATACCTGCTGTCTGATTATCACCTGACAGCCTTGCTTAGCCTTTCCATTATGCTGCCTTCTCCGCATTTTGGGATTGGCTTTTGTGGGACTCTCCTCTGGAGCCGCAACCTGGTGTCTGTTTGTCGCACAACAGAAAAACAGAGTTATTGAGGCACAGGATCGTAAGATTCTTTGCAAATGAGCAATATCTAGTCCAAGTGGACCCAGGTGCTGGTACTTCATGGAATAAATGTAATAAACAAACAAAGAAAAAGAGAGAAATTGGGAGAACCATATAGGTCCACAATGGGGTACATAAATAGGTGGCAGAGATAGAATTAAAACCTTAAAAACATATAACTCAACGGTATCCCACTCAGCATAGTAGTAAAGTGACCAGTGCACAAAGCCTCAACCCAACAGTCAAACATAGTCTCAGTCCAGTACCTACTTATCTGTCGGGGGTGCTGCAGCGTATAAACACAATGTCGGGGGGTCCCGAGGAAACGGAAGGGCACCTGCAAAGGGATCACCGATCAGCCAACCATTGAGACAAACGCCAATAAAGGGTTTTTATCTATAGGACCTTAACAGCTTCCTTGTTGCATACTTCAACAAAAGGGGGTAAAAAAGATCACAATGATCGGCACACATGTGGTGGGGATCACAATCATGGACCCGACCAATCGCCCATTTGCGATATCGTCTGCATTGTGGTCAATTTCAGTCCCTACTGTTATTGTTAATTATCGTTAATGTGTATGCCCCCCTCAATTTCTACCGGCTGTTGGATGGGTCAAACATGCTCAGATCTCTGCTGAGCAACTGAATCTAATAGGGGTACTGCAAACAGGAAGTTAGTATTTCAGAAGCATTAATTTGTGCACAGACAAAATCAGCAGGTTAAGGTCATTAGGATGGGAAATTACCCCCTTTTCTTGAAAGTATATGCATTTCTAAAATTTCACGCTCGTTCGAACTTGCTAAATTAGATTTATACTCAGGTTTGAGTTCTAGTCTACAGTATCTCTACCCACAACCTTACTACCCTCACAGTGAAGAACCATTTACATTGCTAATGCTAAAATTGCTTTTCCTCAAAGGGGTGGCCCTGATAATTGGCTGTAGTTCCAGCTGTAGTTCCAACTTATATACAGTATTCCAACATATTTGTAGGGAGATATCATATCCAATGGCAAACACCTCTTTTCCAGGGGAAATCTCATCAAATTTAATTTGAAAGTTCACATACCAGATTGCAGAGCGAGAGCTCTTCCGTGTGCCTCTGTGAAGATAATAATCCTTTGTCCCTGCGTGCTGTGCTGACCCCCAGCGATATCCAGTAAGAGACTCTTTTTTTGGTCTCTGATGAAGCAGTAAGGTAACCGTGAAACGCGCCAGACCATTCTACGCTTCCTCTTTGCATGGTTTTGCTGTGGTGCACGTTGTTCTTTCATGTGAGTTTATTGTGTATTCAAATAAAGCTTGATGTGGTCAGGTGACAGGCCTGAGTGTTTCCGGAGCGGCTGTTCCCTATTCTTTGGATTGTTTGTCACCAACTTTTATTATCCATCTTCACAACAAATATTCTCCATTCCAGTGTATTAATTTAGTTGCCTATCTCTATACACTTTGTAATTTGTTGATATCCTTTCTGTGGCCTGGACTGCATACTCAAATTAAGCCCTTACAAGGGTCTCTATATAAAAGAATTGATCTTTTTTTTTTCTTGACTCTATGCTTGTCTGTTGTCCATGATAACTCAATTCATTCTCTGTTGAGTCAATCGAAACCTCTATTCCATTTATGGTGTAAAGTTTTTTGCGTTTTTCCCCAAATACTTACTGTAACTTTGCATTTCTCTATACTAAACCCAATTTACCAATGTCTATCCCAAAGCCTATTTAAATCAGTTTCTTTTCACATTTAATGGCAGTAGTTGCTATTTAAACTTGCTATTTAAACTTTAAACTGGAAGTTATTTAGTAATACAAATTCCTCTCTAAGGAACAGTAGTTAAAAAACGGAGTATAATATTATATATTATATATTAATAAAATGAACAGGAGGTGATCTGCAGGTTTTTATTTAATTTATATCATTTAGTATTTAATGAAGATAAAATGACACTAAGAACTTCATTTAAATTAAGTATCAATAAAGATCATAATTCATTTTTCATGGAACTGAATGCTTTCAAGGAATATCACTAATTTTAAATATTTTACCTTTTTTTATTACATTGCTTCCACTTAAAGGAGAACTAAAGGGGAAAACAAAATCAGCCTAAGCATTCTAGAAAGTCAGCAGTCTGACGAGTTCAGCTGTACCTTAGTACAAATCCATTGGAGTTCACTCCGCCATCAGGTTAGTAGAAATGTCCCAAGTTTTAATGTGGTATTTCACCAACGAATCTGAAATTCTGCATTGAAACCACAAAAATTTGTTGGAACGTGGTTAATGGTCAAAATTCTGCATCAAAATTTTGCTGGTAGTTTTGACTAATAAAGTGTAGACAACTTATAAATATCTGAATAATTATTCAATCCTTGAATATCCTTGAATTCAGTTATCCAATGGCAAAAAAATACAAGTTACTGAAGTCACCTTTTTATGTAAAGTTGGAATGTTGATTCTGCATCTAATGTAAAAGACGGGTTTTGCAGTAGAGTGTAGTTTCATTGTGTCTGCCCAGCATGCTTAGTAAAGTACACATTTTCATTGGATGCAGGCTTTATAACTTTTATAGCACTTTGGGAAGATCTTTGGTTTTTCTTTTAACAACTGTTCTGATAATATTATTACAAGAACCTTGCCACAACATTACATGGGTAGAAAAGGGGGGGAAGAGAGAGGGGGCATCAAAAGTATTTTTTTAGTCAAATCTAAAAAATGCTTCTTCAAGAGTCTCACATTATTGGTTCACACCATATTGGTTCTTGCCAATGATGTTGTTTGCATATGCTTGAAGGCACATACTGTAATAGAAATGAAGGCTGACTTAAGCCTCAAACACACATATGACCCCTGACCATACGGCTACACACCTGCGACAATCAGACAAAGCACTTGTTTGTCGCTCATTTGGCCTTTAGACCTTGTTTACACACTAATAGGTGTTTAGCCTTGCCAATAGCTAAAGCACAAGGTATACTGTACTGTACCAGTACAGAGTCACAAAAGTTCAATGACAATTAAAAACAATATTTTTTTCAATTGATCTGTAATAGGCAATGCAGGAAATGTTGTGGCAAAAAAGATCCTTCCTGACTTTAATTAGCAACTGGAAGAATCTCTGAATTATCAAGAACTTTATGTATTCATCCAAAGAAATATCAAATAAAAACAAGCCATTCCCACATCCTCTGAGCATTTCCACTGTTTTACCTTTCTCACTGTATAAACTCTTACAATGCACGAAGACAAAACTTTTCATCATAGACCCATTTATTCTGTGTTCTTGTGTTTTTACTATTACCATTTTTAAAAAATGTTAAGATTTGTCTTGATTTATCCACCCCCAAACTAAAATTTAACCCACTACTGGCCCCACTGTGTAGTTTAAAAAAAAATCCTTACCACACTTATCTGCTCCTTTTGTCCAAAGTCCAAAGTTCAGGAAAATGAAGAGTAGTAGCTGTCTTCCTGTCGAAAAGGTTTCTCCTACCTTTCCTCTGAGAGGACAGTGGCAAGAGCAGGGGAGCCCTTTTCCCACATCCTCCCAACAAGCGGATCAATCCTCTGCCGCTGTTGCGTAAAATCGGTTTGCTATGATAGATGCCCCCTGCACCCCTAACCGTCGAGTTATTTTTTAAAAAACCATGAAACTTCTAGTGGGAACACAGGGATGACAATTTAGTTGTTTAGGTGCTTACTATCAGGGGAGTTGACTTCATTTCAGGCGGTTCTCTCTTTGCTAAAGCCTGGTGCATTTTCACTCTATCTTGTAAACCTATAGACTACCATTCAATATGATCGGTAGTCTGTCAGTCAGGAAGAAGAGGTGCCGCCAATATTTCAGTACAACCGAACACGTGCTCTATTGAAACACCATGTAATTAGCTGAAATTTACCGATAGTTATGATTCATTTTCCAGCTGATTATGGTGAAAAATCTTTAAAGCAGTATCCATCTGGAACTGTGTGTTCCTATCCAAAGGGTTATCCAAAGAAAATTGTAAAAGTACAATCGCGGACGTAAATGTTCGTTCTTTAACGCAATACCATGCGGTAGTAAAATACCACATTGATATTGTCTGGGTGAATGGAAATCTAGCAACATGGTGGTAGATCTATTTATGACGGCAAACATAGTTAGCCGTCTATCGGAAATTTGTGATCGCTGCAACGTTCATTAAAGATGTGGTATTGCAAAATACCAATACCATGCATTTATGATCTTCCACTGTTAGCAAAGCAAAAAATTCTCTTAGGCACTGTCCATGAAAAGACAGGAAGTGTAAGGAAGTTCCTGTATTAAACCCAGTTATTTGCTGTTTGTAAAACATATGACAGTCTTAGCCAATTAGAAAATTCTCTCACATTTACTCCCCCTCCCCTCTCCATAGAAAGTAATGAGACAATCCAGTTTCTGTTTGCTAGACAGGAAGTGTCTGTTTATGATTAAATGACTTTGCCTCTCTGTGAAACTACCCAGCATTCTTAGAGAAATGGGCAGTTTTTACCCCAATATTAATATATTAAAGGACAACTCCACCCTCATAAGAACATTTTTTAGAAAGAATGGCCTCTTTAAAATATGTTGATATATTATAGTTTGTCCTATGAATTCATTACTGTATGCCTGCTATGCTTCTGGATGCCTCATGGAAACTGAGCAATTTGGAAACCTGTACTGAGCATGTACTGAGCATGGGCATGCTCAGAAGAGGCAGATAGGGGATTAACATTCAGTCATTGGCTGTGATGTCAACTGTCAAATCCATAACTGACAGTTGCTAACTGGAAGAACCTGGAAGCAGAAATGGGATACAGGACATTGTGCAGGATTTCAGGTTAGACTTATATATTTCAGATTTCAAACTATAGGGTTTTGGGGGGTGATTTACCTGTATGTAAGTTTTCATTTCATTTTAGGGCTGGACTTGCCCTTTAAACATGAGGCTGTCAGGTACCTTCAGTTATAAGAAGGCTCTACTTCATTTTATACCCTGTATCTCCTTTACCCTGTATCTACCCTTTAGCTCCTTTATCCAAACCTCTCCATAATTTGTCAAGCTAATCAGAATCCTGTGTTTCCTAACCCCATAGTGACTGTAAATCTGGAACTTGCTGTGGTAATTACCAATAAGTATGAACCTAGCATGTTATTCTGGATCCTGTATAGGGTCTCAGGATGTCCAATGGAGCTGTTCAGATTGAATTGCACATTGAGGCAGGATTGCCTGGATCTGTGTTCAGATCTGCAGGTTAATACCATTTTGTCTGGATACATATAATACATGTGTTCTAACTGAGCATCTGCTTTGTGTGAGAGCCCTGCCAGGACAGATGACTGTTGGTCACAGTAACAGTGGCTGCAGCCAACAGTGCATGTGACAGACTGATCATGTGGTCCCATAGGGAACTGCATGATTGGCCGTGATTTACTAACTGACCAATTTGTCTGATATGGACAACCGAACTCGATCACAGCCACACCATCACATATTTCCAGCCGACTAATCCGTGGCACTATTGGTTCATTACTGGTGTTTACCCAATCTTAAGGGCACTTTATCTGCTAAAATGGCCGTTCTGTCTATACACGGCCCAAATATAATCTGAAATGGCCGTTCGCACACGTCATGCGTCGGCACCGGCGATCACATGTGTGCACAAACCTTTAAACTTTATAGATTATAACTGCCGGGTAGGTGGCATTTGGAAGTGAGTGCAAATATGGTAAAGTTTATGACTCTAACAGGGAGATTCACCCAGAGGCACAAGCTCTCTGGGCAAATCTCCCGTACAGGATTTACCAGAGGCAGTGCGATTTTGGATGAATCTCACCCGCACATAAGTGCCTCTTCTGGTACTCGCGCTGCCGCCGCAAAGTGGGCATTAACGTTGCGCCAACCAATCAACCCATATAATGCTTCCCTAATCCAATAGTCTAATAACTATGGATGTAAGGGAAGGGCAGATGAATCACTTGCATGTTCAAACCCTTGGGTAGGAAGTGCTAAAGCATGACCGTGGGCTTTTAATGTCTGTAAGTCAAGAAAATGTCTTTATTCCAGGATGTATGAAAACTAAGTTTTCCAGAATTCTGTGCAGTTAGGGAATGCAGGGAGTTGTAGTTTTAAATATGTTAAAAGTTAATTAAGAAGACATTAACTGCAAAACAGAGAATTCTGGGATTTGTAGTTTTCAAACATGTAAAAGGTCACATGTTAAACACGCCTTCTCTATACCACTAGACTGTATTATATCTAGACACATGCATTTGCCACAGGCAATAAATAAGATATTTTGCATGTCCCCATCCAATTCTTTAAGTGAGAAATGTGTTTATATGTTAGATTATTAAGGCAATGCTATTATAATAACATGATTCTATGAGGTACCTTCTGTTCTAAGAAGGCTCTATTTCATTTTATACTCTGTGTGGAGCTTTCAGCTCCTCTATCCACACCTCTCTCTAACATGTATATTCAATCAGTATCCTGTGCTCCCAAGTCCTAACCCCATAGGTTAGTAACTTATTTTGGTAAATACTAATAAATATGAACCTTGCATGTTAATCAGGATGCTGTATAGGATTTAAGGTGGCTATACATATATCCGATTTTACTTATCCAACCAAGCGCTCATGCAATATTAGTTTGATCTTGCCAGAACCACATTTCCCATTCTTCTATGCCACAGACAGGCGGTTCTTGCATGATCGGTCTAATGTCGCGAGAGCACTCAGTCGGGGAAGTCAAATTGGATATATGTATGGACTGCTTTTGATTGTCCAAAGGTGCTGTTTAGATTGCCTGGGTCAGTTCTCAGACCCGCAGGTTTATTCCACATAGACCCTCTATATTCTAGCTGGCAGGTAGTATAGGTAAGGGAGGATATAAGTGTGTGTTTGTTCATTTAATATGATGCGATTATTTGGGGGTTTTTTTTTAGGACCTTCAGACTAATTTTATTATTGCCCCCCTTGATGTTTCCTGATGGTTCCTGTGAGCACTGCAACTACACATACAAAACATACACACATAATTTCCACTGTGCACCAACGGGCACACTTTTGCTAGTATATATATATATATATAAATCTCGGGACACTCGACGGGACTTTTTTGCAATAAACGTAACTTTTATTTAGATGTTCAAAGTAATGACCCATCTAAATAAAAGTTACGTTTTATTGCAAAAAAGTCCTGTCGAGTGCCCGAGATTTTTATTATTGAATTACATGTTTTGGACGGGGAGCACCTGGGCCCAAATCGGAAGCAAGTGAGAGTGCAGCCCTTACCTTCATTGTATATATATATATATATATATATATATAATATTTTTTATAATGCAATGTTGACAATCATCTATACATCCATCTCCAGGATTTCCTAATGTCCCTATTCCTGCTCACTAACCCCATCACCCCATCACAGTACAGTAGATATAGTAAGTAATGTATATAAACCCAGTGTCAGTAATCAACTCAGGCAGCTGCAGGGTTAATGTTGATACAGATCTCTATGCTGCTGTCAATCACAGGGCAGACTAGATACATTTTTAAAACTTCCAAATGCTGCTTCTCACTCACAGCTCAATTAACAATATAACAACCCATGGAACAATCTATGTACCAGTCTTTGTAACAATCTATGTAACAGTCTATGTAACAAACTATGTAACAGTCTATGTAACAATCTATGTAACAATCTATGTAACAGTCTATGTAACAATTTATTTAACAGTCTATGTAACAGTTTATGTAACAATCTACAGTATCGAACAGTCTATGTAACAGTCTATGGACACCAGGAAAGGTAGAACAGCAGATTGCACTGAGCAGGCAGAAAGGGGGGATTCCAGCACCCAGAAAGCCCCTAAACACACCCCTGCACTAGCAGTATTTCTAATTTCCAAAGGGCTGCTCTGTTCCCGCTGACTTTTTCTTTTCTTCCATTTCCCTTCTTACCTGTGAATGATGCCATATGGAATTAAGTTATATTTAGAGCATGTAAATTCCATTTAACAACAGTTCTTTTCCCTACAGGATTATAGGCTCATTTATCTTATATTATATAATGTGCAGTTTTTTCATATTTAAAAACAACACTAGATATTCAAAATGAAATATTGGAAATATTTAATGAATATAGTTTTATTTCGAATGTAGCATTTCGGCGATAACCCTTGAATGTAGCGTTTTGGCGATAACCTTCGAATGTATCGGTTCATTCGGTAACCCTACAATGTAGCAGTTTGGCGATAACCTTTGAATGTTTGCTAACCCTTTAATGTATCGTTCGGTAACCCTTCAATGTGTTGTTTAGTAATCCTCAAATTGGTGATAACCTGTGAATGTAGCATGCATAAACCTGACAATTGCCGATTGTGGGGAAAGGTAGTGTTTAAACAAGTTTTGGCGATAAAGGCATGTTCCCCAGACCATTTCACAGCTGCTAGAGTCATTTACAGTAATTACCATTGCTATTTAATTTGAAAATAACTAGAACGCCCAGAGTAAGGTGTTAAAATAACATTGTACATGGCAGACAGTTGGTGTCGAACCCCCCCACAATGCTGTTTTAACACCTTACTCTGGGCGTTCCTATAACACCTCTTAGCCACTATCCAATCACACCCTTAACACCTGGCTGTGATATGCTAATTGGGATTTTCCAGGGTACATAATTGCCACGTCTTCAAGAACTACATTTCAAGTCCAGTTGATCTAATTGAATACAACAGATATACCATGACCTGGATGAATGAGAACCTTCACAAGCATATGTCATATATAGCAACTGTTGATTTCATTAAGGTTCCAACTGTTGAGTTCTTGAAGGTAGATCTCAGAAGATCCCATTCATTTGGATATTCCAGGTTAAAAGCCAATTGCATATTTGTGTTCTAAGTAATCACTGTGTTTTTTGGGGGGGTTTACAGGAAAATCACAAAAGGAACAATAAAAGCACAAAAATGGAGACCTTAGTTAATGAAACTACTAGGAGTTTAAATCATAACAATGCTCATGAGTGGGTTGAAGTCCAAGAGATCAATCTTTCTCAGAGAGGGTGGTTATAGGTGTCTTCCAAACCATTTAGCGAGTGAATGTTATTAAACAGTGGAACTCTTGTGATTGACTTGTCTTAGAAACTTTCTTCAGACAATTCCAAGAAAGATCTTTTGCATTTTTAATTTATTCCTAAAAAAAATAGCAGATGAGGTAGTGGAATGAAGGAGTCAAGTAAATTATCTCTTTCTGAAATGTTTTTGTTAGGATTCCCTGCTATGTCTATTTCCCCCTGTTGGTGGCCTTGCACTCCTGAACAACATTTTCATTATTTACCAGCAGGGGTCTCTGTCATGCTTATCATCAATCATTAGCCTCACCTGTGGGCTGGCTGGCTACATAAGGACTCCGCCCTCCTTGGATCTTTGCCAGATCATCAGATATACTTGTCTCCGCTTGTTGATTCGTTGTATCCTGTTTCTCAGTTCCTGTATTGTTCATAATCCTGTCTTGGATCTTGTTCACCAGTGTCCTGCTTCGGTCCCTGCCCCGGCTACCCAGTTCCTAGCCCCTTCCTTCTCCTGTTTTCATTGTTTATCCTTGTCATCTTTGTTATTGTCTTTTGCCTTTCTTATGCTGTTTTTCCCCTCATCTGTATATATATATATATATATATATCAGTTTCATTGCTTATATATCTAGTTAGTTAGTTAGTTAGTTACGGTTTTGTTTGCAGGGTTTGGGTTGCACACTATGGTCATTTATGGCTTTTTTGCTTTATTGTTAAAAATGTTTTCCTTCATTACCCCTGGCTTCAACTTTCCTTTTCCTTGTCCCGGCTGCTATGCAGCAGGAAGCATTACAGCATTGGTTTGATCCACAAAACTAGTTAAGATCTAGGAGAATTTGGGGTGGGTTTTTAAAATATTTATATTCCCATTTTGCTAAAGTTGTATTTTCTAGTTTTCTAAATCCTCTAATTGAGGCTGTGTCTTTTTATTGCTGTGTTATAACCTCTGATAAAAGAACACACATCTATCACATAAAAAACATTAGTTTAATTCCATGGAAAGACATTATTTATCAAAATCCCATGTGCAGTGATCTCATTTAATTTCTATTTAATAGTAGGTCATGCTTTGTAATGTTCCACCATGTAATATGTCATGTTATCATAAAGGGTCAGGTCACCTAGCAATGGGGATTGTTTTGACATTCTGATGGATTAATCTAAATGCAAACTATAACAAGAAACAATAGCTCTATGTTATCAATATAATACTCAATTTATAGCATTTTCTAATATAAATTAAGATGCCCATGCATTCAGAATTAAATAAAAACTTGCGATAAAACAGCAGAATCTATCGTTCTATCCATCCTTTAATGCTCTTAATGCTTAAATGTAAAAAATAAGAGTACTGTGATACTTTTTCTATGGACTAACAGTTTATTTAGTAGACAAGCTTTCAAGGGCTAAACCCTCTTCATCAGGTCAGAGGAGTTAAGTGCTTAAAGGGATACTTAACATCAAAAAGAAAGTTTAGAAAATAAAATTCTTTAATTTACTGGGAGGTAGGAGATGTTACATCTCTTTCTATGGATTAAAGAATTATTTGTCAAATTAAAGAAATGTTCTCTTGTTACATGTGTGTCAGCTGATGTCAATTTTGTAAGGTGTATTAGCTATGCATTGGTCTTCCCCCAAAAAAACTTATATCCAAAAAGATAGTTTTTAAGTAGTTGTACTGTAATGATGAATTCCATTTTTACAACAAACATAGTTTTGTTTCGGTACTGACAGTTTTGAAAATCCACAGACCCAACTGATTTTTAGATATTGGTCAAAACTCTTAACTTTTAATTAAAAAAAGAAAGAAATTGAAAATTAGAAAAATAAGAATTTTAAAAATTACTTTAGGAAACTCCTAGAGAAAATTGATTTAGAAAATGTTTTAAATTCCGATTCAATTGGGTTTGAACTTTCAGAACTTAAATAGGTTCTGCAGTTTCGTGTTTTTAAAAGTAATAAGGCTCTTGGAGATTTCACCAAATTCAATTTTAATCAAACCATTGGATCTTTCCTAATAATTGGGGCAGAAGGCAGAATTACAACTCTGAAATCTCTAGGCCCAAAAAGCTTGGTTCCAATGACCCCACTGCTAGACACAAGCCATAAGCCCAAACCATGACACATTTGCTGAGTAAATTTATGCTGAAATTTGTGCAAAAACAGTAAATGGGGGGGGTGTTAAGATCTACATTATAAAGTAGAGTGGAAATAGATGTTGTACATCTTGTTGTTGTTAAACTAACTTTAAAGCTAGAAATTATTTAACCTTTTATTTTCTAGAAAAAATGAAGTTAAAGTTTTAATTTCTTAGCTGAATAACCAGGTTTTTGTATCTGAAACCTGCTACAGTATCTTGAGTTAACTTCCTTTAATTAAACCTAAGGAACCAAATTAGAGTCGCAGATGACACTTAAGCTAATGAGCTTATCTATTATGAATTAAGTTATATTCCTCTGGAGAATTTCTCACTATAAATAATTAGAATGTGTGATAACATAGCCCATCTGTATGCATCTCATACAAGCTTCCCATAGAGTGCTTTTTATCTGAACTGAGCTTTTGTTTACTGCAAAAGGCTCTTATGGTAGGTCTCTTATCTTCCCTGGCCTTACTGTCTAGAAGATTTCTGATCAAGAGTTAGAGAACCTCTCTGGGAAAAAATATAAACAAATACATTTTCAACAAATGTGGAAGATGAAAATGCACAAGATGCAATAGACAATATATATTCTCATTAAAGGTAAATGTTTACTTCACTAAATAAAGTAACCATTGTGAGTATTTACTCATATCGGTTCCGATCTTCCGTTCGTCCCCCAATTTGAACAGGCACTATTCTGGTCAGCGTGCTCGCCTGCAGGATGCCAATCCTGCCTCTGACAAAACTCCAAATCAGCTGTTTCAGGCTGCACCGCGCGGCGCATTGAAATCACAATCCAATTATAAAAGGTAACAATTATTACAGCATTTTAAAAACAATAGTTAGCATATAAGATCAGGGTGTCTAAAATGCTGTAATAAAAGTTACCCTTTATAATGGGTTTGTTTTTTTGATTCACCGGGCAGCCTGAAACAGTTGATTTTTCGAGTCAGGTGCAGCCTGAAACAGCTGATTTGGAGTTTAACCATTGTGAGTACTGTGCTATTTTACATTTTATTTTGCAGAGAAATATTAAAGGGCATGTCCACCCCTAAAACTAAAATTTAACCTACTACTGGCCTCACTGTGTAGTGTTCAGAAATCCTCACCCTACCCCTCTGCTCCAAACGGTTCTCCTGTATTGTCTGTTCAAAGTCCCAGAAATTAAAGAGTAGGAGCCATTTCTGGTGTGATTTGTTTCCGCCTCTAACTATTCCTTGTAGAAATTTCTATGAGGGCAAGCATGCTCAATAATCACTATGAGGCAGCATTAAAAGAGGGAATTTCCCATCATGCAATTCACATGATTTGCATGAACACTGTCTCCATTCTAGTTATAGCAAAACTGCACCTTGCAGAAGATATTTCGGATTGGATATCTAAAGATAACAATTTTTTTTAGTATTGATGTCCTTTTATACCTTAAAGTAAAGGTCTGTTTACTTATGTGCATCCTGCCACGTGAATGGCGGCAACTAAAGAGTGACTATGTTATATAACATAGTCACTCTTTAGTTGCCGCCATTCCAGTGGATTACCCAACCATTCACTTTCTGTATAATGAGGTATCTAAGTTGGTTTTTCCTGGCACAGGAATAAACTCTGATTTTGCATTTGTAAGCATATTTTTATTTTATAATAAGCTTGTATTGTAAGTGGATATATATTTAGTCATCCGATCATCTCATTATTGGGGGATGATTATAGTAAATGTAAGTAACAGGGCTGCATTCATTACAACCTGGTTGTATTTACACTGCATGTTTTCAATATACAACCCCTATCCTATACATTCCCTATCTGCTCTCTGCTGTTTGAGAGTGCTTGTCAGGGAATGGTGAAACTAGTAGTGCAACTACATAGGCACTTGGGTTAGTCACTATTTTGCAGGCTATTTGGCCAAAGGAAAGCAATTTCAGGCTCTGTAATCAAAACACTATCATTAGCAGTTTATGGACTGCTATACAACAACACCATAGGTATGAAACCCAGGAGCAAAAAAATATTCATTTTGGCAGTCCAACTAAACAGCCAGCCATCAACTTGCAAATCTCTAACCAAAATACAAAGACAAGATCTGATAGTTTGACTGCTGATTAGAAACTGAGCTTCTCTGAAGATTTCATGCTGTTTTTTTGGGTCTCATATAAGCCCCCAAAATCTGATTGGTCTAGATCTTGGATCTTAGACCAATCAGATATTGTTGGTGGGTTTTGGAGTCACTACAAATAGTGAATGTTCAGTAAGGAGAGCTAGTTTCAGTTTTGCATTTCATCTGAGATGTTATAGCTTTGTTCTGAGACATGTACTGGGATATAAGCTTATTGAGTGGTTCTGGCTGGGTAGCTTGAATGGGCAGCACTTAGTTCAGATGGCTCTCAGTTTAGTTCTCAGTATTAGGCTTTCTGTATCTAAGATAAAAAAAAATTCCAGCAAAAGTTTTGTTTGCTGTCCCAACTAAATATTCAACAGGAGATCTGAGTAACAGAGCTATTGATGTATTGGAATATCTGGTTCCACAATTTCACCAGAAATAATCTCCAGTAATAGAACAGAGAGAGATGATTGCAAACCAGTATAGAGAGCAACATGGTAATCAAAGGGATATCAGAAACACATGCAGCAAAGCTGAGCTTGAATAAATTCAAGTGTAAAAGTAACCAGTCTGTAATAAATGCAGCCCTGCTTGTACCAACAGTTGTGTCTTACTATAGAGCAAACAGCAGCGATCAGCACATTCCAAGCAAGGAAATTCCTGGGTGCCATTCAGTATGGAATGGGTTAATGTAAAATCCCAGGTGGCACTTGCAAATCAGTTGCTCAGATGCATGTTTAATTAATAAATGGAGAAAGGGCTATTTTAACCATTATGCAAAACCCTTCTGATTGGTGGACATATCGCCATAGACTACAAGCACACTGCCCACTATAGGAGGAGAGAAATCAATTGCTACATCCATAAGAAACACAAAAATGAAAATAACTTGATAACTGTTCCAAAAAAATAATGAAAGTATATGGCAAAAGTACACAGGATAGCGCTCCCTACACTACAGCAAAAAATAGTTTTGGGGGTGGACATGCCCTTTAAAAAAAATTTGCAGATTACACAATCTCAGTGTATATGTACATATAATAAACAGCTCCCATAGATTTGGCTAAACCCTCGTTAATTAGCATTAAGCAAGACAATGGTTCTAAAGTGGGTTCTTATTATTGTGGTGGACCTAGTGCTTTTTTAAAGTCCCAATTGTTTCTTTCTAATAGTATTGTAACATTCAAATTAACCTACCTGATCTGATGGGTATCCTGAGCGCAGCCTGCTCCAAGCCCTTCACTACGGCCACATCTGAGAAACGGGCACACTGCAGAATTGATGGCGGCTTACATTAAATAACACACAAAGGGATTCCATAAGAGCTTTTTTATTGCAACATGTTGCTCTGCTTGACATTTTTTGAGCAACCCTCACTCTTAATCATATTTAACTACAACGTTATGTCCGAAACTGGGTGGATCATTTGGATTTCAGGACTTCAGAACGTATTTTTGAGGGTTACCAAAAGGTACGAGGTTATTTTCCGTAACCCTCGAAAATACCCTTGAACATTCTATAACACTTGAAAATATGATCAGAAATTCGAAAGTAGTTTCCAATTGCATTTTCAAGGGTTAACAAACTTTCGAGGTTATTTTCGAGGGTTACCAAAAATAACCTCCCACACTAACTCTTGAAAATACGTTCCAAACCCTCAATAGTAAGTTTTGGTTTTGGTTCTTCTGGTTTTTCCCGAGTTCCGTAAATCCTAGAAACAGAAAGAAACTTCTGAGTTTCAGCCATCTATATAAGTGAGGATCGCTCGAAACACATCAGAGTATACATTAGAGTATCCACAAAACTACAGATTATAAACTACAAACTAAAGAATAAAGTAAAACTTTCACATTTCTTCTATCAGTAGCTGAACAATTTCTTGCATTCATAAAATTTAAACAGTTTAACCATTTTGAACTATACTAGTTGAAGTAAGATTTTATTATATCATTTGTTTTCTTTTCAGTCATTATCTCGTTCTTCTTTACTGTTAGAAATTGGTGTTTTCTTTTCTCTCTTTTTACAGACAAAGCTCTGTAAATTTTTATTGTGATCTTAGATTCAGGCTTATTTATAGTTTTGCTTCAATGCTTATTTAATCTTGCTTTCTTTAAATGCACTAACACTTTTATTACAAACTGCGTGCATTTCTGAAATTCGAATTTTGAAGTCACTGCATAAGGACTCTTTCTGTCATTATAGAATGAAATACTATCCTTTGACATAGTACATCTTATTAAAATGTATAAACATCCAGTTAGACTACTAAAGTGACCAATGATCTTTTAGGAATTGCTTGGTAGTTCCTTGAATTTGGCTACATCAGCAAGACATTTCCCAGAATAATGGGTTTATTTATTTTGCATATTTTTTTTTTTTTTTACTACTATTATTATTATTTTTGTTTTATTTTTCTCTCCAAAGCTTATGCATATAGGCTCAGATGTAATTTCCACTCATGCTATTACATCCATGGCACAGCATGATCATCATCATTCTATAATGATATTCTATTAGGATTGAACTCATAGTTTTTTGATGGCTTCTCCTTGGTATGCGCAAGATGTTAGAGTTTTTGAAACATTTCATAGTAAACTGCAATAGATCTTAAAAAAATGTTGTCTTTCCGGAGTTCCAAGTGAATAAACAATGATATTCCCATACACAACAGATCTTAAAAGTACTTCATCGAGTGATGAACACTGCTCTAGATTGCTGGTAAAGGAAAACACGGCAATAAATTAAAAAATTGCTAATGTAGTTATTAGAAATGGCAGAACTTCCTGAAGTTCGTTTCGTATCTGAACTTCCGAACTTCAGTAAATGTTCGGAAGTTCGGAATCAAACCCTTTAAAGTCATTGGGAGGAAATAGTTCAGATAAAATACAAATAATAAAATACCAATGGTAATTTACTGTAAATGGCTCTGGCACCTGGCAAACGGTCTGGGGAACACGAAAATATCACCAAAAGGCATTAAAATACTTCTTTTCCGGCAATTGTCGAGGGTTACCGAATGCTACATTCGGGGGTTACCGAATTCAAATGCTACATTCAAGGACTATAGAATTTGATTGCTACATTCGAGGACTATTGAAATTTGAATGCCCCATTCGAGGGTCACCGAATTCGAATGCTACTTTAGAGGACTATCAAATTTAAATGCTTCATTCGAGGGTTAACGAATTTGAATGCTACATTTATGGACTATCAAATTTGAATGCTACATTAGAGGGTTACCGAATTTAAATGCTACATTCGAGGCTTATCAAAAATTGAACATTACATTCCAGAGTTACCGAATGCTTAATTCCAGGGTTATCGAATTCAAGCGCTACATTCAAGGATTATCAAATTCAAACTCTATATTCAAGAATTATCAAAAACCGAATATTACATTCGAGGGTTACCAAAATCCACCGCTACATTCGAGGGATACCGAAGTCCACCGCTACATTCGAGGGTTACCGAAATCTACCGCTACATTCATGGGTAATCGAAATCCACGGCTACATTCGAGGGCTACCAAAATCCACCACTACATTTGAGGCTTACCGAAATCCACCGCTATATTCGAGGGTAATCGAAATCCACGGCTACATTCGAGGGTTACCAAAATCCACCGAAATTGAAGGCTACATTCAAGGGTTACCGAAAGATACATTTGAGAGTTATTGATATCGAACAATACATTCAAAAGTTACAGAAATTGTCGGCTACATTTGAGGATTACCGAATTCGAACGTTACATTTGAGGGTTGTGTATTAGAGAATTATGGAAAAGAAGTCCATGAGTTTAGAAAACCCCAACTAGTTTGGATAGAGTTTGGATAGTTCAAGTTCATCAGCACTCAGGTTCAGGTTTGGGTCCATCACTAGTAGTTGTCGAGATTTCAAAATCTGTTTACTGAACTGTGTACTGTATCACTGAAGATAATATGTAATATATAACTAAATAGAAGAAGGGGGTGTAAAGTTTGTCAGCATTTACATTTGTCAAAAGAATGCCTATAACCCAGTGTACAGACATTGCAGTATATCATTTTTTCATAGAATTCTTCCTTTACCATGATAATAAAAGACATGCTTGTACAGTCTAGTGTGCTGATATTTGACAGTTTTTCATCTTTAAATACAATAAAGTCTTAACAATCCTTTTCAGCACACACCTTTTTTTTTAAACATTATGATAACCATTAGGTTTAATTTTCATAAACAAGTAGAGTACAGACTCTGTATAATGTGTTTACATTTAAAACGTTGACATTTTAAGTAAAGTAATTTTGCTGTCTATTTTGTTTTTTATTTTTATTGTTATTCCAGTTCTGGACTGTCACATTGGCATTAATAGTTGACACTAGAATTAGCAGTTTTAAATTAATTAAATCCCCAATTGCGGGCCTTCTTCATAATAGGGTATCCCTACAGATACTCCAGGAACAATCCAACAAATAGGAAAATGGGTTGGTTCCATTTTTTGAATTGGATGTGTAAAGGAAGTTATTCTGCATCATATTACTAATAGAACCTTTAAGCCAACCATTTTCTGATTTATTGATCTTGCATCGTTCTGGGTGGGAATTGAGAATAATTTGTCCAAGAATTTATAATTATTGGATAGTTTGTTTTGCAAAATGCTTTTAATTGGTGACAGCACATCATGAAACAAATGGGCATTCAATTTTGACAAAAAATAATAATAATGATTGGTTCAAACTATTGAGCAATTAACAAAACATATTCTATTCATATAACTGCAGAATAAATTATTTAAGCAGCATTATTTTTTGTCTCTAGGTATAGTTATTATTTATTAATTGCATAGACTTTTTAACTAAAGCTGACCCATCACTGTTCAAACATTTCTTTTTACTAGTTATTTTGAACGCATAAGATGGTGTGTTAAAATTCAATGTAATTATGCTGATTTATAAATGATCATTGCGTATACTTTGTAGACATGCTAAAAACAAGATAATTAACAAAATACACCATTATGGATTTTCTATGGATGTTCACTAAATGTCCAAGCTGGAAAATTACTTAAATTGAGGTTTCAGTTAAATGCTTTGAAGTAAAGTGATTAGGAAAAACCAAGGCCTCGTACACATGTTAGATATATCTAGTTTGGAGGCATCTTAGACAGGTTGAAAAAAGGCATACATGGGAGGTTAAATAAAGACAAACATTCATCTAGTCCAACCCTTTACCCTTCCCATAATGGACGACTAACAGTTCAGAAAAAATTCAGGAAAAAAAACCCAGTCTGTAGATTCCTTCCTGAATTAAAATTGCAATCAGATCCTAGGCAAAAACTATACGTATAATAGCAGTAGCATTCAATATTTTTTGATTGCAGAATCTTATCCAGTCCTCTCTTAAAGGGCATGTACACTGTAATAATAAGTTTTCATTACTCAATAGTTGTGCCTTTAAATGTAAAGATGGTGTATTTTTTCACCCCTACTATCCTTCCAGACCCTACCTTTGTGCTTCAGTCTTGCTGGCCTTCTTCCTACACTGTAATAACTTTCTTAGCCCTGCCCCCATAAGATTTCCAAATCTCTAAAACCAAGTTGGTCAGAGAATGCCGTGGCCATGTGACGTCATTGCATATGCGCGTGTACATGCCCTTTAAAACTATGCAATGAACCTGCCATAACCACGTCTACTGGTACTGGAAGAACGTTCCACAATTTTACTGTAATCAATGTAAAACAACAATTCTAAACCTGTTGATTCGCTCCCTTACAATGTACGTGCATGCGTGGCTATAGTCAGAGGTAAGACATTTTTTACCTACCGTTCTTTAATAAAACTAAAAATTGGAATCTGCATTTTACCAGTTGAGAAACCTTTTATAGTCAGTTAGTTTTTCCCTTTTATAACTAGATGTCTATTTATATTTTATATTAACTTCCTGGTGTGATAATAAAGGTCATTGTTTGTGTCCTAAAAAAAAAACCTTGTGTGAATACATTTTTTAATAGATTGTACAAAACATTTAGAAAATCTTCAAAAAACCTTAATAATATTCATCTTGGTTTATCAAAAATAGAGATGGCCGAAACTGACGGGATTTGTTCTGTTTTCGGGTTTTTGGATCTTCGGGGAAAAAAAATTGGGACTTCGGAGCATTCGAACGTTTGAGCTATTTCTAAAAATTTTCAAAAATAGTCTTGAACGTCAGATAATCCTCAAAAATACGATCGGAAACTATTTTCGAGTTTCTAACCGTATTTTCGAGTATTATTAATTAATAGCTCAAACGTGCGATAAAAATCGAAAACTCGCTCTGAAGTCCCGAAATCTGAACGATCCGTCCGGTTTCGGTCAGAACATTCAGATTTTGGAACTGAAGGGTCTGTGTCGACTCTGCCTCCGAGTCAGACCCGGACCCCATATCTAATCAACAATGTGTTTTTTCCCCCTGATATGAACTCTATTTGTGTTATTGACAACATACTGTGCTCTCGTAAAGGGTTAACCAGTGACACGGCAATAATAACTGAAAAATATTTCTACATTTTAAATCTTGCTCACTAATGCATGACAAATGCAATATAAATATGCTAATAAATCACTGTAAGACACAGATACATGATCAACATTATCCAAAGTATTAAGACATAATACAACTTAATCACAGAGCCAATGAATAATTGCTTAATTAATAAGCCAATTTAACTATGAAGGCACTAGCTAGCCGCCAATTAATTTTAAAGGCTATTAAAGGGTTAACTCGTAATATTCCAACAATTACCTGAGATAATTCATTATTCCTTAAATGTCCATTGCAAATAATCATTTTTGCTGTGGAAATGTGGCAAAAAAAGTTGGAAGGTGAAACCATTGGGAAGCTTGACATTGATTTGATGATACGATTTGATGATCAAACGTCAAATTAGTGTAATGTCAACCCAGTGTATTTCCAGAATGACTAAGATTTCAGAACTATGAATTCAATAATAATACACAGCACAATAACATTTCTTTGGTGCTTTTCTCCCGTGGGACTCAAAGAGATTTATAGTTGTAGGCATTTGAAGTAATGTGTGAAATGTTCAAAAATCTATATTTAAAGGGGAACTGTGGTCTTCCATTTTGTATGTGCCTTTTGGAGGCAGCCATTGATCACCTGATCATCTGACCGCTGCCTTGGTTTAGGGTTGGAGCATGCTCACTGCTGTGTTTTCTGCTGGGAAATTATAATTAACATACCAGAAATGCAAAATCAAATTATAATTCCCCAGAAGTCCCTTTTACCTTATTTGCATAATGAGCAAGGGAGTTGTGGGGAAAACTCTCCCTAACTCGCTTGACTCCTTGTAAATCTTATTTTTCAAAGCCCAGAATGAATAAAAGCTATGTTTACACATAAATACTAAATATATATATAGGCAGTGGTATGCAATATATTTGATGGAGTTTATAAATATATATAAAGATTTTTTGATAGGGCCTGCTCTAAAATAACATAAAAAGAGAATTATCCAGCAGTAGTGCCATTTTAATACTTATCACCAAATAATGAGGATCTAAGGTTCACCAGAGCTGAAGGGAGCTTGTTGAGCCTACCCAGCCAGATATATACTAGACCCACAGTCAACTGTTGCAGCCTTTATCCCTAAATACAAGACTACAACTTATCAGTATAGCTGCTAAGCCAAACTAGGTTGCAATTTAGATCTCTTGCATTTTATAGTGTCTCCCAAACACACCTTTAAAATCTGATTGGTCTGATTTAAATCTTGAACCTGATTGGATCTTGGGTATTGGACCAATCCTACACCCCATCCCTAAATCTGATTGGTCCAATACCCTCGATCCAATCAGATTCATGATTTAAATTAGACCAATCAGATTTTAAAGGTGTGTATGGGAGACACTATAAAATGCAAGAGATCTGAATTGCAGCCTAGTGTTGGATTAGCTGCTGTTCTGATAAGTTGTAGTTAGGCATAAGGGCTACAAAAGATAGCTGTTAGACTAGTATACACCTGGCTGGGTAAGCTCCATGAGCTACCTTCAGCCCCTGGTGAGCCTTAGATTCTCTGTATTCTACTGCCATGTAGTTCTCTATTTATGTTATATTAGAGAAGGGCTAAATAATATTTTTTTCTTATCATTTTTTTAATTATTGGGCCAGAAATCTGATTTTTTTTTTTTCTTGATAAATACCTTCTAAAATAGTTCAAATATATACAGGCATATTTTATAAAAGCAACAAATATAGTGCATACCACTGACTTTATTTAGTTTTGGTATTCATGTGTAAACTTATAGCGTTTATTCATTCTGGGCTTTGAAAAATAAGATTTACAAGGCGTCAAGCGAGTTAGGGAGAGTTTTCCCCACAACTCCCTTGCTCATTATGCAAATAAGGGTAAAGAGACTTCTGGGGAATTATAATTTAATTTTGTATTTCTGGTATGTTAATTAAAATTTCCCAGCAGTAAAGGCGGCGGCCAGATGATCAGGTGATCAATGGCTGCCTCCATAAGGCACATACAAAATGGAAGACCACAGTTCCCCTTTAATTGACTAAGATTTCTGAATTTTGTATTAACATTCTAAACATTTTTTTTTTTTTAAGAAAAAAAAATTCTATTATGTTTTAGGCTATTGGCTTCTTTAATCCCCAACCTCCTTGTCAATAATGTATTAATGCTGAGGATTCTCCTGGCTTTGCAGGACACTGGGGAATTGATAAAATAAAGACTGTCCAGCATATAGACAGATCCATAAAAGCTTAAGGGACAAGTCCACCCTGTAAATAAAAATTTATATTCATAACCAGGATCCCCCAAAACTATGTTTTGCAATATTTACCCATTCTTCCAATGCTCCAGAACTTACAAAGAACTATTATCAGGGTTATTCAATAAAAGTTCTTATCGTTGAAATTGGTGCTAATTTGGCCCCAACCTATCACATGTGTAGCACTAACCCCCAAAGGAGCGGCTGAGTTTTGACTTATGGATTCCTCCTGCGCCAGCGGTGACCCACCCAGAGGGCTCAGACTTAATAACAGAGGGGTATTTATAAAGAGGAAAAAAAACAATTTATTGCATAAAAAACAAGTTAGGCTAGTTAAATCCAAAAATCTCTCTAGTTAATAAACTGTTTTCAAGAAATATCTTTCAGGCAGGTATATTGTACATTCAACAGTTATAACCGATTGCAACGTAAATAACAAGTCTATAAAACCCTATAACAGCTGTAATAGCTGTAACTACTATATACTACTATATATATATATATATATTCAATCAGTAGGATCCACCGCACACCTCTTAAGTCGTTCCTGCCTGGTGCTGGTGTTATGGAGTATGTCTGCAAAACTCCTTCATATATGTACAGTGGTGTGAAAAACTATTTGCCCCCTTCCTGATTTCTTATTCTTTTGCATGTTTGTCACACTTAAATGTTTCTGCTCATCAAAAACCGTTAACTATTAGTCAAAGATAACATAATTGAACACAAAATGCAGTTTTAAATGATGGTTTTTATTATTTAGTGAGAAAAAAACTCCAAACCTACATGGCCCTGTGTGAAAAGAAATTGCCCCCTGAACCTAATAACTGGTTGGGCCACCCTTAGCAGCAATAACTGCAATCAGCGTTTGCGATAACTTGCAACGAGTCTTTTACAGCGCTCTGGAGGAATTGTGACCCACTCATCTTTGCAGAATTGTTTGTAATTCAGCTTTATTTGAGGGTTTTCTAGCATGAACCGCCTTTTTAAGGTCATGCCACACATCTCAATAGGATTCAGGTCAGGACTTTGCTAGGCCACTCCAATTGTCTTCATTTGTTTTTCTTCAAGCCATTCAGTGGATTTTGTGTGTGTTTTGAGTCATTGTCCTGCTGCAGCACCCAGATCGCTCGCTTGAGTTGACGAACGATGGCCGGACATTCTCCTTCAGGATTTTTTGTAGAAGTAGATTCATGGTTCATCTATCACAGCACCTTCCAGGTCCTGAAGCAGCAAACAACCCCAGACCATCACACTACCACCACCATATTTTACTGTTGGTATGATGTTCTTTTGCTGAAATGCAGTGTTACTTCTACGCCAGATGTAACGGGACACGCACCTTCCAAAAAGTTCAAACTTTTGTCTCGTCGGTCCACAAGGTATTTTCCCTAAAGTCTTGGCAATCATTGAGATGTTTTTTAGCAAATTGAGACGAGCCTTATGTTCTTTTGCTTAAAGTGGTTTGCGCCTTGGATATCTGCCATGCGGCCTTTTTGCCCAGTCTCTTTCTTATGGTGGAGTCGTGAACCCTGACCTTAATTGAGGCAAGTGAGGCCTGCAGTTCTTTAGATGTTGTCCTGGGGTCTTTTGTGGCCTCTCGGATGAGTTTTCTCAGTGCCTTGGGGTAATTTTGGTCGGCCGGCCACTCCGGGAAGGTTCATCACTGTTCCATGTTTTGCCATTTGTGGATAATGGCTCTCACTGTGGTTCGCTGGAGTCCCAAGCTTTAGAAATGGCTTTATACCTTTACCAGACTGATAGATCTCAATTAAGTTATTTTTTTAACTTATTTATAAGGGGGCAATCACTTTTTCACACAGGGCCATGTAGGTTTGGAGTTTTTTTTTCTCACTAAATAATAAAAACCATCATTTAAAACTGCATTTTGTGTTCAATTATGTTATCTTTGACTATAGTTAACGGTTTTTGATGAGCAGAAACATTTAAGTGTGACAAACATGCAAAAGAATAAGAAATCAGGAAGGGGGCAAATAGTTTTTCACATCACTGTATATACAACCAGCAAAACACCGCACACAGGTCTTAACTGCAGATTCTTTATTAGCACATATGCAAATGCACTACGTTTCGGGGATCGCACTCCCCTTCGTCAGGTACACATATTCACATAATGCTACATAGTACACAACCTTTTATATACCTCCCCCACAGGAACTGACTTCACACATTTTCAAATCACACCCCTATCATAGTTACCCTTACCACTTAACCAATGCTCAAAAACATCAGAGAACAAAAACCATATTATTCAATGTGGACTATTTACATGGAAGACATGGAAAACATGGAAAAACAGACATGTTTTAGATACATCACCTAAGAAAATGGAGAGAGATCGTAGTCTTTATTTAATCCCTGGGGGCACAAACTATTTTTGGTGTACCCACCAGACCTCCCTTTTTTTCAATTTTAGACCACGATCTCCCCCCCTACTGGAACTGTACACTCTCTCCAGTACCCTGATTTTAACTCATATGTCCCATCTCCACAAAGTTTTTTAGGGACGGCAACCTCACATCTTTCTTTCTTATACTGGAGCGGTTGGGAGATCCTAGATTTAATCATCTGGGTGGTCTCCCCAACATAAATCAATCCACACGGGCACCACAACACATATACCACAAACGTGGATTCACATGTGCACAATTCCCGTATCCGGTATTCTTTCTTAGTACCTGGATGTGTAAATGTAGGGCCCTTATCTACAACCTACACTGAGTACAGTGCAGACAGGGGTACATTCCGGGCTTATGTTTGCCAAGGAATGTAGCCCCATCCGCACCATCCCGTCTGTACATGGCTCTAACCAGGCTGAATAATGATATGCTTAAGAACAAGTTCGTTAGAATCCTCAACAAATGTTCCTTGGATGTGATGTTGTTAAACTTGGAATTTATCACTGAGGAGCTGACCGGTAGTAATGAAAAGATTTGGGAGCTTGAAGCTGAACTTAACTCCAATATACCACAGGAGGAGTTAACCAAGCTAAAGTCCGAGTTGGAACAACGTATGACCCAGTACAGAAAGAAAGGGGAGGAGTTTAAGCACTCGAAGTTTGCTCGGGACCAGGAGGATTACGAACGTGGCCGAGTTTACGAAAAAAAGCGTTGTGTGTTTTTTTGTTTGTTTTTTTTTTGTTTTGTGTTTGTTTGTTTTTTTTGTTTATAGTTTTATTTGTTTTTGTTTGGTTGTATGTGTTGTTTTTTTATTGTTGTTTTGTTTTATAACGTTGTAATTTAGTTGTGTTTTAAATTTTGGTAATGTGTTTGTGTTTATGTTCATGCGTATTTGTTGTATTTTTCTGTTGTTATTGTTTGTCGTTAAGTGTTTTTGATTGTTTGTGTTGTTTCGTGTATTGTGTGTTTTGTTTGTTTGTTTTTGTATTAGTTTTGTGGTGTGTGTGTTAGTTGTGTTGTTGTATTTTTTGTCAGTTAATATTGTGTGTTTTGTATAGTTTTTTTTTTAAAATGATTTAATAGTTTTTTTTTTTGTGTTTGGTTGTTTGTTGTAGTGTTTTTTTGTAATGTTGGTTTTTATTTTTTATATTTTGTGTTTTTTTATTTGTGTTCGGTAAAAGTGGGTGTCGTGTAAATTGTTTTTTTTGGTTTTTTTTTTTTAGTTGTTGTTGTTGTTTTTTAGTGTATTTATGTATTTGTTTTTTTGTTAAGTTGTATGGCGCGGGGTTTTGTTTTTTGTGTTGTTTTTGTTGTTTTATTAATTATTGTATTTGTGTTTTTTTTGTGTTTTATTGTGTTGCTTTTGTTGTGTTTTTTGTTTTGTGGTTTTTGTTGTTTTTTTATGTTTTTTAAGTTTTGTCTTTTTTGTGTTTTGTTGTTTTGTTTGTATAAAAAGCTTTTTTTTTGTTTAAAAGTTTATTTGTTATGGTTTTTAATGTGTTATGTATTTGTGTAAAATTTTTTTTTTCTTGTTTGATTTTGGTTTGTGTTTTAGTTGTGTGGGTTTGTTTGTAATTAATATTTTTATATATTGTTTTTTTGTGGTTGTATTATGTGTTGTGGGTTGTGTTTTGTGTTTGTTGATATTGTGTTTTTAGTTTGGTGTGTTTGAGTGTTGTGTTGTTTTGTTTTTCGTTTTTATGTTATTTATTTGTAAAAAGTTTTGTAATGTTAAATTAGTTTTGTTTTTATGTGTTTTTGTCTTTTTATTTTTTGTTGTTTTTGTTTAGTTGTTTTTTTTTGGTTTTTGTGTTTTTTGGTTATGTTTTTAGTGTTTATCAAGTGTTTATCGTGTTTTTTGTTTTTGTTTTGTTTTGTGTTGTTTTGTCGTTTTTGTTTGTTTTTATGTTGGGTATGGTTTATTTTTGGTTTTTATTGTTTTTGTTTCGTGTAAAAATATGTTTCGTTGTTTGTTTGTTTTGTGTGTTTATTAAAAAAGTAAATTTTAAATGGTGTTTTATTTGTTTGTTTGGGTTGTATTGTGTAGTGTTGTTCGTGTTTTTTATTTTTTTTTAATTTTCTAGTTTGGTTGTTGTTTTTGTTTTGTTTTGTATTTAGTTGGTTGTTGTTCGGTGGTTTGTTTTTTTTTATTGTTGTTTTGTGTAACGTGTTGTGTTTTTTGTGTTTGGAATTTTGTGTTTTTGTCGTTGTTTTTGTTTTTGTTGTTTTGTGATGTTGGTTTTTTTTTATGTTATTTATTTTGTTTTGTTGTTGTTTTTGTATTTAGTTGATGAATTTTTGGTTGTGTGTGTTATTTGTGTTTTTTTTGGTTTTTTTTTATTGTATGTATTTTAATGTTTGTTTTTTTTTATTTAATAGTTTGTGTATTCGTTTGTTAAAAATTTTGTTGTTTTTTAAATTTTTGTGTGGTTTTTTTGTAATAGTTGTTTTTTGTTGTGTTGTTTTTTTTTTCTCGTTATCTTAAAAAGGTGTTTGTTTTAAAATTGGTTTAAAATTTTGTTGTTGGTTGTTTTGTTTAATTGTAAAATAGTTGTAAGTGTGTGTTTTTTTTTTTTTTGTTTTAATGGTTTTTTTTTGTTTTAGTTTTTGTGTTTAGTGTTGTTTGATTTTTTGTGTTCGGTTGTTGGTTTGTTTGTTGTTTTGTTTTTGG
Source organism: Hymenochirus boettgeri (assembly GCA_019447015.1). Classification (NCBI taxonomy): domain Eukaryota; kingdom Metazoa; phylum Chordata; class Amphibia; order Anura; family Pipidae; genus Hymenochirus; species Hymenochirus boettgeri. Next base: position 77,142,870 of record CM033470.1, read on the forward strand.
GTTTAAAATTGTTTTTCTTCGTTTGTTTTATTGTTTTTTTGTTTTTTTTGTAATTTTTTTTTTTTTGTTTTAAATTTAAGTTTTTGTTGTTATTGTTGTGTAATTTTTAACAAATTGTTTTTTGTTTAAAAAAGTGTTTTGTTTTGTGTTTTTTTGTTTATTTTTGTTACCGGTGTAGAAGGAAAGTAGGGAGAAACGTAGTGCGAGGTGTTCTGGAAATGGTTGTTGGTTGTTTTTTTTGTGTAGTAGTGTGATGTGTAATAGTTATTTTTGTGTGAGTGTTTTTTGTGTGTTTGTTTTTGTTAGTTTCTGTTTTTTTAAATTTTGTTGTTTGGTAAAATTGTGTTAGTTTGGTTTGTAATTTTTTTTTGTAATTTGCTATTATTTAGGTAAAAAGATGTTTTTATTTTATAATTCGTGTTATGTTTGTGTTCGTTTTATTGTTTTGAGTTTTTTTGTGTTTATGTGTTTTTGTTTTGGTACGTTTTTAGGTTGTAATTTTGTGTGTTTTTTTTGTGTTTTGGTTTGTTTTGTGGTTTGTGTGTTTTTTTGTTTGTAAATTGTTTGTGTGTGTCCGCTTGTGGTTTGTGTTCGACGACTTGTGGTGTGTGTTGTTTGTGGTGTTTGTGTTTGTGTTTGGAATGGTTTGGTAAAAATTTGTTAGATTATTACTGTGTTAATATTTTGTGTTTTTTTTATTTTTGTTTTTTTTTTAAGTTGTTGTTTTTTTTAATTTTGTGTTATCGTTTGTTGTTTGTGTTGTGTTGTTTTTTTTTTGTTGTTAAAGTTTGTCTTTGTATTTGTGGGTTTGTGTTGTTTTGTTTTTTGTTTTTAGGTTTGTTCATCCAGAGAAGCGTATCGTTTTTTGGTTTGTTAAAAGTTTTTTTTTTATTTTTGTAGTTTTGTTTTGTTTTTTCTGTTTGTTTTTTTTTTTTTTTTGTTTTTGTGTTTTGTGTGTGTTGTGTTAAATGTTTTTTTTTTTTTTTGTGTTGTTTTTTTTTTTTTTAGGTAAGTATAAGTAAGTTTAGTGTTTTAAAAAAAGTTTGTTGTGTGTGTGTTTTTTAAAAGTGTAATTGATGTTACGTTTTTTGTTTTTTTTTTTTTGTGTGTTGTTTTTTTAGTGTTTGTTGTTTGTGTTTAAAGTTGTATTGTTATTTATGTTTGTTTGTTTGTTTGTGTATGTGGGTTTTTATGTGTTGTTTCTTTAAATTTTTTGGTAATCGTGTTTTGTTGTTAAGTTTTTAATTTTGTTTTAGGTTTTGTGTGTTTTGTTTTTTGTTTTGTTTTTTGTGTGTTTGTTGCTTGTTTCCTTCCCCCTTTTTTTGGTTTTGTTGTTTTGTGGCGAAATTATGTTTTGTTATGTGGTATTGTTTTGTGTTTTGTTTATTATTTTTTGTAGGTGTAATGTTTTTTTTTTTGTAAATTTGTTTGTTCTTGTTTGTTTTTTTGGTTTTATGTAAATGTTGTTAGTTTGTGGTTTTGTTGTATCAAAATGTGTTGTGCTTTTTGTTAAAAGATCCACAATTGATCGACACACAGTTGTGAGTGGGATCACAATCATGGACCCGACCAATCGCCCATTTGCGAGATCGTCCTGCATTGTGGTCAATTTCAGTCCCTACTGCTTATTGTAATTTATCGTTAATGTGTAAGCCCCCTCTCATTTCTACGGCTGTTGGATGGGTCAAACATGCTCAGATCTTGCTGAGCAACTGAATCCTAATAGGGGTTACGCAAACAGGAAGTTTAGTATTCAGAAGCATTAATTTGTGCACAGACAAAATCAGCAGGTTAAGGTCATTAGGATGGGAAATTCACCCCCTTCTTGAAAGTATATGCTTTCTAAAAATTCACGCTCGTTCCGCAACTGCTAAATTAGATTTATACTCAGGTTTGAGTTCTAGTTCTACAGTATCTCTACCCACAACCCTTACACCCTCACAGTGAAGAACCATTTACATTGCTAATGCTAAAAAATGCTTTTCCTCAAAGGGGTGGCCCTGATAATTGGCTGTAGTTCCAAATTATATACAGTATTCCAACATATTTGTAGGGAGATATCATATCCAATGGCAAACACCTTTTTCCAGGGGAAATCTATCAACATTTAATTTGAAAGTTCACATACCAGATTGCAGAGCGAGAGCTCTTCCGTGTGCCTCTGTGAAGATAATAATCCTTTGTCCCTGCGTGCTGTTGCGACCCCCAGCGATATCAAGTAAGAGACTCTTTTTTTTGGTCTCTGATGAAGCAGTAAGGTAACCGTGAACGCGCCAGACCATTCTACGCTTCCTCTTTTGCATGTTTTGCTGTGGTGCACGTTGTTTTTTCATGTGAGTTTATTGTTATTCAAATAAGCTTGATGTGGTCAGGTGACAGGCTGAGTGTTTCCGGAGCGGCTGTTCCCTATATTCTTTGGATTGTTGTCACCAACTTTTATCCATGATTCACAACAAATATTCTCCATTTCAGTGTATTAATTTAGGTGCCATCTCTATACACTTGTAATTTGTTGATATCCTTCTGTGGCCTGACTGCATACTCAATTAAGCCCTTCCAAGGGTCTCTATATAAAAGAATTGATCTTTTTTTTTTGACTCTATGCTTGTCTATGTCCATGATAACTCAATTCATTCTCTGTTGAGTCAATCGAAACCTTCCATTTATGGTGTAAAGTTTTTTGCGTTTTTCCCCAAATACTTACTGTAACTTTGCATTTCTCTATACTAAACCCAATTTTACCAATGTCTATCCCAAAGCCTATTTAAATCAGTTTCTTTCACATTTAATGGCGTAGTTGCTATTTAAACTTGCTATTTAAACTTTAAACTGGAAGTTTGTAATACAAATTCCTCTCTAAGGAACAGTAGTTAAAAAACGGAGTATAATATTATATATTATAATATTATAAAATGACAGGAGGTGATTGCAGGTTTTTATTAATTATATCATTTAGTATTTAATGAGATAAAATGACACTAAGAACTTCATTTAAATTAAGTAGTATCAATAAAAGATCATAATCATTTTTCATGGAACTGAATGCTTTCAAGGAATATCAACTATTTAAATATTTACCTTTTTTATACATTGTTCACTTAAAGGAGAACTAAAGGGAAAACAAAAACAGCCTAAGCATTCTAGAATCAGCCAGGTCTGACGAGGTCAGCTGTACCTTAGTACAAATCCATTGGAGTTCACCGCCATCAGGTTAGTAGAAATGTGCCCAAGTTTTGTTTTGTATTTCACCAACGAATCTGAAATTCTGCATTGAAACCACAAAAAATTGTTGGAACGTGGTAATGGTCCAAAATTCTGCATCAAAATTTTGCTGTAGTTTTGAATAATAAAGTGTAGACAACTTATAAATATCTGAATAATTATTAATCCTTGAATATCACTTGAATTAAGTTATCCAATGGCAAAAAAATACAAGTTACTGAAGTCAACCTTTTATGTAAAGTTGGAAGGTGATTCTGCATCTATGTAAAAGAGGGTTTGCAGTAGAGTGTATTTCATGTGTTCTGCCCAGCATGCTTAGTAAAGTACACATTTTATTGGATGCAGGCTTTATAACTTTTTAGCACTTTGGGAAGATCTTGTCGTTTTCTTTTAACAACTGTTCTGATTAATATTATACAAGAACCTTGCCACAACATTACATGGTGAGTAGAAAAGGGGGGGAAGAGAGAGGGGCATCAAAGTATTTTTTAGTCAATCTAAAAATGCTTCTTCAAGAGTCTACATTAGGTTCACACCATATGGTTTTGCCAATGATGTTGTTGCATATGCTTGAAGGCACATAATGTATAGAATGAAGGCTGACTTAGCCTCAAACACACATATGACCCTGACCATACGGCTACACACCTGACAATCAGACAAAGCACTTGTTGTCGCTCATTTGGCCTTTAGAACCTTGTTTCACACTAATGAGGTGTTAGCCTGCCAATAGCTAAAGCAAAAGGTATACTGTACTGTACCAGTACAGAGTCACAAAAGTTCAATGACAATAAAAACAATATTTTTTTCAATTGATCTGTAATAGGAATGCAGGAAATGTTGTGGCAAAAAAAGATCCTTCCTGACTTAATTAGCACTGAAGAATCTCTGAATTATCAAGAACTTTATGATTCATCAAAGAAATATCAAAATAAAAACAAGCCATTCCACATACATCTGGAGCATTTCATTTTTACCTTTCTCACTGTATAAACTCTACATTCACGAAGACAAAACTTTTCATATCAGACCCATTATCGTGTTCTTGTGTTTTACTATTACCTTTTTAAAAAATGTTAAGATTTGTCTTGTTATCCACCCCCAAACTAAAATTTAACCCACTACTGGCCCCATGTGTAGTTTAAAAAAAAAATCCTTACCACACTTACTGCTCCTTTTGTCCAAAGTCCAAAGTTCAGGAACTGAAGAGTAGTAGCTGTCTTCCTGTCAAAAAGGTTTCTCCTACCTTCCTCTGAGGAGGACAGGGCAAGACAGGGGAGCCCTTTTCCACATCTCTCCCACCAAGCGGATCAATCCTCTGCCGCTGTTTGCGTAAATCGGTTTGCTATGATAGATGCCCCCGCACCCTAACCGTCGAGTTATTTTTTAAAAACATGAAACTTTAGTGGGACCCAGGGATGACCATTGAGTTGTTTAGGTGCTTACTATCAGGGAGTTGACTTCATTTCAGGCGGTTTTCTCTCTTTGCTAAGCCTGGTGCAATTTCACTCTATCTGTGTAAACCTATAGACTACCATTCAATATGATCGTAGTCTGTCAGTCAGGAAGAAGAGGTGCGCCCATATTTCAGTACAACCGAACACGTGCTCTATTGAACACCATGTTAATAGCTGAAATTTACCGATAGTTATGATTCATTTTTCCAGCTGATGTATGGTGAAAAATCGGTAAAGCAGTATCCATCTGGAACTGTGTGTTCCTATCCAAAGGGTATCCAAAGAAAATTGTAAAAGTACAATCGCGGACGTAATGTTCGTCTTAACGCAATACCATGCGGGAGAAATACCACATTGATTGTCTGGGTGAAGGGAAATCTAGCAACATGGTGGTAGATCTATTTATGACGGCAAACATAGTTAGCTGTCTATCGGAAATTTGTGATCGCTGCAACGTTCATTAAAGATGTGGTATTGCAAAATACCAATACCATGCATTTATGATCTTCCACGTTAGCAAATCAAAAATTCTCTTAGGCAATGTCCATGAAAAGACAGGAAGTGAAGGAAGTTCTGTATTAAACCCAGTTATTTGCTGTTTGTAAAACATATGAACAGTCTTAGCCAATTAGAAAATTCTCTCAATTATATCCCCTCCCTCTCCATGAAGAAGTAATGAGACAATCCAGTTTCGTTGCTAGACAGGAAGTGTCTGTTTATGATTAAATGACTTTGCCTTCTGTGAAACTACCCAGCATTCTTAGAGAAGAAATGGCAGTTTTTACCCCCAATATTAATATATAAAGGACAACTCCCACCCTCATAAGAACATTTTAGAAAGAATGGCCTCTTTAAAATATGTTGATATATTATAGTTTGTCCTATGAATTCATTACTGTATGCTGCTATGCTTCTGGATCCTCATGGAACTGAGCAATTTGAAACCTGTACGAGCATTGTACTGAGCATGGGCATGCTCAGAAGAGGCAGATAGGGGATTAACATTCAGTCATTGGCGTTGTGATGTCACTGTCAAAATCCATACTGAGAGTTGTAATGGAAGAACCTGGAAGCAGAAATGGGATACAGGACATGTGCAGGATTTCAGGTTAGACTTATATATTTCAGATTTCAAACTATAGGGTTTTGGGGGGTGATTTACCTGTATGTAAGTTTTCATTTCATTTATGGCTGGACTTGCCCTTTAAACATGAGGCTGGTCAGGTACCTTCAGTTATAAGAAGGCTCTTACTTCATTTATACCCTGTATCTCCTTACCCTGTATCTACCCTTTAGTCTTTATCCAAAACTCTCCATAATTTGTCAGCTAATCAGAATCCTGTGTTTCCAACCCATAGTGACTGTAAATCTGGAACTGCTGTGTAAATTACCAATAAGTATGAACCTAGCATGTTTATTCTGGATCCTGTTAGGGTCTCAGGATGTCCAATGGAGTGTTCAGATGATTGCACATTGAGCAGGATTGCCTGGATCTGTGTCAGATCTGCAGGTTAATACCATTTTGTCTGGATACATATAATACATGTGTTCTAACTGAGCATCTGTTTGTTGAGAGCCCTGCCAGGACAGATGACTTGTCACAGTAAACAGTGGCTGCAGCCAACAGTGCATGTGACAGAACTGATCATGTGGTCCCATAGGGAACTGCATGATGGCAGGATTACTAACGACAATTTGTTGATATGGACACCGAACTCGATCACCGCCACACCATCACATTATTTCCAGCCGACTAATCCGTGGCAACATTGGTTCATTACTGGTGTTTACCCAATCTTAAGGGCACTTTATCTGCTAAATGGCCGTTCTGTCTATACACGGCCCAAATATAATCTGAAATGGCCGTTCGCACACGTCATGCGTCGCACCGGCGATCACATTGTGCACAAAACTTTAAACTTTTATAGATTATAACTGGGGTAGGGGCATTTGGAAGTGGTGACAAATATGGTAAAGTTTATGACTCTAACAGGGAGATCTCACCCAGAGGCACAAGCGTCTCTGGGCAAATCTCCCGTACGGTATTTACCAGAGCAGTGCGATTTTGGATTGAATCTCACCCGCACATAAGTGCCTCTTCTGGTACTCGCGGCTGCCGCCGCCAAAGTGGGCATTTAACGTTGCGCCAACCAATCAACCATAATGCTTCCCTAATCCAATAGTCTAAAAAATGGATGTAAGGGAAGGGCAGATGAATCACTTGCATGTTCAAACCCTGGGTAGGAAGTGCTAAAGAATGACCGTGGGCTTTTTAATGTCTGTAGTCAAGAAATGTCTTTATCCAGGATGTATGAAAACTAAGTTTTCAGAATTCTGTGCAGTTAGGGAATGCAGGGAGTAGTTTTAAATATGTTAAAAGTTAATTAGAAGACATTAACTGCAAACCAGAGAATTCTGGGATTTGTAGTTTTTCAAACATGAAAAGGTCACAGTTTAAACACGCCTTCTCATAACCACTAGACTGATTATATCTAGACACATGCATTTGGCCACAGGCAATAATAAGATATTTTGCATGTCCCATCCAATCTTTTAAGTGAGAAATGTGTTTATATGTCAGATTATAAGCATGCTATTATAATAACATGATCTATGAGGTACCTTCTGTTCTAAGAAGGCCTATTTCATTTATACTCTGTGTGGAGTTCAGCTCCTCTATCCACCCTCTCTCTAACATGTATATTCAATCAGTCTGTGCTCCCAAGTCCTAACCCCATAGGTTAGTACTTATTTGTGTAAATACTAATAAATATGAACCTTGCATGTTAATCAGGATGCTGTCTAGGATTTAAGGTGGCTATACATATATCCGAATTTTACTTATCCAACCAAGCGCTCATGCAAATTAGTTTGATCTTGCAGAACCACATTTCCCATTCTTCTATGCCACAGACAGGCGGTTCTTGCATGATCGTCTAATGTCGCGGGAGAGCACTCAGTCGGGGAAGTCAAATGGATATATGTATGGACTGCTTTTGATTGTCCAAAGGTGCGTTTAGATGCCGGGGTCAGTTCTCAGACCCGCAGTTTATTCCACATAGACCCTCTATATTCTAGCTGGCAGGTAGTTAGATAGGTAAGGGAGGGTATAAGTGTGTGTGTTTTCATTTAATATGATGCGATTATTGGGGGTTTTTTTTAGGACCTTCAGACTAATTTTATTATTGCCCCCCTTGATGTTTCCTGATGGTTCTGTGAGCACTGCAACTACACATAGCAAAAACATACACACATAATTTCCACTGTGCACCAACGGCACACTTTTGCTAGTATATATAATAATATATATATAAATCTCGGGACACTCGACGGGACTTTTTTGCAATAAAACGTAACTTTTATTTAGATGGTTCAAAGTAATGAGCCATCTAAATAAAAGTTACGTTTTATTGCAAAAAAGCTGTCGAGTGCCCGAGATTTCTATTATTGAATTACATGTTTTGGACGGGGAGCACCGGGCCCAAATCGGAAGCAAGTGAGAGTGCAGCCCTTACCTTCATTGTATATATAATATTATATATAATATAATATTTTTTATAATGCAATTTTGACAATCATCTATACATCCATCTCCAGGATTTCCTAATGTCCCTATTCCTGCTCACTAACCCCATCACCCCATCACAGTACAGTAGATATAGTAAGTATGTATATAAACCCAGTGTCAGTAATCAACTAAGAGCAGCTGCAGGGTTAATGTTGATACAGATCTCTATGCTGCTGTCAATCACAGGGAGACTAGATACATTTAAAACTTCCAAATGCTGCTTCTCACTCACAGCTCAATTAACAATAACAACCCCATGGAACAATCTATGTACCAGTTTTGTAACAATCTATTGTAACAGTCTATGTAACAAACTATGTACAGTCTATGTAACAATCTATGTAACAATCTATGTACAGTCTATGTAACAATTTATTTAACAGTCTATGTAACAGTTTATGTAACAATCTACAGTATCGAACAGTCTAGTAACAGTCTATGGACACCAGGAAAGGTAGAACAGCAGATTGCACTGAGAGGCAGAAAGGGGGGATTCCAGCACCCAGAAAGCCCCTAAACACACCCCTGCACTAGCAGTATTTCTAATTTCCAAAGGGCTCTCTGTTTCCCGCTGACTTTTTCTTTTCTTCCATTTCCCTCTTACCGTGAATGATGCATATGGAATTAAGTTATATTTAGAGCAGGTAAATTCCATTTAACAACAGTTCTTTTCCCTACAGGATATAGGCTCATTTATCTTATATTATATAATGTGCAGTTTTTTCATATTTAAAAACAACACTAGATATTCAAAATGAAATATTGGAAATATTTAATGAATATAGTTTTATTCGAATGTAGCATTTCGGCTAAACCTTGAATGTAGCGTTTTGGCGATAACTTCGAATGTATCGGTTCATTCGGTAACTACAATGTAGCAGTTTGGCGATAACCTTTGAATTTTTGCTAACCCTTTAATGTATCGTTCGGTAACCCTTCAATGTGTTGTTTAGTAATCCTCAAATTGGTGATAACCTGTGAATGTAGCATGCATAAAACTGACAATTGCCGATTGGGGGAAAGGTAGTGTTTTAAAACAAGTTTTGGCGATAAAGGCATTTCCCCAGACCATTTCACAGCTGCTAGAGTCATTTACAGTAATTACCATTGCTATTTAATTTGAAATAACTAAACGCCCAGAGTAAGGTGTTAAATAACATTGTACATGGCAGACAGTTGGTGTCGAACCCCCCCACAATGCTGTTTTAACACCTTACTCTGGGCGTTCCTATAACACCTCTTAGCCACTATCCAATCACACCCTTAACACCTGGCTGTGATATGCTAATTGGGATTTTCCAGGGTACATAATTGCCACGTCTTCAAGAACTACATTTCAAGTCCAGTTGATCTAATTGAATACAACAGATTACCATGACCTGGATGAATGAAACCTTCACAAGCATATGTCTATATAGCAACTGTTGATTTCATTAAGGTTCCAACTGTTGAGTTCTTGAAGGTAGATCTCAGAAGATCCCATTCATTTGGATATTCCAGGTTAAAAGCCAATTGCATATTTGTGTTCTAAGTAATCACTGTGTTTTTTGGGGGGGTTTACAGGAAAATCACAAAGGAACAATAAAAGCACAAAATGGAGACCTTAGTTAATGAAACTACTAGGAGTTAAATCATAACATGTCAGGTGGGTTGAAGTCCAAGAGATCAATCTTTCTCAGAGAGGGTGGTTAAGTGTTTCCAAACCATTTAGCGAGTGAATGTATTAAAACAGTGGAACTCTTGTGATTGACTTGTCTTAGAACTTCTTCAGACAATCCAAGAAAGATCTTTTGCATTTTAATTTATTTTCCTAAAAAAAATAGCAAGAGTAGGGTAGTGGAATGAAGGAGTCAAGTAAATTATCTCTTCTGAAATGTTTTGTTAGGATTCCCTGCTATGTCTATTTCCCCTGTTGGTGGCCTTGCACTCCGAACAACATTTTCATTATTTACCAGCAGGGTCTCTGTCATGCTTATCATCAATCATTAGCCTCACCTGTGGGCTGGCGGCTAAATAAGGACTCCGCCCTCCTTGGATCTTTGCCAGATCATCAGATATACTTGTCTCGCTTGTGATTCGTCTTGTATCCTGTTTCTCAGTTCCTGTATTGTTCATAATCCGTCTTGGATCTTGTTCACCAGTGTCCTGCTTCGGTCCCGCCCCGGCTACCAGTTCCTAGCCCTTCCTTCTCCTGTTTTCATTTTATCCTTGTCATCTTTGTTATTGTCTTGCCTTTTTATGCTGTTTTTCCCTCATCTGTATATATATATATATATATATATATATATATATATATATATATATATATATATATCAGTTTCATTGCTTATATATCTAGTTAGTTAGTTAGTTAGTTACGTGTTGTTGCAGGGTTGGGTTGCACACTATGGTCATTTATGGCTTTTTGCTTTATTGTTAAAAATGTTTTCCTTCATTACCCCTGGCTTCAACTTTCCTTTTCCTGTCCCGGCTGAATGCAGCAGGAAGCTTACAGCATTGGTTTGATCCACAAAACTAGTTAAGATCTAGGAGAATTTGGGGTGGGTTTTTAAAATATTTATATTCCCATTTGTTAAAGTTGTATTTTCTAGTTTCTAAATCCTCTATTGAGGCTGTGTCTTTTATTGCGTGGGTTATAACCTCTGATAAAAGACACACAATCTATCACATAAAAAACATTAGTTTAATTCCATGGAAAGACATTATTTATCAAATCCCAGTGCAGTGATCTCATTAATTTCTATTTAATAGTAGGTCATGCTTTGTAATGTTCCACCATGTAATATGTCATGTTATCATAAAGGGTCGGTCACCTAGCAATGGGGATTGTTTTGACATTCTGATGGATTAATCTAAATGCAAACTATAACAAGAAACATAGCTCTATGTTATCAATATAATACTCAATTTATAGCATTTTCTAATATAAATTAAGATGCCCATGCATTCAGAATTAAATAAAAAACTTGCGATAAAACAGCAGAATCTATCGTTCTATCCATCCTTTAATGCTCTTAATGCTTAAATGTAAAAAATAAGAGTACTGTGATACTTTTCTATGGACTAACAGTTTATTTAGTAGACAAGCTTTCAAGGGCTAACCCTCTTCATCAGGTCAGAGGAGTTAAGTGCTTAAAGGGATACTAACATCAAAAAAGAAAGTTTAGAAATAAAATTCTTTAATTTACTGGGAGGTAGGAGATGTTACATCTCTTTCTATGGATTAAGAATTATTGTCAAATAAAGAAATGTTCTCTTGTTACATGTGTGTCAGCTGATGTCAATTTGTAAGGTGTATTAGTATGCATGGTCTTCCCCAAAAAAAACTATATCCAAAAAGATAGTTTTTAAGTAGTTGTAAGTAATGATGAATTCCATTTTTACAACAAACATAGTTTTGTTTCGGTACTGACAGTTTTGAAAATCCACAGACCCAACTGATTTTTAGATATATTGGTCAAAACTCTTAACTTTTAATTAAAAAAGAAAGAAATTGAAAATTAGAAATCAAAAATAAGAATTTTTAAAAATACTTTAGGAAACTCCTAGAGAAATTGATTTAGAAAATGTGTTTTTAAATTCCGCGATTCAATTGGGTTGAACTTTCAGAACTTAAATAGGTTCTGCAGTTTCGTGTTTTAAAAGTAATAAGGCTCTTGGAGATTTCACCAAATTCAATTTTAATCAAACCATTGGATCTTTCCTAAATTGGGGCAGAAGGCAGAATTACAACTCTGAAATCTCTAGGCCCAAAAGCTGGTTCCAATGACCCCACTGCTAGACACAAGCCATAAGCCCAAACCATGACACATTTGCTGAGTAAATTTATGCTGAAATTGTGCAAAAACAGTAAATGGGGGGGGGGTGTTAAGATCTACATTATAAAGTAGAGTGGAATAGATGTTGTACATCTGTTGTTGTTAAACTAACTTTAAGCTAGAAATTATTAACCTTTTATTTTCTAGAAAAAAATGAAGTTAAAGTTTATTTCTTAGCTGATAACCAGGTTTTTGTATCTGAAACCTGCTACAGTATCTTGAGTAACTTCCTTTAATTAAACCTAAGGAACCAAATTAGAGTCGCAGATGACACTAAGCTAATGAGCTTATCTATTATGAATAGTTATATTCCTCTGGAGAATTTCTCACATAAATAATTAGAATGTGTGATAACATAGCCCATCTGTATGCATCTCATACAAGCTCCCATAGAGTGCTTTTTATCTGAACTGAGCTTGTTTTACTGCAAAGGCTCTTATGGTAGGTCTCTTATCTTCCCTGGCCTACTGTCTAGAAGATTCTGATCAAGAGTTAGAGAACCTCTCTGGGAAAAAATATAAACAAATAACATTTTCAACAAATGTGGAAGATGAAAATGCACAAGATGCAATAGACATATAGATTCTCATTAAAGGTAAATGTTTACTCACTAAATAAAGAACATTGTGAGTATTTACTCATATCGGTTCCATCTTCCGTTCGTCCCCAATTTGAACAGGCACTATTCTGGTCAGCGTGCTCGCCTGCAGGATGCCAATCCTGCCTCTGACAAAACTCCAAATCAGCTGTTTCAGGCTGCACCGCGCGGCGCATGAAATCACAATCCAATTATAAAAGGTAACAATTATTACAGCATTTTAAAAACAATAGTGCAGCATAAGATCAGGGTGTCTAAAATGCTGTAATAAAAGTTACCTGTATAATGGGTTTGTTTTTTTGATTCACCGGGCAGCTGAAACAGTTGATTTTTCGAGTCAGGTGCAGCCTGAAACAGCTGATTTGGAGTTTAACCATTGTGAGTACTGTGCTATTTTACATTTATTTTGCAGAGAAATATTAAAGGGCATTCCACCCCTAAAACAAAATTTAACCTACTACTGGCCTCACTGTGTAGTGTTCAGAAATCCTCACCTTACCCCTCTGCTCCAAACGGTTCTCCTGTATGGCTGTTCAAAGTCCAGAAATTAAAGAGTAGGAGCCATTTCTGGTGTGATTTGTTTCCGCCTCTAACTATTCCTTGTAGAAATTTCTATGAGGGCAAGCATGCTCATAATCACTATGAGGCAGCATTAAAGAGGGAATTTCCCATCATGCAATTCACATGATTTGCGATGAACACTGTCTCCTTCTAGTTATAGCAAACTGCACTTGCAGAAGATATTTCGGATTGGATATACTAAAGATAACAATTTTTTTTAGTATTGATGTCCTTTTATACCTTAAAGTAAAGTCTGTTACTTATGTGCATCCTGCCACGTGAATGGCGGCAACTAAAGAGTGACTATGTTATATAAATAGTCACTCTTTAGTTGCCGCCATTCAGTGGATTACCCAACCATTCATTTCTGTATAATGAGGTATCTAAGTTGGTTTTTCCTGGCACAGAATAAACTGCTTTTGCATTTGTAAGCATATTTTTTTTATAATAAGCTTGTATTGTAAGTGGATATTATTTAGTCATCCGATCATCTCATTATTGGGGATGATTATAGTAAATGTAAGTAAGTAACGGTGCATTCATTAAACTGGTTGTATTACACTGCATGTTTTTCAATATACAACCCCTATCCTATACATTCCCTATCTGCTCTCTGCTGTTTGAGAGTGCTTGTCAGGGAATGGTGAAACTAGTAGTGCACTACACATAGGCACTTGGGTTAGTCACTATTTTGCAGGCTATTTGGCCAAGAAAGCAATTTCAGGCTCTGTAATCAAAACACTATCATTAGCAGTTTATGGACTGCTATACAACAACACCATAGGTATGAAACCCAGAGCAAAAAAATATTCATTTTGGCAGTCCAACTAAACAGCCAGCCATCAACTTGCAAATCTCTAACCAAAATCAAAGACAAGATCTGATAGTTTGACTGCTGATTAGAAACTGAGCTTCTCTGAAGATTTCATGCTGTTTTTTTTGGGTCTCATATAAGCCCCCAAATATGATTGGTCTAGATCTGGATCTTAGACCAATCAGATATTGTTGGTGGGTTTGGAGTCACTACAAATAGTGAATGTTCAGTAAGGAGAGCTAGTTTCAGTTTTGCATTTCATCTGAGATGTTATAGCTTGTTCTGAGACATGTACTGGAATAAGCTTATGAGTGGTTCTGGCTGGGTAGCTTGAATGGGCAGCACTTAGTTCAGATGGCTCTCAGTTTAGTTCTCAGTATTGGCTTCTGTATCTAAGATAAAAAAAAATTCCAGCAAAAGTTTTGTTTGCTGTCCCAACTAAATATCAACAGGAGATCTGAGTAACAGAGCTATTGATGTATTGGAATATCTGGTTCCACAATTTCACCAGAAATAATCTCCAGTAATAGAACAGAGAGAGATGATTGCAAACCAGTATAGAGAGCACATGGTAATCAAAGGGATATCAGAAACACATGCAGCAAAGCTGAGCTTGAATAAATTCAAGTGTAAAGTAACCAGTCTGATGTAATAAATGCAGCCCTGCTTTACCAACAGTTGTGTCTTACTATAGGCAAACAGCAGCGATCAGCACATTCCAAGCAAGGAAATTCCTGGTGCCATTCAGTATGGAATGGGTTAATGTAAAATCCCAGGTGGCACTTGCAAATCAGTTGCTCAGATGCATGTTTAATTAATAAATGGAGAAAGGGCTATTTAAAACCATTATGCAAAACCCTTCTGATTGGTGGACATATCGCCATAGACTACAAGCACACTGCCCACTATAGGAGGAGAGAATCAATTGCTACATCCATAAGAAAACACAAAATGAAAATAACTTGAAACAGTTCCAAAAAAATAATGAAAGTTATATGGCAAAGACACAGGATAGCGCTCCCTACACTACAGCAAAAATAGTTTTGGGGGTGGACATGCCCTTTAAAAAAAATTTGCAGATTACACAATCTCAGTGTATATGTACATATAATAAACAGCTCCCATAGATTTGGCTAAACCCTCGTTAATAGCATTAAGCAAGACATGGTTCTAAAGTGGGTTCTTATTATGTGGTGGACCTAGTGCTTTTTTAAAGTCCCAATTGTTTCTTTCTAATAGTATTGTAACATTCAAATTAACCTACCTGATCTGATGGTATCTGAGCGCAGCCTGCTCCAAGCCCTTCACTACGGCCACATCTGAGAACGGGCACAAGCAGAATTGATGGCGGCTGTACATAAATACACACAAAGGGATTCCATAAGAGCTTTTTTATTGCAACAGTTGCTCTGCTTGACATTTTTTTGAGCAACCCTCACTCTTATCATATTAACTACAACGTTATGTCCGAAACTGGGTGGATCATGGATTTCAGGAACTTCAAACGTATTTTGAGGGTTCCAAAAGGTCCGAGGTTATTTCCGTAACCCTCGAAATACCCTTGAACATTCATAACACTTGAAAATATGATCAAAATTCGAAAGTAGTTTCCAATTGCATTTTCAAGGTTAACAAACTTTCGAGGTTATTTTCGAGGGTTACCAAAAATAACCTCCCACACTAACTCTTGAAAATACGTTCCAAACCCTCAATAGAAAGTTTTGGTTTTGGTTCTTCTGGTTTTTCCCGATTCCGTAATCCTAGAAACAGAAGAAACTTCTGAGTTTCAGCCATCTATATAAGTGAGGATCGCTCGAAACACATCAGAGTATACATTAGAGTATCCACAAAACTACAGATTAAAACTACAAACTAAAGAATAAAGTAAAACTTTCACATTTCTTCTATCAGTAGTGAACATTTCTTGCATTCATAAAATTTAAAACAGTTTAACCATTTTGAACTATACTAGTTGAATGAGTAAGATTTTATTATATCATTTGTTTTCTTTTCAGTCATTATCTCGTTCTTCTTTACTGTTAGAAATTGGTGTTTTCTTTTCCTCTCTTTTTACAGACAAGCTCTGTAAATTTTTATGTGATCTTAGATTCAGGCTATTTATAGTTTTGCTTCAATGCTTATTTAATCTTGCTTTCTTTAATGCACTAACACTTTTATTACAACTGCGTGCATTTCTGAAATTCGAATTTTGAAGTCACTGCATAAGGACTCTTTCTGTCATTATAGAATGAAATACTATCCTTTGACATAGTACATCTTTTAAAATGTATAAACATCCAGTTAGACTACTAAAGTGACCAATGATCTTTTAGAATTGCTTGGTGTGTTCCTTGAATTTGGCTACATCAGCAAGACATTTCCCAGAATATGGGTTTATTTATTTTGCATAATTTTTTTTTTTTTTTACTACTATTATTATTTTTGTTTATTTTTCTCTCCAAAGCTTATGCATATGGCTCAGATGTAATTTCCACTAATGCTATACATCCATGGCACAGCATGATCTCATCATTCTAATGATATTCTATTAGGATTAAACTCATAGTTTTTTGATGGCTTCTCCTTGGTATGCGCAAGATGTAGAGTTTTTGAAACATTTCATAGAAACTGCAATAGATCTTAAAAAAGTTGTCTTTCCGGAGTTCCAAGTGAATAAACAATGATATTCCCATACACAACAGATCTTAAAATACTTCTCGAGGATGAACACTGCTCTAGATTGCTGGTAAAGGAAAACACGGCAAAAATAAAAATTGGCTAATGTAGTTATTAGAAATGGCAGAACTTCCTGAAGTTCGTTTCGTATCTGAACTTCCGAACTTCAGTAAATGTTCGGAGTTCGGAATCAAACCCTTTAAGTCATTGGGAGGAAATAGTTCAGATAAAATACAATAAAAATACCAATGGTAATTTACTGTAAATGGCTCTGGCACCTGGCAAACGGTCTGGGGAACACGAAAAATATCACCAAAGGCATTAAAATACTTCTTTTCCGGCAATGTCGAGGGTTACCGAATGCTACATTCGGGGGTTACCGAATTCAAATGCTACATTCAAGGACTATAGAATTTGATTGCTACATTCGAGACTATTGAAATTGAATGCCCCATTCGAGGGTCACCGAATTCGAATGCTACTTTAGGGACTATCAAATTAAATGCTTCATTCGGGGTTACGAGAATTTGAATGCTACATTTATGGACTATCAAATTTGAATGCTACATTAGAGGGTTACCGAATTTAAATGCTACATTCGAGGCTTATCAAAATTGAACATTACATTCCAGAGTTACCGAATGCTTAATTCCAGGGTTATCGAATTCAAGCGCTACATTCAGGATTATCAAATTCAAACTCTATATTCAAGAATTATCAAAAACCGAATATTACATTCGAGGGTACCAAAATCCACCGCTACATTCAGGGATACCGAAGTCCACCGTACATTCGAGGGTTACCGAAATCTACCGCTACATTCATGGGTAATCGAAATCCACGGCTACATTCGAGGGCTACCAAAATCCACCACTACATTTGAGGCTACCGAAATCCACCGCTATATTCGGGGTAATCGAAATCCACGGCTACTTCGAGGGTTACCAAAATCCACCGAAATTGAAGGCTACATTCAAGGGTTACCGAAATATACATTTGAGGGTTATTGATACGAACAATACATTCAAAAGTTACAGAATGTCGGCTACATTTGAGGATTACCGAATTCGAACGTTACATTTGAGGGTTGTGTATTAGAGAATATGGGAAAAGTCCATGAGTTTAGAAAACCCCAACTAGTTTGGATAGAGTTTGGATAGTTCAAGTTCATCAGCACTCGGTTCAGGTTTGGGTCCATCACTAGTAGTTGTCGAGATTTCAAAATCTGTTTCTGAACTGTGTAACTGTATCACTGAAGATAATATGAATATATAACTAAATAGAAGAAGGGGTGGTAAAGTTTGTCAGCATTACATTGTCAAAGAATGCCTATAACCACGTGTACAACATTGCAGTAATCATTTTTTCATAGAATCTTCCTTACCATGATAATAAAAGACATGCTTGTACAGTCTAGTGTGCTGATATTTTGACAGTTTCATCTTTAAATACATAAAGTCTTAACAATCCTTTTCAGCACACAAACTTTTTTTTTAAACATTATGATAACCATTAGGTTTAATTTCATAACAAGTAGAGTACAGACTCTGTTATAATGTGTTCATTTAAAACGTTGACAATTTTGCTGTCTATTTTGTTTTTTATTTTTATTGTTATTCCAGTTCGGACTGTCACATTGGCATTAATAGTTGACACGTATTAGTTTAAATTAATTAAATCCCCAATTGCGGGCCTTCTTCATAATAGGGTATCCCTACAGATACTCAGGAACAATCCAACAAATAGGAAAATGGGTTGGTTCCATTTTTTGATGGAGATGTGTAAAGGAAGTATATTCTGCTCATATTACTAATAGACCTTTAATCCAACATTTTCTGATTTATGATCTGCATCGTCTGGGTGGGAATTGAGAATAATTTGTCCAAGAATTTTAATATTGGATAGTTTGTTTTGCAAAATGCTTTTAATTGGTGACAGCACATCATGAAACAAATGGGCATTCAATTGACAAAAATAATAATAATGATTGGTTCAAACTATTGAGCAATTAACAAAACATATTCTATTCATATAACTGCAGAATAAATTATTTAGAGCAGCATATTTTTTGTCTCTAGGTATAGTTATTATTTATTAATTGCATAGACTTTTTAACTAAAGCTGACCCATCACTGTTCAAACATTTCTTTTTACTAGTTATTTTGAACGCATAAGAGGGTGTTTAAAATTCAATGTAATTATGCTGATTATAAATGATCATTGCGTATACTTTGTAGACATGCTAAAAACAAGATAATTAACAAAATACACCATTATGGATTTTCTATGGATGTTCACTAAATGTCCAAGCGGAAAATTACTTAAATTGAGGTTTCAGTTAATGCTTTGAAGTAAAGTGATTAGGAAAAACCAAGGCCTCGTACACCATGTTAGATATATCTAGTTTGGAGGCATCTAGACAGGTTGAAAAAAGGCATACATGGGAGGTTAAATAAAGACAAACATCTTCTAGTCCAACCCTTTACCCTTCCCATAATGGACGACTAACAGTTCAGAAAAAATTCAGGAAAAAAAACCCAGTCTGTAGATTCCTTCCTGAATTAAAATTGCAATCAGATCCTAGGCAAAAACTATACGTATAATAGCAGTAGCATTCAATATTTTTTGATTGCAGAATCTTATCCAGTCCTCTCTTAAAGGGCATGTACACTGTAATAATAAGTTTTCATTACTCAATAGTTGTGCTTTAAATGTAAGATGGTGTATTTTTTCACCCCTACTATCCTTCCAGACCCTACCTTTGTGCTTCAGTCTTGCTGGCCTTCTTCCTACACTGTAATAACTTTCTTAGCCCTGCCCCCTAAGATTTCCAAATCTCTAAAACCAAGTTGGTCAGAGAATGCCGTGGCCATGTGACGTCATTGCATATGCGCGTGTACATGCCCTTTAAAACTATGCAATGAACCTGCCATAACCACGTCTACTGGTACTGGAAGAACGTTCCACAATTTTACTGTATCAATGTAAAACAACAATTCTAAACTGTTGATTCGCTCCTTACAATGTACGTGCATGCGTGGCTATAGTCAGAGGTAAGACATTTTTACCTACCGTTCTTTAATAAAACTAAAATTGGAATCTGCATTTTACCAGTTGAGAAACCTTTTATAGTCAGTTAGTTTTTCCCTTTATAACTAGATGTCTATTTATATTTTATATTAACTTCCTGGTGTGATAATAAAGGTCATTGTTTGTGTCCTAAAAAAAAACCTTGTGTGAATACATTTTTAATAGATTGTACAAAACATTAGAAAATCTTCAAAAAACCTTAATAATATTCATCTTGGTTTATCAAAAATAGAGATGGCCGAAACTGACGGGATTTGTTCTGTTTTCGGGTTTTTGGATCTTCGGGGAAAAAAAATTGGGACTTCGGAGCTTCGAACGTTTGAGCTATTTCTAAAAAATTCAAAAATAGTCTTGAACGTCAGATAATCCTCAAAATACGATCGGAAACTATTTTCGAGTTTCAACCGTATTTTCGAGTATTATTAATTAATAGCTCAAACGTGCGATAAAAATCGAAAACTCGCTCTGAAGTCCCGAAATCTGAACGATCCGTCCGGTTTTCGGTCAGAACATTCAGATTTTGGATGAAGGGTCTGTGTCGACTCTGCCTCGAGTCAGACCCGGACCCCATATCTAATCAACAATGTGTTTTTTCCCCTGATATGAACTCTATTTGTGTTATTGACAACATACTGTGCTCTCGTAAAGGGTTAACCAGTGACACGGCAATAATAACTGAAAAATATTTCTACATTTTAAATCTTGCTCACTAATGCATGACAAATGCAATATAAAAATGCTAATAAATCACTGTAAGACACAGATACATGATCAACATTATCCAAAGTATTAAGACATAATACAAAATTAATCACAGAGCCAATGAATAATTGCTTAATTAATAAGCCAATTTAACTATGAAGGCACTAGCTAGCGCAATTAATTTTAAAGGCTATTAAAGGGTTAACTCGTATAATTCCAACAATTACCTGAGATAATTCATTATTCCTTAAATGTCCATTGCAAATAATCATTTTTGCTGTGGAAATGTGGCAAAAAAAGTTGGAAGGTGAAACCATTGGGAAGCTTGACATTGATTTGATGATACGATTTGATGATCAAACGTCAATTAGGTGTAATGTCAACCCAGTGTATTTCCAGAATGACTAAGATTTCAGAACTATGAATTCAATAATATACACAGCACAATAACATTTCTTTGGTGCTTTTCTCCCGTGGGACTCAAGAGATTTATAGTTGTAGGCATTTGAAGTAATGTGTGAAATGTTCAAAAATCTATATTTAAAGGGAACTGTGGTCTTCCATTTTGTATGTGCCTTTTGGAGGCAGCCATTGATACACTGATCATCTGGCGCTGCCTTGGTTTAGGTTGGAGCATGCTCACTGCTGTGTTTTCTGCTGGGAAATTCTAATTAACATACCAGAAATGCAAAATCAAATTATAATTCCCCAGAAGTCCCTTTTACCTATTATTCTATAATGAGCAGGGAGTTGTGGGAAAACTCTCCCTAACTCGCTTGACTCCTTGTAAATCTTATTTTTCAAAGCCCAGAAGAATAATAAAAGCTATGTTTACACATAAATACAAATATATATATAGGCAGTGGTATGCAATATTTTGATGGAGTTATAATATATATAAAGATTTTTTGATAGGGCCTGCTCTAAATAACATAAAAAGAATATCCCAGTCCGCAGTAGTGCCATTTAATACTTATCACCAAATATGAGGATCTAAGGTTCACCAGAGCTGAAGGGAGCTTGTTGAGCCTACCCAGCCAGATATATACTAGACCCACAGTCAACTGTTGCAGCCTTTATCCCTAAATACAAGACTACAACTTATAGTATAGCTGTAAGCCAAACTAGGTTGCAATTTAGATCTCTTGCATTTTATAGTGTCTCCCAAACACACCTTTAAATCTGATTGGTCTGATTTAAATCTTGAACTGATTGGATCTTGGGTATTGGACCATCCTACACCCCATCCCTAAATCTGATTGGTCCAATACCCTCGATCCAATCAGATTCATGATTTAAATTAGACCAATCAGATTTTAAAGGTGTGTAGGGAGACACTATAAAATGCAAGAGATCTGAATTGCAGCCTAGTGTTGGATTAGCTGCTGTCTGATAATGTTTGTATTAGGCATAAGGGCTACAAAAGATAGCTGTTAGACTAGTTACACCTGGCTGGGTAAGCTCCATGAGCTACCTTCAGCCCTGGTGAGCCTTAGATTCTCTGTATTCTACTGCCATGTAGTTCTCTATTTATGTTATATTAGAGAAGGGCTAAATAATATTTTTTTCTTATCATTTTTTTAATTATTGGGCCAGAAATCTGATTTTTTCTTTTCTTGACAAATACCTTCTAAAATAGTTCAAATATACAGGAATATTTTATAAAAGCAACAAAATATAGTGCATACCACTGCCTTTATTTATTTTTGGTATTCAGTGTAAACTTATAGCATTTATTCATTCTGGGCTTTACAAAGAGTCAAGCGAGTTAGGGAGAGTTTCCCCACAACTCCCTTGCTCATTATGCAAATAAGGGTAAAGAGACTTCTGGGGAATTATAATTTAATTTTGCATTTCTGGTAGGTTAATTAGAATTTCCCAGCAGTAAGGCGGCGGCCAGATGATCAGGTGATCAATGGCTGCCTCCATAAGGCACATACAAAATGGAAGACCACAGTTCCCCTTTAATTGACTAAGATTTCTGAATTTGTATTTAACATTCTAAACATTTTTTTTTTTTTAAGAAAAAAAAATTCTATTATGTTTTAGGCTATTGGCTTCTTTAATCCCCAACCTCCTTGTCAATAATGTATTAATGCTGGGATTCTCCTGGCTTTGCAGGACACTGGGGAATTGATAAATAAAGACTGTCCAGCATATAGACAGACCATAAAAGCTTAAGGGACAAGTCCACCCTGTAAATAAAATTTATATTCATAACCAGGATCCCCAAAACTATGTTTTGCAATATTTACCCATTCTTCCAATGCTCCAGAACTTACAAAGAACTATTATCAGGGTTATTCAATAAAGTTCTTATCGTTGAAATTGGTGCTAATTTGGCCCAACCTATCACAGTGTAGCACTAACCCCCAAAGGAGCGGCTGAGTTTTGACTTATGGATTCCTCCTGCGCCAGCGGTGACCACCCAGAGGGCTCAGACTTAATAACAGAGGGGTATTATAAAGAGGAAAAAAACAATTTATTGCCATAAAAACAAGTTAGGCTAGTTAAATCAAAAATCTCTCTAGTTAATAAACTGTTTTCAAGAAATATCTTTCAGGCAGGTATATTGTACATTCAACAGTTATAACCGATTGCAACGTAAATAACAAGTCTATAAAACCCATAACAGCTGTAATAGCTGTAACTACTATATACTACTATATATATATAATATATATTCAATCAGTAGGATCCACCGCACACCTCTAAGTCGTTCCTGCCTGGTGCTGGTGTTATGGAGTATGTCTGCAAAACTCCTTCATATATGTACGGTGTGTAAAAACTATTTGCCCCCTTCCTGATTTTCTTATTCTTTTGATGTTGTCACACTTAAATGTTTCTGCTCATCAAAAACCGTTAACTATTAGTCAAAGATAACATAATTGAACACAAAATGCAGTTTTTAAATGATGGATTTTATTATTTAGTGAGAAAAAAACTCCAAAACCTACATGGCCCTGTGTGAAAAAGAAATTGGCCCCCTGAACCTAATAACTGGTTGGGCACCCTTAGCAGCAATAACTGCAATCAGCGTTTGCGATAACTTGCAACGAGTCTTTTACAGCGCTCTGGAGGAATTGTGACCCACTCATCTTTGCAGAATTGTTGTAATTCAGCTTTATTTGAGGGTTTTCTAGCATGAACCGCCTTTTTAAAGGTCAGCACAACATCTCAATAGGATTCAGGTCAGGACTTTGCTAGGCCACTCCAATGTCTTCATTTTGTTTTTCTTCAGCCATTCAGGTGGATTTGCTGGTGTGTTTTGAGTCATGTCCTGCTGCAGCACCCAGATCGCTTCAGCTTGAGTTGACGAACAGATGGCCGGACATTCTCCTTCAGGATTTTTGGTTAGACAGTAGAATTCATGGTTCCATCTATCACAGCAAGCCTTCCAGGTCCTGAAGCAGCAAACAAAAACCCCAGACCATCACACTACCACCACCATATTTTACTGTTGGTTATGATGTTCTTTGTGTGAAATGCAGTGTTACTTCTACGCCAGATGTAACGGGACACGCACCTTCCAAAAAGTTCAACTTTTGTCTCGTCGGTCCACAAGGTATTTTCCCTAAAGCTTGGCAATCATTGAGATGTTTTTTAGCAAAATTGAGACGAGCCTTATGTTCTTTTGCTTAAAAGTGGTTTGCGCCTTGGATATCTGCATGCCGGCCGTTTTTGCCCAGTCTCTTTCTTATGTGGAGTCGTGAACACTGACCTTAATTGAGGGCAGTGGGCTGCAGTTCTTTAGATGTTGTCCTGGGGTCTTTTGTGGCCTCTCGGATGAGTTTTCTCAGTGTCTTGGGGTAATTTTTGGTCGGCCGGCCCACTCCTGGGAAGGTTCATCACTGGTTCCATGTTTTGCCATTTGTGGATAATGGCTCTCACTGTGTGTTCGCTGGAGTCCCAAGCTTTAGAAATGGCTTTATACCTTTACCAGCACTGATAGATCTCAATTAAGTTATTTTTTTAACTTATTTTATAAGGGGGGCAATCACTTTTCACACAGGGCCATTGTTGGAGTTTGAGTTTTTTTTCTCACTAATAATAAAAACCATCATTTAAAACTGCATTTGGTGTTCAATTATGTTATCTTTGACTAATAGTTAACGGTTTTTGATGGAGAAAACATTTAAGTGTGACAAACATGCAAAAGAATAAGAAATCAGGAAGGGGGCAAATAGTTTTACATCACTGTATTACAACCAGCAAAACACCGCACACAGGTCTTAACTGCAGATTCTTTATTAGCACATATGCAAATGCACTACGTTTCGGGATCGCACTCCCTTCGTCAGTACACATATCACATAATGCTACATAGTACACAACCTTTTATACCCTCCCCCACAGGAACTGACTTACAAGCAGTTTCAAATCACACCCCTATCAAGTTACCCTTACCACTTAACCAAGCTCAAAGAACATCAGAGAACAAAACCATATTATCTAGTGGACTATTTACATGGAAAGACATGGAAAAACATGGAAAAACAGACATGTTTAGATACATCACCTAAGAAAATGGAAGAGATCGTAGTCTTTATTTAATCCCTGGGGGCACAAACTATTTAATGGTGTACCCACCCAGACCTCCCTTTTTTTCAATTTTAGACCACGATCTCCCCCCCTACTGGAACTGTACACTCTCTCCAGTACCCTGAATTTTAACTCATATGTCCCATCTCCACAAAGTGTTTAGGGACAGGAACCTCACATCTTTCTTTCTTATACTGGAGCGGTGTGGGAGATCCTAGATTTAATCATCTGGGTGGTCTCCCCAACATAAATCAATCCACACGGGCACCACAACACATATACCACAAACGTGGATTCACATGTGCACAATTCCCGTATCCGGTATTCTTTCTTAGTACCTGGATGTGAAATGTAGGGCCCTTATCTACAAACCTACACTGAGTACAGTGCAGACGGGTAAATCCGGGCTTATGTTTGCAAGGATATGAGCCCATCCGCACCATCCCGTCTGTACATGGCTCTAACCAGGCTGATAATGATATGCTTAGAACAAGTTCGTTAGAAATCCTCAACAAATGTTCCTTGGATGTGATGTTGTTAAACTTGGAATTTATCACTGAGAGGCTGACCGGTAGTAATAAAAGATTTGGAGACTTGAAGCTGAACTTAACTCCAAATACCACAGGAGGAGTTAACCAAGCTAAAGTCCGAGTTGGAAACAGTATGACCCAGTACGAAAAGAAAGGGGGGAGTTTAAGCACTCGGGTGATTACTGAGATTAGTTAGACCCTGTATTGGGGTGATTACTGAGGTCAGTTAGACCCTGTATTGGGGTGATTACTGAGATTAGTTAGACCCTGTATTGAGGTGATTACTGAGGTCAGTTAGACCCTGTATTGGGGTGATTAATGAGATTAGTTAGACCCTGTATTGGGGTGATTACTGAGGTCAGTTAGACCCTGTATTGGGGTGATTTATGAGATTAGTTAGACCCTGTATTGGGGGTGATTACTGAGGTCAGTTAGACCCTGTATTGGGGTGATTAATGAGATTAGTTAGACCCTGTATTGGGGGTGATTACTGAGGTCAGTTAGACCCAGTATCGTGTCCTCTGACAGGTCCCGACAGACCATAGAATACTAAGTCCGTCGGGACCTGTCAGACAACGCAGCGGAGGAGTGAGAGATACGGTAAGTTCCTTCTCATCGTTCCCGGTTCCTGAATGTTTTATTGAAGAACGGGAGGTAAGACACAGCTCATTTACCACCCGTTATTCAATAAAACTGAATTTTAAAATCTTTTTTCACCAGTGGAGATCCCCTTTAAGCCTGTCGCATGGTACCACCTGGCGCAATATTTCTGGTGACTGCACGAGCAACCGATTGGAATTTAATTTTCATCCAGAAGTATTGAGAATTTGATCGGACCTGCCGGTAAACATTAGCCTAGTACCGGTTTATGACTGTCCGTTGGTAATACAGATAGGGTCAAAATCTATTTCACTGGACTGTGTTAATTAGCTGTATACAGCATACTGTTGTAACGTATCAGGCCACTGACACAGGATTCTGGGAGATAATGATGTTGGGATTAGTGCTTTCTATTGACCTTCCATGATAATTAATTTAGCGATGATTACCCTTGCCTTAATTCATGCATTACCTGTACAGTAGTTCTGATATAGAATTGACGGTATTTGTTCTGCTTTGACGATACCATTTTCCATGCATTAATATTTAGATATCTGTATTTGAACTCTCCCTAGAGGTTGCAAGGAAGCAGGGCATTATGGGTGATACGCCATACCTATCATTTTATTCTTTGCTAAATCTTGACTTGCAATAGAATGTTTGATTGGATCACAAAACATTGTCCAGCCTGTTGAGATACTTGAAAATGTCATCACTTAATGGCATATGTTAATAATAATAGACTTAGTCTGCCTTGGTGCTTATTATTAAAGGGCAAATTAAAGGACAACTAAGGGATAAAATCAATTAATGTCAGTGTGTTGTCAAGGCAGCCATAGTCTCAAAATGAGTTTAAAGAAATGTGTAGAAAGTGGTGGCATAAGCTGTTTTTTCTATGTGTAATTGTAGCAAGGTCCTTCCTGGAAAATAAACTGAAAAATGTTTGCAACACAATAATTTCCAAATGTAGCCGTATCGGACGAACGAATGGGCAAACACCGCTGTGAAAATTATCCATTATTTTGAGCCAATTGACCAATACTCAAATGTATTGGTCGCCCCGAAATCTTAGATTGTGTGTACCCACATTAACACATACATCAGATAATTAATGTTTATCTGGAAATGTAATATAAGTGTAGGCTCCTATTAATATTATTTATTTATGCTTCCGGCTGGATCGCTTAATGATGTCAGGGCACTGCAAGGGAGTTTCCTGGGCAGCCCCTCTCTACATAAACCA
Organism: Hymenochirus boettgeri; assembly: GCA_019447015.1. Taxonomy (NCBI): domain Eukaryota; kingdom Metazoa; phylum Chordata; class Amphibia; order Anura; family Pipidae; genus Hymenochirus; species Hymenochirus boettgeri. Next base: position 77,170,291 of record CM033470.1, read on the forward strand.
AACCAGGGGAAGGATAGATAATGACTGTTGGGCCAATCAAACATTGGTAGCTCATATTGGAGAAAGGCTTCTTATTAGTGTCCCCGATCCCTAATGAGCATTAACTTCCTTTAATAAAAGCCTCTGATACAAAAATATTAAACAATATTGAACAGATATAGAACATACACAACTCTATTACAGAGTTTGAATAAATTAGGATTATGGGAAAGGAATATTTTTATTTCAATTGCAATGAAAGGCTCCAATCCAAATAAAGACAAACTAATCCTTTTCTATGGACAATACATCTACCGTATATATATTGCACTACAAGTCTATAGAGTTTCTAATTTTTCCCCCCTAAAATACTGTAATGACTTTATTTCTTTGTTAATTGAATGATTATTGTACATTATTCCGTCAAAGCAGCTTTTGGCATTGAAAACGAATCCCAAGGCCTAATTTAATGAAAGATAGATTAACGTGGAAATCCTCGAAGAAGAAACGTAATTGACAGAAGAACCAACAGAGAACATGTGTATATCCAGTGAAATGGGCGACGCTGGAGATTAGATGTTCCTTATAGACAGAAATGGACTAGAACTCGAACTCGAACCCGAGTTCGAGCCGAACAACTCGAATTCGAACAAATTCGGACACGGATTTTCAATATTTTCGGACTTTCGCTAAATATCGAATGTTCGACCATTCGAGTATCCTCGAGTAAAGTGTCCATTAAAACCTATACGCGAGCATCGAATCCGCAAGTAAAATGTCCATGGTATCTAGGCGCGAACATTGAATCTACAAGTAAAGTGTCCATTAAAACCTATACGCGAGCATCGAATCCGCGAGTAAAAATGTCCATGGTATCTAGGCGCGAACGCGAACATCGAATACACGAGTAAAGTGTCCATTAAAACCTATACGCGAGCATCGAATCCGCGAGTAAAATGTCCATGGTATCTAGGCGCGAACATCGAATCTACGAGTAAAGTGTCCATTAAAACCTATACGCGAGCATCGAATCCGCGAGTAAAATGTCCATGGTATCTAGGCGCGAACATCGAATCTACGAGTAAAGTGTCCATTAAAGCCTATACGCGAACATCGAATCCGCGAGTAAAATGTATATGGTACCTAGGCGCGACGAACTCCAAAATAGCGCGAGTGAGAGTAAAATAGATTTTTCTAATGTCCTGTATATTGTAACATGTTCCCCAGACCATTTCCCAGGTCCCACAGCCATTTACATTAAGTTACCATTGGTGTTTTAATTGTATTTCATTAGAACTTTTCGAACTATTTGACTCCCATTGACTTTAATGGGTCCGTTTTCGAACTTTTGAACTTTCTATATAGTTTGAAAGTTCGAAAACGGACCCATCTCTACTTATAGATATTTAGATTAATATTAGATTTAGATTAATATTCCATATGCCTGCAGAAATATAGAGATATTGAAATGAAGTGTCGGGTAGTTTACCGGGGTCACAAATGTGCCTTAAAGTATATCACTCGAAGGCCAAATTAGTTAGTAAAGAAACTTTACAATATACGGAGAATACAATCTACAAAGTAAGCTTGTATATAGAGCATTCTAAGAGCTCTCACTGCTGGGTCTGAGATGTTATACTAGATGTTACGTAGCCAGGTGTGTCTTTAAACAAATTTTCAATCGTTGATGTAGTTTATATTTAAATTACACCAAATTTGCTGAATAGAAGGACTTTTTTGTTGCCTAAATGTAGAGTCCATAGTACATATACTGGCCTTATCTGGGATTGATTTGTCTTGTAGGCAAAAATCCCAGTCTTTACTAAGCAGATAATTCACAGAATAGCTAATTGTGTTGTAGCAAGGACTTCACATATTTGCACAGTAGTCTTGTAGAAAGCCTCCAGAGATGTTCCTCTTGTAAATAGGGATTCAACAGGTGTCTGTGTACTTAAAATAGCAAATCAATGTATCAGTCTACTGAATCAAAAATGTCTATATAACTATATTATTAATATCTAAATTATTAGTTCTATGGATTATAGTTTAGATATAGTGCCGAATTAACTAAATTAGTTAAAAATATAACCTATCAAAAGGAATGGGACCTAGGTAGGCTAAAGTTGGCCATACACAAGCAGATGTTTCTCCGACCAGATATCTGATCAAGCACAACTGCTTGAAACCTTCCACCTTGAGGCTCCGATCTTTCCGAGATGGGGATTGAAGATGGGGTCGGTGAAAAATGTTCCACTTTCCACTTGGCCCGATCTTCCTTTCTCTCTGATATGCTTGTGAAGGTTCTCATTCATCCAGGTCATGGTATATCTGTTGTATCCAATTACAAGTCCAGTTGATCTAATTGAATACAACAAATATTTCTCTCTGATAAACCGCTCGACATTGCCGATTGGAAAAACAGAAAGCAGATTTCGATATTTTGAGAAATCCGATCAAATATGTCAGATCCCTCAAAATGTCTATCCCGTGTATGGGGGACTTCAGACTAATTTTCCATTAGTCTGCTTTCCATCTTATATAAGACACCCAAGAATCCATCTCACATGATGGCAAATTCCATATGGACCAAGTCAGATCATTCTCTAAGGTCTCACCCATGACATTGAAACCCAATTCTGTTTCTTACATCACATGTAATATTGGAGTTTCAACCATTAAGGGGTCAATAGGCAGCTTGTCACGCTGAGAAATAAATTGTTTGTAGAACAACTGATGGAGACAGTCTGAGATACCAGAAGAGAAACCATCTCTGGTGTTGTCTATACATTCCAATGAATTCTACTGCTAGTTCCTGTGTGTTACTCTTAGGGGCTTATGCAATAAAAGTTACTAATGATAATCTGCAGAAACCAATAAGATTTAGTCTAAATGCAGTAAACCAGTAAAAAGCTATTATCTGATTGGTTACTGCAAATTAATAGCACGGGTTAGCTTTTGCTCCTCTTGTTGCATCAGATCCTGATCCAGCATCTTTGGTAGAGATGAACAAACATGGCAAGTTGGAGCTGAAGTTTTATTGTCACTTTTTTCTTTGTGTGTGTGATTGAATTGGGGGTCTCTTAAACCCACTTTTCGCTACACTTACCTTTACCAAAGGCGGTTCTAACATTACGAACACAAAACAATTGTAACTCTAGAAGCGTCTTTGGTAAAGGTAGTTATGGTGAAAATTGGGTTTGGGGGGCATTTGCATAAGAGGCTAAATTTTCTTTCAGATTGTGGACATGCCCTTTAAAAAAAAAAAAAAAAAAAGAATTATTTCTTGGGGGGTAGGAAACCCAATTCTTACTTCTTACATGTGGGTGAATCAAACTCTATAAATTGTCAATCACAGTGAGCCATTTTCCTTGTCCAATCAGGAGTGTTCAGTATCTGCATTAAATCGCTGAATGAACCTAATATCAAAGGGGGCTAAGAATAACACGAACCAACCTTAGTATCGTACAGGCTAATCTAGACGATCTTAAACAGGAATTTTTATAATAAAGCAGAAATTTGGCATTGTAGCTAGCCACGAGGCGGTTCCAACAGGCCTGTGACAAAGTGATTGATGCCACCATAGCTTGGAGAGGTTTACAAAACATTACCGCCATTTACATCGGACATAATGGGGCATAATTGAAACCTACAGGGGATCCACTGCTACAGCTGTGCTGAGAAAAACAATAAAACGAAGCCTGTAACCGTCTCCTCATTGTAATTTAAAAATAGCAATATTTTAATCTCAGTCCAGATCAGATCTAGTCATCTAATGATATTTCTGTAGAGGTAGAAGTAGAGGTATTTGTATACGGCTGTAAACGTTACATTATCACGATATTATGTTATGTAGCTTTATTTGGAAACGACAGAAAATTAAAAAAAAGGGAACTCCTGAATATGTAAACCGCTTTGCATCTCAGATTTTTGGTTGCACAGTGGAACAATCTCTATATACAATGTACATGGTGAGGTGTTATATGTTAAAGGACAACTGTATGGTCTAAGCTCCGAACAACCTAACTATAGGATCTTATACCATGGGGAAAAGCATTTCTTGCAACCTTGGATTCCCATTAATTAGCCCCTGGGCCACAGGGGGTGGAGCAACAACTGTACATGAAACGTTTCAAATAAATCGGTTAAGGGCATGTCCACCCCCAAAAAATATAATCCCCCCCACTACTGGCCCATTGTGTAGTGTAGTTAATCCTTACTTACATCCCACTCCATCTGGTTCTTCTGCTATCCCCCCCTAAAGTCCAAAAAAACGCCCACCAGGAGTACTGCAGAGTCCATATAGGACTCTGCCTCCTGTCGCCCCTCCGGGAGAAGTTGGCATGCGCACTGCAGCCTTCTCCCCCTCCTCCCTCCCCCTCCCTTCCCTTCCCTCTCCCTCCCGATTTAGATTCTCTCCCCCTAGCGTAAAATCCTTAATATATAATATTCCCCCTGTCCCCCCAGCCCCAACCGCTTTATTTTTATTATCAGAAAGTGCCCCAAACATTACTTACATTACTTACCTTCCCTCTTTCCTCCGCCGCACTGAACTTCCAGCAGCCGCATCCGTGATTGGCTGCCACTCAGCCAATCACAGACGCGACTGCCGGTCCCGCCCCTCTGCTTGCATTTTCTCGCAAGCAGAGGGCCTGGCAGTGCGGCGAGGAAAGAGGGAAGGTAATAAAGTTTGGGGCACTTCTGATAATAAAATATAGCGGTTGGGGCTGGGGGGACAGGGGGAATTAAACACTGCCTGTTTTTCCCAGAATCCCAGGGATACTAAGAAGGGGTGCATGCAGTCCATTAGTGATGGACCCAAACTATTTGAACCCTATCTAAACTAGTTCGGGTTTTCTGAACTCACGGACCTATTTTTGATAATTATCAAATTCTAAAATCGGTAACCCTCGAATGTAGCCTTCGATTTCTGTAACCCTCGAATGTAGCAGTCGATTTCGGAATGTATTGTTTCGTAACCCTCAAATGTATTGTTTGGTAACCCTTGAATGTAGTGGCTTCTTTTGATAAGCCTCGAATGTATCGTTCAACTTCGTGAGCCCTCGAATATAGCATTCGGTTACCCTAACCCTTGAATGCATCGTTCAGTTTTGGTTACCCTCGAATATAGCATTCGGTAACCCTTGAATTGCCCATAACCCTTGAATCTAGCATGCAGAAACCCGATAATTGCCCAATCATGGGGGAAAGAAGTGTTTAAATATGTTTTGGTGATATGTACATGTTCCCCCGACCATTTCCCAGGTCCCTCGAACCTGTTGGCTGCATCTAAGTCATGTCATAATGATTGATCGTATCTATTTGTGTGATTTCCTTCCACAGAATGGACATTTATCTTGGGATTGGCTGGTGTACAGCAATATAATAGGGCCCTGAAGTTCATTAATGATTTGGATAGAATGGTATGCCTGTAATATAATGTAATATGGGGAGTGGTTAGTTTGATATCCGTTACAACGATCCATATGGAACGGTCAGCTGAGGATCTATAGGCACACACTATCATTCATATAATGAATTGGACTCCAGGGTATTCATTAGCTGATTCAATATAAATAGTTCTAACCATACACTGCTGGGTGTTCTCTGGATTGTGTGTGTGTGGCAGGTTGACAGTCGCACATTTCACTTTAAGGGCCTGCAATAGCATTATCTATATTGATCCTTCAAAAACAAGGGTATTGATTTCTTGGGTCTATTTCTATCTTGTGGCTGACATTGTTTAAGGACAAGTGAACACTAGAAAATAATGAAACAAAGGGGCATATTTATAAAGGAACGATGTTAGCGCAAAAAAATTACCGCCGCACATCGCGGCCGCGAAAATAGCGCTATCGCCGTATTTATAACGGTCCCGGACTCGTCTTTCCTGCCCTCTGCGGCGCTCGTTGCGGTCTTTTACGCCCCTTCTCCGGCTTCCTTTCTCGTCTTTTCTCGCAGGATCAAATCCCCCCACAATCCGACTCGGCCTACCCTCCCACCTCCCCTCCGTCGTTCCTCGAAAGAAACGAAGATGCGAAGTTCGGAAGCCCTGCATTGCGCACACAACTGTAAGGTTCCAGAGAACCAAAGACATCAGATATTTCCCGTTCGGGCCATCTCGGATGGGGCGGTCCTCACGGGCTGGGTGGTAATAACGGATCGGAGGCTAGGGGGCTAGGCAGGAAAGGACGGCCGCAGCAGGTGGTCGCGACCACCCGCCGCGCACCCCCTCCCGGCAACCCCTCAAGCCCCCCGCCCGGCCGTCCCGGGGAGGGGACGGGAGGGAGCCGCTGGGGGGGTGGAGGTCCCTCAGCGGGGCCTGAGAAGGGCCTTTTGGGGCTTAGGGGGTCCCGCAGCTCGAAACCGGGACCCCCCCCGGCCCTTACAAGGGCCCTTGCGGCACTGAAAGTGCCTTTGGCGGGGGTCCCGCAGCTGAACCGGGACCCCCAGTGCGGCTCTAAAGAGCCCTTGGGCGCAGTCTCTTTTTCAGTCCCGGCGACACCAGCTCCGCGAGGCCGCGACCCCGAGAGGTCCCCTGCGGCCGCCAGGGGTACCCCCGGGGCGCGGCGACTCAACGAGGCCGATGTTGCCGGCGTCTTGATCCGACGCGACGTCTTCGGGCTGGCGACACCAACCCCACTCAGGTCGCCGATGCCAGGCAGACTCACGGCGGCGCCAGTGAGCCTGCTGGCACCGCCGGGCCAAGTTTGCTCGGGACCAGGAGGATTACGAACGTGGCCGAGTTTACGATTGGTCTGCTGATACACGTGATCGGAGCGGAAGGCTACGGCACTGGCGCTCAGACCCGGAAATACGGGTCCGCGATAGAGGAGCACCGGGCCCTTTTCACGCCAACGATGCAGACCCTGTCGCAGGGGAGGACGCAAGAAAGTCATCAAACCGGAGGGATCCCCTCCCCAAGAGAACCCTGCGCTCGAGACATAAGTAGCAGTATACAACCTTTCGCAGGTCAGTCTTACAGCAGCTGAAACTTCCGTATTGTCCAGAGGGTTAGGGTTTTGTCCCACTACTAGTCTGGACACTTTCAAGCTGGATGTGGACTTATATGCCTTTTTTCGACGGTTGAGACTTAAAACTTTCTTTTCCCAAAAACCAGAAGGGACTGTAGGTGAAATTGAGACTAACATACTTACGCCACGCAATGTGGGATTAACAGTAAAGAGTGGATTTGTACCACCGACTACCTATATAGGAGTAGAAAGTTTTGTGAATAAAGTCAAACATGATGTGTGTTCAGCAATTCGGAAAATTGATTCTTTATCAGTGAATCACAATTTAACTGTATGTGAAAAAATGGCCCTTGAACGGTAGAAACACAGATCCGATATCACAATCAAACCCTCAGATAAAGGGGGTGCGATTGTGATATTGGATACAGAGTATTATGTGAGGGAGATACTCGATCAATTGGCTGACGACAAGGTGTATTGCAAAGTGCAGAAAGATCCCATATGGGACATTAAGAAAGAAATTGATTGTATGCTCACCCAGATAACTAGAGATCGAGTAATCTCAGAGGACCTTAAAAAGGCCCTTTATGTGACTTACCCTATTACTCCAGTCTTGTATACCCTGCCCAAGATACACAAAAATCCCACCCAGCCGCCTGGTAAACCCATAGTGGCGGGCATCGGTTCGGTCTTCGCCCCTATGGCTACCATGCTGGATGGGATTCTTGCTCCCTTGGTACAGGGTACACGAGCCTATTTGAAAGATACCTCCCATGTTCTTGGGAGACTTCGAGATGTGGAAATTGATGATTGGGGGGAGATCATTATGGCTACCATGGACGTGTCATCACTGTACACCTCCATACCACACAGGGATGGGGTTGCTGCCTGCAGCCGCCTTCTCAGTGGGGTGGGAGGGTACAGTGAATGCCAGGTCAAGTTTTTCACTGAATGTTTGAATTTGATTTTACACAGATCATACTTTAAGTTTGATGATTCCTTTTACATACAATTGAGAGGCACGGCGATGGGATCTAATGCCGCTCCGTCATACGCCAATGCCTTTATGGCTTTGCTTGAGGAGGACTTCATCTATGTTTTACCATCCTTCACCAGGCACTGTTTAGCCTGGTGGAGATACATAGATGATGTCTTCCTCTTATGGCGGGGCGACATTGGATCCCTATCACGTTTTCATGAACAGGTGAACAAGCTACACCCTGAGATCAATTTCTCTATGCAGTCTAGTTCCACGGAGATTTGTTTCCTGGATGTGCTTGTAAGAATGGATCGTGGCACTAGTACTGAACTGTATAGCAAGCCTACTGATCGGAATCAGATCCTGTCGTATGGAAGTTTCCATCCTTCCCATGTCAGGAAATCAATCCCGATCAGTCAGTTTAAAAGAGTGAACAGGCGATTGTAGTAGCCTGTTTCTACGCTGAGAGGCAGACACAGCAGATTGTATGACAAACTCGCTAACATCAATACCCCAGGGACGACTACTAGATATATTCCCTACTGAAGAGCCAGTGTAAACAAGCAGATAGGCAATACAAAACCAACGTATACCCCTAATTATGGATCTTTTCGGTAGGAAGTAACCTGATAGAGGAGGCTATCCGTAGAACTGGCATACTTTACATCTTCCTACCCCGAGATCGAAGATTTAAGGCACCACCTCTGATAAATTCCGCAAGGTTACACGATAGGCACAGCCTGTTAAGCTGTACAGACAGGATGGTGCGGATGGGGCTACATTCCTTGGCAACATAAGCCCGGAATTCCCGTCTGCACTGTACTCAGTGTAAGTTTTTGTAGATAAGGCCCTACATTTACACATCCAGGATACTAAGAGAATACCGGATACGGGAATGTGCACATTGAATCCACGTTTGTGGTATATGTGTTGTGGTGCCCGTGTGGATTGATTTTACGTTGGGGAGACCACCCGATGATTAATCTAGGATCTCCCAACACCGCTCCAGTCAAAGAAAGAAAGATGTGAGGTTGCCTGTCCTAAACACTTTGTGGAGATGGGACTAGCGACAATGAGTTAAAATTCAGGGTACTGGAGAGAGTGTCATTTCCAGTAGGGGGGGAGATCGTGGTCTAATTTGAAAAAAAGGGAGGTCTGGTGGTACACCAATTAAATAGTTTGTGCTCCCAGGGATTAAATAAAGACTATGATCTCTTCCATTTTCTTAGGATGTATCTAAACCATGTCTGTTTTTCCATGTTTTCCATGTCTTTCCATGTAAATAGTCCACATAGAATAATATGGGTTTTTGTTCTCTGATGTTCTTTGACATTGGTTAGTGGTAAGGGTTAACTATGATAGGGTGTGATTTGAAACTGCTGTGAAGTCAGTTCCTGTGGGGGAGGGTATAAAAGGTTGTGTAACTTGTAGCATTGTGAATATGTGTACCTGACGAAGGGGAGTGCGATCCCCGAAACTGTGCATTTGCATTGTGCTAATAAAGAATCGGCAGTTAGTACCTGTGTGCGGTTTTTGCTGGTTGTATATACACATATATATATATTATATATATATATATATATATTATATATATATTCCCTCCCTAAGATCCTTTTACCCCTTATCCTTTCCTCTCTGGCCAGGAGGTCACTTATAAAGATGGCCGGCGTTGGGGCCCTTTAGTTGTTTAGGTATGAGCCTCAACTCCCCACATGGGTGTATTTGTAATCCTTAAAGGAATATGTAATAATCCACCTGAGAGGATACACAGTCTACAAGTGTCTAATTAAGAGGATTCCATGCTCCTTAGTAGGCCATGTCTCCCTTCTGGAAAATGTAATGCAGTAAGTCCTCACGACTCTTCCTCCTCAAGTCCCTGTCCCCACAGGGACCTCCAATCTTCACTAATTACTAGCTTTTCTTTTTAGCTGGATGGATCCAAGTTGGTCTCCTCATGCAAGTTGTTTTTTTTTCCCTCTCCTGAGAAGTACACCACCAGTCAAGTCTCTCCTCTATCCCTCTCTCTACAATACCCGCCCCCCTCCAATCCTCCCTTCAGTCTCTCAGGGCAGAGGGGTGTGGCTGTCTGCAGTGGAGAATTACGTAGCTCTGCCACACTACATAATGGTGAATCAACAAGGTAAGACAAAAAATACTGACTATCTGGGCTACAACATGTTAGCTTTCAAATGTTAAATTATATCTGATTGGTTGGGGAAAAATTAACTGTTTGCAAGGTTGATACAAACCTGCACAGCAAGCAAAAGAAGCAGTCAGGACCATGACTGAACATTGCTAACTGGAAGAAGCAGAGAGAAGCCAAGCAGGGTACATGTCTTTGTGAGTAAGATTCAGGGTGGAGATCTTTTCCTTACTGCCCTCTAGGGATGGCTGGTTCGCGGATCCGAACCCGGATCCGCCGCGGATTTATCCCGTCCGCGAACGGCGGATTTTTCCGGATTTTCAGCCATCCGAACTTCTGATTCGCAGATTTTTCACATTTCGAAATTACGAGTTTTACGGAAAACACATATTTTCGAAAATTTTCGAAAATATACATAAAACTCATAATTTCGAAAATTCCCCGAAAAATCGTGAAAATCGTAATTTCGAAAAATTTTCGAAAATACGAAAAATCTCGTTTTTTCAAGGGTATTTTTCATTTCATCGGGTCCGCTCGCGGATTTTTCGAATTTTCCGGATTTTTTCGAAATTCGCGGATCCTCGGCGTACCGGATTTGTGAAGTTCGGACATCTCTACTGCCCCTCTGCATTAAACAATATAACTGATACACTGCGGCTTCATATGGATGCAATTTTGCTTAAAGTGCATTATAACTGAAAATGACTTTGCGTCATTTTAATCTATAATAAATATTTTCGTAGCACTTATTATAAGTAGGTGTGTGTGTGTTGCTGCATGCCTTTAAAGGGAACTGTGGTCTTCCATTTTGTATGTGCCTTATGGAGACAGCCATTGATCACCTGATCATCTGACCGCTGCCTTGGTTTAGGGTTGGAGCATGCTCACTGCTGTCTTTTCTGCTGGAAATTCTAATTAACATACCAGAAATGCAAATCAAATTATAATTCCTAGAAGTCTCTTTTCACTTATTTGCATAATGAGCAAGGGAGTTGTGGGAAAACTCTCCCTAACCTCGCTTGACTCCTGTAAATCTTTATTTTCAAAGCCCAGAATGATAAAAGCTATATGTTTACATGATACTAATATATATATATACTATATTATATATAGCAGTGGTATCAATTTATTTGATTGATTTAAAATTTATAAGGAAGTTGACCGCAGAAAAAAAGAAAAATCAGCTTTCGAGCTCATTAATTAAAAAATGTAAGATATAAAAAGTTTTTTGATAGACTGCTCTAAAATAACATAACTAGAGAATTATCCAGCAGCAGTCACTGCTTTATACTTATTACAAATAATGAGGATCTAGGCCATCAAGCTGAAGGAGCTTGTTTGAGCCTACCAGCCAGTATATACTCACCAAACAGTCACGTTTCACCTTTTGCCTAAATCAAGACTACAACTTATCAGTATAGCTGCTAGCCAAACTAAGCTCAATTTAATCTCTTGCATTTATAGTGTCTCCCAACCCCCTTAAAATCTATTGGTCTGATTAAATCTTGAATCTGATTGGTCTTGGGTATTGGACCAATCCTATACCCACCCCTAATCTGATTGGTCCAACCCTTAATCCAATCAGATTCAAGATTTAAATAAGCCAATCAAATTTTAATGGTGTGTATGGGAGACACTATAAAATGCAGAGAATCCGAATTGCAGATCAGTGTTGTTATTGCTGTACTGATAAGTTGAAGTTAGGCATAAGGGCTACAAAGATAGCTGTTAGACTAGTATATCACTGGCTGGGTAGGCTCCATGAGCTACCTTCAGCCCTGTGAGCCTTAGATTTTCCGTATTTAGTGACAAGTATTAAAACTACACTACTGCCATGTAGTCTCTGTTAATGTTATATGAGAAGGACTAAAAAATATTTTTTTCTTATCGTGTTTTTAATTATTGGGCCAGAAATCTATTTTATTTTTTTCTTGACAAATACCATCTAAAATAGTTCAAATATATACGGCATATTTCTAAAAGCAACATATAGTGATACCACTGCCTTTATTTAGTTTTGGTATGTATGTGTATAACATATAGCGTTTATTCTTCTGGGCTTTACAACGGGGCAAGCGAGTTAGGGAGGTTTTCCCCACAACTCCTCCTTTCTCATTATGCAATAGGGAAAGAGACTTCTGGGGAATATAATTTAATTTTGTCATTTCTGGTATGTTAATTAAATTTCCCAGCAGTAAAGGCGGCGGCAGATGATCAGGTGATCAATGGCTGCCTCCATAAGGCACATACAATGGCAGACCACAGTTCCCCCTTTAAAAAGTACTTTTTTTGCTCAGGCCTTGACACCGACCTGACTATTTCCCACATACAACTGCCAATACTCTAGTATACAGCACACCAACTGTCCCACTATTCCAGCTACCAACAAAGCGCTTACAGAAATGCGAAATTTAAATGTTTTCAGATTGGACTATCCAATGAAATAGGGGGCAGATCAAACCAACATAAAAATAATGATACAGTGATAGTTGGGATGAATACAATGTTCCACTAATGGAATTTAAAAAATTTTTTTTTGCCAGTGTACATACCCTTTAGGTAACCATTTATCCAAATGGCTATAACTATCGGCTTGTAGTTGATTAAGCAAAATATGCAGTATTATAGAATTGAGTACCCAGGTTTTATTATTGTTTTTCTTGTCTTCTGTACAGGTCATTTTTTTCTTCTGTTATTATGTCCGTACATACTTCTGCATAGCAGTCTCCCAGTAAAGGTACATTGTAAAAGCTTTTTTGTGTTTTTATACAGTTTCCGTTGAGCCCTCATGATTCAGTAATGTGACATAGATTGTGGTGGAAAGAGACAGTTAAACAGTGGGATGTGACCTATTTGTTTTAACTGCTTATCTCGTAAAGTAAACGGGCTTTAAATAAGGAGATATTGAGCTAGGCTATTTACATCATTTGGAAACAAACTAATATGGTAGGCATTCCTTGAAAATGGAGAAAGGAAATGCAAGCAAAATATTTTAGCACAAACAGTTTAGAGCCTTTAGAGTAAAGGGTGAAATGAGGACATGCTAGGGAGATCTCAGGTGGGAATATGACCAATGTATGCATTCAAGAACATTTGGATTACATTTACTAGTGCAGACGGTTAGCAATTCATTTGCAAGTCAGATTATCATCACCCCACTGACAAATCATAACACCAACTAAATGTAAATTCAAACAAAGCTTATTGTTTCTTATCTTTGGACGATGTGGTCCTTGATCTAATTCCTTATTTTATTTCTTTCTTACTAACGCACTGATCAATGTAACTAATTAGTATTGATGGTAAATATTGGCTAACGTGCTAGAAAATCTATTAGTTAATTTAAAGCCATCTTATAAATGTCCATCTACTAACCACTTTATTAACATAAAAAGGCATTAGCCCCTGGCAGCATTTACCCCCTATTGCTGGTGCTTTGTGGTTTGTGGCTTTGAGGGCTTTGTGTAATAAACAGATCATTTTTATTTTACTTTCCAAATAAATATGTCTCATTCAGGATAATGGAGTCATTATATTTAAAGGACATAGCTCATACGGTAACTGGCTGTTCTCTGGCTCCTCCTACAATCAGTGCACAAAGGGAATGCACCTAACCTGTATGAGCGGAAAAAAAGCTGGGCACTCCAGTCTTAAGTGCAACACAATTCAACCCTGTGGTTCTTCCTCAGACAAGTAATTTAAATTACATGTCTGAGGAAGGAACCACATGGGTTTTGAAATGTTACAATCAAATTGTGTTTGCACTAAGACTGGAGTGCCCAGCTATGTTTCCTTTTCAGATTGACTGGCTACAGTCGCTGGAGGAACCAGCATAAAGATGGCATAGATCAACTCGTACGCAGTTCGAGCTGAACTGCTCAAGTTTGAATGTACCACCGGACTTCTTGGAACTATCCTGGACTCGGACTTCTCAATATTTCCTGGACTTTCGATGATTTCCAAATGTTCGGATGGTCAACGTTTCGAAGATTCGATAATTATCGAATTTAAAAAAAAAAAGGTGCCCCACATGTCCAAATCAACCAAGGGCAGCTAATTTGAGTATTGCCAGCCCCCTGGGTATAAAAGGCAATTGTGACCAGCGCCATTTTGTCATTTTATTGGGGTGTGTTGTAGTGGAGACCTGACATGTGTAGGAGTTATAAATGTTGTCAAATGGTCAAAATGTTGTCAATATGTTGTCAATTGCAGTGGGTCGGATGTTACTCTAGGTGCTGTTCCTCTCGAAGCGTATCCCCTTCCCCGCTTTCCCTTGCATGAAGCTACTCTGAGGGAAGAGCCACATGGGGTATGGGGTCTGTCCGTGGGGCCAGCCTGCCTGGCTCCGCAATAATGTTGTCAGACTGCGTGGGTCTACTGTTTACTCAATTGTGCTGTTCCTACAAAGCGTATCCCCTACCCGCTTTACCTTGCACGAAGCATACTCTGACAAGAAAGCCAATGGGGTATGGTCGTCCCTGTGAGGCCAGGCCTGCCTGGCTCTGCAATAATGTTGTCAACTGCAGTGGGTCTACTGTTACTCATGGTGCTTTTCCTACAAGTATCCCCTCCCTGCTTTCCTTGTTCCAAGCATCTCTGAGGGAAGAAGCCAACTGGGGTGTGGGGTCTTCCTGAAGCCAAGCCTGCCTGGCTCCACAATCATGTTTGTTCAGACTGCATGGGTCTACGGTTACTCAATTGTGCTGTTCCTACACAGCGTATCCCTTCCCCGCTTTCCCTTGCACGAAAGCATCTCTGAGGGAGAGAAGCCAATGGTGTGTGAGTAAAGCCTAAATAATTATGTTTGTATCTTTGTAAAGATAAAAACACGAGCGATTTGTTGGTTCAACTTGTTTACTAAAGGCACCAGTTACTTTTTTGTGCAATTATCATATAACTCCATAATAAAAGTAATACAAAAGAAGAACCAATATATCCTAACCATAATAATAACAATATTTTATACATAAAATTAAAAAAAAAAACATTTGCGCTTTAAGTGCTTAATGTCTCTTTCTAGGACATCATGCGCCTCTCCATGCGCCTCATCCTTTGTGCCTTTCATCCACCGGCGCTGTGCATCTGTGTCTGGGCTGGTGGTGGTGGTGGAGGGAGGGGAAATTGCAGGCCTAATCTGGGGCCCTGGTGGGGGTGTTGCCAGTCCTGCAGGGGTATCCACCCCTTTTCAGCCCTCACTGGCCAGAAACAGATCCCTCATCTGCAACTTAATATATACAAAAGTAAATAATAATCAAAATATAAAAAATATTTAATATAAAAAAAAATTTAATGTACATATTGTAAATATTTTTTTGTGTGCACTTGTCCTTTAAACTACATTACTACCTTACATTTACTAACACAATTTAAAAAATATACGTTGAGTCATTATGGAAAAAGCTCTCAAAGGGTTTTGTATATATGTCACAATCATTGTAATATTTTACTTGTGTCTCTTCCAATTATAAACTAACATTTATCGCTGTATGCCCTGGCATAGGCCGGTCCTGCCGCTTGAGGCTGACCACCCCTCTTTTGTTGAGAGGTGGTCAGATCGCTCTGAAACTCGCGTCCGCAGTTTCTTCTGCAGGTGGCGTCAATATGCCCCGTTTGCGCGCTTTTAAGTTGGGGGTCCCAACCGAATCCGGTCGTAACCCCGCTTGGTGAGATATGCCCAACCACTAGCTTGCTGCCATCCATGTGTGGCCATGTGTCCTGCAGGCAATCTAATAGTAGAATAACCACACCCACTTTCGAGGCCTGATTTAGAAGTCCTTACATTGCATATAGAAAGCATAGGAGAGGGGATTATATCAAATGATGAAAAAATCGAATTGTGGGTAAAATGTCATATAACATACGCGAGTAAAAATCGAATCCGTGCGTAAAATGTCCGTTAAACCGATATGCGAGCATCGATCCTTGTAAGAATTTCCTTTAAAAACCTATACGCGGCATCGAATCCACGAGTCAAAATGTCATTAATCGCTCAAATGTTCAAATGCAAGACGCAAAAGTAGCGTGTCGTGCACGTAAATCGATTTATCAAAGTCCTGGATATTTAACGTGTTTCCCCAGACCCATTTCCCAGGTCGCACAGCCCATTTACATTAAGAGGAACTGTGGGTCTTGTCTCTCATTTTGCATGTGTTCCCTTATTTGGAGGCAGATGCCACGTTGACGCACCTGAATACCACGCCACCCCACTGCTCTGACCGCCACCTTGTTCAGGGTTGGACATGCTCAACTCGCTGTCTTTACTGCTGATGAAATTCTAATAACTACGAATTTTCTAATTCTAGAAATGCAAATGATAATGTTTTTTATTATCATTTTTTTTAATTATTGGGGACAGCTTTTTTTTTTTCTTTTGGCAAAACTTCTAAAATGTCAAATATTACAGGCATATTTTATAAAAGCAATCACATATATTGCATATCACTGCCTATATATATATTTCTATTTATGTTTAACATATCAGCTTTTATTCATTCTGGGCTTTGAAAAATAAGATTTATAGAGTCAAGTGAGTTCGGGAGAGTTTTCCCCCACAACTCCCTTGCTCATTATCAATAAGGGAAAAGAGACTTCTTTCTGGGAAATTATAAGTTGATTTTGCTTTCTATATGTTAATTAGAATTTTCCCCGCAGAAGACCAGCAGTGAGCATGCTCCAACCCTAAACCAGGCCTCCATAAGGCACATACAAATGGAAGACACAGTAGGTTGGAGCATGCTCACTGCTGTTTTCCTGCTGGGAAATTCTAATTAACATACCATAGAATGCAAAATCAATTATAATTCCCCAGATCTCTTTTCCTTATTCGCATAATGAGCAGGAGTTTGTGTGTGGAAACTCTCCCTAACTCGCTTGACTTCTTGTAATCTTATTTTTCAACCAGAATGAATAAAAGTCTATTGTTTACACCATGAATCTAAATATAATTAGGCAGTGGTACTGCAATATCTTTGATTGATTGTAAATATATTAAGGAATTTGACCTTAAAAAAATAAATCGGTTTTCTAGTACATTTTTAATTAAAAAAAGTAAGATATAAAGATTTTGTGATAGAGCCTGCTCTAAAATACACTAAATAGAGAATTAGTCCAGCAGTAAGCGCTGTTTTAATTTAATTTTGTATTATCAAAATGAGGTCTAAGGCTCACTGGAGCTGAAGGAGCTCATTGAGCCCTACCCAGCCAGATATATACCTGGACCCAACAGCCAACTGTTGTAGCCTTATGTCCTAAATTTCAAGACTACAACTTTCAGTATAGTTGCTAGCCAAACTAAAACTGGCAATTGCGATCTCTCTTGCATTTTATATGTCTACCCAAACCACTCAAAATCTGATTGTCTGATTTAATCTTGAATCTTGATTGGACCTTGGGTATTGGACCAATCCTATACCCCACCCCCTACTATTGGTCCCAATAACACCTCGATCCAATCAGATTCAAGATTAAATTAGACCAATCAGATTTTAAAGGTGTGTATGGGAGACACTATCAAATGCAAGAGATCTGAAATTGCAGCCTAGTGGTTTGGATTAGCTCTGTACTTGATCATTGTAGTTAGGCATAAGGCTGCAAAGATATAGCTGTTGATTAGTAAACCCTGGCTGTGTAGGCTCCATGTGCTACCTCAGCCCTGGTGAGTCTTAATTCTCTGTATTTGGTGACAAGTGTTAAAACACGCTACTGCCAATTAGTTCTCTTTTATGTTAGTTTAAGAGGGCTAAAAATATTTTTTTCTTATTTTTTAATTATTGGGCAGCAAATCTAGTTTTTTTTTTTCTTGACAAAAAATACCTCTTAATAGTTCAATATATAGCATATTTTTATAAAAAAAGCAATCAATATAGTCATACCACTGCCTTTCTTAGTTTTGGTATTCAGGTGTAAACATATACTCGTTTATTCATTCTTGGCTTGAAAAATAGAATTTACAAGGATCAAGCGAGTTGGAGAGAGTTTTTCCCCAAAACTCCCTTGCGCTTATGCAAATAAGTTAAAGAGCTTCGTCTGAGGATTATAATTTAATTTTGCTTCTGGTATTGACTTAATTCCAGCAGTAAGGCAGGCGGCCAGATGATCAGTGGATCAATGGCTTCCTCCATAGGGCACTACCAAATATGAAGCCACAGTTCCCCTTTAAGTAATTGGGCCAGAAATCTGTTTTTGTTATTTTCTTGTCAAAAACTTAGCAAATAGTTCAATATATACATATATATTTATAAAAGCAATTAAATATATTGCATACACTAGCTATATTTATTTTTTTGGTTATTCATGGTGACACCTCATAGCTTTTATTCTTCTTGCCTTTTGGAAAAATAAGAGTCAACGTCAGTTAGGAGAGTTTTCCCCCACAGCTCATTAAGCAAATAAGCGGAAAAGTCTTCTGGGGATATATTTGATTTTTGCATTATTGGTATGTTAATTAGAATTTCTCAGCAGTAAAGACTACAGTGAGCAGTGGCTCCCAAACCCTAAACAAGGCGGCGGCCAGATGATAGGTGATCATGGCTGCCTCCATAAGGCACATACAAAATGGAAGACCACAGGTCCCCTTTAATTACTATTGATATTTTATTTGGTATCCATTCAAAACGTTTTTGAACTATTGCCTCCCATTACTTTAATTGGACCTGTTTTCGACTTTCGAAAAGGCAGAACTGACTTCATAAGTTCGGCATCTCTACCCCAGCATTTGATATTTGGCATTTCGTGGGTTGCGTCTGCAGGATCCTCATTACCATAATTGTAGTACCTGTATACAGGTTTGGTTCTTTACACTCTGCTTCGCTCTGGCGCGGAAGTAATTCAATCAATTATGTAAGAAAGCCCAAGAACATCATAAGTCTGTCTGAGCTTTTATTGAGGTATCTGTCACAATATGGTCTTTACTCCAGTGTACCAGTATCATGTGACCTGACACTCATCCTTAGTCCTGACAGGTGAGTCTATGTTATGAGTGGAAAGTAGGATGAACTAAAGCTTTAGCCCTAATCTGGTTTGGGTCAAAACTATCGCATAATTTTTACCATCTTGGTTTTGCATTGAAGTTTCACTGCTTCATGGCAGAACAGACCCTGCCAGGGTTTGTGTATCCTAAAGGGTTATGAACTCCCATAATACACTTCCAAGCAGACATTACGCTAGTTTCCTCTTGTTTCTCTCCTCTCTTTCCCCCTTCCAAATATAGGCGCTGTAGTGCTAACAGGGCGTTGCATCGGAGATGGCTGAGGGAATAGACAAGCAGCCAGCAGAACACAGAGAATGTACTGTAAGTAGTGAACACCGGTTGACTAATTATTTAGGATAAGAGTCATAAATCCGATTTATTTAAAAAGGTACATTTAAACAGACCCTTTTATTGGGAGGGCAGACTGGGAAAGGAGCCAGAAAGATTACCGTTAACAATTATTGTATCGTGTCTTATAGTGTTGAGAGAAACTTTTGCCATCAGTCTTTCAATAGTATGTGCATTCCAGGTCCAGAGGATGGGAATTTTGTCATGTGCTTTAGCATCATAAACGAGGCAGCAACTTCCCGGTCACTTAGCTTGCAGCTATCTTGAACGCTGATCAATACAATAGAGGTGGGAGGAGGGTGTCCATTGCTATTTATCATTCTCAGTTTAACATATGCAATTGCAGATGTTCGTTTACAAATGCATGTTTAGCACATTTCATTTGGATAGTAAAAACAAAGTGCTCCATACAGATAGTTAGAGAATAACTGACAGCTCTCTATTGCATGGTACAGTACCTTATCCTGTTTGAGTACCCCCTGCCAACACCATCCCGAGCTTGACTTTCCAAATTTGAGAAAAAAATAACATGTCAATTACTCAACACAAACCCCACTTGCCATCTTGGTTCCTGCGGACCTGGTAAATTGGCTGAGTTTTCTGTTTTCTGACTTTCGTACAGAATTGCTTGTAATATGTAAGTAAGGGAAAAATAAAAGTCAACCTTTCAATTTCAAAGGTTATCTACCAGTTTTCCTAAACTGTAATTGCTGTCACACCGTACTGGGAATATATAACCAGCATCTTTTCTCTTTAGAACATACATATCTCTAGTGAGAATAAAATGCATGCTGGCAGTCTAATGACATGCCGTCAATGTGAAACAGATAAACATGTGGAACAGATCAAACAAAATAATCTTTTTCTACATCAGATCATTAGTTAAAGCCCAAAATATAAACAAGCCTAAATGGATTTTAGAATTGCCAACTAGTCAAGAGCTGTAGCTGTTCATTGCAACTAGCAGCGTGGTATAGAAATTACACGAATCTGGGTTACTGGGATTTATTAATTTCCTTCCTAGTGGCGAATAATGGTTTTCTGAAACCTTTGTCTGCTGTGGTAATGGAAAGGTCAGAAGGTAATTACTGATAACCTTGGCAAAAAGTACTAAGCATGTGCAACTATGGAGCCAAGCTATATGGCCTATTTTGAAATTAGTGCAAACCCACAGGTTGCGTAGTTTTGGCAGTAATCTTGTGCTGCCGTGCTATTTCCAAACATTTTGGGAATACACGCTGATACCTATGTAAAGTCATGGGTTAGTTATGTGCCATCTGGGGCGATATATTACTAAAAAAGTTCGGTCCTGAGGGATCCTCCATGATGCTAGTAAGTCTCGCAATGAGACATAAAGCACCAGGATCTCGGTCAGGTAAGATGGAACTTTCTTAGTAGCTCTACAATTGGCCCGTATGTATCTATGGTCCATAACCGAACCAGCTAAAATAGCTCTCATCTACATGTCAAATAACTTATATCAAGCAAAGATGACATTCAACCAATAGGCAGTTCACATAATGTTTGTTTTGACGGATTCCACAGAATGACTGTTGTCAGTCTTGGCATGCTTTTGTAGATCACTGGGCAATGATAGGAAGAAATAATGTACGTAGCTTGTCGTATAAACTACTAAAAAAAATCTTCATTTCTTGTTAGGATTTACATTTTGACAATTTGACAACATTATATAACTCCTACATGTCAGGTCTCCCACTAAACACACCCCAATACACTGACAAAATGGCGCTGGTCACAATTGCCTTTTATACCCAGGGGCTGGCAATACTCAAATTAGCTGCCTTTGGTTGATTTGGACATGTGGGCACCTTTTTTTTTTTAAATTCTATAATTTATCGAATCTTCGAACGTTGACCATCCGAACATTGGAAATCATCGAAAGTCCAGGAAATATTGAAAGTCCGAGTCCAGGATAGTTCAAGAAGTCCGGGTACATTCAAACTTGAGCAGTTCAGCTGAACTGCGTACGAGTTGATTTCTATGCCATCTTTAATGCTGGTTCCTCCAGCGACGTAGCCAGTCAATATCTGAAAAGGAAAACGCTGGGCACTCCAGTCTAAGTGCAACACAATTTATTGTAACATTCAAACACCATGTGGTTCCTTCCTCAGACATGTAATTTAAATTACTTGTCTGAGGAAGAACCACACGGTTGAATTGTGTTGCACTTAAGACTGGAGTGCCCAGCTTTGTCCTTTCTCATACAGGTCTAGGTGCATTCCCTTTGTGCACTGATTGTAGGAGGAGCCAGAGAACAGCCAGTTACCGTATGAGCTGTAATGTCCTTTTAAATATAATGACTCCATTATCCTGAATGAGACATATTTATCTTTGGAAAGTAAAATAAAAATGATCTGTTTATTACACAAAGCCCTCAAGCCACAAACCACAAAGCACCAGCAATAGGGGGTAAATGCTGCCAGTGGGCTAATGCCTTTTTATGTTATATAAGTGGTTAGTAGTTGGACATTTATTAAATGGCTTTAAATTAACTAATAGATTTTCTAGCACTTAGCCAATATTTACCATCAATGACTAATTAGTTACATTGATCAGTGCGTTAGTAGAAGAAATAAAATAAGGGAAATTAGAATCAGGACACATCGTCCAAAGTATAGAAACAAAAGCTTTGTTTGTAATCTTTACATTTAGTATGGTGTTTATGATTGTCACGTGGGGTGATGATAATCTGACTTGCAAATGAAAATTGCTAACCCGTCTGCACTAGTAAATGTAATCCAAATGTTTATGAATCAGTACATTGGTCATATTCCCACCTGAGATCTCCCTAGCATGTCCTCATTTCACCCTTTACTCTAAAAGGCTCTTAAATGTGTGCTAAAATATTTTGCTTGCATTTCCTTTCTCCATTTTACAAGGAATGCCTACCATATTAGTTTGTTTCCAAATGATGTAAATAGCTAGCTCAATTATCTCCTTATTTAAAGCCCGTTTACTTTACAGATAAAGCAGTTAAAACAAATGGTCACCATCCCACTGTTTTAACTGTCTCTTTCCACCACAATCTTATGTCACATTACTGAATCATGAGGGCCTCAACGGGAAACTGTAAAAAACCAAAAACTTTTACAATGTACCTTTACTGGGAGACTGCTATGCAGAAGTATGGTAGGACATAATAACAGAAGGAAAACTGACCTGTACAGAAGACAGAAAAACAATAATAAACCTGGTACTCAATTCTATAATACTGCATATTTTGCTTAACATACTACAAGCTTAGTTATTAGCCTTTGATAAATGGTTCCTTCAAAGGGATGTACACTGGTCAAAAAAAATTTTTTAAATTCCATAGTGAGAATTGTTTCATCCCAACTATCACTGTATCATTATTTTTATGTTGGTGATCTGCCCCCTATTTCATTGGATGATCCAATCTGAAACATCTTACATTTCAGCATTTCTGTAAGCAGTTTTGTTGTAGCTGAATAGTGTGCAGTTGGTGTGCTGTTACTATAGTATTGGCAGTTGTATGTGGGAAAATAGTCAGGTCGGTGTCAGAGCCTGAGCAAAAAAAGTACTTTATTAAAGGGGAACTGTGGTCTTCCATTTTGTATGTGCCTTATGGAGGCAGCCATTGATCACCTGATCATCTGGCCGCCGCCTTTACTGCTGGGAAATTTAATTAACATACCAGAAATGCAAAATTAAATTATATTCCCCAGAAGTCTCTTTCCTATTGGCATAATGAGAAAGGGAGTTGTGGGGAAACCTCCCTAACTCGCTTGACCCGTGTAAAGCCCAGAATGAATAAACGCTATAGTTTACACATAACATACCAAAACTAAATAAAGGCAGTGGTATGCACTATATTTGTGCTTTTAGAAATATGCCTGTATATATTTGAACTATTTTAGATGGTATTTGTCAAGAAAAAAATAAATCAGATTTCTGGCCCAATAATTAAAAACACGATAAGAAAAAAATATTTTTTAGTCCTTCTCTATATAACTAACAGAAGACTACATGGCAGTAGTGTAGTTTTAATACTTGTCACTAAATACGGAAAATCTAAGGCTCACAGGGCTGAAGGTAGCTCATGGAGCCTACCCAGCCAGTGTATATACTAGTCTAAACATCTTTTGTAGCCCTTATGCCTAACTTCAACTATCATACAGTACAGCAATAATCAACACTAGTCTGCAATTCGGATTCTCTTGCATTTTATAGTGTTCTCCCATACACACACTTTAAAATTTGATTGGTTATTAAATCTTGAATCTGATTGGATTAAGGGTATTGACCAATCAGATTTAGGGGTGGGGTATAGGATTGGTCCAATACCCAAGATCCAATCAGATTCAAGATTTAAATCAGACCAATCAGATTTTAAGGGTGTGTTGGGAGACACTATAAAATGCAAGAGATTTAAATTGAGCTTAGTTGGCTTAGCAGCTATACTGATGAAGTTGTAGTCTTGTTTAGGCAAAAGGTTAAACGTTGACTGTTGTCGAGTATATATGCTGGCTGGTAGGCTCAACAGCTCCCTTCAGCTTGATGAGCCTAGATCCTCATTATTTGTAATAAGTTAAAGCAGTGCCTGCTGCTGGATAATTCTCTATTATGTTATTTTAGAGCAGGTCTATCAAAAAACTCTTTATATCTTACATTTTTTAATTAATGAGCTCGAAAGCTGATTTTTTCTTTTTTTCTGGTCAACTTCCTTATAAATTTTTAAATCAATCAAATAAATTGCATACCACTGCCTATAATATAATATATATATATATATATTGTATCATGTGTAAACATATAGCTTTTATTCATTCTGGGCTTTGAAAAATAAAGATTTACAGGGAGTCAAGCGAGGTTAGGGAGAGTTTTCCCACAACTCCCTGCTCATGTATGCAAATAAGTGAAAAGAGACTTCTAGGATTATTAATTTGATTTTGCATTTCTGGTATGTTAATTAGAATTTCCACAGAAAAGCACAGCAGTGAGCATGCTCCAACCCTAAACCAAGGCAGCGGTCAGATGATCAGGTGATCAATGGCTGTCTCAAGGCACATACAAAATGGAAGACCACAGTTCCCCTTTAAAGGCATGCAGCACACACACACACCTACTTATAATAGGCTACTTAAATTATTTATTATAGATTAAAATGACGCAAAGTCATTTTTCAGTATAATGCACTTTAAGCAAAATTGCATCCATATGAAGCCGCAGTGTATCAGTTATATTGTTTATGAAGGGGAGTAAGATGTCCGAAACTTCACCAAAAATCCGGTCGCTCGAGGATCCGCGAATTTTCGAAAAAATCCGAAAATTCGAAAAATCCGCGAGCGGACCCGATGAAATGAAAATACCCTTGAAAATAACGAGATTTTTCGTATTTTCGAAAATTTTCGAAATTACGAGTTTTCACATACGTTTTTCGGGAATTTTCGAAATTATGAGTTTTATGTATTTTCGAAAATTTTCGAAAATATGTGTTTTCCCGTAAAACTCGTAATTTCGAAATGTGAAAAACTACTGCGAATCAGAAGTTCGGATGGCTGAAAACTCCGGAAAAATCCGCCGTTCGCGGACGGGATACAATCCGCGGCGGATACCGGGTTCGATCCGCGAACCAGCCATCCTAGAGGGCAGTAAGAAAAGATCTCCACCCTGAATCTTACTCACAAAGACATGTACCCTGCTTGGCTTCTCTCTGCTTCTTCCAGTTAGCAATGTTCAGTCATGGTCTGACTGCTTCTTTTGCTGCTGTGCAGGTTTGTATAACACTTGCAACAGTTAATTTTTCCCCAACCAATCAGATATAATTTAAACATTTGAAAGCTAACATGTTGTAGCCCAGATAGTCAGTATTTTTTGTTCTTACCTTGTTGATTCACCATTATGTAGTGTGGCAGAGCTACAGTAATTCCCACTAGCAACAGCCACACCCCTCTGCCCTGAGAGACTGAAGGGAGGATTGGAGGGGGGCGGGTATTGTAGAGAGAGGGATGAGGAGAGACTTGACTGGCTGGTGTTTTACTCAGGAGAGGAAAAAAAAACAACTTGCATGAGGAGACCAACTTGGATCCATCCAGCTAAAAAGAAAAGCTGAGTAATTAGTGAAGATTGGAGTCCCTAGTCGGACAGGGGACGGCTTGAGGAGGAAGAGTCGTGAGTGACTTACTGCATTACATTTTCCAGAAGGGAGACATGGCCTACCTAAGGAGCATGGAATCCTCTAATTAGACACTTGTAGACTGTTATCCTCTCAGGTGGATTATTACATATTCCTTTTAAGGATTACAAATACACCCATGTGGGAGTTGAGCGCTCATACCTAAACAACTAAAGGGCCCCAACGCCGGCCATCTTTATAGTGACACTCCTGGCCAGAGAGGAAGGATAAGGGGTAAAAGGATCTTAGGGAGGGATATATATATATATATATATATATATATATATATAATATATATATATGTGTATATACAACCAGCAAACACCGCACACAGGTCTAACTGCAGATTCTTTATTAGCACATATGCAAATGCACTACGTTTCGGGGATCCACTCCCCTTCGTCAGGTACACATATCACAAATGCACATAGTACACACAACTTTTATATACCCTCCCCCACAGGAACTGACTTCACAGCAGTTTCAAATCACACACCCTATCATAGTTAACCTTACCACTTAACCAATGCCTCAAAGAACATCAGAGAACAAAAACCATATTATCTATGTGGACTATTTACAGGAAAGACATGGAAAACATGGAAAAACAGACATGGTTTAGATACATCACCTAGAAATGGAAGATATCATAGTCTTTATTTAATCCCTGGGAGCACAACTATTTAATTGGTGTACCCACCAGACCTCCCTTTTTTTCAAATTTAGACCACGATCTCCCCCCCTACTGGAACTGTACACTCTCATCCGTACCCGATTATTTTAACTCATTGTCGCTATGTCCCATCTCCACAAAGTGTTTAGGACAGGCAACCTCACATCTTTCTTTCTTATACTGGAGCGGTGTTGGGAGATCCTAGATTTAATCATCTGGGTGGTCTCCCCAACGTAAATCAATCCACACGGGCACCACAAACACATATACCACAAACGTGGATTCACTGTGCCAATTCCCGTATCCGGTATTCTTTCTTAGTACCTGGATGGTAAATGTAGGGCCCTATCTAACAAACTTACACTGAGTACAGTGCAGACGGGACATTCCGGGCTTATGTTTGCCAAGGAATGTAGCCCCATCCGCACCATCCTTCTGTACATGGCTTTAAACAGGCTGTTGCCTATCGTGTAACCCTTGCGAATTTATCAGAGGTGGTGCCTTAAATTCTTCGATCTCGGGGTAGGAACGATGTAAAGTATGCCAGTTCTACGGATAGACCTCCTCTATCAGGTTACTCCTACCGAAAAGTCCATAATTAGGGGTATACGTTTGGTTTGTGTATTGCCGTCTTGCTTTGTTTTACACTGGCCTCATTAGGGATATATTAAGTAGTCCCCCGCCGGGGTTTGAATGTTACGCGAGAGGCAGACACAGCAGATGTATGACAAACTCGCTAAACATCAATACCCCAGGCGACTACTAGATATATCCCTAATGAAGGCCAGTGTAAAACAAAGCAAGATAGGCAATACACAAACCAAACGTATACCCCTAATTATGGACTTTTCGGTAGGAAGTAACCTGATAGAGGAGGCTATCCGTAAGAACTGGCATACTTTACATCGTTCCTACCCCGAGATCGAAGAATTTAAGGCACCACCTCTGATAAATTACGCAAGGGTTACACGATAGGCAACAGCCTGGTTAAAGCCATGTACAGACAGGATGGTGCGGATGGGGCTACATTCCTTGGCAAACATAAGCCCGGAATGTACCCGTCTGCACTGTACTCAGTGTAAGTTTGTAGATAAGGGCCCTACATTTACACATCCAGGTACTAAGAAAGTTTTTGTTTTTTTTTTTTTTTATTACATAGGTTCTTTAAGGATTACAAATACTCCCAGTTTGGGGTTGAGGCTATACCTAAACACTAAAGGGCCCCAACGCCGGACTTTATAAGTGACCTCCTGGCCAGAGAGAAGGATAGGGTACAAAGGATCTTAGGGAGGGAGGGACTATATATACTTAGTATTATATGTATATTACAACCAGCAAACACCGCACCCAGGTCTTAATGCAGATTCGTTTATTAGTCACATATGCAAAGAACTACGTTTGGGTCAAATCCTTCGTCAGGTACACATATTCAAATAATATACAAGTACACAACTTTTCTACCCTCCCCCCCAGGAAGACTGTCACAGCGTGTCAATCACACCCTATCCTAGAGTTAACCCTTACCACTTAACCAATGCTCAAAGAAACATAGAGAACAAAAACAATATTATCTATTGGGGGATCTTTACATGGAAAGACATGAAAAAAACTGGAAAAACAGACATGGTTTATAGATGACATCACCTAAGAACAATGGAAGAGATCATAGTCTGTTATTTAACCCTGGGGGCACCCAAAACTATAATTGTGTTACCCACCACGATCTCCCCCCCTACTGGAAACTGTACACTGCTCGCCAGTTACCTGATTTTAACTCATTGTGCTAGGTCCCATCTTTAGTCAGGTACACATATCACAAATGCTACATAGTACACAACCTTTTATACCCTCCCCCACAGGAACTGACTTCACAGCAGTTTCAAATCACACCCCTATCATAGTTAACCTTACCACTTAACCAATGCTCAAAGAAAATCAGAGAACAAAAACCATATTATCTAGTGGACTATTTACATGGAAAGACATGGAAAAACATGGAAAAACAGACATGGTTTAGATACATCACTAAGAAAATGAAGAGATCATAGTCTTATTTAATCCTGGGGGCACAAACTATTTAATTGGTTCGATTACCCACCACGATCTCCCCCCCTACTGGAACGTACACTCTCTCAGTACCCTGAATTTTAACTCATTTGTGCTAGTCCATCTCCACAAAGTGTTAGGGACAGGCAACCTCACACTTTCTTTCTTATACTGGAGCGGTGTTGGGAGATCCTAGATTAATCATCTGGGTGGTCTCCCCAACGTAAAATCAATCCACACGGGCACCACAACACATATACCACAAACGTGGATTCACATGTGCACAATTCCCGTATCCGGTATTCTTTTTAGTACCTGGATGTGTAAATGTAGGGCCCTTATCTACAAACCTACACTGAGTACAGTGCAGACGGGGACATTCCGGGCTTATGGTTGCCAAGGAATGTAGCCCCATCCGCACCATCCCGTCTGTACATGGCTTAACAGGCTGTTGCCTATCGTGTAACCCTTGCGTAATTATCAGAGGTGGTGCCTTAAATTCTTCGATCTCGGGGTAGGAACGATGTAAAGTATGCCAGTTCTTACGGATAGCCTCCTCATCAGGTTACTTCCTACCGAAAAGTCCATATATTAGGGGTATACGTTTGGTTTGTGTATTGCCTATTTGCTTTGTTTTACACTGGCCTTCATTAGGGATATATCTAGTAGTCGCCTGGGGTATTGATGTTTAGCGAGTTTGTCATACATCTGCTGTGTCTGCCTCTCGCGTACAACAGGGCTACTTACAATCCTGTTCACTCTTTTAAACTGACTGATCGGGATTGATTTCCTGAATGGGAAGGATGGAAACTTGCCATACGACAGGATCTGATTCCGATCAGTAGGCTTGCTATACAGTTAGTACTAGTGCCATGATCCATTCTTACAAGCACACCAGGAAACAAATCTCCGTGGAACTAGACTGCATAGAGAAATTGATCTCAGGGTGTAGCTTGTTCACCTGTTCATGAAAACGTGATAGGGATCCAATGTCGCCCCGCCATAAGAGGAGACATCATTATGTATCCCAGTGCTAAACGAATATAATTTAATTTTGCATTTCTGGTATGTTAATTAGAATTCCCAGCGTAAAGGCGGCGGCCAGATGATCAGGTGATCAATGGCTGCCTCCATAAGGCACATACAAAATGGAAGACACCAGTTCCCCTTTAATAAAGTACTTTTTTTGCTCAGGCTCTGACCACCGACCTGACTATTTTCCCACATACAAACTGCCAATACTATAGTATACAGCACACCAACTGTCAAACTATTCCAGCTACAACAAAAAGCTGTACAGAAATGCTGAAATGTAAGATGTTTCAGATTGGATATCCAATGAAATAGGGGGCAGATCAAACAACATAAAAATAATGATACAGTGATAGTTGGGATGAAAACAATTCCACTAATGGAATTTAAAAAATTTTTTTTGGCAGTGTACATCCCTTTAAGGTAACCATTTTATCAGAAAGGCTAATAACTAATGCTTGTAGTATGATTAAGCAAAAAATATGCAGTATTATAGAATGTGAGTACCCAGGTTTATTATTGTTTTCTGGTCTTCTGTACAGGTCAGTTTTCCTTCTGTTATTATGTCCGTACTACTTCTGCATAGCAGTTCTCCCAGTAAGGTACATTGTAAAAGTTTTTGGGTTTTTTAACAGTTTCCCGTTGAGGCCCTCATGATTCAGTAATGGGACCATAAAGATTGTGGTGGAAAGAGACAGTTAAAAGTGGGAGGGTGACCTATTTGTTTTAACTGCTTATCTGTAAAGTAAACGGGCTAAATAAGGAGATTATGAGCTAGGCTATTTACATCATTTGGAACAAACTAATATGGGAGGCATTCCTTGAAAATGGAGAGAAAGGAAATGCAAGCAAAATATTTTAGCACAATTTAAGAGCCTTTAAGAGTAAAGGTGGAAAGTGAGAGACATGCTAGGAGGAGATTTCAGGTGGGAATATGACCAATGTAACTGCATTCATAGAACATTTGGATACATTTACTAGTGCAGACGGTGTAGCAATTCATTTGTCAAGTCAGATTATCATCACCCCATGAACAAATCATAAACACCAGACCTAATGTAAAGATTACAAACAAAAGCTTATGTTTCTATACTTTGGACGATGTGTCCTGATCTAATTCCTATTTTATTTTCTTCTACTAACCACTGATCAATGTAACTAATAGTATTGATGGTAAATATTGGCTAAAGTGCTAGAAAATCATTAGTTAATTTAAAGCCATATTAAATGTCCATCATACTTAACCACTTATTAAACATAAAAAGGCAATTAGCCCACTGGCAGCATTACCCCCTATGTGCTGGTGCTTTGTGGTTTGTGGCTTGGAGGGCTTTTGTGGTAATAAACAGATCATTTTTATTTACTTCCAAAAGATAAATATGTCTCATTCAGGAATATGGGAGCATTATATTAAAAGGACATTAACTCATACGGTATAACTGGCTGTTCTCTGGCTCCTCCTACAATCAGTGCACAAAGGGAATGCACCTAGTGACCTGTATGAGAAAAGGAACAAAAGCTGGGCACTCAGTCTAAGTGGCAAACACAATTTCAACCCGTGTGGTTCTTCCTCAGACAGTATTTAAATACATGTCTGAGGAAGGGAACCACATTGGTGTTGAAATGTACAAATAAAATTGTGTTGCACTTAGACTGGAGTGCCCAGCTTGTCCTTTTCAGATATTGACTGGCTACAGTCGCTGGAGGAACCAGCATAAAGATGGCATAGAAATCAACTCGTACGCAAGTCGAGCTTGAACTGCTCAAGTTTGAATGTACCCGGACTCTTGAACTATCATGGACTCGGACTTTCAAATTTCCTGGACTTCGATGATTTCCAAATGTTCGGATGGTCAACGTTTTCGAAGATTCGATAAATTATGAATTTAAAAAAAAAAAGGTGCCACATGTCCAAATCAACAAAGGCAGCTAATTGAGTATTGCCAGCCCCCGGGTATAAAAGGCAATTGTGACCAGCGCCATTTTGTCAGTGTAATTGGGGTGTGTTTGTGGAGACCTGACAGTGTAGGAATGTATAATAATGTTGTCAAATTGTCAAAATGTGTTAGACTAGTATACACCTGGCTGGGTAGGCTCCATGAGCTACCTTCAGCCCTGGTGAGCCTTAGATTTTCCGTATTTAGTGACAAGTATTAAAACTACACTACTGCCATGTAGTTCTCTGTTAATGTTATATTAGAGAAGGACTAAAAAATATTTTTTTCTTATCGTGTTTTTAATTATTGGGCCAGAAATCTGATTTTATTTTTTCTTGACAAATACCATCTAAAATAGTTCAAATATATACAGGCATATTTTCTAAAAGCAACAAATATAGTGCATACCACTGCCTTTATTTAGTTTTGGTATGTATGTGTAAACATATAGCGTTTATTCATTCTGGGCTTTACAAGGAGTCAAGCGAGTTAGGGCGAGTTTTCCCCACAACTCCCTTTCTCATTATGCAAATAAGGGAAAAGAGACTTCTGGGGAATTATAATTTAATTTTGCATTTCTGGTATGTTAATTAGAATTTCCCAGCAGTAAAGGCGGCGGCCAGATGATCAGGTGATCAATGGCTGCCTCCATAAGGCACATACAAAATGGAAGACCACAGTTCCCCTTTAATAAAGTACTTTTTTTGCTCAGGCTCTGACCACCGACCTGACTATTTTCCCACATACAAACTGCCAATACACCACGCTCTATTCGAGGTAATCGAAATCCAACGGCTACTCAGGGTTACCAAAATCCACAGAAATTGACATGGCTACATCACAGGGTACCGAAAATATACATTTTAGGGTTATGATATCGAACAATACATCAAAAGTTACAGAATGTCGGCTACATTGAGGATTACCGAATTCGAACGATACATGTTGAGGGTTGTGTATTAGGAATATGGAAAAAGAGTCCATAGAGTTTAGGAAAACCCAACTAGTTTGGATAGGTTGGATAGTTCAAAGTTCATCAGCACTTTCCGGAGGTTCAGGTTTGGGTTCCCATCACTAGTAGTTGTCGAGATTCAAAAATCTGTTTCACTGAACGTGTACTGTACACTGAACGAATATGGAATATATAACTAAATAGAAAGACGGGGTGGTAAAGTTGTCAGCATTCATTTGTCAAAAGAATGCCTATAACCAGTGTACAGACATTGCAGTAGATCCATTGTTTCATAGAAGTCTTCCTTACCATGGATATAAAAGACAGTGCTGTACAGGTCTAGTGTGCTGGTATTGACGTGGTTCATCTTAAATACAATAAAGTCTAACAATCCTTTTCAGCACACAACTTTTTTTAAACCATTATGATAACGCTTAGGTTAATTGTCATAAACAAGTAGAGTACAGACTCTGTATTAAGTGTTTACATTTAAAACGTTGGACAATTTTGCTGTCTATTTGTTTTTTATTTTTATTGTTAGTCAGTTCGGGGACTGTCACATTTGGTCCATAAAGTTGACACTAATTAGAGTTAATATTAAATCCCCGAAGTTGCGGGCTTCTTCTAATAGGGTATCACCACAGTACTCAGGAACATCCAACAAAAGGAAAAGGGTTGTTCCATTTGTTTGCATGATGTATAGTGTAAAGGAAGTGTATAGACTCATAAATATACTAATAGAACCTTTAATCCAATCATTTCTTGATTATACTGATCTATGCATCGGTCTGGGGTGGCGAATTGAGAATAATTTGTCACAGAATTATAATATATGATAGTTTTGTTTGCAAATGCTTTTAATTGGTGACAGCACATCAAATGAAACAAGGCATTCAATGTGACAAAAATAATAATAATGATCGTTCAAAACTATTGAAGCCAATTCAAACAAAAATATCTAATTCATATAAACTGCAGAATAAATTATTTACAGCAGCATTATTTTTGTTCTAGGTATAGTTATTATTATTAATTGATAGACTTTAACTAAAGCTGACCCATCACTGTTCAAACATTTCTTTTTACTAGTTATTTTGAACGCATAAGAGGTGTGTTAAAAACTTCAATGTTAATTATGTGAGTTTATAAATGTCATTGCGTTACTTTGTGACATGATCTAAAAACAAGATATTAAAAAAAGACACCAATTATGGATTTTCTAGGGATGTTCACGAAATGTCCAAGGATGGAAAATTACTAAAAATTGAGGTTTAGTTAAATGGCTTGAAGTAAAGTGATTAGGAAAAACCAAGGCCCGTACACCATGTTAGATATATCTTTTGGAGGCATCTTAGACGGTGAAAAAAGGCATACATGGGAGGTATAAATAAAGACAAACAGTCTCTAGTCCACCCTCTTACCCTTTCCCATAATGGACGACTTAACAGTTCAGAAAAATAATTCAGGAAAAAAAACACAGTAGTGATGTCAGCTTCCTGAATTAAAAATGCAATCAGAATCCTAGGCAAAAAAAAAACTATACGTTATAATAGTACAGAGCATTCATATTTTTTGATGCAGAATCTATCCAGTCCTCTCTTAAGGGCATGTATCACTGTAATAATAAGTTTTCATATCAAGTTAGTGCTTGTTAAATGTAAAGATGGGTATTTTTCACCCCTACTATCCTTCCAGGACCCTACCTTTGTGCTTCAGTCTGCGTGGCCTTCTCCATACACTGTAATAACTTTCTTAGCCCTGCCCCCCTAAGATTTCCAAAATCTCAAAACCAAGTTGGTCAGAGAAGCGTGGCCATGTTGACCGTCATTGCATGCGCGTGTTACATGCCTTAAAACTTGCCAATGAACCTGCCAGAACCACGTCTAATGGTACTGGAAGAACGTTCCACAATTTTACTGTACTAAAGGTAAAACAAACAAATTCTAATAACCTTTGTGATTCGCTCACCTACAAGTGTACGTGCATGCCGTGGCTATAGTCAGGAGGTAAGACATTTTTTAACTACCGGTTCTTTAATAAAACTAAAAATTGGAATCTGCATTTACCAGTTGAGAAACCTTTTATATGGTCAGTTAGTTTTCCCTTTTATAACTAGATGTCTATAATTATATTAACTCTGTTGATATAAAACTGTTCCTGAGAAAACCTGTGTGATAATTTTTAATAGTGTACAATAACATTTGAGCCTAAAAAAAAAAATTGGAAAAAATTTTTTTTTTTTTTTAATGTTTACAAAAATAGAATTTCGCAAAAAAAACCTTAAGAATATTCATCTTGGTTTATCAAAAATAGAGATGGCCGAAACTGACGGGATTTGTTCTGTTTTCGGGTGTTTTTGGATTTCGGGGAAAAAAAATTGGACTTCGGAGCATGGAACGTTGGAGCTATGTGCTAAAAAATTTTAAGAAATAGTCCTTGAACGGCAGATAATCCTCAAAAATAAGATCGGAACATATTGTCGGTTTCAAACCGTATTTTCGAGTATTATTAATTAATTAGCTCAAAACGTGCGATAAAAATACGAAAACTCGCTCTAGTCCGAAATCTGAACGATCCGTCCGGTTTTCGGTCAGAACATTCAGATTTGACTGACAGGGTCTGTGCGGACTCTGCCCCCTTTACTCGAGTCAGACCCGGACCCCATATCTAATCAACAATGTGTTTTTTCCACCCTGATATGGAACTCTATTTGTGTTATTGAAACTACTGTGCTCTCGTAAAGGGTTAACCAGTGACACGGCAATTAATAACTGAAAAAATATTCTACATTTTTAAATCGTGCTCAAACTAATGGCATGACAAAATGCAATAGTAAAACTGCTAATAATCATGTAAGGGACACAGATACATGACAAACATTATCCAAAGTATGTACAGGACATAATACAAAATTAATCACAGACCAATGATAATAATTGCTAATTAATAAGCCAATTTAACTAGAAGGCACATACGATAGCGCAATAATTTTAAAGGCTTATAAAGAGGTTGTAACTCGTACATATTCCAACAATACGACCTGAGATAATTCATTATTCCTTAAATGGTCCATTGCAAATAATCATTTTGACTGTGGGAAAGTGGCAAAACAAAGTTGGAAAGGTGAACATTGGGACAGCTTGACATGGATTTGATGATACGATTTGATGATCAAACGTCAAATTAGGTGTAATCGTCAACCCCAGTGTATTTGCAGAATGACTAAGATTTCAGAACTATGAATTCAATAATATACACAGCACAATAACATTTCTTTGGCTGCTGTTCTCCCGGGGACTCAAGAGATTTATAGTTGTAGGCATTTGAAGTAATGTGTGAAAGTTCAAAAAATCTAATTTAAAGGGGAACTGGGGTCTTCCATTTTATGTGCACTTTTGGAGGCAGCCATTGATCACTGATCATCTGAGACGCTGCCTTGGTTTAGGGGGGAGCTGCTCACTGCTGTGTTTATGCTGGGAAAGTATTAATAACATACCAGAATGCAAAAATCAAATTATAATCCCCAGCAAGTCCCTTTACCTTTCATTGCTATAATGAGAAGGGGAGGTGGGAAAACTCTCACCTAACCGCTTGTCCTTGTAAATCTGATTTTCAAAGCCACAGGAATAAAAATAAAAGCTATGTTTACACCATAACTACTAAATATATATATAGCGTGGTATTGCAAATTATATTTGATTGGAGTTATAATTATTATATAAAGATTTTTGTAGGGCCTGCCTTAAATAAACATAAAAAGAAATATCACCAGTTCCAGCAGTAGTTGCCATTTAATACTTATCACCAAATACATGAGGATTTAAGGTTCACCAGAGCTGAAGGGAGCTTGTTGAGACTACCCAGCCGAGATATATGACTAGACCAAGTCAACTGGCAGCCTTTATCCTAAATACAAACTACAACTGATACAGGATAGCTGCTAAGCCAAAACTAGGTTGCAATTGAGATCTCTTGCCAATTTATAGTGTCTCCAACAAACACACCTTTAAAATCTGATTTCTTTTTTTGGTCTGATTTAAATCTTGAAACCTGATTGGTCTTGGGTATGGACCAATCTAAACCCCATCCCTAAATCTGATTGGTCCAGTACCATCGATCCAATACAGATCATGATTAAAATTAGACCAATCAGGATTTTAAAGGTGTGTATGGGAGACACTATAAAATGCAAGAGATCTGAATTTGCAGCTAGTGTTGATTAGTGCTGTTGATAAGTTGTTGTAGTAGGCATAATGGGCTACAAAAGATAGCGTAGACTGAGTCATACACCTGGCTGGGTAAGCTCCAGAGCTACCTTCAGCCACTGGTGAGCCTTAGATTCTCGTGTTCTACTGCATTGTTAGTGTCTATTTATGTTATATTAGAGAAGGGCTAAATAATATTATTTTTATTATCTCTTTAATTATTGGGACCAGAGAACTGATTTGTTTCTTTTCTTGGACGAAATACCTTCTAAAATAGTTCAAGTATATACAGGGATATTTTAAAAAGCAACAAAATATAGTGGCATACCACTGCCTTATTATTTTTTTGGGGTATTCAGTGTAAACTTATTAGCACTTAATTCATTTGGGCTTACATAGGAGCAAGCGAGTAGGGAGAGCCTTTCCCCACAACTCTTGCTCATCTGCAAATAGGTAAGAGACTCTGGGGAATTAAATTATTTGCATGTCTGGTAGTTAATTAGAATTTCCAGCAGTTAAAGGCGGCGGCCAAGATGATAAGGGGATCAATGGCTGGCCTCCATAAGGCACATACAAAATGAGAAGACCACAGTTCCCCTCTTAAGTTGACTCAAGATTTCGAATTTGTGTATAACATTCTAAACATTTTTTTTTTTTAAGAAAAAATAAATTCTATTATGTTTGAGCGCTATGGGCTTCTAAATCCCAAACCGCTTGTCAATTAAGATTAATGCTTGGGATTCTCCTGGCTTTGCAGGACCTGGGGAATGATAAATAATAAGGACTGTGCAGCAATGATAGACAGAGCATAAAAGCTAAGGACAAAGTCCAACACTGGAAATAAAAATTTATTCATAACCAGGACACCCAAAAACTATTGTTTTGCAATAGTTTACCCTTCTTCCAATTGTCTCCAGAACTACAAAGAACTATATAGGGTTATGTCAATAAAGTTCTAGCGTTGAAAGTGCTAATTGGCACCAACTATCACAGTGTAGCACTAACCCCCAAAGGAGCGGCTGAGTTGTGATTATGGATTCCTCCTGCGCCAGCGGGACCACCCCGAAGGGATCGCTTAATAACAGAGGGGTATGTATAAAGAGGAAAAAAAAACAATTTATTGCCATAAAAAACAAGTTAGGCTAGTTAACAAAAATCGCTCTCTATTAATAAACTGTTTTCAAAGAAAATTCTTTCAGGCAGGTATATTGTACATTAAACAGATTAACCGATTGCAACTTAAATAACAAGCTATAAAAACCCTATCAACAGTGATGTAAAGCTGTAAACTACTAAACTACTATATATACTTAATATATATTCAATTCAGTAGGATCACCGCACACCTTAATGTCGTTCCTGCATGTGCTGGTGTATGGAGTCATGTCTGCAAAAACTCTTATATATGTACAGTGGTTGTAAAAACTATTTGCCCCCTTCCTGGATTTCTTATTCCTTTTGAGTTGTCACACTTAAATGTTTCTGCCATCAAAAACCGTTAACAAATATAGCAAAGATAACATAATTGAAAACAAAATGCAGTTGTAAATGATGGATTTATGTATTTAGTGAGAAAAAAAAACACTCCAAAAACCTACATGGCCCTGTGTGAAAAAGAATTGCCCCTGAACTAATTAACTGGTGGGCAACCTTTAGCAGCAATAACTGCAATCAAGCGTTTGGATAACTTTCAACGAGTCTTTTACAGCGCTCTGGAGGAATTGGACCCATCATCTTTGCAGAATTGTGTTGTAATTCAGCTTTATTTGAGGTTTTTCTAGCATTGAAACGCCTTTTTAAGGTCAGTGCCACAAACATCTCAAATAGGATTAGGTCCAGGCTTTGACTAGGCCACTCCAATGTCTCATTTTGTTTTTCTTCAGCATTCAGAGGGGGATTGCGTGGTGTGTGAGTCATGTCCTGCTGCAGACCCTCAAGATCGCTTCAGCTGAGTTGACGAAAAGATGGCCGGACCATTCTCCTTTCAGGATTTTTGGTTAGACAAGTAGGAATTCATGGTTCCATCTATCACAGCAGGCTTCCAGGTCTCTGATACAGCACAAAAAAACCACCAGACCATCACACTACCACCACATATTTTACTGTTGGTATGCATGTTCTTTGCTTGAAATGCAGTGTTACTTCTACGCCAGATGTAACGGGGACCGCACCTTCCAAAAAGTTAACTGTTTTTCGTCGGTCCACAAGGATTCCACTAAAGATCTTGGCAATCATTGAGATGTTTTTTTAGCAAAATGAGACGGCCCTTAATGTTCTTTTGCTTAAAAAGGGGTTTGCGCCTGGATAATCTGCCCCATGCCGGCCAGTTTTTGCCCAGTCTCTATTCTTCTGGTGGATCGTGAACACTGACCTTAATTTAGGGAGGACGATGGGCATGCAGTTCTTAGATGTGTATGCCTGGAGGTCTTTTGGCCTCCGATGGATGAGTTTTTCAGTGACTCTTGGGGTAATTTTTGGTCGGCACGGCCACTCCTGGGAAGGTCTCAATCACGTTCCAGGTGTTTGCCATTTGTGGATACATGGCTCTCAACTGTGGGTTCGTGGAGTTCGCCAGAAGCTTTAGAAATGGCTTTAAACCTTACCAGCATGATAGATCTCAATTAAGTTATTTTTAACTTATTTTATATAAGGGTGGCAATTCACATTGTTCAACGGGCCATTAGGTTTGGTGAGTTTTTTTTCTCATAATAATAAAAACCATCAAATTTTTAAAACGTGCATTTGTGTGCAATTATGTTATCTTGGACTAAATAGTTAACGGTGTTTGATGAGAAGAAAACATTTAAGTGTGACAAACATGCAAAAGAATAAGAATCAGAGGAAGGGGGCAAATAGTTTTACACATCAGGTGATTGACAACCAGCAAAACACCGCAACACAGGTCTGTAACGCAGATTCTTATTAGGCACATATGCAAATGCACTAGTTTCGGAGGATGCAATCCCGTTCGTCAGGTAACATATCCCATAATGCTACATAGTACACAACCTTTTATTACCCTCCCCCACAGGAAACTGACTTAACAGCGAGTTTCAAATCACACCCCTATCATAGTTAACCTTACCACTTAACAATGCCCTCAAAAATTCAGAGAACAAAAAAACCATATTATTATGTGGACTATTACCATGGAAAGACATGGAAAAACAAATGGAAAAAACAGACATGTTAGATAAATCACCTAAGAAAATGAAGAGACGTAGTCTTTATTTAATCATGGGGGCAAAACTATTTAATTGGTTGTACCACAAGACCTCCCTTTTTTCAATTTTGACCACGATCTCCCCCCTCTGGAACTGTACCCACTCTCTCCAGTCTACCTGAATTTTAACTCATATCGTCCATCTCCACAAAGTGTTTAGGGACAGGACAACCTCACATCTTTCTTTCTTATAACTGGAGCGGGGTGGGAGATCCCTAGATTTAATCATCTGGGTGGTCTCCCAACATAATCATCCACCGGGCACCACACACAATACCACAAACTGGGATTCACATGTGCACATCCCGTATCACGGTATTCTGTTCTAGTACCTGGACTGTGTAAATGTAGGGCCCCTATCTACAAACCTACACGAGTACAGGCAGAACGAGGGGTAACATCCGGGCTTATGTTTGCCAAAGGATATGGACCCATCGCACCATCCCGTCTGTACTGGCTCTAACCAGGCGCATAAGATATGCTTAAGAACAAGTTCGTAGAAATCCTCAACAATGTTCCTTGGAGTGATGTTGTTAAACTTGGAATTATATCACTTGAGAGGCTGGACCTGGTAGTAATAAAAGATTTGGAGATGTGAAGCTGAACTTAACTCCAAATACCACAGGAGGAGTTGTAACCAAGCTAAAGTCGAGTTGGAACACGTATGACCCATTACAAAAGAAAGGGGAGGAGTTAAGCACTCGAAGTTTGCTCGGGACAGGAGGATTACGAAACGTGCCAGTTTAGATTGGTCTTTTGCTGGGATTTTTACCACGTGATCGGAGCGGAGGGCTACGCCTGGCGCTCAGACCCGGAAAAAAAAACACAAAAAAAAACTTACGGTGTCGCGAGAGAGGAGCCACGGGCCCTTTTCACGCCAACGATGCAGGTGACCATGTCGCAGGGGAGGACGCAAGAAAGTCATCAAAACGGAGGAGTCCTCCCCAGAGCAACCCTGCGCTCGAGACATAAGTAGCAGTATAAACCTTTCGGCAGGTCAGTCTTACAGCAGCTGACATCCGATCTGTCCGAGGGGTTAGGTTTTGTCCCCCACTATAGTTGGACACTTTCAAGCTGGAGTGGGACTTATATGCCTTTTTTTCGACGGTTTGAGACTTAAAACTTCTTTTCACAAAAACCAGAAGGGGACTGTATGGGTGAATGAATTGAGACAACATACTTACGCCACGCAATGTGGGATTAACAGTGAAGAGGATTGTACCACGACTACCTATAATAGCGAGTAGAAAGTTTTGTGAATAAAAGTCAAACATGATGTGTTCAGCAATTCGGAAAATTGGATTCTTTGATCAGTGAATCACAATTTAACTTGTCTGTGAAAAAAGGCCCTTGACACGTGATAGAAAAACACAGATCCCGATATCACAATCAAACCCTCAGATAAAGGGGGTGCGATTGTGTAGGGAACAGAGTTATGTTTTTGGGGAGGGAGGATATCGATCAATGGCTGCCGACGAAGGTGTATTGCAAAGTGCAGAAAGATCCCATATGGGACATAAGAAAGAAATGATGTATGCTTCACCCAGATAACTAGAGATCCGAGTAATCTAGAGGACCTTAAAAGGCCCTTTATGTGGATTACACTATTACCAGTCTTGTATACCCTGCACCAAGATACACAACATCCACCAGCCGCCTGGTAAACCCATAGTGGCGGGCCGGTTGGTCATTCGCCCCTATGGATACCATGCGGATGGGATTCTTGGCTCCCTTGGTACAGGGTACAGAGCCCTATTTGAAGAACATCCCATGTTCTGGGAGACTTCGAGATGTGGAAATTGAGGATGGGGGGGATCATAGGCTACCATGGACGTGTCTATCACTGTACACCTCCATACCACACAGGGATGGGTTGCTGCCTGCAGCGCCTTCTCCAGTGGGGTGGGAGGGTACAGTGAATGCCAGGTAAGTTTTTCACTGATGTTTGAATTTGATTTTACACAGATCATTACTTTAAGTTGATGCTTTCTTTACATACAATTGAGAGCCGCGATGGGATCAATGCCGCTCCGTCATACGCCAATGCCTTTATGGCTTTGCGTGAGGAGGACTTCATCTATGTTTTACATCCTTCACCAGGCACTGTTTAGCTGGTGGGAGATACAAGATGATGTCTTCCTCTTTGGCGGGGCGACATGGATCCCTATCACGTTTTCATGAACAGGTGAACAAGCTACACCCTGAGATCAATTTCTTATGCAGTTAGTTCCACGGAGATTGTTTCCTGGATGGTGCTTGTAAGAATGGATCATGGCACTAGTACTGAATGTATAGCAAAGCCTACTGATCGGAATCAGATCCTGTCGTATGGAAGTTCCATCCTTCCCATGTAGGAAATCAATCCCGATCAGTCAGTTTAAAAGAGTGAACAGGATTGTAAGTAGCCTGTTCTACGCGAGAGGCAGACACAGCAGATGTATGACAAACTCGCTAAACATCAATACCCAGGCGACTACTAATATATCCCTAATGAAGGCCAGTTGTTAAAACAAAGCAAGATAGGCAATACACAAACCAAACGTTACCCCTATATGGACTTTTCGGTAGGAAGTAACCTGATAGAGGAGGTATCCGTGAAGAAATGGCATACTTTACATGCGTTCCTACCCCGAGATCGAAGAATTAAGCACCACCTCTGATAAATTACGCAAGGGTACACGATAGGCAACAGCCTGGTAAAGCCATGTACAGACAGGATGGTGCGGATGGGGCTACATTCCTTGGCAAACATAAGCCCGGAATGTACCCGTCTGCACTGTACTCAGTGTAAGTTTGTAGATAGGGCCTACATTTACACATCCAGGTTACTAAGAAAGAAGACCGGATACGGGAATTGTGCACAGGTGAATCCAGTTTTGTGGTATATGTGTTGTGGTGCCCGTGTGGATTGTTTACGTTGGGGAGACCACCCAGATGATTAAATCTAGGATCTCCCAACACCGCTCCAGTATAAGAAAGAAAGAGTGAGGTTGCCTGTCCCAAACACTTGTGGAGATGGGACATAGCGACAATGAGTTAAATTCAGGGTACGGGAGAGAGTGTACAGTTCCAGTAGGGGGGGAGATCGGGGTCTAAATTATGAAAAAAAGGGAGGTCTGGTGGGTACACCAATTTAAATAGTTGTGCTCCAGGGATTAATAAAGACTATGAGCCTTCCATTTTCTAGGTGGATGTATCTAAACCATGTCTGTTTTTCCAGTTTTTCCAGGTCTTTCCATGTAAATAGTCCACATAGAATATATGGTTTTTGTTCTCTGATGTTCTTTGGCATTGGTAAGTTGGTAAGGGTTTTAACTATGATAGGGGTGTGATTTGAAATGCTGTGAAGTCAGTCCTGTGGGGGAGGGTACAAAAGGTGGGTCTATGTAGAGCATATGTGATATTGTGTACCTGACGAAGGGGGAGTGCGATCCCAGAAACGTAGTGCATTTGCATATGTGCTAATAAAGAATCTGCAGTTAAGACCTGTGTGCGGTGTTTTGCTGGTTGTATATACACATATATTTATATATAATATTTATAGAGATATATAAATATTATATAGTCCCTCCCTAGAATCCTTTTACCCCTTATCCTTCCATCCTGGCCAGGGGTCACTTATAAAGATGGCCGGCGTTGGGGCCTTTAGTTGTTAGGTATGACGCTCAAACTCCCAAATGGGTGTATTTGTAATCCTAAAAGGAATATGTAAATAATCCACCTGAGAGGATAACAGTCTACAAGTGTCTAATTAAGAGGATTCCATGCTCCTTAGGTAGGCCATTGTATCCTTCTGGAAAATGTAATGCAGTAAGCAATCATCACGACTCTTCCTCCTCAAGTCCCTGTCCTCAGGGAAGGACTCCAATCTTCACTAAGTTACTAGTTTTCTTGTTAGTGATGGATCCAAGTTTGGTCTCATGCAAGTTGTTTTTTTTCCTCTCCTGAGAAGTAACACCAGCCAGTCAAGTCTCTCCTCATCCCTCTCTCTACAATACCCGCCCCCTCCAATCCTCCCTCAGTCTCTCAGGGCAGAAGGGGTGTGGCTGTTGCAGTGGAGAATACTGTAGATCCGACA
Source organism: Hymenochirus boettgeri (assembly GCA_019447015.1). Lineage (NCBI taxonomy): Eukaryota > Metazoa > Chordata > Amphibia > Anura > Pipidae > Hymenochirus > Hymenochirus boettgeri. Next base: position 77,213,982 of record CM033470.1, read on the forward strand.
CACTACTAATGGTGAATCAACAAGGTAAGAACAAAAAATACTGACTATCTGGGCTACAACATGTTAGCTTTCAATGTTTAAATTATATCTGATTGGTTGGGGGAAAAATTAACTGTTGCAAGTTGATTACAAACCTGCACAGCAGCCAAAAGAAGCGTCATGGGAATGACTGAACCTGCTAACTGGAAGAAGCAGAGAGAAGCCAAAGCAGGGTGACATGTCTTTGTGAGTAAGATCAGGGTGGAGACTTTTCTTACTGCCCTCTAGGGATGGCTGGTTCGCGGATCCGAACCCGGAATCCGACGCGGATTTATCCCGTCCCAGCGAACGGCGGATTTTTCCGGATTTCAGCCATCCGAACTTCTGATTCGCAGAATTTTTCACATTTTCGAAAACGAGTTTTACGGGAAAAACATATTTTCGAAAATTTTCGAAAATACATAAAAAATCATAATTTCGAAAATTCCGAAAAAACTGTGAAAACTCGTAATTTCGAAAATTTTCGAAAATACGAAAAATCCGTTATTTCAAGGGTATTTTTCATTCATCGGGTCCGCTCGCGGATTTTCGAATTTTCGGATTTTTTCGAAAATTCGCGGATCCTCGAGCGGACCGGATTTTGTGAAGTTCGGACATCTCTACTGCCCTCTCATAAACAATATAACTGATAGCACCGCCTTCATATGGATGCAATTTTGCTTAAAGTGCATGTATACTGAAAAAATGACTTTGGGCATTTTAATCTATAAATAAATATTATAGTAGCACTTATTTATAAGTAGGTGTGTGTGTGTTGCTGCATGCCTTTAAAGGGGAACTGTGGTCTTCCATTTTGTATGTGCCTATGAGACAGCCATTGATCACTGATCATCTGACCGCTGCCTTGTTTAGGGTTGGAGCATGCTCCACTGCTGTCTTTTCTGCTGGGAAATTCTAATTAACATACCAGAAAATGCAAAATCAAATTATAATTCCCTAGAAGTCTCTTTTCACTTATTTGCATAATGAGCAAGGGAGTTGTGGGGAAAACTCTCCCTAACTCGCTGACTCCTGTTAAATCTTATTTTCAAAGCCACAGAATGAATAAAGCTATGTTTACAACATGAATACAAATATATATATATATATATATATATTAGGCAGTGGTATGCAATTTATTTGATTGATTTAAAAATTTATAAAGGAAGTTGACCAGAAAAAAAGAAAATCAGCTTTCGAGCTCATTAATTAAAAAAATGTAGATATAAAGATTTTTTGATAGGCCTGCTCTAAAATAACATAAATAGAGAATGTATCCAGCAGCAGCACGTTTAATATATATTACAAAAAATGAGGATCTAAGGATCATCAGAGCTGAGGGGAGCTTGTTGAGCCTACACAGCAGATATATACTCGACAACAGTCAACTGTTGTAACCTTTATGCCTAAAACAAGACTACAAACTTATCAGTATAGCTGCTAAGCCAAACTAGCTGCAATTTAAATCTCTGCATTTATAGTGTCTCCCAAACACACCCTTAAAATCTGATTGGTCTGATTTAAATCTGAATCTGATGGATCTTGGGTATTGGACCAATCCTAACCCCACCCCTAAATCGATTGGTCAATACCCTTAATCCAATCAGATTCAAGATTTAAATAAGACCAATCAAATTATTAAAGGGTGTATGGGAGGACCTAAAAATGCAAGAGATCCGAATTGCAGACTAGTGTGGATTAGTTGCTGTACTGATAAGTTGAAGTAGGCATAAGGGCTACAAAAGTAGATGTTAGACTAGTATACACTGGCTGGGTAGGCTCCATGACTACCTTCAGCCCTGGTGAGCCTTAGATTTTCCGTATTTAGTGACAAGTATTTAAAACTACACTACTGCCATGTAGTTCTCTGTTAATGTTATATTAGAGAAGACTAAAAAATATTTTTTCTTCCGTGTTTTTAATTATTGGGCCAGAAATCTGATTTATTTTTTCTTGACAAATACATCTAAAATAGTTCAAATATATACAGGCATATTTCTAAAAGAACAAATATAGTGCAACCACTGCCTTTTTTAGTTTTGGTAGGTATGTGTTTTAAAACATATAGCGCTTATCATGGGCTTACAAGGAGTCAAGCGAGTTAGGGAGAGTTTTCCCCACACTCCCTTTCTCATTAGCAAATAAGGAAAAAAGTGAATCTGGGGAATTATAATTAATTTGCATTTCTGTATGTTAATTAAATTCCAGCCGTAATGCGGCGCCAGAGATCAGGGATCAATGGCTGCCTCATTAAGGCACATACAAAATGGAAGAACCACAGTTCCCTTTAATAAGTACTTTTTTTTGCTCATGCTCTGACCACCGACCTGACTATTTTCCCACATACAAACTGCCAATACTATAGTATACAGCACACCAACTGTCAAACTATTCCATCTACAACAAAACTGCTTACAGAAATGCTGAAATGTAAGATGTTTCAGATTGGATATCCAATGAAATAGGGGGCAGATCAAACCAACATAAAAATAATGATACAGTGATAGTTGGGATGAATAACAATTTCCACTAATGGGAATTTAAAAAATTTTTTTTGCCAGTGTACATACCCTTTAAGGTAACCATTTGATCCAGAAATGGCTAATAACTAATGCTTGTAGTATGATTAAGCAAAAATATGCAGTATTATAGAATTGAGTACCCAGGTTTATTATTGTTTTTCTTGTCTTCTGTACAGGTCAGTTTTCCTTCTGTTATTATGTCCGTACATACTTCTGCATAGCAGTCTCCCAGTAAAGGTACATTGTAAAAGCTTTTTGTGTTTTTTAACAGTTTCCCGTTGAGCCCTCATGATTCAGTAATGTGACCATAAAGATTGTGGTGGAAAGAGACAGTTAAACAGTGGGATGGTGACCTATTTGTTTTAACTGCTTATCTGTAAAAGTAAACGGGCTTTAAATAAGGAGATAATTGAGCTAGGCTATTTACATCATTTGGAAACAAACTAATATGGTAGGCATTCCTTGTAAAATGGAGAAAGGAAATGCAAGCAAAATATTTTAGCACACATTTAAGAGCCTTTTAAGAGTAAAGGGTGAAATGAGGACATGCTAGGGAGATCTCAGGTGGGAATATGACCAATGTACATGCATTCATAGAACATTTGGATACATTTACTAGTGCAGACGGTTAGCAATTCATTTGCAAGTCAGATTATCATCACCCCACTGAACAAATCATAAACACCAGACCTAAATGTAAAAGATTACAAACAAAGCTTATTGTTTCTTATACTTTGGACGATGTGTCCTGATCTAATTTCCCTTATTTTATTTTCTTTCTTACTAACCACTGATCAATGTAACTAATTAGTATTGATGGTAAATATTGGCTAACGTGCTAGAAAATCTATTAGTTAATTTAAAGCCATCTTATAAATGTCCATCTACTAACCACTTTATTAAACATAAAAAGGCAATTAGCCCACTGGCAGCATTTACCCCCTATTGCTGGTGCTTTGTGGTTTGTGGCTTTGAGGGCTTTGTGGTAATAAACAGATCATTTTTTATTTTACTTTCCAAAAGATAAATATGTCTCATTCAGGAATAATGGAGCATTATATTTAAAAGGACATTAAGCTCATACGGTAACTGGCTGTTCTCTGGCTCCTCCTACAATCAGTGCACAAAGGGAATGCACCTAGTACCTGTATGAGAAAAGGAACAAAGCTGGGCACTCCAGTCTTAAGTGCAACACAATTTCAACCCGTGTGGTTACTTCCTCAGACAAGTAATTTAAATTACATGTCTGAGGAAGGAACCACATGGGTTTTGAAATGTTACAAATAAAATTGTGTTGCACTTAAGACTGGAGTGCCCAGCTATGTTCCTTTTCAGATATTGACTGGCTACAGTCGCTGGAGGAACCAGCATTAAAGATGGCATAGAAATCAACTCGTACGCAAGTTCGAGCTGAACTGCTCAAGTTTGAATGTACCCGGACTTCTTGAACTATCCTGGACTCGGACTTTCAATATTTCCTGGACTTTCGATGATTTCCAAATGTTCGGATGGTCAAACGTTCGAAGATTCGATAAATTATCGAATTTAAAAAAAAAAGGTGCCCACATGTCCAAAATCAACCAAAGGCAGCTAATTTGAGTATTGCCAGCCCCCTGGGTATAAAAGGCAATGTGACCAGCGCCATTTTGTCAGTGTATTGGGGTGTGTTTAGTGGAGACCTGACAGTGTAGGAGTTATAATAATGTTGTCAAATTGTCAAAATGTTGTCAATTTTCAATAATGTTGTCAACATTGCAGTGGTCGATGTTACTCATGGTGCTGTTCCTACGAAGCGTATCCCTTCCCCGCTTTCCCTTGCATGAAGCATACTCTGAGGAGAGAGCCATGGGTATGGGGTCTGTCCCGTGGGGCCAAGCCTGCCTGGCTCCGCATAATGTTGTCAGACTGCATTGGGTCTACTGTTACTCAATTGTGCGTTCCTACAAAGCGTATCCCCTACCCCTCTTTACCTTGCACGAAGCATACTCTGAGCAAGAAAGCCAATGGGTATGGGGTCTGTCCAGTGAGCCAGGCCTGCCTGGCTCTGCAATATGTTGTCAACTGCAGTGGGTCTACTGTTACTCAATGTGCTTTTCCTACAAAGTGTATCCCCTTCCCTTTTCCCTTGCACAAAGCATACTCTGAGGAAGAAGCCAATGGGGTGTGGGGTCTGTCAGTGAACCAAGCCGCCTGGCTCCACAATATGTTGTTCAGACTGCATGGGTCTACTGTTACTCAATTGTGCTGTGCCTACAAGCGTATCCCTTCCCCGCTTTCCCTTGCACGAAGCATACTCTGAGGGAGAGAAGCCAATGGGTGTGAGTAAAGCCTAAATAATTATGTTTGTAGTCATTTGTAAAGATAAAAACACGAGGATTTGTTGGTTCAACTTGTTTACTAAAGGCACCAGTTACTTTTTTGTGCTTACATTAACTCCTATAATAATATAATAAAAGAGAAGAACCATATAATTAACCTAATAATACCATATTTTTATAACAATAAAATTAAAAAAAAAAATTTCGCTGTTAAGTGCTAATGTCTCTTTCTAGGAAAATCATGCGCCTCTCCATGCGCCTCATCCTTTGTGCCATTTCATCCATCCGGCGCTGGCATGCTTGTCTGGTGCTGGTGGTGGTGTGGAGGGAAGGGGAAATTGCAGGCCTTATCTGGGGCCTGGTGGGGGTGTTGCCAGGCCTGCAGGGGGTGATCCACCCCTTCTTCAGCCCTCACTGGCAGAAACAGATCCCTCATCTGCAAATTTATATATAAAAAAGTAAATAATAATAATAATATAAAAAATATTAATATAAATAAAAAATTATAATGTAATATTGTAATATTTTTTGTGTGCCCTTGTCCTTTAACTAACATTAAACTAACGTTACAGTTTACTAATACAATTTAAAAAAATATACTTTGAGTCATTTAGGGAAAAAGAGCTCTCAAATTTGTATATATGTAAATATTGTAAATATTTACTTGTCCTAAACTAACATTTTACGCTGTATGCCCTGGACATAGGCACGGCGCTGCCGCTTGAGGTCTGACCACCTCTTTTGGAGTTGAGAGGTGGTCAGATCGATCTGAAACTGCGTCCGCAGTTTCTTCTGCAGGTGGCGCATAATGCCACCGTTTGCGCGCTTTTAAGTTGTGGGTCCCAACCGGAATCCGGTCGTAACCCCGCTTGGTGAGATATTGGACCACCAACTCTGCTGCCAATCCATGTGGGCCATGTTGTCCTGCAGGCAAGCTAATAGAGAATAACCCACACCCACTTTCGAGGCTTGATTTTAGATGCCTAATTGCATATAGAAAGTCAATAGGAAGAGGGGATTATAATCAAATGAGAAAAATCGAATATGTGGGTAAAATGTCCATATAACCTACGCGAGTAAAAATCGAATCCGTGCGTAAAATGTCCTTAAAACCATATGCGAGCATCGAATCCTTGAGTAAAATTTCCTTTAAACCTATACGCGAGCATCGAATCCACGAGTAAAATGTCCATTATACCTCAAATGTTCAAATGCAAGAGCGCAAAAGTAGCGTGCGTGACAGTAAATCGATGTTATCAAAAGTCCTGGATATTTAACGTGTTCCCCAGCCCATTTCCCAGGTCGCACAGCCATTTACATAAAGGGGAACTGTGGTCTCCATTTTGCATGTGTGCCTTATGGAGGCAGCAATCAATTGACCACCTATCCTGATCATCTGACCGCCACCTTGTTCAGGGTTGGAGCATGCTCACTCTGCTGTCTTTACTGCTGAGAAATTCTAATTAACTAGAATTTTAATTACTAGAAATGCAAAATGATAATGTTTTTTTATTATCATTTTTTTAATTATGGGGACAGATTTTTTTTTTTTTTTTTGGCAAATCCTTCTAAAATAGTTCAAATATATACAGGCATATTTTATAAAAGCAATCAAATATATTGCATATCACTGCCTATATATATTTGTATTTATGTGTAAACATATAGCTTTTATTCATTCTGGGCTTTGAAAAATAAGATTTATAGAGTCAAGTGAGTTGGGAGAGTTTTCCCACAACTCCCTTGCTCTTATGCAATAAGGGAAAAGAGACTTCTGGGAAATTATAATTTGATTTTGCATTTCTGATATGTTAATTAGAATTTCCCGCAGAAAGACAGCAGTGAGCATGCTCCAACCCTAAACCAAGGCCTCCATAAGGCACATACAAAATGGAAGACCACAGTTAGGTTGGAGCATGCTCACTGCTGTCTTTACTGCTGGGAATTCTAATTAACATACCAGAATGCAAAATCAAATTATAATTCCCCAGAAGTCTCTTTTTCCTTATTCGCATAATGAGCAAGGAGTTGGTTGTGGGGAAAACTCTCCCTAACTCGCTTGACTTCTTGTAAATCTTATTTTTCAAAGCCCAGAATGAATAAAAGCTATTGTTTACCACATGAATACTAAATATAATATAGGCAGTGGTTGCATATATTTGATTGATTTAATATATATAAAGGAATTTGACCTGAAAAAAATAAAATCGGTTTTCTAGTACATTAATAAAAAATGTAAGATATAAAGATTTTTTGATAGAGCCTGCTCTAAAATACACATAAATAGAGAATTATCCAGCAGTAGCGCTGTTTTAATTTAATTTTTTATTATCAAAAATGAGGATCTAAGGCTCACTGGAGCTGAAGGGAGCTCATTGAGCCTACCCAGCCAGATATATACTGGACCAACAGCCAACTGTTGTAGCCTTTATGCCTAAATTCAAGACTACAACTTATCAGTATAGCTGCTAAGCCAAACTAAACTGCAATTGCGATCTCTTGCATTTTATAGTGTCTCCCAAACACACCTCTAAAATCTGATTGGTCTGATTTAAATCTTGAATCTGATTGGATCTTGGGTATTGGACCAATCCTATACCCCACCCCTAAATCTGATTGGTCCAATACCCTCGATCCAATCAGATTCAAGATTTAAATTAGACCAATCAGATTTTAAAGGTGTGTATGGGAGACACTATAAAATGCAAGAGATCTGAATTGCAGCCTAGTGTTGGATTAGCTGCTGTACTGATCATATTGTAGTTAGGCATAAGTTGCTGCAAAAATAGCTGTTAGATTAGTATACACCTGGCTGGTAGGCTCCATGTGCTACCTTCAGCCCTGGTGAGCCTTAGATTCTCTGTATTTGGTGACAAGTGTTAAAACAGCGCTACTGCCATGTAGTTCTCTATTTATGTTATGTTTAAGAAGGGCTAAAAAATATTTTTTTCTTATTTTTTTAATTATTGGGCCAGAAATCTGTTTTTTTTTCTTGACAAATACCTTCTTAATAGTTCAATATATAGGCATATTTTAAAAAAAAGCAATCAAATATAGTGCATACCACTGCCTTTATTAGTTTTGGTATTCAGGTGTAAACATATATCGTTTATTCATTCTGGGCTTTGAAAAATAAGATTTACAAGGAGTCAAGCGAGTTGGGAGAGTTTTTCCCCAAAACTCCCTTGCTCTTATGCAAATAAGTGTAAAGAGACTTCTGAGGAATTATAATTTAATTTTGCATTTCTGGTATGTTAATTAAAATTTCCCAGCAGTAAGCGGCGGCCAGATGATCAGTGATCAATGGCTGCTCCATAAGGCACATACAAAATGGAAGACCACAGTTCCCCTTTAAGTATTGGGCCAGAAATCTGTTTTTGTTAATTTTCTTGTCAAATAACTTATAAAATAGTTCAAATATATACATATATACTTTATAAAAGCAATTAAATATATTGCATACCACTGCCTATATTATTTTTTGGTATTCATGTGTAAACATATAGCTTTTATTCATTCTTGCCTTTGGAAAATAAGAGTCAACGAGTTAGGAGAGTTTTCCCCACAGCTCATTATGCAAATAAGGAAAAGAGTCTTCTGGGGATATAATTTGATTTTGCATTATTGGTATGTTAATTAGAATTTCTCAGCAGTAAAGACAGCAGTGAGCATGCTCCAACCCTAAACTAAGGCGGCGGCCAGATGATCAGGTGATCAATGGCTGCCTCCATAAGGCACATACAAAATGGAAGACCACAGGTCCCCTTTAAGTTACTATTGATATTTTTTTGGTATTCCATTCAAACTTTTTGAACTATTGCCTCCCATTGCCTTTAATTGGACCGTTTTCGAACTTTCGAAAAGGGAACTGAACTTTCATAAGTTCGGCATCTCTACCCGCATTTGAATATTTGGCATTTCTGGTTTAGGCATGCAGGATCCTCAATTACCATAATTGTAGTACCTGTATACAAGTGTTTGGTTCTTTACACCCTTCTGCTGCTATGGCGCTGGAAGTAATTCAATCAATTATGTAAGAAAGCCCAAGAACATCATAAGTGCTGTGAAGACTTTATTGAGGTATCTGTCACAATATGGTCTTTACCAAGTGCTACCAGTATCAGGCCTGACACTCATCCTTAGTCTGACAGGTGAGTCTATGTTAATGAAGTGAGTAGGGATAACTAAAGCTTTAGCCCTAATCTGGTTTTGGGTCAAACTATCGCATAATTTTTACCATCTTGGTTTTGGCATTGAAGTTTCACTGCTTCAATGGCAGAACAGACCCTGCCAGGTTGTTATCCTTAAAGGGTTATGAACTCCCATAATAACTTCCAAGCAGACATTACGCTAGTTTCCTCTTGTTTCTCTCTCCTCTTATCCCCCTTTCCAAATATAGGCGCTGAAGTGCTAACAGGGCGTGCACGGAGATGGCTGAGGGAGATAGACAGCAGCCAGCAGGAACACAGAAAGTACTGTAAGTAGTGAACACGGTTGTAATTATTATAGGATAAATGAGCATAAAATTCAAGATTTATTTAAAGAAGGTACATTTACAGACCTTTTTGGGAGGGCAGACTGGGAAAGGAGCCAGAAAGATGACCGTTAACAATTATTGTATGTGTCTTATAGTGTTGAGAGAAACTTTTGCCATCAGTCTTTCATATATGTGCATTCCAGGTCCAGGCAGGATGGATTTTGCATGTGCTTTAGTCAATAATAAAGAGCAGCAACTTGCCAGGTCACTTAGCTTGCAGCTATCTTGGAAGCTGTGATCATAAATAGAGTGGGAGAGGGTGTCCATTTCTAGTTTATCATTCCTCAGTTAACATATGCCAATTGCAAGATGTTCGTTTACAAATGCATGTTTGACATTTCATTTGGCATAGTAAAAAAAGTTGCTCCTACAGAAGTGTAGAAGAAATGAGACTTGACAGCTCTCTATGCATGGGTACATAACTTATCCTGTTTGGAGTCACCCACCTGCAACACCATCCAGGCTTGACTTTCCAATTGTGATCTCTCATTACTCAAACACAAACCCCACTTGCCAAGCTTGGTTCCTGCTGACTGTAAATTGGCTGAGTTTCTGTTTTCTGATTTCGTACAGACATTGCTTGTAAATATGTAATAGGGAAAAAATAAAGCAACAACTTCAATTTCAAGGTTATCTACCAGTTTTCTAAAACTGTAATTGCTGCACACCGTACTGGGAATATATAACACACATTTTTCTCCTTTAGAACATAACATATCTCTGAAGTGAAATAAAATGCAGCTGGCGTCTAATGGACATTGCAGTAATGTGAAATAGATAAAATGTGGAACAATCAAACAAAATAACATGCTTTTTCTACATCAGATCATTAGTTAAAGCCAAAATATAAACAAGCCTGAATGGATTTTAGAATTGCCAACTAGTCAGAGCTGGTAGCTGTTCATTTGCAACTAGCAGCGTTGGGTAGAAATTACACGAATTCTGTGGTTCTGGGATTTATTAATTTCCTTCCAGTGCGTAATAATGGTTTTCTGAAACCTTTGTCTTGATGTGGAATGGAAAGGTCAGAGGTAAGTTACTGATAACCGGCAAAAATGTACTACAGCATGTGCAACTATGGAGCCAATGCTATATGGCCTTTTTGAAATTAGTGCAAAACCCACATGGGTTAGCGTGAGTTTTGGCAGTAATCTTGTGCTGCCGTGCTATTTCCAACATTTTGGGAATAGCACTGATAGCCTATGTAGTATGGTTAGTTTATGTTGCATGGGGCCGATATATACTAAAAAAGTTCAGGTCCTGACGGATCCCATGATGCAGTAAGTCTCGCAAGAGACATTAAAGCATCGCAGGATCTCGGTCAGGTAAGATGAACTTTCTTAGTACTACATTGCCCGTATGTACTAGGTCCATACCCAAACAGCTAAAATAGCTCTCATCTAATGTAAATAACTATATATCAAGCAAAGCTGACATTCAACAAATAGGCAGTTCACATAATGTGGTTTTGACGGATTCCACAGAAGACTGTTGCAGTCTTGGCATGCTTTTGTAGATCACTGGGCAATGATAGGAAAGAAATAGATGTATCGTACATTGTCGGTATAAAGTACTAAAAAAAACTTCAATTTCTTGTTAAGGATTTAGATCAAACCAATCACTTTTGTTTCACAGATAATGTATTTCCACACAATATTTCCAGAAACCCTTTATTTGCTTTGGTAGTTCTTTTTCCTGTACAATTTGTACAGTGAACGTAGTTATACAACAACAAACAGTTGGTATAGACTATATGGATCCCGGGAGAAAATTGATGTATTGTTGGCCTTGAGAGTTGTTTCTCTTTGTTAAGGATTTGGATGCTAAGCCCAATAGTGCAAGGAAATTCACACCACTGCACGGACACTTGAAAATCTCTGCTGTTAGATCATTCGTGTTTCCTACAATAAAGTTTAATTCCCCATGGCAATACAGTATTTTCTTTTATTGCCCTTTGGCCTGCCAGCAGGCCTCATTTTACAACACACAGTTACACATCACATATTAAATTCACTCTACATTGTTAAAATTTTCATCTATTCGGAATCCAAACTACCATTCTAATGGAGAGATTTTCTTTTCTTGTTACACATTTTCTTTGGTAAATAAAACAAACCTGCCCTACATAACCTGACATACTACTGTCGTCAACCCAGTAAAAGATAACATTTGATTGCTTGAGTTGATGCAAATTTAAAGCACAACGCAAACATTTGGTACCTTTAATATCCTCAGCCAATCCAGTATTGCACAGTAAAACAAACTTGTGTTGGGGAATAGTCAAACTCAGGGCATGAAATCATAATACCAAAATGACATTCCGGCTGTAGGTCGTTTCACATAAAGATATCCCTAAATGTATTTTAACTTTAGTGGGTACAATTCCCAGCATTCCATTGCATACAGATTTTATGTTTGTTTGTTTAAAGTGCATCTGAAATGAGGTCATTCAACAATGTATTTTGAAGCACAGGAGTGAAAATTGGTAGGGCCATAGAATCTTTGCTGCCCTTATGAGGAAAGCTTGTGAAAGTTTCATTGTGAGTGCTTAGTAAGGAAGCAGAAAACCTAAATTTTATTTTAACACTTTACAATTTTAAAGTAAACTAAATCTAGGAACATGGTAAATTTATGCAGTGCGGCTAACTGGGTTAGTGTGACTCATATTTTAACTCCATATTAGACAATAAAAGACACCTGCTCTGACACTCGTGATTCACATATCGCCTTTGCTAACAGCTTAGTTGTAAAATCCGCAGGAGTGAATCCCTTTTTCGATTTACCCACATTCACAAACCGATATTGAAAAGGGGACTGTCGGTGGGTTCCTATTTGTATGTGCCTTATGAGGCACCATGATCACCTGATCATCTGACCGCTCCTTGGTTTTTAGGGTTGGAGCATGCTCTCTGCTGTCCTTTTTGCTGGGAAATTTCTAATTAACATACCAAGAAATGCAAACTCAAATTATATTCCCCAGCAGTCTCTTTTCCTCCATTATTTGCATAATGAGCAAGGGATTGTTGTGGGGACAAACTCTCTCCCTAACTCGCTTGACTCCTTGTAAATCTTATTTTTTCAAAGCCCAGAAGAATAAAAGATATATGTTTACACTGATACTAATATATAATAATATGTAGCAGTGTATGCAATATATTTGATTTGATTTTAAAATATAATATATAAGAATTTGACCATGAAAAACAAGAAAATCAGTTTTCTAGTTCATTAATTAAAAAAAGTAAGATATAAAGATTTTTTGAATAGGACTGGCTCTAAAATAACAAAAAAAGAGAATTATCCAGCAGTGCACGTTTAATACTTAGTAATTACCAGAACTATGAGGATCTAAGCTCACCAGAGCTGAAGGGAGCTTGTTATCCCAGCCCTATATACCTGGACAACAGCCAACTGTTTGTAGCCTTTATGCTAAATACAAGATACACTTCTCAATATAGTCTGCTAACCAAACTAAGCTACAATTTTAAACTCTCTTGCCTTTTATAGTGCCGTCCTCCAACACACCTTTAAATCTGATTGGTTTGGATTTATCATCTGAATCTGATTGGATCTTGGATTGACCAATCCTATAACCCACCCCTAAATCTGCTTGGGTACATACCCTTGTCCAATCAAGATTCAAGTTTAAATTAGACCATTCAGATTGTAAAGGTTGTGTAGGGAGACACTATAAATGTAGAGAAATCTAATGTGCAGCCTAGGTTGGATTAGCTGCTGGACTGAGTACTAGTTGTAGTTAGAATAAGGGCTACAAAAGATAGCTGTTAGATTAGTAAATACACCTGGCTGGGTAGGCTTCCATGAGCTAGCCTTCACCCTGTGACCTTAGACTCCTCTGTATTTGGTGACAATTTTAAAACTGCACTACTACCAGTGTAGTATCGTCTATTTATGTTATATTAGAGAAGACTAAAAAATATTTTTTTTCCTTATCATGTTTTATTATTGGGCCAGAATCTGATTATTTTTTTTCTTGCCAAATACCTTCTAAATATTCAAATATTACAGGGCATATTTTATAAAGCTACAATATATGTGCATACCACTGCCTTTATTTAAGTTTTGGTATCATGTAAACATAATAGCTTTTATTCATGTCTGGCTTTACAAGGAGTCCAAGCGAGTGGAAGTTTTCTCCACAACTCCCCTTGCTCATTATCAAATAGAGGGTAAAGAGACTTCTGGGAATTATTAATTTAATTTGCAATTTCTGTGTATGTGTAATTAGAATTTCCACATAAAGGCGGCAGCCAATTGATCAGGTGATCAATGGCTGCCTCCACTAAGGCACCATACAAAATGGAAAACCCAGTTTCCCCGTTAAATAGCGGCGATGGGCAAACAAGTCTGTGTAAGTCTTACCTCCTGTAATAAGTATGAACAGCGGCTGTAGACAGGAATTTGAAATTTACTGCTTCCTTCGACAGGTCCCAACTATCTAACAACTTCCTTATACACGATAGCATGCGCGTATAATTATGTTCATTGCTAATCAAGCAACTGTCAATCATTAATGACGACTTGATAAGTGCAATTCCTGAAATATGTGGTAAGCTTGTTTGTAACTGATTACCAGTGCAGTCAATAGTATGGCCGTATTGTGGATCTGAACCCAAGATTCTCTGAGAAGTGAAAAATTCAAATTTCAAGGATTACTAAACTTTGTAAAATGATACAGTAACTTACTGTAACTGGCGCTGGGAAATGGTCCGGGGGAACACGTCCCTGGCGGAAACACAGTCAAAAAAGGAAGTAGCCACATACGCGCTAGTTCGGTTTTCCACTGTCACTTTCATTCATTATTGAATGGCCAGACCCAGGACCCCCTCGCCGTGTCCTTAAGGACCATTATGGCCCTGGGAATGGCCTTTTGGGGCTTAAGGTTCCTGCATATCAAACCATACACCCACTCCCGCTCTTATAAATGCCCTTGGGCCCTTGGAAAGGCCCTTGTGGTAATGACAATGCCTTTTGGGCTGGATTACCGAAAATGGCCCGTGAAAACGGAAGCGTCGTGGGTTTGAAAGGAAATTTTAAATTTTCCACAAAATGCGCGAATTGCCAGTGATTTTACAGTTTTGACCGCATCTCTCCAGGCAGTCATTTTATCTCCTATATTAGCCCGACCCGGAAAAGGGACGAGACGTTCCCCGAACCCGTCGTTAGTTTGGATCCCTTCACCTGAGGTGGGACCGGGAAGTCTATGATCAGCGTAGGGATATGTTTGCAGGCAGTGCTGATGGCCGTTATCAGGGAGCTGTAGTCTAGGATTGGAATCTGGACACTCCATTGGGTGGGCTAAGGCGGATACCGTGCCACACTGTTGGGAATTCGGATATCTCGTTCCATCGGATTGGGTGAATTGTTTTCCTACCCACATATACCGTTTATGTAAAGATGTGGATTGAGGACCTTGTGGAATTACCTGCTATAATTTATGTCCATCCGTATCCTTAATAACAAATCGCTTTCTAGGTTCTTTGACTGCCGGTATCTCCTAATTGCTTGGCCAAACAAGAACACTGCATTGCAAATCCATAGTCTCATTATATATCTGCCTTGTAATGTCCTCATTCTCTTGGACTCGGTTTTACCCGTTAATTTCATGTGTACTATATGCCCGCTACATGAACCTGGTCCCTCCAGTGGTTTTTTAATGCACTATATTTGTAATTGTTTTTATGTCAGTTGTTGATATAGTTGCTACCAATGACATTGTTTTCGGATAACCATGCAACTTATTGGATCATGTACCCCTTATTAACTATTGGTTGGGATATTTTTATGCAGAGTTTAGTTCCGTATTCCCATTTGGGGTGGTGAAGGTGGGTCACTTTTTTTTCCCCTCTTGGAGGATGCTTACTTTTATGTTTGGTATTTTACCTACCTCTAGCACCAGTTACAGTACTGTGGTTTTCTGACTCCCCCCTATTCTATATCATACGCCGTTTTAGAGTGTGAAATTTTTTCACACTTATATACTTAATAGCATATTCATCCAGAGCCATTTCTTCAGGTAAATTGGGTTTTGGAAGTCACACTAACCATTAAGCTGCCAATTAAGCCTGATTTTACCCCCTTGCTTGTGGCGGCTCGCCCAGTTTTAGCAAAGCACCCCTGCTTGGTTGCAGCTCTTCATGCAGTAAGAACTATTTAATGCCCTATTGCTGGTATTAAATCGGATTAAATCTCATTGGAACCCCCTGTTTGTTCTCCCATTTCTATACATTCCCTGGGAGAAGTCATCAGTCTCATTAAAAGGGGAACTGTGGTCTCCATTTTTGATGTGCCTTAAATGGAGGCAGCCATTTGAATCACCTGATCAAGTGTAGGAGTTATAATAATGTTGTCAAATTGTCAAAATGTTGTCAATAATGTTGTCAAATTGCAGTGGGTCTGATGTTACTCAATGGTGCTGTTCCTACGAAGCGTATCCCCTTCCCCGCTTTCCCTTGCATGAAGCATACTCTGAGTAAATCCTTCAAGAAATTGAAGTCTTTTTTTTAGTAGCCTATACCGACAATGACGATACTCTATTTCTTTCTTCATGCCCCGTGATCTACGAAAGCAAGCCAATGCAGCTGCAACAGTTTCTGTGGAATCCGTCAAAAACCAACATATAGTTGAACGCCTATTTGTTGAATGTCAGCTTGCTTGATATATAGTATTTACATTAGATGAGAGCTATTTTAGGCATGTTTGGTTATGGACCTAGATACATACGGGCAATGTAGTACTAAGAAAGTTCCATCTTACCTGACCGAGATCCTGCGATGCTTTAATGTCTCTTGCGAGACTTACTGCATCATGGGATCCGTCAGGACCTGAACTTTTTTAGTAATATATCGGCCCATATGCCACAATAACTAACTATTATACATAGGCTATGCAGTGCTATTCCCAAAATGTTGGAAATAGCACGGCCAGCACAAGATTACTGCAAAACTCACGCTAACCCATGTGGGTTTTTGCACTAATTTCAAAATGGCCATATAGCATTGGCTCCATAGTTGCACATGCTAGTACATTTTCTGCCAGGTTATCAGTAAACTTACCTTCTGACCTTTCCATTGCCACATCAAGACAAAGGTTTCGAAACCATATTACGCACTAGGAAGGAAATTAATAAATCCCAGAACCAAATTCGTGTAATTCTACCCACGCTGCTAGTTGCAAATGTAACACTACAGCTCTGACTAGTTGGCAATTCTAAACTCCATTCAGGCTTTGTTTAATTTTGGCTTTAACTAATGATCTGATGTAGACAAGCATGTTATTTTGTTTGATTGTTTCCACATTTTTATCTATTTTCACATTACTGCAATGTCATTAGACTGCCAGCTGCATTTTATTTCACTTCAGAGATCATGTTATGTTCTAAAGGAGAAAATATGCTGTGTTTATATTCCCCAGTACGGTGTGCAGCATTACAGTTTTAGAAAACTGGTAGATAACCTTGAAATTGAAGTTGTTGCTTTATATTTTTCCCTAATACATATTTACAAGCAATGTCTGTACGAAATCAGCAAAACAGAAACTGCAGCCAATTTACAGTCAGCAGGAACCAAGCTTGGCAAGTGGGTTTTGTTTGAGTAATGCAGAATGTCACAATTGGAAAGTCAAGCCTGGATGGTGTTGCAGGTGGGTGACTCCACGGATAAGTTATGTACCCATGCATAGAGAGCTGTCAAGTCTCATTTCTTCTACACTTTCTGTAGGAGCAACTTTTTTTACTATGCCAAATGAAATGTTCAAACATGCATTTGTAAACGAACATCTTGCAATTGGCATATGTTAACTGAGGAATGATAAACTAGAAATGGACACCCTCTCCCACCTCTATTTATGATCCAGCTTTCCAAGATAGCTGCAAGCTAAGTGACCTGGCAAGTTGCTGCTCTTTATTATTGACTAAGCACATGCAAAGTCTCATCCTGCCTGGACCTGGAATGCACATATATGAAAGACTGATGGCAAAAGTTTCTCTCAACACTATAAGACACTATCAATAATTGTTAACGGTCATCTTTCTGGCTCCTTTCCCAGTCTGCCCTCCCATTAAAAGGGTCTGTAAATGTACCTTCTTTTAAATAAATCTTGAATTCTTATGCTCCTTTATCCTATAATAACTTATCAACCGTGTTCACTACTTACAGTACTTATCTGTGTTCCGCTGGCTGCTGTCTATCTCCCCTCAGCCATCTCCGATGCACTGCCCTGTTAGCACTTCAGCGCCTATATTTGGAAAGGGGGATAAGAGGAGAGAAACAAGAGGAAACTAGCGTAATGTCTGCTTGGAAGTTATTATGGGAGTTCATAACCCTTTAAGGATACCAACCTGGCAGGGTCTGTTCTGCCATTGAAGCAGTGAAACTTCAATGCCAAAACCAAGATGGTAAAAATTATGTCGATAGTTTGACCCAAAACCAGATTAGGGCTAAAGCTTTAGTTCATCCCTACTCCACTTCATTAACATAGACTCACCTGTCAGACTAAGGATGAGTGTCAGGCACTGATACTGGTAGCACTTGGTAAAGACCATATTGTGACAGATACCTCAATAAAGTCTTCACAGCACTTATGATGTTCCTTGTGCTTTCTTACATAATTGATTGAATTACTTCCAGCGCCATAGCAGAAGAGTGTAAAGACCAAACACTTGTATACAGGTACTACAATTATGGTAATTGAGGATCCTGCATGCCTAAACCACAGAAATGCCAAATATTCAAATGCTGGGTAGAGATGGCCGAACTTATGAAAGTTCAGTCCATTTTCGAAAGTTCGAAAACGGTCCAATTAAAGTCAATGGGAGGCAAATAGTTCAAAAAGTTTGAATGGAATACAACTAAAATATCAATAGTAACTTAAGGGGACCTGTGGTCTTCCATTTTGTATGTGCCTTATGGAGGCAGCCATTGATCACCTGATCATCTGGCCGCCGCCTTAGTTTAGGGTTGGAGCATGCTCACTGCTGTCTTTACTGCTGAGAAATTCTAATTAACATACCAATAATGCAAAATCAAATTATAATTCCCCAGAAGACTCTTTTCCCCTTATTTGCATAATGAGCTGTGGGGAAAACTCTCCCTAACTCGCTTGACTCTTATTTTTCCAAAGGCAAGAATGAATAAAAGCTATATGTTTACACATGAATACCAAAAATAAATATAGGCAGTGGTATGCAATATATTTAATTGCTTTTATAAAGTATATATGTATAATTTGAACTATTTATAATTTTGACAAGAAAATTAACAAAAACAGATTTCTGGCCCAATACTTAAAGGGGAAACTGTGGTCTCCATTTTGTATGTGCCTTATGGAGGCAGCCATTGATCACTGATCATCTGGCCGCCGCCTTTACTGCTGGGAAATTTTAATTAACATACCAGAAATGCAAAATTAAATTATAATTCCTCAGAAGTCTCTTTACACTTATTTGCATAATAGCAAGGGATTTTGGGGAAAAACTCTCCCTAACTCGCTTGACTCCTTGTAAATCTTATTTTTCAAAGCCCAGAATGAATAACGCTATATGTTTACACATGAATACCAAAACTAATAAAGGCAGTGGTATGCACTATATTTGATTGCTTTATAAAATATGCCATATATTGAACTATTTAAGAAGGTATTGTCAAGAAAAAAAAAACAGATTCTGGCCCAATAATTAAAAAAATAGAAAAAAAATATTTTTTGCCTTCTTAAACATAACATAAATAGAGAACTACATGGCAGTAGCGCTGTTTTAACACTTGTCACCAATACAGAGAATCTAAGGCTCACCAGGGCTGAAGGTAGCACATGGAGCCTACCCAGCAGGTGTATCTAATCTAACAGCTATCTTTTGCAGCAACTTATGCCTAACTACAATTGATCAGTACAGCAGCTAATCCAACACTAGGCTGCAATTCAGATCTCTTGCATTTTATAGTGTCTCCCATACACACCTTTAAATCTGATTGGTCTAATTTAAATCTTGAATCTGATTGGATCGAGGGTATTGGACCAATCAGATTTAGGGGTGGGGTATAGGATTGGTCCAATACCCAAGATCCAATCAGATTCAAGATTTAAATCAGACCAATCAGATTTTAGAGTGTGTTTGGGAGACACTATAAAATGCAAGAGATCGCAATTGCAGTTTAGTTTGGCTTAGCAGCTATACTGATAAGTTGTAGTCTTGAATTTAGGCATAAGGCTACAACAGTTGGCTGTTGGTCCAGTATATATCTGGCTGGGTAGGCTCAATGAGCTCCCTTCAGCTCCAGTGAGCCTTAGATCCTCATTTTTGATAATAAAAATTAAATTAAAACAGCGCTACTGCTGGATAATTCTCTATTTATGTTATTTTAGAGCAGGCTCTATCAAAAAAATCTTTATATCTTACATTTTTTTAATTAATGTACTAGAAAACCGATTTTATTTTTTTTCAGGTCAAATTCCTTTATATATATTTATAAAATCAATCAAATATATGCATACCACTGCCTATATATATATTTAGTATTCATGTGAAACATATAGCTTTTATTCATTCTGGCTTTGAAAAATAATATTTACAAGAAGTCAAGCGGGTTAGGGAGAGTTTTCCCCACAACTCCCTTCTCATTATGCGAATAAGGAAAAAGAGACTTCTGGGGAATTATAATTTGATTTTGCATTTCTGGTATGTTAATTAGAATTCCCAGCAGTAAAGACAGCAGTGAGCATGCTCCAACCCTACTGTGGTCTTCATTTTGTATGTGCCTTATGGAGGCCTTGGTTTAGGGTTGGAGCATGCTCACTGCTGTCTTTTCTGCTGGGAAATTCTAATTAACATATCAGAAATGCAAAATCAAATTATAATTTCCCAGAAGTCTCTTTCCCTTATTGCATAAGAGCAAGGGAGTTGTGGGGAAAACTCTCCCAAACTCACTTGACTCCTTATAAATCTTATTTTTCAAAGCCCAGAATGAATAAAAGCTATATGTTTACACATAAATACTAAATATATATAGGCAGTGATATGCAATATATTTGATTGCTTTTATAAAATATGCCTGTATATATTTGAACTATTTTAGAAGGTATTTGCCAAAAAAAAAAAAAAATCTGTCCCAATAATTAAAAAAATGATAATAAAAAAACATTATCATTTTGCATTTCTAGTAATTAGAAATTCTAGTTAATTAGAATTTCCAGCAGTAAAGACAGCATGAGCATGCTCCAACCCTGAACAAGGTGGCGGTCAGATGATCAGGTGGTCAATTGCTGCCTCCATAAGGCCAACATGCAAAATGGAGACCACAGTTCCCCTTTAATGTAAATGGCTGTGCGACCTGGGAAATGGTCTGGGGAACACGTTCAATTCCAGGACTTTTGATAACTACCGATTTACTGTCACGCACGCTACTTTTGCGCTCTTGCATTTGAACATTTGAGGTAAATGGACATTTTACTCGTGGATTCGATGCTCGCGTATAGGTTTTAAAGGAAATTTTACTCAAGGATTCGATGCTCGCATATAGGTTTTAATGGACATTTTACGCACGGATTCGATTTTTACTCGCGTATTGTTATATGGACATTTTACCCACATATTCGATTTTCCTCATTTGATTATAATCCCCTCTTCCTATTGACTTTCTATATGCAATTCAGGCTCTAAAATCAAGCCTCGAAAGTGGGTGTGGGTTATTCTACTATTAGCTTGCCTGCAGGACAACATGGCCACCATGGATTGGCAGCAGGTTGGTGGTCCAATTCACTCACAAGCGGGGTTACGACCGGATTCCGGTTGGGACCCCAAAACTTAAAAGCGCGCAAACGGTGCATTATGCGCCACCTGCAGAAGAAACTGCGGACGCAGTTTCAGATCGATCTGACCACCTCTCAACTCCAAAAGAGGTGGTCAGACCTCAAGCGGCAGCGCCGTGCCTATGTCCAGGGCATACAGCGTAAAATGTTAGTTATAGGACAAGTAAATATTTACAATATTTACATATAATACAAATTTTGAGA
The DNA here is from genome assembly GCA_019447015.1 of Hymenochirus boettgeri. Taxonomy (NCBI): domain Eukaryota; kingdom Metazoa; phylum Chordata; class Amphibia; order Anura; family Pipidae; genus Hymenochirus; species Hymenochirus boettgeri. The sequence goes on from CM033470.1 coordinate 77,235,404, forward strand.
GCTCTTTTTCCCTAAATGACTCAAAGTATATTTTTTTAAATGGTATTAGTAAATGTAACTGTTAGTTAATGTTAGTTAAAGGACAAGTGCACACAAAAAATATTTACAATATTTACATTATAATTTTTTATTTATTATTAATATTTTTTATTATTATTTATTATTATTTACTTTTTTATATATAAATTTGCAGATGAGGGATCTGTTTCTGCCAGTGAGGCTGAAGAAGTGGGTGGATCACCCCCTGCAGGCCTGGCAACACCCCCACCAAGGCCCCAGATAAGGCCTGCAATTTCCCCTTCCCCTCCACCACCACCACCAGCACCAGCACCAGCATGCCAGCGCCGGCTGGATGAAATGGCACAAAGGATGAGGCGCATGGAGAGGCGCATGATTTCCATAGAAAGAGACATTAAGCACTTAAAGCGCAAATTTTTTTTTTTTTAATTTTATTGTTATAAAATATTGTTATTATTATTGTTATTATTATTTTGTTCTTCTCTTTTTATTATTATTATTATTATTATATTAATTGCACAAAAAAGTAACTGGTCCTTTAGTAAACAAGTTGAACCAAACAAACTCTGTGTTTTATCTTTACAAATGATACAAACATAATTATTTAGGCTTTACTCACACCCATTGGCTTCTCTCCCTCGAGTATGCTTCGTGCAAGGGAAAGCGGGGAAGGGGATACGCTTGTAGGACAGCACAATTGAGTAACAGTAGACCCACTGCAGTCTGACACATATTGTGGAGCCAGGCAGGCTTGGCTTCACTGACAGACCCCACACCCCATTGGCTTCTCTCCCTCAGAGTATGCTTGTGCAAGGGAAAGCAGGGAAGGGGATCACTTTGTAGGAAAAGCACATTGAGTAACAGTAGACCCCTGCAGTTGACAACATTATGCAGGCCAGGCAGGCCTGGCCTCACTGGACAGACCCCATACCCCATTGGCTTCTCTTGCTCAGAGTATGCTTCGTGCAAGGTAAAGCGGGTAGGGGATACGCTTTGTAGGAACAGCACAATTGAGTAACAGTAGACCCACTGCAGTCTGAACAACATTATGCGGAGCCAGGCAGGCTTGCCCCAAACGACCGACGGTCCCATAACCCATGGCTTCTCTCCAATAATGTTGTCAGACTGCAGTGGGTCTACTGTTACTCAATTGTGCTGTTCCTACAAAGCGTATCCCCTACCCCGCTTTACCTTGCACGAAGCATACTCTGAGCAAGAGAAGCCAATGGGGTATGGGGTCTGTCCAGTGAGGCCAGGCCTGCCTGGCTCTGCAATAATGTTGTCAGACTGCAGTGGGTCTACTGTTACTCAATGGTGCTTTTCCTACAAAGTGTATCCCCTTCCCTGCTTTCCCTTGCACAAAGCATACTCTGAGGGAGAGAAGCCAATGGGGTATGGGGTCTGTCCGGTGGGGCCAAGCCTGCCTGGCTCCGCAATAATGTTGTCAGACTGCAGTGGGTCTACTGTTACTCAATTGTGCTGTTCCTACAAAGCGTATCCCCTATATCTGGCTGGGCTCAACAAGCTCCCTTCAGCTCTGGTGAGCCTTAGATCCTCATTATTTGGTAATAAGTATTAAAACAGTGCTACTGCTGGATAATTCTCTTGTAGTCTTGTATTTAGGCATAAAGGCTACAACAGTTGACTGTTGGTCTAGTACATATCTGGCTGGGCTCAACAAGCTCCCTTCAGCTCTGGTGAGCCTTACCTTAGATCCTCATTATTTGGTAATAAGTATTAAAACAGTGCTACTGCTGGATATTCTCTATTTATGTTATTTTAGAGCAGGTCCTATCAAAAACTCTTTATATCTTACATTTTTTTATAATGAAACTAGAAACTGATTTTCTTTTTTTTCTGGTCAATTCCTTTATAATATTTTTTAAAATCAATCAAATATATTGCATACCACTGCCTATATATATATATATTTTAGTATTCATGTGTAAACATATAGCTTTTATTCTGGCTTTGAAAAATAAGATTTACAAGGAGTCAAGCGAGTTAGGGAGAGTTTTCCCCACAACTCCCTGCTCATTGATCAATAAGGGAAAAGAGACTTCTGGGGAATTATAATTTGATTTTGCATTTCTGGTATGTTAATTAGATTTCCCAGCAGAAAAACAGCAAGAGAGGCTCCAACCCTAAACCAAGGCAGCGGTCAGATGATCAGGTGATCAATGGCTGCCTCCATAAGGCACATACAAATGGAAGACCACAGTTCCCCTTTAAAACAGTGCTACTGCTGGATAATTCTCTATTTATGTTATTTTAGAGCAGGTCCTATCAAAAAATCTTTATATCTTACATTTCTTTAATTAATGAACTAAAAAACTGATTTTCTTTTTTTTCTGGTCAAATTCCTTTATATATTTTTTAAAATCAATCAAATATATATTGCATACCACTGCCTATATATATATATTTAGTATCATGTGTAACACATATAGCTTTTATTCATCTGGGCTTTGAAAATAAGATTTACAAGGAGTCAAGCGAGTTAGGGAGAGTTTTCCCACAACTCCCTTGCTCATTATGCAAATAAGGGAAAAGAGACTTCTGGGCAATTATAATTTGATTTTGCATTTCTGGTATGTTAATTAGAATTTCCCAGCAGAAAAACAGCAGAGAGCATGCTCCAACCCTAAACCAAGGCAGCGGTCAGATGATCAGTTGATCAATGGCTGCCTCCATAAGGCACATACAAATGGAAGACCACAGTTCCCCTTTAAGTATTGGGCCAGAAATCTGCTTTTGTTTTTTTTCTTGCAAATACCCTATAAATAGTTCAATTATACATATATATATATACTTTATAAAGCAATCAAATTAGTGCATACCACTGCCTATATTTGTTTTGGTATTCATGTTGTAAACTTATAGCTTTTATTCATTCTGCCTTTGGAAAAATAAGATTTACAAGGAGTCAAGCGAGTTGGGAGAGTTTTCCCCACAACTCCCTTGCTCATTATGCAAATAAGGGAAAAGAGACTTCTGGGGAATTATAATTTGATTTTGCATTATTGGTGTGTTAATTAGAATTTCCCAGCATTAAAGACAGCAGTGAGCATGCTCCAACCCTAAACCAAGGCGCGGCCAGATGATCAGGTGATCAATGGCTGCCTCCATAAGGCACATACAAAATGGAAGACCACAGTTCCCTTAAGTTACTATTGATATTTTAGTTGTATTCCATTCAAACTTTTTAACTATTTGCCTCCCATTGACTTTAATTGGTCCGTTTTCGAACTTTCGAACTTTTTCAATAGTTCGAACCTTCGAAAATGGACTGAACTTTCATAGTTCAGCCATCTCTACCCGCATTTGAATATTTGGCATTTCTGTGGCTTAGGCGTGCAGGATCCTCACCTACCATATTTGTAGTACCTGTATACAAGTGTTTGGTTCTTTGCACCTCTTCTGCTATGGCGCTGGAAGTAATCAATCAATTATGTAAGAAAGCACAAGGAACATCATAAGTGCTGTGAAGACTTTATTGAGGTATCTGCCACAATATGGTCTTTACCAAGTGCTACCAGTATCAGTGCCTGCCACCATCCTAAGTCTGACAGATGAGTCTATGTTAATGAAGTGGAGTAGGGATGAACTAAAGCTTTAACCCAATCTGGTTTTGGGTCAACTATCGACATAATTTTGACCATCTTGGTTTTGGCATTGAAGTTTCACTGCTTCAATGGCAGAAACGACCCTACCAGATTTGTGTATCCTTAAAGGGTTATGAAACTCCCATAATAACTTCCAACAGACATTACACTAGTTTCCTCTTGTTTCTCTCTCCTCTTATCCCCCTTCCAAATATAGGCGCTGAGTGCTAACAGGGCAGTGCATCGGAGATGGCTGAGGGGAGATAGACAGCAGCCCAGGAACCCAGATAAGTACTGTAATTAGTGAACACGTTGTTGATAAGTTATTATAGGATAAAGAGCATAAGAATTCAAGATTTATTTAAAAGAAGGTACATTTACAGACCCTTTTAATGGAGGGCAGACTGGGAAAGGAGCCAGAAAGATGACCGTTAACAATTATTGTATAGTGTCTTATAGTGTTTGAAGAAACTTTTGCCATCAGTCTTTCAATATATGTGCATTCCAGGTCCATGCAGGATGAGACTTTGCATGTGCTTTATTCAATAATAAAGAGGCAGCAACTTGCCAGGTCACTTAGCTTGCAGCTATCTTGGAAAGCTGGATCATAAATAGAGGTGGGAGAGGGTGTCCATTTCTAGTTTATCATTCCTCAGTTAACATATGCCAATTGCAAGATGTTCGTTTACAAATGCATGTTTGAACATTTCATTTGGCATAGTAAAAAAAATGCTCCTACAGAAAGTGTAGAAGAAATGAGACTTGACAGCTCTCTATGCATGGGAACAATAACTCATCCTGTTTGGAGTCACCCACCTGCAACACCATCCAGGCTTGACTTTCCAAATTGTGACATTCTGCAATTACTCAAACACAAACCCACTTGCCAAGCTTGTTCCTGCTGACTGTAAATTGGCTGAGTTTTCTGTTTTCTGAATTTTGTACAGACATTGCTTGTAAATATGTAATTAGGGAAAAAATATAAAGCAACAACTTCAATTTCAAAGGTTATCTACCAGTTTTCTAAACTGTAATTGCTGCACACCGTACGGGGAATATAAACGCAGCATATTTTCCCTTTAGAACATAACATGATCTCTGAAGTGAAAATAAAATGCAGCTGGCAGTCTATGACATTGCAGTAATGTGAAAATAGATAAAAATGTGGAACAGATCAAACAAAATAACATGCTTTTTCTACATCAGATCATTAGTTAAAGCCAAAATATAAACAAGCCTGAATGGATTTTAGAATTGCCAACTAGTCAAGAGCTGTAGCTGTTATATTTGCAACTAGCAGCGTTGGTAGAAATTACACGGAATTCTGGGTTTGGATTTATTAATTCCTTCCTAGTGCGTAATAATTGGTTTTCTGAAACCTTTGTCTTGATGTGGCAATGGAAAGGTCAGAAGGTAAGTTACTGATAACCTGGCAGAAAATGTACTAAGCATGTGCAACATGGAGCCAATGCTATATGGCCTATTTTGAAATAATGCCAAACCCACATGGTTAGCGTGAGTTTTGCAGTAATCTTGTGCTGGCCTGTGCTATTTCCAAACATTTTTGGGAATAGCACTGCATCCTATGTAGTATAGGTTAGTTAAAATTAGCACAACAATTTAGCCCTAATCTTAACACCATTACTATTGTGGTGTATGGGGCCGATATATTACTAAAAAAGTTCAGGTCCTGACGGGATCCCTGATGCAGTAAGTCTCGCAAGAGACATTAAGCATCGCAGGATCTCGGTCGGTAAGATGGAACTTTCTTAGTACTACATTGGCCCGTATGTATCTAGGTCCATAACCAAACAGCTAAAATAGCTCTCATCTAATGTAAAATAACTTATATCAAGCAAAGCTGACATTCAACAAATAGGCAGTTCACATAATGTTGTTTTTGACGGATTCCACAGAAGACTGTTGCATCTTGGCATGCTTTGTAGATCACTGGAAAGAAATAGATGTATCTACATTGTCGTATAAAGCTACTAAAAAAAAGACTTCAATTTCTTGTTAAGGATTTAGAATCAAACCAATCAATTTTGTTCACAGATAATGTATTTCCACACAATTTTCCAAGAACCCTTTATTTGCTTTGGTAGTTCTTTTTTTTCTGTACAATTTGCTACATGAACGTATTTATAAAACAACACAACATGGGTATAGAACTATATGGATCCCGGAGAAAATTGATGTATTGTGGCCTTGAGAGTTGTTTCTCTTTGTAAGGATTTGGGATGCTAGGCCAAATAGCAAGAATTCACACCACTGCAAGGACACTTGAAAATCTCTGCTGTTAGATCATTCGTGTTTCCTACAATAAAGTTTAATTCCCAGTGCAATACAGTATTTCTTTTATTGCCCTTTGCCTGCCAGCAGGCCTCATTTTACAAACACAGTTAGACAATCACATATTAAAATTCACTTCTACATTGTTAATTTTCATCTATTCGAATCCAAACTACCATTCTATGGAGATATTCTTTTCTTGTTACACATTTTTCTTGGTAAATAAACAAACCTCCCTTACTAATAACCTGCAACAATCAATCTGACATATCTAGCTGTAGCAACCCAGTAAAAAGATAACATTTGATTGCTTGAGTTGATGCAAATTTAAGCACACGCAAACATTTGATACCTTTAATACCTCAGCCAATACAGTATGTGCACAGTAAAACAAACTTGTGTGTGGGGAATAGTCAGAACTCAGGGCTAAAGATCATAATACACAAATGACATTCTTACGTAGTCACATAAGATATCACTAGAACGTATTTTACATTTAGTGGGTAAATTCCAGCATTCCATTGCATACAGATATTTATGGTGTTTGTTTAAAGTGCATCTGAAAATGAGGTGCATTCAACAATGATTTGAAAGACAGGAGTGAAAATTGGTAGGCCATAGAATCTTGCTGCCCTTTGAGGAAAGCTTTGAATTTCATTGTGATGCTTAGTAGGAAGCAGAAAACCTAAATTTATTTTAACACTTACAAGTTTTTTAAAGGTAAACTAAAGTCTATGGAGACACTGGGTAAATTTATGAAGTTGCGCTAACTGGTTGTGTGACTCCATATTTACTCCATATTAGACAATAAAGACACCCGTGCATCTGACACTCGTGATTCAATATCGCCTTTGCTAACAGCTAGTGTTAAAATCCCGCAGTGAGTGAATCCCTTTTCGAATTTACCACATTCAAAAACGCATATTAAATAGCGGCTATGGGCAAACGAGTCTGTGTAAGTCTTACCCCTTTAATAAGTAATGAAACAGCGGCTGGAAGATAGGATTGAAATTTACCTCTTCCTCTGACAGGTCCCAACTATTAACAAGCTCCCTTATACACGATGAGCATGCCGTATAATTAGTTCATTGCAATAAAGCAACTTCAATCATTAATGAGACTTGAATAAGTGCATTACAACTCCCTTGCTCATTATGCAAATAAGGGAAAAGAGACTTCTGGGCAATTATAATTTGATTTTGCATTTCTGGTATGTTAATTAGAATTTCCCGAGTGTTCCCCACACTCCCTTGCTCATTATACAAATAGGGGAAAGAGACTTCTGGGGAATTATATTTAATTTTGCATTTCTGGTATGTAATAGAATTTCCCAGCAGTAAAGGTGGCAGTCAGATGATCTGGTGATCAATGGCTGCCTCCATAAGGCACATACAAATGGAAGACCACAGTTCCCTTTAAGGTTGAATAACGACTATGTCCATCAAGTCCAACCTATTCACCCTCTTTTTTTTTTTTTTTTTTTTTTACCCAACCTAACAGTTGATCCAGAGGAAGGCAAAAAAACTCAGCTAAAAAGGGAGAAAAAAAAATCCTTCCTGACTCCAAACGGCAATCGGAAAGTATTCCTGGATCAACCAGATCTATATGCATAATACAGAAAATTCTCAATATTTTTTAGTTTTAGAATTATCCAGGCCTTTTTTAAAGCTATTCAATGAACTTGCCATTACCACTTCTGCTGGAAGACAGCTCCACAGTTTCACCGTTCTCACTGTAAAGAAACCTTTCCTAACCTTGAAGATGAAACTACTTTTCTTCCAACCTAAAGGATGTCCACAAGTCCTCTGATAAGACCTATAAGTAAACAATGACCAGAGAGTTCATTGTATGGCCCATTAATATATTTGTATAAGGTTATCATGTCCCTACGCAAACGTTGCTTCTCCAATGTAAACAGCCCTAACTTGTCTAATCTTCCTGCATATTCAAGCCCCTCCATTCCCCTTATTAATTTAGTTGCCCTTCTCGAACTGCCTCAATTTCCAAGATGTCCCTTGTATATGGGATTCCAAAACTGCACCGCATATTCCAAATGAGGCCTTACCAGTGCTTGTAAAGAGGGAGAATAATATTTTCTCTCTTGAATCTATTCCCCTCTTTATACAAGACAATATCTTGCTAGCTCTAGCCGTTGCTACCTGGCATGTTTGCTATAGCTAACAGGCTTCAAGCTGTATGGTTTTAAAACTTCACCTTTATTTGTAAGCAATTCTGATTGGATACATTAAATAATTTTAGAAAGAATCTGATTGGTATACTAACCAATAAGATTCTTTTTCAATCAGAATTGGTTACAATCAGATTGGTCTGTTCCCCAGACCATTTCTGAGGTCCCTGAGCCATTTACAGTAAGTTATTGTATTATTTTTTTGTAAAATTTTTCGAAAATTCCTTGGAAACTCGAAAATTCCTGAAAATTCTCGAACGCGGCTCGAAAAAAGGTGCAATCGTGAGGAAAGTTTGTTTTTATTTTTTTTAGTTCTGTGTATATGTACGTGTTCCCCAGACCATATCCCAGGTCTCACAGCCATGTACAGTAAGTTACAATTGATGTTTTACTTATATTAGGCGGATCTGTGAGGATTTTTTTTTCTCCCTTTGACTTTAATGCGTTTTTACGCGGATTTTCGAATTTTTTCGAAAATCCGCGAATCCACAGGCGGAACAGTTTTAGCAGTTTCGGCCATCTCTAATAGGCAGTGGTATGCAATATATATGATAGATTTTTAAAAAACAAAAAATATATATAAATAATAATATATATAAATCTTATATAAAATAATAATATAATATAATCTTTTGTAGCCCTTATGCCTAACTACAACTTATCAGTACAGCACTAATCCAACACTAGTCTGCAATTCAGATCTCTTGCATTTTAGTGTCTCCCATACACACCTTTAAAATCTGATTGGTCTAATTTAAATCTTGAATCTGATTGGATCAAGGGTATTGGACCAATCAGATTTAGGGGGGGTATAGGATTGGTCCAATACCCAAGGTCCAATCAGATTCAAGATTTAAATCAGACCAATCAGATTTTAAAGGTGTGTTTGGGAGACACTATAAAAGGCAAGAGATTTAAATTGCAGCTTAGTTTGGCTTAGCAGCTATACTGATAAGTTGTAGTCTTGTATTTAGGCATAAAGGCTACAACAGTTGACTGTTGGTCTAGTACATATCTGGCTGGGCTAACAAGCTCCCTTCAGCTCTGGTGAGCCTTAGATCCTCATTATTTGGTAATAAGTATTAAAACAGTGCTACTGCTGGATAATTCTCATTATGTTATTTTTAGAGCAGGTCCTATCAAAAACTCTTTATATCTTACATTTTTTATTAATGAACTAGAAAACTGATTTTCTTTTTTTTTTCTGGTCAAATTCCTTTATAATATTTTTAAAATCAATCAAATATATTGCATACCACTGCCTATATATATATATTTAGTATTCATGTGTAAACATATAGCTTTTATTCTGGGCTTTGAAAAATAAGATTTACAAGGAGTCAAGCGAGTTAGGGAGAGTTTTCCCCACAACTCCCTTGCTCATTATGAAATAAGGGAAAAGAGACTCTGGGGAATAATTTGATTTTGCATTTCTGGTATGTTAATTAGAATTTCCCAGCAGAAAAGACACAGAGAGCATGCTCCAACCCTAAACCAAGGCAGCGGTCAGATGATCAGGTGATCAATGGCTGCCCTCCATAAGGCCAACAAAATGGAAGACCACAGTTCCCCTTTAAAACAGTGCTACTGCTGGATAATTCTCTATTTAGTTATTTTAGAGCAGGTCCTATCAAAAAATCTTTATATCTTACATTTCTTTAATTAATGAACTAGAAAACTGATTTTCTTTTTTTTCTGGTCAAATTCCTTTATATATATTTTAAAATCAATCAAATATATGCATACCACTGCCTATATATATATATTTAGTATTCATGTGTAAACATATAGCTTTTATCATTCTGGGCTTTGAAAAATAAGATTTACAAGGAGTCAAGCGAGTTAGGGAGAGTTTCCCCACAACTCCCTTGCTCATTATGCAAATAAGGGAAAAGAGACTTCTGGGCAATTATAATTTGATTTTGCATTTCTGGTATGTTAATTAGAATTTCCCAGCAGAAAAGACAGCAGAGAGCATGCTCCAACCCTAAACCAAGGCAGCGGTCAGATGATCAGGTGATCAATGGCTGCCTCCATAGCACTCAAAATGGAAGACCACTTTTCCCATTTTTTGTGTGGTGTTGGGGGGGTGTTTTTTTTTTGTTAAGATTGGGCCCAGACATCTGCTTTTTGTTTTTTTTTCTTGTCAATACCTAAAATATTCGAAATATTACATATATATATATACTTATAAAAGCAATCAAATATATTGCATACATACCACTGCCTATATATATAGTTTAGTATTTCATGTGTAAACTTATAGCTTTTATTCATTCTTGGCTTGGAAAAATAAGATTTACAAGGAGTCAAGCGAGTTAGGGAGAGTTTTCCCCACAACCTCCCTTGCTCATTATGCAAATAAGGAAAAGAGACTTCTGGGGAATTATAATTTTGATTTTGCATTTTGGTATGTTAATTAGAATTTCCCAGCAGTAAAGACACAGCATGAGCATGCTCCAACCCTAAACCAGCTGGCGGCCAGATGATCAGGTGCAATGGCTGCCTCCATAAGGCACATACAAAATGGAAGACCACAGTTCCCCTTTAAGTTACATTATATTTTATGTATTCCTCAAACTTTGGAACCTTTCAATATTGCCTACCCATTGATCTTTATTGTCCGTTTTCGAACTTTCACGAACTTTTTCAATAGTTCGAACCTTCGAAAATGGACTGAACTTTCATAAGTTTCCAGCCATCTCAACCCCAGCTTTGGAATATTTGGGCATTCTGTGGCTTAGGCCGTGCAGGATCCTCCAACTACCATATTGAGTACCTGTACTACAAGTGTTTGGTTCTTTCACCTCTTCTGCTTGCGCTGGAAAGTATTCAATCATTAGTAAGAAAGCACAAGGAACATCATAAGTGGCTGTGAGACTTTATCTGAGTAGTCTGTCACAATATGGGTCTTTACCAAGTGCTACCAGTATCAGTGCCTGACACTCCTCTCCTAGTCTGACAGATGAGTCTATTTAAGAGTGGAGTAAGGGATGAACTAAAGCCTTTACCCTAATCTGGTTTTTGGTGTCAAAAACTATCGACATAATTTTGACCATCTTGGTTTTGGCATTGAAGTTTCACACTGCTTTCAATGGCATAACAGACCCTACCAGATTTGTGTATCCTAAAGGGTTGATGAACTACCCCATAATAATCCAACAACATTCCACTAGTTTCCTCATGTTTCTTTCTCTCCTCTTAACCTCCCTTCCAATATAAAATAGGCAGTAGCCTGAAGTGCTAACAGGGCATGCATCGGAGATGCTGAGGGGAGATAGACGCAAGCCAGCAGTACACAACAAGATAAGTACGAAGTAGTGAACACGTTGATAAGTTCTTAATTATAGGATAAGAGGGCATAGAATTCAAGATTTATTTAAAAGAAGGTACCATTTAACAGACCCTTTTAATGGGAGGGCAGACTGGGAAAGGAGCCAGAAAGAGGATGACGTGGTAAACAATTTTGTATAAGTGTCTATTAGTGTTTAAGAAACTTTTTGCCATCAGTCTTTCAATATATGTGCATTCCAGGTCCATGCAGGATGTAGACTTTGCATGTGCCTTTAGTCAATATAAAGAGCGCAACTTGCCAGGTCACTTACAGTTGCGCTATCTGGAAAGCTGGCTCATAAATAGAGGTGGGAGAAAAAAGAGGTGTTCCCATTCTAGTTTTATCTTCCTCAGTTAACATATGCCAATGCAAATGTTCGTTTTACAAATGCATTTTGTGACATTTCATGTGGCATATTAAAAAAAAGTGCTCCTACAGAAGTGTAGAAGAAATGTAACTTGACAGCTCCTATGCATGGAACCTACTCATCCTGTTTGAGTCACCCCCTGCCAACAGCATTTCCAGGCGTGACTTTCCAATTGTTGACATTCTGCAATTACTCAAAACCAAACCCACTTTGCCAAGCTTCGTTCCTGTCTGACTGTGAAATTGGCTGAGTTTTTCTGTTTTCTTCCTTCCCCTCTTGTAATTTTGTACAGACATTGCTTGTAAATATTAATTAGGGAAAATATAAAGCAACACACTTCATTTCAAATTATCTACCGTTTTTCTAAAACTGTAATTCTGCACCCACCGTACTGGGAAATAATAACACGCAGCATATTGTTCTCCTTCCTCCTTAGACGAAACATTGATCTCTGAAGTGACAAAATAAAATGCAGCTGGCAGTTAATGACATTGCAGTAGATGTGAAAATAATAAAAAATGTGGAACAAATCAAACAAATAAACATCTTTTTTCTTTCTATCATGAATCAGTTATTAAATCCAAATATAAACAAGATCCTGAATGGATTTAGAAATTGCCAACTAGTCAAGAGCTGTAGCGGTATATTTGGCAACGATGCAGCGTTGGGTAGAAATTAACCACGAATTCTGGTTTATGGAATTTATTATTTCCTTCTAGTGCGTAATAATTTTGGTTTCTGAAACCGTTTGTCCCTTGATGTTGCAATGGAAGGTCAGAAGGTAATTTACTGATAAACCCGGGCAAAAATGTCCTCTAAGCTGTTCGAACTATGAGCCAATGCTATATGGCCTATTTTGAAATAGTGCCAAACCCACATGTTACGTGAGTTTTGCAGTAATCTTGTGCTGGCCGTGTCTATTTCCAACATTTTGGGAATAGCAACTGCACTAGCCAATGTAGTAAAGGTTAGTTTTAAAATTAGCACACAATTTAGCCCCTAATCTTAACAACCATTATATTGTGGTTGTATGGGGCCGCTATATGAACTAAAAAACGTTTCAGGTCCTGACGGGATCCCTGATGCAGTAAAGTCTCGCAGATACATTAAAGCATCGCAGTTCTCGTCAGGTAGATGGAACTTTCTTAGTACACATTGGCCCTGTATGGTATCTAGGGTCCATAACCAAGCCAAGCTAAAATAGCTCCAGCTTAATTAAAATCTATATATCAAGCAAAGCTGACAGTCACACAAGGGCAGTTCACATATGTTGTTTTGACGGTTCCACAAGAAGACTGTTGCGCTTCTTGGCAGCCTTTTAAATCACTGGGGAAACGAATAGATTAATCCTCCATAAGGCACATACAAAATGGAAGACCACAGTTCCCCTTTAAAACAGTGCTACTGCTGGATAATTCAATAATTATGTTATTTTAGAGCAGGTCCTATCAAAAAATCTTTATATCTTACATTTCTTTAATTAATGAACTAGAAAACTGATTTTCTTTTTTTTTCTGGTCAAATTCCTTTATATATATTTTTAAAATCAATCGTATTAACATTCTAAACATTTTTTTTTTTTTTTAGAAAAAAAAATTCATTATTTTTTTAGGCTATTGGCTTCTTTAATCCCCAACCTCCTTGTCAATAATGGTATTACTGCTGAGGATTCTCCTGGCTTTGCAGGACACTGGAAATTGATAAATAAAGACTGTCCAGCATATAGACAGATCCATAAAAGCTTAAGGGACCAAGTCCCACCCTGTAAATAAAAATTTATATTCATACACCATATCCCCCCAAACTATGTTTTTCAATATTTACCCATTCTTCAATGCTCAAACTTACAAAGAACTATTATCAGGGTTATTCATAAAAGTTCTTATTGTTGAAATTGGTGCTAATTTGGCCCAACCTATCACATGTGTAGAGACTAACCCCCAAAGGAGCGGCTGAGTTTTTGACTTGTGGATTCCCTCCTGCGCCACGGTGACCCACCCAGAGGGCTCAGACTAAATACAGAGGGGTATTTATAAAGAGGAAAAAACCCAATTTATTGCATAAACAACAAGTTAGGTTAGTTAAAATCCAAAAATCTCTCTAGTTAATAAACTGTTTTCAAGAAATATCTTTCAGGCATGTATTTGTACCATTCAACAGTTATAACCGATTGCAACTAAATAACAGTCTATAAACCCCCCTATCTTAATAGCTGTAACTAACTATCCTCTCTACTACTTATAAACTATTATATCTATATATATATATATTATAATATATATCTATATATATATATATATTTCAATCATAGGATCCACCGCACACCTCTTAAGTCGTTCCTGCCTGGTGCTGGTGTTATGGAGTATGTCTCAAAACTCCTTCATATATGTATATACACCAAAACACCGCACACAGTCTTACTGCAGATTCTTATTAGCACATATGCAATGCACTACGTTTCGGGGATCGAACTCCCCTTCGTCAGGTACACATATTCCACATAATGCTACATAGTCCACAACCTTTTATAACCCTCCCCCACGGAACTGACTTCAACGCAGTTTCAAATCACCCACCCTATCATGTTACCCTGACCACTTACCCAATGCTCAAGAACATCAGAGAACAAAAAACCATATTATTCTATGTGGACTATTTACATGGAAAGACATGGAAAAACATGGAAAAACAGACATGGTTTAGATACATCACCTAAGAAAATGGAAGAGATCATAGTCTTTTAATCCCTGGGGGCACAAACTATTTAATTGGGTGTACCCACCAGAACCTCCCTTTTTTTCAATTTTAGACCACAATCTCCCCCCCTACTGGACTGTACACTCCTCCAGTACCCTGAATTTTAACTCTATTGTCGCTATGTCCCATCTCCACAAAGTGTTTAGGGACAGGCAACCTCACATCTTTCTTTCTTATACTGGAGCGGTGTTGGGAGATCCTAGTTTAATCATCTGGGTGGTCCTCCCCAACGTAAATCAATCCACAACGGGCACCACAACACATATACCACAAACGTGGATTCACATGTGCACAATTCCCGTATCCGGTATTCTTCTTAGTACCTGGATGTGTAAATGTAGGGCCCTTATCTACAAACCTACACTGAGTACAGTCAGACGGGGTCATTCCGGGCTTATGTTTGCCAAGGAATGTAGCCCGATCCACACCATCCCGTCTGTCACATGGCTCTAACCAGGCTGAATAATGATATGTTTAGAACAAGTTCGTTAGAATCCTCAACAATGTTCCTTGGATGTGATGTTGTTAAACTTGGATTTATCACTGAGGAGCTGACCGGTAGTAATGAAAAGATTCGGGAGCTTAAAGCTGAACTTAACTCCAATATACCACAGAGGAGTTAACCAAGTTAAGTCCGAGCTGGAACAACGTATAACCCACGTACAGAAAGAAAGGGGAGGATTTTTTAACGCTCCAAGTTTGCTCGGGACCAGGAGGATTACGAACGGGCCGAGTTTACGATTGGTCTGCTGATACACGTGATCGGAGCGGAAGGCTACGGCACTGGCGCTCAGACCCGGAAATACGGGTCCGCGATAGAGGAGCACCGGGGCCCTTTTCACGCCAACATGCAGACCCTGTCGAGGGGAGGACGCAAGAAAGTCATCAAACCAGGAATCCCCCTCCCAAGAGAACCCTGCGCTCGAGACAGAGTAGCAGTATACAACCTTTCGCAGGTCAGTCTTACAGCAGCTGTGAAACTTCGTATTGTCCAGAGTTAGGGTTTTGTCCCACTACTAGTCTGGACACTTTCAAGCTGGTGTGGACTTATTGATGCTTTTTTTCGACGGTTGAGACTTAAAACTTTCTTTTCCAAAACCAAAGGGACTGTAGGTGAAATTGAGACTAACATACTTACGCCACGCAATGTGGATAACAGTAAAGAGTGGATTGTTACCACCGACTACCTATATAGGAGTAAAAGTTTTGTGAATAAAGTCAAACATGATGTGTGTCTACATTCGGAAAATTGATTCTTTTCAGTGAATCACATTTTAACTGTTATGTAAAAATGGCCCTTGAACGGTTGAACACAGATCCGATATCACAATCAAACCCTCAGATAAAGGGGTGCGATTGTGATATTGGATACAGAGTATTATGTGAGGGATACTCGATCAATTGGGTGACGACAAGGTGTATTGCAAAGTGCAGAAAGATCCCATATGGGACATAAGAAAGAAATTGATTGTATGCTCACCCAGATGACTAGAGATCGAGTAATCTCAGAGGACCTTAAAAAGGCCCTTAATGTGACTTACCTATTACTCCAGTTTTGTATACCTGCCCAAGATACACAAAACCCACCAGCCGCCCTGGTAGACCCATAGTGGCGGGCATCGGTTCGGGTCTTTCGCCCCTATGGTAACCATGCTGGATGGGATTCTTGCTCCCTTGGTACAGGGTACACGAGCCTATTTGAAGATACCTCCCATTTCTTGGAGACTTCGAGATGTGGAAATTGGATGATTGGGAGTCATTATGGCTACCATGGACGTGTCATCACTGTACACCTCCTACCACACAGGGATGGGGTTGCTGCCTGCAGCCGCCTTCTCAGTGGGGTGGGAGGGTACAGTGAATGCCAGGTCAATTTTTTCACTGAATGTTTGATTTGATTTTCACAGATCATACTTTAAGTTGATGATTCCTTTTAACATACAATTGAGAGGCACGGCGATGGGATCTATGCTGCTCCGTCATACGCCAATGCCTTTTATGTCTTGCTTGAGGAGGACTTCATCTATGTTTTACCATCCTTCACCAGGCACTGTTTAGCCTGGTGGAGATCATAGATGATGTCTTCCTCTTATGGCGGGCGACATTGGATCCCTATCACGTTTCATGAACAGTGAACAAGCTACCCCCTGAGATCAATTTCTCTATGCAGTCTAGTTCCACCGGAGATTTGTTTCCTGGATGTGCTTGTAAGAATGGATCGTGGCACTAGTAGAACTGTATAGCAAGCCTACTGATCGGAATCAGATCCTGTCGTATGGAAGTTTCATCCTTCCCATGTCCGGAAATCAATCCCGATCAGTCAGTTTAAAAGAGTGACAGGATTGTAAGTAGCCCTGTTTACGCGAGAGGCAGACACAGCAGATGTATGACAAACTCCTAAACATCAATACCCCCAGGCGACTACTCAATATATCCCTAATGAAGGCCAGTGTAAAACAAAGCAAGAAGGCAATACACAAACCAAACGTTACCCCTATTATGGACTTTTCGGTAGGAGTAACCTGATAGAGGAGCTATCCGTAAGAACTGGCATACTTACATCGCTCCTACCCCGAGATCGAAGAATTTAAGCCCACCTCTGATAAATTACGCAAGGTTTACACGATAGGCACACACCTGGTTAAGCCCATGTACAGACGGGATGGTGCGGATGGGCCTACATTCCTTGGCAAACATAAGGCCCGGAATTTACCCCTGTCTGCACTGTACTCAGTGTAGTTTGTAGATAAGGGCCCTACATTTACACATCCAGGTACTAAGAAAGAATACCGGATACCGGGAATTGTGCCATGGAATCCACGTTTGTGGTATATTGTTGTGGTGCCGTGTGGATTGATTTACATTGGGGAGACCACCCAGATGATTAAATCTAGGATCCTCCCAACACCGCTCCATATAAGAGAAGAGTGTGAGGTTTGCCTTTCCCTAAACACTTTGTGGATGATGGGACATAGCGACAATGATGTTAAAATTCAGGTACTGGAGGAGTGAGTACATTCCAGTAGGGGGGAGATCGTGGGTGGTTATACCAATTAAATATGTTTGTTGTGCCCCCATGGATTAAATAAAGACTATGATCTCTTCCATTTTTCTTAGGTGATGTATCTAAACTCATGTCTGGTTTCCATGTTTTTTCCATGTTCTTTCCATGTAAATGTCCACATGAATAATATGGTTTTTGTTTCTCTGATGTTCTTTGAGCATATGGTTAAGTGGTAGGGTTAACCTATGATAGGGGTGTGATTTGACAACTGCTGTGAAGTCAGTTCCTGTGGGGGAGGGTATAAAAGGTTGTGTACTATGTAGTATTATGTGAATATGTGTACCTGACGAAAGATGGGACATAGCGACAATGAGTTAAAATTCAGGGTACTGGAGAGAGTGTACAGTTCCAGTAGGGGGGGAGATCGTGGTGGGTATACCAATTAAATAGTTTGTGCCCCCAGGGATTAAATAAAGACTATGATCTCTTCCATTTTCTTAGGTGATGTATCTAAACCATGTCTGTTTTTCCTGTTTTTTCATGTCTTTCCATGTAAATAGTCCACATAGAATAATATGGTTTTTGTTCTCTGATGTTCTTTGAGCATTGGTTAAGTGGTAAGGGTAACTTGATAGGGGTGTGATTGAATACACTGCTGTGAAGTCGTTCCGTGGGGAGGGTATCAAAGGTTGTGTACTAGTAGTATTAATGTGAATATGTGTACCTGACGAAAGGGAGTGTGATCCCCGAAACGTAGTTGCATTTGCATATGTGCTAATAAAGAATCTGCAGTTGACCTGTGTGCGGTTTTTGCTGTTGTATACATATATATATATATATATATATTATTCCCTCTAAGATCCTTTTAACCCCTTATCCTTCCTCTCTGGCCAGAGGTCACTTATAAAAGATGGCCGGCGTGGGGCCCTTTGAGTTTGTTTGGTTGAGCCTCACTCCCCAAATGGGAGTATTTGTAATCCTTAAAGGAATATGTCAATAATCCACCTGAGAGGATAACAGTCTACAAGTGTCTAATTAAAGGATTCCATCTCCTTAGGTAGTGCCATGTCTCCCTTCTGGAAAATGTAATGTCAGTAAGTCACTCACGACTCTTCCTCCTCAAGTCCCGTCCCACAGGGACTCCAATCTTCACTAATTAATAGCTTTTCTTTTGGCTGGATGGATCCAAGTTTGGTTCCTCCTCATGCAAGTTGGGTTTTTTTCCTCTCCCTGAGAAGTACCACCAGCCAGTCAAGTCTCTCCTCATCCCTCTCTCTACAATACCCCCCCCTCCAATCCTTCCTTCATCTCTCAGGGCGAGGGGTGTACTGTCTGCAGTGGAGAATTACTGTACTGCTGCCACACTACAATAAGGTGAATCACACAGGTAAGAACAAAAATACTGACTAGCATCTGGGCTACAACATGTTTAGCTTTCAAATGTTAAAGGAGAACTGTTATCCGTTTTTTGTAGTTGTGCACAAACATGTCTAATTTGTTCCTTAAACCCCCTGCAAGCTTTCTGAAGCTTTAAATATAAAAAAAATCAAAATCACATACTTTAAAATCGCCTTATAAAGTCCATACTTGGGTGCCGCCATCTTGGATTCCATCCCTTCCTGTTTCTTCTTCTCGCCAAAAACTACAATCCCAGCATCTATTTCTTGATCTGGTGACATCACAAGCATTTTCTATTGGCCGCTCGCACTACAGGGGGAAACGGATGCGGAGGCGTGGCCTAAACAACAGCACGCTCTGTTAGAGGAGGAAGGCGGGATCGGTAAATACAAACTACCTTTATGAATGGATTTTTTTGTATATAATAACACATTGTTAAAATATAATTGTTTGTAACAAATACTTAATATTTAATTACATTTTTCATTATTATATATTTAATAGACGCTGTTGTTAATGTCGTTATATGTGCATGATTGGTGCTGTGAGTGTGTGTGAATGTCGTTATAATGTGCGTGATTGGTGCTGTGAGTGTGGTGTGAATGTCATTCTAAGTGCATAAATGGTGTTGCGGATGCGTGCAAAATGTCGTTCTATGTGCGTGAATGGTGTTGCGGATGCGTGCGAATGTCATTTAAAGGGCACTAATAGTGGTCCAAATTCAAACTTTAAAAACCACTCATCTATTTAACTATACTTTCATCCCATCCATCAACGGATCTCCAAACGAGCGGACCGTTTTCCCGATAAAGTGCCAATCACGGCACGATTATCGCCGACCTGCGATCACCGTGTGTATAGTAGCAGTATACCGCGTGTACTGGCAAATCAAGAGAAAGTTCGAAGACATCTCTACCAGTACCCATTTGGATCTGGATGTAAGGTAAGGATTTTTATTACACTACAAGTTGGGGCCAGTAGTGGGGGGAATTATAGTTTTGGGGGTGGACATGCCCTTTAATAAGCCAATTAATCTTCATAAAACTCTCAGAAACTCGGTAATCAAAGAAAAACTTTTTATCCCTCTCTCTCCCACACATGTCAAAGCCATAAATGAAAGTTTCTATGGTAAAAACCTTGTATTGTACAGAGCCTGACAGACAGATTCATGTAATTAGCAGGGCTGCATATTGTAATTGATTTTATACTGTGATCATTCTAACTCAGACTGGCTACAGGTGTTTTACCTGATTAACCGGTGGCTCTCTATATGTTTTCAAAATACAACCCCAACCCATTCCCCTGACTACCCTCTGCTATTAGAGAGATACTTTAGGGTAAATGGTGATAGATATAAATTCAACTACACCAACATAACTTTGTTCAAAGCCGCTGAATTTGATCAGGCATGGCAACTAAATTCTGAGAGAATTTTTATGAAAACTTTTTTTTTATACATTAAGCACCAAACAATCATTTATGAATGGAGCAAAACAGAGAGCACCACACTGCAACTACCAGGCACCAAAACTAATGCATTTAGAAAGCTCAGTTAGGCACCAGACATCTGATAGTTTGCTATGCTTGCAGAACAACTAGCAGCTCTGCTACTAAACAGAACTAGGACTTGCTGAAGGCCTCTGGCTGTTTTATACTGTCTCCTTGGCACACCCCCAACATATGATGGTCCATAATACAAAGAGCCAATCAGATTTAAGATTTGTTTTGGACCAATCGATTTTTGAGGGTGTGTTTATGAGACAACTTAAAACTTCATGAACTCCTCAGAGCAGCTCAGTTTGTAATCAGCAGTCAAACTAGCAGGTTGATATAAATGATAAAAATCGATTTTTGTTTGCAGAACCTTAGTTTGCTTTACTTTAATCAAATAGTCTGCAAAATTGTGAGCAGCCTAATAATATGCAGTTGCACTACTAGTTCCACCATTCCCTGACAAGCACTCTCAAACAGCAAGGGAGTTAGGGGTTGTACTGAAATCATGCGTCAAGGCTGTCAGAATCACTGCAGTATAAATACAATCAGGTTGTATTAATGCAGCCCTGTTACTTACTTTAATTATAGTTTCCCCCAATTATGAGATGATCTGATAACTAAATATATCCCACTAACAATTTATTGCTCTAGTGCCCAGAGCAGGGATTTCGAACCTGTGGCCCTCCAGATGTTGGAAAACTAAAACGCCCAGCATTCCTCCATTGCAGAAGAAACCAAGGTATTCCTTGGTTTCTTCTGCAATGGAGGAATGCTGGCGTTGTAGTTTTCAAAAATCTGGAGGGCTGCCGGTTAGAAATCCCAGACCCAGCTTGGCATAGCCAGGAAAAACCAACTTGGATCACCGCATTATACAGAAAATGAGTGATGGATAATGCACGGAATGGCGGCAACGAAAGAGTTACTATGTTTATGTAACATAGTAACTCTTTCGTTGCCGCCCATTCCCGTGGCAGGACGCACATAAGTAAAAAGACCTTTCAAATGCAGCAAAAAAAATAAAGTTTATTGCAAGCACTTTCTGTCTGACATTCTCTTAAGGTAACAGGTATAAAGGACATCTATACTGAAACAATGTTATCTTTAGATATCCAATCTGAACTATCTTCTGCTAGGTGCAGTTTTGCTATAACTGGAATGGACAGTGTTTCATGCAAATCATTGAATTGCATGATGGGAAATTCCCTCTTCCAATGCTGCCTCTTAGTAATTACTGAGCATGCTTGCCCTTATAGACGTCGGCGACATGGTTGGGATCATGGATTTGGCAGGACTGTGGACCATCCGCCCCCTTAACTATTTGTTACTTCTTTTTGATGATAGAATGAGAACGGTGTATGCTAGAGAGTGGTTCAGGACTCGTTTTACAGGTAATATTCTTGCCTTCTTACTAGACCAACTTGTTTTGGGACCACAGTTCTCCTTTAAATTATATCTGATTGGTTGGGGGAAAATTAACTGTTGCAAGTTGATTACAAACATGCACAGCAGCAAAAGAAGCAGTCATGACCATGACTGAACATTGCTAACTGGAAGAAGCAGAGAGAAGCCCAAAGCAGGGTACATGTCTTTGTGAGTAAGATTCAGGGTGGAGTCTTTCTTACTGCCCTCTAGGGATGGCCGTTTCGCGGATCCGAACCCGATCCGCCCGGATTTATCCCGTCCCGCGAACGCGGATTTTTCCTCGGATTTTTCCGCCATCTGAACTCTGATTCGCAGATTTTTCACATTTTCGAAATTTTCGAAATTACGAGTTTTAACGGAAAACACATATTTTGAAAATACATAAAAACTCATAATTTCGAAAATTCCCGAAAAAACGTGAAAACTCGTAATTTCGAAAATTTTCGAAAAATCTCGTTATTTCAAGGGTATTTTAATATTTTCATCGGGTTCCGCTCGCGATTTTCGAATTTTCGGATTTTTTTCGAAAATTCGCGGACCTCGGCGGTAGGTTGGCATCTCTTCGATGGGTCTACTGCCTATCTTAACAACTAATATCGATACACTGCGGCCTTCATATGGATGCAATTTGGCTTAAAGTGCATGTATACTGAAAAAATTACTTTGCGTCATTTTAATCTATAAATAATATTTATAAGTAGCACTTATTTATAAGTAGGTGTGTGTGTGTGTTGCTGCATGCTTTTAAGTTTTTTTTGCCTCAATCCACCACCACCGACCTGACTATTTTCCCACATACAAACTGCCAATACTATAGTATACAGCCACCAACTGTCAAACTATCCATCTACAACAAACTGCTTACAGAAATGCGGAAAGTGTAAGAGTTTTCAGATTGGATATCCAATGAAAGGGGGCAGATCAAACCAACATAACCAGACCAGAACAAAAATGGCTTAATGGCTTGTATGATAGCTAAAATATGCGTATTAGAATGAGGTACCCAGGTTTATTATTGTTTTTCGTCTGTACAGGGTCAGTTCCTCTGTATTAGTCGACATACTCGCAAGCCTCCCAGTAAAGGACATGAAAAGCTTTTGTGTTATTAACAGTTTCCCGTTGACCCTCATGATTCAGTAATGTGACCATAAAGATTGGGTGGAAAGAGACAGTAAACAGGGGATGGGTGACCTATTGGTTTTTAAACTGCTTATCGAAAAGTAAACGGGCTTAAATAAGGAGATAATTGAGCTAGGCTATTTACAATCATTTGGAAACAAACTAATATGTAGGCATTCCTTTAAAATGGAGAAAGGAAATGCAAGCAAAATATTTAGCACACATTTAAGAGCCTTTTAAGAGTAAAGGGTGAAATGAGGACATGTAGGGAGATCTCAGTGTGAATATGACCAATGTACATGCATTCATAGAACATTGGGATACATTTACTATTGCAGACGGTTAGCAATTCATTTGCAAGTCGATTATCATCACCCCACTGAACAAATCATAAAACCAGACCTAAATGTAAAGATTACAAACGAAGCTTATTGTTTCTTATAGCTTTAGACGATGTGTCCTGATCTAATTTTCCTTATTTTATTTTCTTTCTTACAACCCACTGATCAATGTAACTAATTAATATTGATGGTAAATATTGGCTAACGTGCTAGAAAATCTATTAGTTAATTTAAAGCCATCTTATAAATGTCCATCTGCTAACCACTTTATTAAACATAAAAAGGCAATTAGCCCACTGGCAGCATTTACCCCCTATTGCTGTTGCTTTTGGTTTTTGTGCTTTGAGGCTTTGTGGTAATAAACAGATCATTTTTTATTTTACTTTCCAAAAGATAAATATGTCTCATCTCAGGAATAATGAGCATATATTTAAAAGGACATTAAGCTCATACGGTAACTGGCTGTTCTCTGGCTCCTCCTACAATCAGTGCACAAAGGGAATGCACCAGTACCTGTATGAGAAAAGGAACAAAGCTGGGCACTGCCCTTATCTAAGTGCACACACAATTTCACAACCCTGTGGTTTACTTCCTCAGACAATGTAATTTAAATTACATGTTTAGGAAGGAACCACATGGGTTCTGAAATGTTACAATAAAATTGTGTTGCACTTAAGACTGGAGTGCCCAGCTATGTTCCTTTTCAGATATTGACTGGCTACGTCGCTGGAGGACCCAGCATTAAAGATGGCAGAAATCAACTCGTACGCAAGTTCAAGCTGAACTGCTCGAGTTTGAACGTACCCGGACTTCTTCTCGAACTATCCTGGACTCGGACTTTCAATATTTCCAGGACTTTCGATGTTTCCAAATGTTCGGATGGTCAAACGTTCGAAGATTCGATAAATTATCGAATTTTAAAAAAAAAGGTGCCCACATGTCCCAAAATCAACCAAGGCAGCTATTTGAGTATTGCCAGCCCCCTGGGTTAAAAGGCAATGTGACCAGCGCCATTTTGTCAGTGTATTGGGGTGTGTTTAGTGGAGACCTACAGTGTAGGAGTTATAATAATGTTGCAAATTGTCAAAATGTTTCAAATTGCAGTGGGTCTATGTTACTCAATGGTGCTGTTCCTACGAAGCGTATCCCCCCCTGCTTTCCCTTGCACGAAGCATACTCTGAGGGAGAGAAGCCAATGGGGATGGGGTCTGTCCAGTGGGGCCAAGCCTGCCTGGCTCCGCAATAAGTTGTCAACTGCAGTGGGTCTACTGTTACTCAATTGTGCTGTTCCTACAAAGTGTATCCCCTTCCTGCTTTCCCTTGCACAAAGCATAACTCTGAGGAGAGAAGCCAATGGGGTATGGGTCTGTCCGTGGGGCCAAGCCTGCCTGGCTCCGCAATAATGTTGTCAGACTGCAGTGGGTCTACTGTTACTCAATTGTGCTGTTCCTACAAAGCGTATCCCCTTCCCCGCTTTCCCTTGCATGAAGCATACTCTGAGGGAGAGAAGCCAATGGGGTGTGAGTAAAGCCTAAATAATTATGTTTGTAGTCATTTGTAAAGATAAAACACAGAGATTTGTTTGGTTCAACTTGTTTACTAAAGGCACCTTTACTTTTTTGGTGCAATGATCATAATAATAATAATAATAATAATAATAATAATAAAAAGAAGAAGAACAATAATAATAATAACAATAATAATAACAATATTTTATAACCTCATCCTTTGTGCCATTTCATCCAGCCGGCGCTGGCATGCTGGTGCTGGTGCTGGTGCTGGTGCTGGTGCTGGTGCTGGTGGTGGTGGTGGTGCTGGTGGTGGTGCTGGTGGTGGAGGGGAAGGGGAAATTCGCAGGCCTTATCTGGGGCCTTGTGGGGGTGTTGCCAGGCCTGCAGGGGGTGATCCACCCACTTCTTCAGCCTCACTGCAGAAACAATCCCTCATCTGCAAATTTATATATAACAAAGTAAATAATATAAATAATAATAAAAATATTAATATAAATAAAAATTATAATGTAAATATTGTAATATTTTTCATGTGTACTTGTCCTTTAACTAACATTAAAGGGGAACTGTGGTCTTCATTTTGTATGTGCCTTATGGAGCCAGCCATTGATCACCTGATCATCTGGCCGCCGCCTTTACTGCGGGGAAATTCTAATTAACATACCAGAAATGCAAAATTAAATTATAATTCCCCGAAGTCTCTTTACCCTTATTTGCATAATGAGCAAGGAGTTGTGGGGAAACCTCTCCCTAACTCGCTTGACTCCTTGTAATCTTATTTTTCAAAGCCCAGATGAATAAAAAGCTATATGTTTACACATGAATACCAAACTAAATAAAGGCAGTGGTATGCACTATATTTGATTGCTTTTATAAAATATGCCTGTATATATTTAAACTATTTTAGAAGGTATTTGTCAAGAAAAAATAAAACAGATTTCTGGCCCAATAATTAAAAACATGATAAGAAAAATATTTTTTAGTCCTTCTCTAATATAACATAAATAGAAAACTACATGGCAGTAGTGTAGTTTTAATACTTGTCACCAAATACAGAGGATCTAAGGCTCACCGGGGCTGAAGGTAGCTCATGGAGCCTACCCAGCCAGGTGTATACTAGTCTAACAGCTATCTTTTGTAGCCCTTATGCCTAACTACAAACTTATCAGTACAGCAACTAATCCAACACTAGTCTGCAATAAAGATCTCTGCTTTTATAGTGTCTCCCATACACACCTTTAAATTTGATTGGTCTAATTTAAATCTTGAATCTGATTGATTAAGGGTATTGGACCATCAGATTTAGGGGTGGGGTATAGGATTGGTCCAATACCCAAGATCCAATCAATTCAATTTAAATCAGACCAATCAGATTTTAAAGGTGTGTTTGGGAGACACTATAAAATCAAGAGATTTAAATTGCAGCTTAGTTTGGCTTAGCAGCAATACGTAAGTTGTAGTCTTGTGTTTAGGCATAAGGCTACACCAGTTGACTGTTGGTCTAGTATACCTGGCTGGGTAGGCTCAACAAGCTCCCTTCAGCTCTGGTGAGCCTTAGATCCTCATTATTTGGTAATAAGTATTAAAACAGCACTACTGCTGGATAATTCTCTATTTGTTTATTTTAGAGCAGGTCCTATCAAAAAATCTTTATATCTTATATTTTTTTTAATTAATGAACTAGAAAACTGATTTTCTTTTTTTTTCTGGTCAAATTCCTTTATATATATTTTTAAATCAATCAAAATATTGCATACCACTGCCTATATATATATATATATATATATTTAGTATTCATGTGTAAACATATAGCTTTTATTGTCAAGCGAGTTAGGGAGAGTTTTCCCCACAACTCATTATGCAAATAAGGGAAAGAGACTTCTGGGGAATTATAATTTGATTTTGCATTTCTGGTATGTTAATTAGAATTTCCCAGCAGAAAAGACAGCAGTGAGCATGCTCCAACCCTAAACCAAGGCAGCGGTCAGATGATCAGGTGATCAATGGCTGCCTCCATAAGGCACTTACAAAATGGAAGACCACAGTTCCCCTTTAACTAACAGTTACATTTACTAATACTAACACTAACTAACAGTAACTAACATTTAAAAAAATATACTTTGAGTCATTTAGGGAAAAAGAGCTCTCAAAATTTGTATTATATGTAAATATTGTAAATATTTTTTGTGTGTACTTGTCCTATAACTAACATTTTACTAACATTAACTAACAGTAACATAAATATTTACTAACACTAACTTACACTATCTAACATATGCACTTTGAGTCCTTTAGGAGAAAAGCACTAAAGGCCCCGCAAACGTTTGTGGCGGTTTGCGAATCACAAGTGCTATAAAAGTAACAAGAAAAGTGCAGTACCTTCGTATAGTGGTTATACATAGACAGAGCTTGTCAGAAAGATCTGCCGCAGAACTGCCTGATTAGTGGTGCAAAAGGTGGTTTTATACAACTCAATCACAGTTAAAATTTAATATATAAATGTGATACTTGCCTTAGACATTACGCTGTATGCCCTGGACGAGGCACGCCGCTGCCGCTTGAGGTCTGACCACCTCTTTTGGAGTTGAGAGGTGGTCAGATCGATCTGAAACTGCGTCCGCAGTTTTTTCTGCAGGTTGCGCATAATGCACCGTTTGCGCGCTTTTAAGTTTGGGGTCCCAACCGGAATCCGGTCGTAACCCCACTTGGTGAGATATTGGACCACCAACTGCTGCCAATCCATGGTGGCCATGTCTGCAGACAAGCTAGTAGTTGAATAACCCACACCCACTTTTGAGGCTTGATTTTAGAGCCTGGATTGCATATAGAAAGTCAATAGGAAGAGGGGATTATAATCAAATGAGGAAAAATCAAATATGTGGGTAAAATGTCCATATAACAATACGCGAGTAAATATTGAATCCGTGCGTAAAATGTCCATTAAAACCTATATGCGAGCATCGAATCCTTGAGTAAAATTTCCATTAAAACCTATACGCGAGCATCGAATCCACGAGTAAAATGTCCATTATACCTCAAATGTGAGAGCGCAAAAGTAGCGTGCGTGACAGTAAAATCAAGTTATCGAAAGTCCTGGATATTTGAACGTGTTCCCCAGACCATTTCCCAGGTCCCACAGCCATTTACTATATAGGGAACTGTGGTCTTCCATTTTGCATGTGCCTTATGGAGGCAGCAATTGATCACCTGATCATCTGACCACCACCTTGGTTCAGGGTTGGAGCATGCTCACTGCTGTCTTTACTGCTGGGAAATTCTAATTAACATACCAGAAATGCAAAATCAAATTATAATTCCCCAGAAGTCTCTTTTCCCTTATTTGCATAATGAGCAAGGGAGTTGTGGGGAAAACTCTCCCTAACTCGCTTGACTCCTTGTAAATCTTATTTTTCAAAGCCCAGAATGAATAAAAGCTATATTTTACACATGAATACTAATATATATATATATAGGCAGTGGTATGCAATATATTTGATTGATTTTATAAATATATATATAAAGGAATTTGACCAGAAAAAAAAGAAAATCAGTTTTCTAGTTCATAATTAAAAAAATGCAGATATAAAGATTTTTTGATAGGGCCTGCTCTAAAATAACATAAATAGAGAATTATCCAGCAGCAGCGCTGTTTTAATACTTATTACCAAATAATGAGGATCTAAGGCTCACCAGAGCTGAAGGGAGCTCGTTGAGCCTACCCAGCCAGATATATATATATATATATATATGTGTATGTATGTATATATGTATGTATGTATACAAGACCAACAGCCAACTGTTGTAGCCTTTATGCCTAAATACAAGACATACAACTTATCATAATAGCTGCTAAGCCAAACTAACTGCAATTTCGATCTCTTGCATTTTATAGTGTCTCCCAAACACACCTTTTAAATCTGATTGGCTTATTTAAATCTTGAATCTGATTGGATCTTGGGTATTGGACCAATCCTATACCCACCCCTAGATCTGATTGGTCCAATACCCTTGATCCAATCAGATTCAAGATTTAAATTAGACCACAACAGTATATTTAAGGTGTGTAGGGAGACACTATAAATGCAAGAGATCTTTATTGCAGCCTAGTGTTGGATTAGCTGGCTACTGATAATTTGTAGTTAGGCAAAGGGCTACAAAAGATCGCTTCTCGGCCTTTTGGCTGTGATCGCGTGTAGTATCTGTTCGAGAGAAGGCGATATAGGACGACTGGAGGACTGAACCATGAGGACACCACCTGATGCACCTGCAACGGTTCGAGTTTGCTTCCCGGTTGAGCGAAAGGAGACCTATGGGTTGTTCTTTATCCAAAAGAAAATCATTGAAGAAGTATTAGGTATGCCTGAGCAGCAATTTTTTGTGTACAGCCTTCTCCGGCTCAGGGTTTCTATGATGTCTCTTTTTTCAATGCAAATGACCTCCGTACTTGTTATATGAGAAGTCAAGAGAAATCTGCAACCACCTGATTTAAAAGACCTGATTTTGTAATTAATGAAAGTAAGAACCGTATACCAATGACCGTTCATATGTTTAATCCTTTTGTGGAGAATGCTGATATTCAGCTATTTTTAGAACGGTGCGCAAGCTATGTGTCGCCAGGAGAAAAAAGAACTAATGTTTTTGGGACTTTTAATGGCCAGAGGCGATTTTGGGTTGAGTTAAAGAAGGATCCTGCAGGTGTGGGTGGTTTAAAGCATCCCCCACAGACCTTCTCAATTGGCCCTAATCGCGGCTACCTTTTTTACCCAGGGCAGCCTCTATTCTGCCGCAATTGATTTGCATTTGGCCCACTAGGGAGGATTTACAGACCTGGCCATACTACAAGCCGGTTGCACAGAAGCAAGGAAGTGCCATCTCTGTGGTTCAGGTGAGCATCTTGCCGCAAAGTGTCCATCTGCGAGCAGGATGTCTTTTGCAGAAGTGGTTAAGAATTCCTAGAGAGACATCTGGGCCCGAGCCGGATTTGGAAGTACTAAAGACACTCACCGTTGTGGAAGAAGGTGCAAAGGAGATGGGTGATACCTCTATGTCTAACGTAGGGGAAGTGGTGGATATGTTGGCTGCGGAGGGAGAAGGCGAGAATCAGCCTGCGGTGGTTGTAGAGGAAGGTTGGAAGTGGAAAAAAGATCCTTGAAAAGGAAAACTAAGGTCTCAGAGAGACCTGCCAAGTTTAGCGAGACAGTGGAGGATTTTTCCAGTACAGAGGGTCTGGAGGAGGGAGGCCTCTGCACAAATCGAGTCAGACTCGTCAGTCTCAGTTGGGGAATTCCTGGATAAAGAAGACGTAAAAAGTTATCAGAAACAATGAACTTGTTAAAGGGGAGGGACTTCAGGAAAAAAGCAAAAAATCAAAAAGAGAGTCCTCAAAGAAATCCCGGTTCAAGAAATTCCCTCTATGAAAGGGTCAGTGGAGCCCATGAAGAGGTTCTGCTGCACCTAATGGGCGTGCAAAAGCTCGTGGGGGTCCAGGTTAAATAAGTGAAGTTTAGTTGTGTTTAAGAGTTTTTCTTTCTCTTAATCCTGTTTTTTTGAATGCCTATCTCAATAGGGACTCTTAATGGCGGTGCATTAAGTCGCAAAGAGGAGAGTGGCAATTTTTAATTTTCTGGCAACTTTAAAGTTAAATATTATTTGTTTGCAGGATGTACATTAGAACCTGGTCCGAAAGAATGGTCATTTGGACCAAGTGTGTGGTCTCCAGGATAGGAAGAAGTGGGGGGGTAGAATTTTGTTTAAAATCATAATTTCGAAATCATGGATGTGAACATATTGAAAACGGGAGGGCGGTATATGTTAAAATTAAATTTAAAGGGATGACATTAAGGTTAATTAATGTTTATGCTCCTACGATAAACCGAGTAGAATTGCTTTATTTGATAAGTTAAGATTTTTTTTGGGTGGGAAGGAAATTGTATAGTTTGTGGGGATTTTAATTGTATTTTGGTGAGGGTGACAGGAAGAATGTGGGGAGAAGGTGGTGGGTTAGATATATCGGTAAGAATTTAAGTGATATGATGACAATTTTTGGGTACAGGATGCCTTTAAGAAGCTGGGGATCAAGCTAATCCCGCAACGTATTATAGTGACAGCGGGAAATGTGTTTCACGGATAGATTTTTTGTTTGTTTTCCAAGCCAATTAAGGTTAAAAGTTATTTTACGAGAAGGGTATTTTTTTCAGATCATGCGTGTGTGGAATGTTGCTTGGATATTGGAAGTGAGAGAGCGTATGGTAAGGGAACTTGGAAAATGAATGTATCTCTTCTGGAGGATGAGCAGGTGAAAGAAGAGTATAAGAGCTGTTTTCTAAAATGGGTAAAGTGTAAGGGGGACTTTGAGAATTGTGTAAATTGGTGGGAATGGGTAAAATGGAAGACAAAAAGTTCTTATATACCAAGGTCGTGCGAAAGTTAAAAGAGAGAAGAATGCCTATGAGGAGTGGATGAAGAGGTTTGGTATACTTGGAGCAAATGAGAGAATGGGGGAGGATGTGAGGAGTGAATTGAGGATGCTAGGAAGAATGCAATAAGTTTTTGGATGAAAAGGGGAAAATGATAATTATGCATGCTAGAGTGAATGTTCTTGAAAGGATGAAAAGTGTACTAAGTTCTTTTTTAAGAGAGCGTTTGAGACGAGAGGGTATGTTTAGTGTTATGATGAAGATGGAAGAGAAGTGTCTGGTAAGTTGGAAGTGTTGAATGAAGTGCAGAATTTTTATTCTAGTTATTCTCGGAAAAATTTCGGGATAAGAGTTTAGAAGGTGATGTGTTTAAGTGTAATTGAGGATGGATTGTCGAATGAGGATAAGAGTTGTTTGAATGAAGAGTTGAGTAAGTGGGAAGTGGATGATTGTATAAAGGGATGAAGAATGGTAAGGTCCCTGGTTGGATGGGTTGCCGGTTGAGTTTTATGTGGAATTTTGGGATGTGATTGGTATGCATGTATTTCAGGGTGTAAGTTGTGTTAGAAAGGGTGTTGTCTGGCTAGTAGTATGTTGTGAAAGTATGATTGTTTTACTGTATAAGAAAGGAGAAAAAAATGATTTGAGAAACTGGAGGCCGATTTCGTTGATGAATGTTGATTATAAGATCGTGTCTAAGTGTTGGCCAATAGGTTGAGAGGTGTGATTGGTAAGATGGTTGGAGGGAGCAAGTGTGTGGGGTGCCTGGAAGACAGATTGGGAAATACTTGTTGGGGTTGCGTGATAGTATATGGTATGAAAGAGAAGAAAGCAGAAGTGGCTGTTGTGACTGTTGATTTCGAAAAAGCGTAGACAGGGTTGTGCATGAATTTATTTTGCGGTTTTGGAAAAAATGGGTGTGCCTGCAAGGATGTTAGAATGGATTAAGTTTTTATATAAGGGAATGGTGAGTGTAGTGCAAGTGAATGGGTTTATGACTGGGAAGGTGAAGGTTAGATCAGGAGTGAGACAGGGGTGTCCCCTGTCTCCCTATTTTGTTCATATGTGTGATAGAGCCTTTGATGAGAGTGATTATGAATGATAAGGTGATGCGTGAGTGGAATTGCCAGGTAGCGGGGGAAGAGTTTCGGTTGATTGGATAGGATGATGAAACTGTGGTTTGTAAGTCGTGTGCGAGTTTGAGGAGGGTAAGATTGTTGATTGACTGTTTCTGCATGGCGAGTGGGTTTAAGTTAAATGTGAATAAAAGTGTTGTGTAAGGCCTTTGGAGAATGGACGGAGATTGAAAGATGTGATTGGCCAATTGTAGAAGGTGGTATTAGAGTGCTGGGAGTTGTGTTTGATAAGGATATGTGGGGTAGAGAAAGCTGGGAGAATGTGTATGTAAGGATAAAAATAAGTTTGACTTTTGGGCCTTAAGGGCTTTAACCAATAGGGTAGGGTTCTGATCATTAAAGCAGTGATAGTCCCTATCCTGCTATTTTTGAATGTTGTTTCCTGTGCCTGATAGAATGTTGAAGAGAGTGGTGAGACTGATTTTTTTTTTGTGTGGAATTCGAATATGGAGAAGTTGAAACGTGAGACTGTGGTGAAGAATAGAAAGAATGGTGGGAAAGGTTTAATGAATGTGGAGAGGTTCTTGGCTGTAAGGTATGTTAGTTTGTGTGGTAAGGTTAAGTCAGAAGGAAAGTGTGATTGGTTGTAGGTAAGATATGCATGTGGGAATGTTTTGAGAAAGTATGGGTTACTTGAAGTAGATCTTAGAAAGCCGTTTTGCTTTGCTCCGGCTTGGTTTTATTGGAGAATTGAAAGATGTATGCAAAGGAATGGTCTGGAAGAAGTGACTGTGAATGAATGGTTAATTGTAAGGTGGTTTTAAAAAAGTTGGAAGTGGTTGAGCAAATGTTTATGATTGGTGGTTTAAGTGAATCTGAATGTATGATGGTTTGGAAGAGGGTGAATGATAGTGAAGTTATGAATCGGCAGAAGGATGTGGCATGGATGGCAGTGCATGGATGCTTGCCGACTAGAGTGGTGCAGAGAAGAAGATTGGTTGACAGTGAGGTATGCCCGAGAGAATGTTTGTATGGAAATAGAGATGTGAGGCATGTTTTCTGGGGATGTATGTATGCGAGAGGTGTTTGGGAAAGGATGAGTGGTTCGTGAGGGGTTTGACTGGGTTAGAAAGTGTTTCGTATGGGATGATGTTGTATGGATGGAATGGAGCGGATAAAATTAAGGCAAGGCTGTTTTTGTTTGATAGTATGCTGTATGAAAGAGGCTTTCTGGATTCTAGAAATTTATTCATTTTCAAGATATGAGATGAGTGAAGAAGAGTGTGTGAGGTTATATGTGGTCGGTTGTATGGGTATGTTTTGAAAGATAGAAAGAAGTATGGTGATGATGACGCGGAGGGAATGTGGAAAGTTTGCTGAAATGGAAAGCATGGTATAAATGGATTAATGAATGTATTGGTTGTATAATATGTAATATGTAAATATGATTATGGTATTCTTTTGTTGAAATTTTCTGATTACTATTAAGAAATATGATGAGAGGTGACAGTTGTAATTTGGTTGAGTCCAGATGAATGTTACCGAATCTGAAATTTAAAAAAAAAAAAAAAAAAAAGAAAAAAAATGAGGGCTACAAAAGATAGCTGTTAGCTAGTATACACCTGGCTGAGTAGGCCCCATGAGCTACTTTCAGCCCTGGTGGCCTTAGATCCTCTGTATTTGGTGACAAGTATTAAAACAGCCCTACTGCCATGTAGTTCTCTATTATGTTATATTAGAAAGGACTAAGAATATCTTTTTCTTAGCATTTTTTTAATTATTGGGCCAGATTTTTTTTTTTTTCCCTGCAAATACCTTCTAAATAGTTCAAATATATACAGGCATTTTTATAAAAGCAATCAAATATAGTGCATACCACTGCCTTTATTTAGTTTTGGTATTCATGTGTAAACATATAGCGTTTATTTCATTCTGGGCTTTGAAAAATAAGATTTACAAGGATTCAAGCGAGTTAGGGAGAGTGTTCCCCACAACTCCCTTGCTCATTATACAAATAGGGGTAAAGAGACTTCTGGGAATTATAATTTAATTTTGCATTCTGGTATGTTAATTAGAATTTCCCAGCAGTAAGGTGGCAGTCAGATGATCTGGTGATCAATGGCTGCCTCCATAAGGCACATACAAAATGAAGACCACAGTTCCCCTTTAAGGTTGAATAACGACATATGTCCATCAAGTCCAACCTATTCACCCTCTTTTTTTTTTTTTTTTTTTTTTTACCCAACCTAACAGTTGATCCAAGGAAGGCAAAAAAACTCAGCTAAAAAGGGAGAAAAAAAATCCTTCCTGACTCCAAACGGCAATCGGAAAGTATTCCTGGATCAACCAGATCTATATGCATTAATACCAGAAATCTCAATATTTTTTAGTTTTAGAAACTTATCCAGGCCTTTTTTAAAGCTATTCAATGAACTTGCCATATACCACTTCTGCTGGAAGACAGCTCCACAGTTTCACCGTTCTCACTGTAAAGAAACCTTTCCTAACCTGAAATGAAACTACTTCTTCCAACCTTAAAGGATGTCCACAAGTCCTCTGATAAACCTATAAGTAAACAATGCACCAGAGAGTTCATTGTATGGCCCATTATATATTTTGTATAAGGTTATCATGTCCCTACGCAAACGTTGCTTCTCCAATGTAACAGCCCACTTGTCTAATCTTCCTGCATATTCAAGCCCCTCCATTCCCCTTATTAATTTAGTTGCCCTTCTCTGAACTGCCTCAATTTCCAAGATGTCCCTTTTGTATATGGGATTCCAAAACTGCACCGCATATTCCAAATGAGGCCTTACCAGTGCCTTGTAAAGAGGGAGAATAATATTTTCTCTCTTGAATCTATTCCCCTCTTTATACAAACAATATCTTGCTAGCTCTAGCCGTTGCTACCTGGCATTGTTTGCTATAGCTAACAGGCTTCAAGCTGTATGGTTTTAAAACTTCACCTTTATTTGTAAGCAATTCTGATTGGATACATTAAAATATTTTTAGAAAGAATCTGATTGGTATACTAACCAATAAGATTCTTTTTCAATCAGAATTGGTTACAATCAGATTGGTCTGTTCCCCAGACCATTTCTGAGGTCCCTGAGCCATTTACAGTAAGTTATTGTATTATTTTTTTGTAAATTTTTCGAAAATTCCTTGGACCTCGAAAATTCCTGAAAATTCTCGAACGCGGCTCGAAAAGGGTGCAATCGTGAGGAAAGTTTGTTTTTATTTTTTTTAGTTCTGTGTATATGTACGTGTTCCCCAGACCATATCCCAGGTCTCACAGCCATGTACAGTAAGTTACAATTGATGTTTTACCTTATTTAGGCGGATCTGTGAGGATTTTTTTTTCTCCCTTTGACTTTAATCGTTTTTACGCGGATTTTCGAATTTTTTCGAAAATCCGCGAATCCACAGGCGGAACGATTTTAGCAGTTTCGGCCATCTCTAATAGGCAGTGGTATGCAATATATATGATAGATTTTTTAAAAAAAAAAATATATATAATATAATAATATATTATAAATCTTTTATAAAAAAAATAATAATATAATCTTTTGTAGCCCTTATGCCTACCTACAACTTATCAGTACAGCAACTAATCCAACACAGTCTGCAATTCAGATCTCTTGCATTTTATAGTGTCTCCCATACACACCTTTAAAATCTGATTGGTCTAATTTAAATCTTGAATCTGATTGGATCAAGGGTATTGGACCAATCAGATTTAGGGGGGTATAGGATTGGTCCAATACCCAAGGTCCAATCAGATTCAAGATTTAAATCAGACCAATCAGATTTTAAAGGTGTGTTTGGAGACACTATAAAAGGCAAGAGATTTAAATTGCAGCTTAGTTTGGCTTAGCAGCTATACTGATAATTTGTAGTCTTGATTTAGGCATAAAGGCTACAACAGTTGACTGTTGGTCTAGTACATATCTGGCTGGGCTCAACAAGCTCCCTTCAGCTCTGGTGAGCCTTAGATCCTCATTATTTGGTATAAGTATTAAAACAGTGCTACTGCTGGATAATTCTCTATTTATGTTATTTAGAGCAGGTCCTATCAAAAACTCTTTATATCTTACATTTTTTTAATTAATGAACTAGAAACTGATTTTCTTTTTTTTTTCTGGTCAAATTCCTTATATATATTTTTAAAATCAATCAAATATATTGCATACCACTGCCTATAATATATTATATTTAGTATTCATGTGTAAACATATAGCTTTTATTCTGGGCTTTGAAAAATAAGATTTACAAGGAGTCAAGCGAGTTAGGGAGAGTTTTCCCCACAACTCCCTTGCTCATTATGCAAATAAGGGAAAAGAGACTTCTGGGGAATTATAATTTGATTTTGCATTTCTGGTATGTTAATTAGAATTTCCCAGCAGAAAAGACACAGAGAGCATGCTCCAACCCTAAACCAAGGCCGGTCAGTGATCAGGTGATCAATGCTGCCTCCATAAGGCACATCAAAATGGAAGACCACAGTTCCCCTTTAAAACAGTGCTACTGCTGGATAATTCTCTATTTATGTTATTTTAGAGCAGGTCCTATCAAAAAATCTTTATATCTTACATTTCTTTAATTAATGAACTAGAAAACTGATTTTCTTTTTTTTCCTGGTCAAATTCCTTTATATATATTTTTAAAATCAATCAATATATTGCAACCACTGCCTATAATATATATTTTAGTTTCATTGTGTAAACATATAGCTTTTATTCATTCTGGGCTTTGAAAAATAAGATTTACAAGGAGTCAAGCGAGTTAGGGAGAGTTTTTCCCCACAACTCCCCCCCATAGGTCTGACCACCTCTTTTGGAGTTGAGAGGTGGTCAGATCGATCTGAAACTGCGTCCGCAGTTTCTTCTGCAGGTGGCGCATAATGCACCGTTTGCGCGCTTTTAAGTTTGGGGTCCCAACCGGAATCCGGTCGTAACCCCGCTTGGTGAGATATTGGACCACCAACTGCTGCCAATCCATGGTGGCCATGTTGTCTGCAGGCAAGCTAATAGTAGAATAACCCACACCCACTTTCGAGGCTTGATTTTAGAGCCTGAATTGCATATAGAAAGTCAATAGGAAGAGGGGATTATAATCAAATGAGGAAAAATCGAATATGTGGGTAAAATGTCCATATAACAATACGCGAGTAAAAATCGAATCCGTGCGTAAAATGTCCATTAAAACCTATATGCGAGCATCGAATCCTTGAGTAAAATTTCCTTTAAAACCTATACGCGAGCATCGAATCCACGAGTAAAATGTCCATTATACCTCAAATGTTCAAATGCAAGAGCGCAAAAGTAGCGTGCGTGACAGTAAAATCGAGTTATCAAAAGTCCTGGATATTTGAACGTGTTCCCCAGACCATTTCCCAGGTCGCACAGCCATTTACATTAAAGGGGAACTGTGGTCTTCCATTTTGCATGTGCCTTATGGAGGCAGCAATTGACCACCTGATCATCTGACCGCCACCTTGGTTCAGGGTTGGAGCATGCTCACTGCTGTCTTTACTGCTGAGAAATTCTAATTAACTAGAATTTTCTAATTACTAGAAATGCAAAATGATAATGTTTTTTTATTATCATTTTTTTAATTATTGGGACAGATTTTTTTTTTTCTTGGCAAATACCTTCTAAAATAGTTCAAATATATACAGGCATATTTTATAAAAGCAATCAAATATATTGCATATCACTGCCTATATATATATTTAGTATTTATGTGTAAACATATAGCTTTTATTCATTCTGGGCTTTGAAAAATAAGATTTATAAGGAGTCAAGTGAGTTAGGGAGAGTTTTCCCCACAACTCCCTTGCTCATTATGCAAATAAGGGAAAAGAGACTTCTGGGAAATTATAATTTGATTTTGCATTTCTGATATGTTAATTAGAATTTCCCAGCAGAAAAGACAGCAGTGAGCATGCTCCAACCCTAAACCAAGGCCTCCATAAGGCACATACAAAATGGAAGACCACAGTAGGGTTGGAGCATGCTCACTGCTGTCTTTACTGCTGGGAAATTCTAATTAACATACCAGAAATGCAAAATCAAATTACAGACAGGGGTACATTCCGGGCTTATGTTTGCCAAGGAATGTAGCCCGATCCACACCATCCCGTCTGTACATGGCTCTAACCAGGCTGAATAATGATATGTTTAAGAACAAGTTCGTTAGAATCCTCAACAAATGTTCCTTGGATGTGATGTTGTTAAACTTGGATTTTATCACTGAGGAGCTGACCGGTAGTAATGAAAAGATTCGGGAGCTTAAAGCTGAACTTAACTCCAATATACCACAGGAGGAGTTAACCAAGTTAAAGTCCGAGCTGGAACAACGTATGACCCAGTACAGAAAGAAAGGGGAGGAGTTTAAGCGCTCCAAGTTTGCTCGGGACCAGGAGGATTACGAACGTGGCCGAGTTTACGAAGTCAGTTTAAAAGAGTGAACAGGATTGTAAGTAGCCCTGTTGTACGCGAGAGGCAGACACAGCAGATGTATGACAAACTCGCTAAACATCCTTTCTTACTAGACCAACTTGTTTTGGGACCACAGTTCTCCTTTAAATTATATCTGATTGGTTGGGGGAAAATTAACTGTTGCAAGTTGATTACAAACATGCACAGCAGCAAAAGAAGCAGTCATGACCATGACTGAACATTGCTAACTGGAAGAAGCAGAGAGAAGCCAAAGCAGGGTACATGTCTTTGTGAGTAAGATTCAGGGTGGAGATCTTTTCTTACTGCCCTCTAGGGATGGCCGGTTCGCGGATCCGAACCCGGATCCGCCGCGGATTTATCCCGTCCGCGAACGGCGGATTTTTCCGGATTTTCCGCCATCTGAACTTCTGATTCGCAGATTTTTCACATTTTCGAAAATTTTCGAAATTACGAGTTTTACGGGAAAACACATATTTTCGAAAATACATAAAAACTCATAATTTCGAAAATTCCCGAAAAAACGTGAAAACTCGTAATTTCGAAAATTTTCGAAAAATCTCGTTATTTCAAGGGTATTTTTAATTTCATCGGGTCCGCTCGCGGATTTTCGAATTTTCGGATTTTTTCGAAAATTCGCGGATCCTCGAGCGGACCGGATTTTGCGAAGTTCGGACATCTCTACTGCCCTCTTCATAAACAATATAACTGATACACTGCGGCCTTCATATGGATGCAATTTTGCTTAAAGTGCATGTATACTGAAAAAATTACTTTGCGTCATTTTAATCTATAAATAAATATTTATAAGTAGCACTTATTTATAAGTAGGTGTGTGTGTGTTGCTGCATGCCTTTAATAAAGTACTTTTTTTGCTCAGTCTCTGACCACCGACCTGACTATTTTCCCACATACAAACTGCCAATACAGTGTAGGAGTTATAATAATGTTGTCAAATTGTCAAAATGTTGTCAAATTGCAGTGGGTCTGATGTTACTCAATGGTGCTGTTCCTACGAAGCGTATCCCCTTCCCTGCTTTCCCTTGCACGAAGCATACTCTGAGGGAGAGAAGCCAATGGGGCCCCCAAAACTATTTTTTGCTGTAGTGTAGGGAACGCTATCCTGTGTACTTTTGCCATACACTTTCATTATTTTTTTGGAACAGTTATCAAGTTATTTTCATTTTTGTGTTTCTTATGGGTGTAGCAATTGATTTCTCTCCTCCTATAGTGGGCAGTGTGCTTGTAGTCTATGGAGATAGGTCCACCAATCAGAAGGGTTTTGCATAATGGTTAAAGGGGAACTGTGGTCTTCCATTTTGTATGTGCCTTATGGAGGCAGCCATTGATCACCTGATCATCTGGCCGCCGCCTTTACTGCTGGGAAATTCTAATTAACATACCAGAAATGCAAAATTAAATTATAATTCCCCAGAAGTCTCTTTACCCTTATTTGCATAATGAGCAAGGGAGTTGTGGGGAAAACTCTCCCTAAATCACTTGACTCCTTGTAAATCTTATTTTTCAAAGCCCAGAATGAATAAAAGCTATATGTTTACACATGAATACCAAAACTAAATAAAGGCAGTTGTATGCACTATATTTGATTGCTTTTATAAAATATTCCTGTATATATTAGAACAATTTTAGACGGTATTTGTCAAGAAAAAAAAAAAAAAAAAAGTAGTTGGGGGGATTATAGTTTTGGGGGTGGACATGCCCTTTAAGTTATATATTATAATTTCTGCTTCTAGAGTGACAGGTTTTTCCCTGTAAATGCTGTGATTAAAATGATGATTTCTCAGAATCTACAGCTCAGATTTAAAATCTGGAAAAAGTTTTGGAGAAGTAGAATCTTGCTGTATCTAAAAGATACCCTTTAAGCTGGGCACATATGAAGTGATCCTTCATACTGGTCGACATTCAGCCCTTTACACCGGTCAGCCAGGACGAAGGGCTGTTTGATCGTGGCCAAATTAGCATGCGGTCCATAGAGGTCTGCAAGATCGCCTGTGGTTATCGGACGTGTCCATTTGTCCGACTCAGACGAGCAAACGAGTGCTCGTGGCCGAAAAAACCCATGCAATCATCTCTGTCCCATTGACTGATATACTGCACTATCAGTCATCACACACATCAATTGGCTTATATATATTTTTGCTCAAACCAGTTGTTTTCAGTTCAACACAATACATATACTGGGTTATTCAATAAAAGTTCTTATTGTTAAAACTGGTGCTAATTTTGCGCCAACCAATCAGACGTTAGCTTTCAAATGTTAAACAATTTCTGATTGGTTGGGGCAAAATTAGCACCATTTCTAAGGATAAGAACTTTTATTGAATCTCCCTGATAGTTCTTTAGGAACAACAGCATGGTCCATACACAGAGGCTCGATCAATGTACAGGCAGCAAAGAAGCTCAGTGCTCAGCAGTGATACCTTTCATCAGGGTTCAAATTCTACCCTTTAAGAGGAGATATTATGACCCAATTAACCAGTATGACTGACATTTGATTGATTGGGACAAAAATGTCACCGCAATTTCCTTTTTTTGTCAAAATGTGCTGAAAACTGCATCAGACACAGCAGAAATTTTCACCTGATCACAAGTTTTTGAATGGGCAACATAATTGGCAATATTAGTTGGAGTCACAATGCAATGCACTGGAAGCATATTGTTACAATAATACTTTTATAATACAATTACAATAATACTGATATATGAATACTATTATAATAATACTGATATAATATCTGTTATAATAATACTGATATAATAACTTTTATAATAATACTGTTATAATTATATTGTTACAATAATACTGTTTTAATACTGCTATAATAATTGTTATAATAATACTGTTACAATGATATTGTTACAATAATGCTGTTATAATAATACTGTTACAATTTTATTGTTACAATAATACAGTTACAATAATACTATTATAATAATACTGATATAATAATACTGATACAATCTCAGTGCATTGACCTGTATAACCACCTGATGTGTTAATAGTAAATATGATAAGTAATAAAAAGGTAAATCCATAAATATTCTGGACTTGCTGCCAGACAGGACTGGGACATAAAGGAAATTAATACAATTCTAGAAACCTGATCCCTTTAACTGAATGGTAATATGGTGGGTCTATATGGTAATGTAGTAGGTCTATATTGTAATATGGTGGGTCTATATGGTAATGTGGTGTGTGGTGGGTCTATATGGTAATGTGGTGGGTCTATATGGTAATGTGGTGGGTCTGGGTCTATATGGTAATATGGTGGGTCTATATGGTAACATGGTGGGTCTATATGGTAATATGGTGGGTCTATATCGTAATATGGTGGGTCTATATGGTAATGTGGTGGGTCTATATGGTAATGTGGTGGGTCTATATGGTAATATGGTGGGTCTATATGGTAATGTGGTGGGTCTATATGGTAATGTGGTCTTTATGGTAATGTGGTCTTTATGGTAATGTGGTATATATGGTAATGTGGTCTATATGGCAATGTGGTGGGTCTATATGGTAATATGGTGGGTCTATATGGTAATATGGTGGGTCGATATGGTAATTTGGTGGGTCGATATGGCAATGTGGTGGGTCGATATGGTAATATGGTGGGTCGATATGGTAATATGGTGGGTCTATATGGTAATGTGGTGGGTCTGTATGGTTATATGGTGGGTCTGCCATAATCCATCAGATATATATAAAGACTCGCTCACCAGTTGAACTATAACTCCCCACTAATTGCTGTTTGCAGTGCAGAGGTTTAACCACAGGGCAGCAACTTAACATGTGTGAACCTGGCACTCACCTGGAGGAGCCTCCCTTCAGCTGGGCTCACCACTGCCACCACGGAGAACACCCCCTCCAATGTCAGGTTCTCCTGCCCCGCACTGCCCTCCGCCTTCAGGGGAATTATCCTAATCACCGCCTTCACCCCCAGGTCCCGTTCCGTGTTGCCCATTGCAGAAGCCACCGCCTGGAGGATAGTCACCGTGAGCAGCAGCCACTGGGATGCCAGCTGCAGCCGGGCTCTACTCATACTGCCCCCATAGCGCACCCTGCTAGTCCCTGAAAGCCATGTGGGTTGCCGGGTTCCTTCTCACCTCCCAGGGAAGTGGACTGCTGGGACCCCCTTCCATGACAGCAGGGCCTCACTGGCCTCAGGGAACTGATCGCTCTTACCCCCACCGCACACTCTTTAGTTTGTTCCTTTCCCAACGTTGGAGAATCTCAGGATGTTCCCGGTCTGTCCCATTCATTCGTTTCCAGTTCTGGGCACTAACCCCAGGGCGGCTCGGTCCCTGCCTGTAACATCCCCCAGTAACCAGGCAGTCTCTCCAGTAGAAAGTTCTCAGGGTGGAAAGCCTCGTCCTTCCCCTGGGACTTGCTGCAGTGCTCTACCTGCTGACACAAAGTGAGGGTGGAGCAGCTGCTGGTGGAACCCCCCCCCCCCTCTCCTTCTCCCCCTCCCCCCCCCCCCGTGGAGAATGTGGCTCCGTTGGCTCCCAGACTCCCTCTGCAGCCTGGTTGACAGATGGCAGCTACTCTCTGTTTGATCTCTGCATGTGGCTTCATCTCAGAAAAGGCCCTTGTGCTTGAATGGCATTGATCTGTTCATTTCCCTTCTTAATTTCCTGACATGTTGGTTACCTAAAGCTTGAATTAAACTATATTACAACTGTCATTGTCAGTGTCAGTCATGGCTTTATACTATCACATTTATTGTGATTACATGTAATTGTAAAGTGCAGAAGTGAGGATAGATTGACTTGGCAGCAGTCACACTGTCCACACGGTAACGCGTGGAAAGCATGATCGCAATGCAGCGCATTACCGTGCGTTCCTGGGCTTCCATATTAAACATTAAAAGTTTTTATTATACAGAAGGTAATCACTGCGAAAAATAGCATCAGACACCAAATAATGTAAACTCTTTTTAAAACGAAACTATAAAGGTTAAACAAATAAATAGCTTTTAGTTGCTAAAGGGATGGTAGGGATGGAGAAAGAAAAGCAACAGCCAACCGGTAGTACCTACTGGTGGCCAAAGACATAGCAATATTATCGGGTGCTTATTCATCTGTTTATGGTGCCCGTCAACTAAATCGAGACACATTATAGTTGGGGTTTTTTTGGGGGGGCATTTTCAACTTATGTTCCTGATTGCATTGCATGTCTAACCTGTTTGGAAGAAATAGTTTGCTTGGAGTTGGGGTCAGTCGTGGGTACCAGTCCTAAGGTACAGACCCGGTTGATGCCTCAACCCTGCTGATGGTCTGTTTGCTTTAAGTAAAGATGTATATTTATGGCTGGGCAAAACAACTAATATACCATAACCCTGCACAATCACACCAGCATGTTTTTATTAGTTATTAATAGTTATTAATAATGGCTGGTAAAACTGTACTTGCCTGTGCTTTCAGTAACACCCAACAGTAGGTCATGTCTTGGCAGGGTGTTAGCTCTGCTGCCTTGTTAACAATGTACACCTTTCATGAGCAGGTACTAAAACATATTCCGTGAAGCATCTTTTTCATTAATAGTGTGTGTTTGTACATACACATTAACAGTTTTTTTTTTTTTACAGAACATAAATAGAATTTGTAACGGTAACAAGGGCTGCGTATTAAATACTTTGGCTTTACCAAGCAATTGCCTCTTTTCCGTAACACCAAAATGTACTTTAATAGGATAAGGCAAAGGGCGCATGTCACCTGTCAAAGTACATCATCACAGACTTGGTTGGGCCTGGTACACACAAGCCAATTAATTGTTTTGTCAGATCAGCTGGGAGACCAAATGTGGAGAAATGTCTGATCATTCCCCAAATCTGTTGGTTCCAAAGATCAGACATGTCAGTAAATATAAATTAAATATATTTTTGTGTAATAATCACTCACTTCATAATTGTATCTGCTCATGTATGCTAGGCATTGCTAGGGAAGAAAAGGGTGAAAAGGCCAGTAAAGTTAGGATTACCAGTAGGACAAATATTACATTTTGAGCACAATGGCCAAAATATTCAGTTGTATCCTGAGACCTGTCCACATGAGTAAAATTGACAACAAAATGGAATTACGAATAATTTTTTATTCATTTTCCTTTTAAAGTTGGTTTGGTTGGTTGAGAAATAATAATAATAATAATGGTGTGGATAGTCCCAATAG
Organism: Hymenochirus boettgeri; assembly: GCA_019447015.1. Lineage (NCBI taxonomy): Eukaryota > Metazoa > Chordata > Amphibia > Anura > Pipidae > Hymenochirus > Hymenochirus boettgeri. The sequence continues at coordinate 77,280,396 of CM033470.1, forward strand.
AAAGCTACATTACTGCTGCAGAATTCCAGCACACAAACATGACCATGTTACACAAGCCCTCCAAAGCCACACAACATATTTTGTAAAAAGATGCAAGAATAAAAAAATAAATGTGCTTTATTTCAAACCAAGCGACCCACTGGGCCTTGAAATGCTAAGTAAAGGTCACCAATGTGTTCCCAGTCACTGATACCTGTATGTAATAAGTTTGCTGGGGAGTACTCACTTATTATTGCCAATAACATGTCTCTTCAAAGATTTTAGAGCTGGCACACACGTTGCTACAGCCAACACTTTGCCATAAATAATCGTGTGGTCCATAGGAGACTGGAAATATATGAATATAACAGTCAGTATTCGCGTGTACCTAACCTAAGGCTTAAAGGGCAAGTTCAGCCCTGAAATGAAAACTTACATACAGGTAAATCACCCCCCAAAACCCTAAACGGTAATAGTTTAAAATGTGAAATATATGAGTCTAACCTGAAATCCTGCTCAATATCCTGCTGCCCATGTTTCTGCTTCCTGTTTATTCCAGTTAACAACTGTCAGTTATGGATTTGACAGTTGACATCACAGCCAATGAATGAATGTTAATCCCCTGTCTGCCTCTTCTGAGCATGCCCAGGCTCAGTACAGGTTTCTAAATTGCTCAGTTTCCATGAGGCATCCAGAAGCATAGCAGGCATACAGTAATGAATTCATAGGACAAACTATGATATATCAACATATTTTAAAGAGGCCATTCTTTCTAAAAGATGTTCTTATGAGGGTGGAGTTGTCCTTTAATGCACTCAGGCATATTTCTTGTTTGATATTCTGAGCAATAGATCTACCAATTGATAACCAATCATAAATCAGCAGTTAAAAAACATGCAACATGTATATAAACATGTAGAATAAGTTTTCATTTATCAACATATCTGTCTGGACTATCAGGAATGATTAACTGTCTTAAAGGGAAACTATAAAGTACTTTGGGAAGGGAGGTAGGACTGATTTTACTACTACTCAATTTGCTTTTCTTGGGGAGTGCCAATGCAATGACTGCTTCCTTCTTGTTTTTATCTGCCAGGCTTTCTAACACCCTAACCACTATTTACAGAATAGAAGAGCAGATTTAATTGAAAGCAAATAGGTAGGTACAGATACTCAGTCCAACCTCTCTACCTTTTATTTTTTGTGTTTAGTTACCCTTTAAATCACAGATGATCATCTGGCCTCTCTAACTATAATATCAGGCCAGTGATTGAATAAGTTGAAGTATTGGAAGTGTACCAGGACTAAGCAAACAAATGTAGCTTGTAGCCTGTGGGTTTTCAGGCCACTACTCACTGCACATTTTAACCAGCAATCGCGATACACCTGCCTGGTTATCAGTTCCTATGTATAATATATCCCAGGCCAACCTATTGAGTTGTTTGGGTGCTTTACATGGTAAACACCACTTCTCAATGTGTCTCTCTAGCAGGGTGAGGTTAGTTACAAATGTGATAAGGTAACAAATATGACAGGAGTATTCCCTTAAAAATATTATCATGCAAAACCTATAAGTTTTACTGCAGGCATTCCAATGTCACAAATCAAATTGACAGCATTGTAAGTGCACCATAGAATTATGGCAACGCAAATTTCCTGAAGCAAATGCTTGCTAAATGGGTATGGAATCACAATCGTAAATTATTAGAAATGACTAGCCATGTTCCTGTTTAACAGGTGATGGGTTTTCTTAAGGGATTTCTTATCTTCTTGTTATCAGTTCTATCTACACATAAGTACTTTGATAAATGCTGATAAAAGGAAAATGTAGGGCCAATGTATTTGGTAGTTACATCGAAAACAATAGTCATAGGTAATTTACTTGTAAAGCTAGGTACACACATAAACAATAAAGGGACAATTCTTTTGGATCTGATGGAATTGCAGTACGGTGGCTCAGTGGTTAGCACTGTTGCTTTGCAGCACTGAAGTCAGGAGTTCGAATCCACCCTTGGACATATCTGCAAGGAGTTTGTATGTTCTCCCCATGCTTGCGTGAGTTTCCTCCGGGCACTCCAGTTTCCCCCATCATAAAAACATACTGATTGGTTGTATGTGTCAAATAGATGTGCTTAGATTGTAAGCTCTTTGGGGCAGGGCCTGATGTGAATGTATACATGTAATTGTAAAGCGCTATGGAAGATGTTGGGCACTATATAAATCCACAATAATAATATTAATAATCACCCCTTTTATTGGTTAAGTGTGTACCGTAAAAACTAGCGTTCCTGAGGCCAACATAGGTTCACTGTTTGCCTTGGTAATGATAGGAACTGCCTGAAAATTTCCCACAGTTGGGGTCAGCCCCTTGTACTGTAGTAAAGGGAGATGGCCATTTGTTGTAGGGAGTGTGACAGTCCTGAATGATCACCCTATAAATTGGACTGTGTGTAACCATATCTTTAGTTTCAGTTTGTTACAGTGCATACCTAGCTTAAGGCATTAGGCAGATTCAACCGTCAAATCTAATATCTACAAAAACATGTGGTTTTACCCTCGACATTCCTGGTCCTGGCCCATTTATTCAGACGTGCTAAAAAATGTATTGGTCCAATATCGATTGTGCCATAAGAGGTATTGTAATATATATGAGCCTCTTTGGTCACTTGTTACTTCTCCTCCTTCCCATGCAACTGGTTCAGGTATGCCCAGTGGGCTGCATCTAATAAGCTACTTTGTATCCCTGGGAATGTGAGAAAGTCCATTAATGAACCTTAGTAGGAAACATTAAAAATTACCGCCAGTAGCGACCATTTTTACAATGCTTTCTGGCTGGGCAGCAATGAATTTCCGGAGAACACTATCGCAATCATAAAAACATGTGCTACAAAGGTTTATCTGACTTTTTAAATAACAAACCTTTATAAATACAGCCCATTGACCAGAGCGGCAGTTTTCCGACTGACGTTTCCCAGGCAGATTATGTTTATTAAGTTACAGGTGAAATGATGAGGCCAGGTGTTTTTTCCGTACATTGAGGCCAAGGCCTCAGCGTGTCCTAGCACACCTGAAGCCTGCACACTTATAACATCTAATCAGTGCATTTGCAATAATAGCCACAAACATAATGGCAAAACCTAATGGCAGTAGAAACAAAAATACAATCAAAATAATTTTTTTAGCAGTTGTTTCTAAATTTCTAAATTTCTTGTTTTTCTGCATAGATCACAAGCCAGCATTGCTTAATGGCTAGGCCACGCTATCTCGTTTCTCATGTGCATAAGATCACGTTTCTCACATGCTTAGGACTGCCTTTTGTGATCTGTTAGCACGTGAGAAATGCATGCCAACTTAACACAATGTGGCATATTGCATGTGTTGTGCTGTGATCCGTATTCAGAAGACATGCGATCACCATTTTTTTGCGAATTGCATGTGCTGCGATAAGGGAATATTGGCAGAATTGCATCGCAACATTGCATTTTCGCATTTTATTCTCGTTTCCTTTGCACTGTAGTGTGGCCGCAAAGCTGGACACAGCATTGATCTTTTACAGGTGATACAGAATCTGTAAGCTATACTCAGCCCCCGAATAATCTCCCTATATTAAAGGGGAACTGTGGTCTTCCATTTTGTATGTGCCTTATGGAGGCAGCCATTGATCACCTGATCATCTGACCGCTGCCTTGGTTTAGGGTTGGAGCATGCTCACTGCTGTCTTTTCTGCTGGGAAATTCTAATTAACATACCAGAAATGCAAAATCAAATTATAATTCCCTAGAAGTCTCTTTTCCCTTATTTGCATAATGAGCAAGGGAGTTGTGGGGAAAACTCTCCCTAAGTCTCTTGACTCCTTATAAATCTTATTTTTCAAAGCCCAGAATGAATAAAAGCTATATGTTTACACATGAATACCAAATATATATATATATATAGGCAGTGGTATGCAATATATTTGATTGATTTTATAAATATATATATAAAGGAATTTGACCAGAAAAAAAAGAAAATCAGTTTTCTAGTTCATTAATTTAAAAAATGTAAGATATAAAGATTTTTTGATAGGGCCTGCTCTAAAATAACATAAATAGAGAATTATCCAGCAGTAGTGCTGTTTTAATATTTATTACTAAATAATGAGGATCTAAGGCTCACCAGAGCTGAAGGGAGCTCATTGAGCCTACCCAGCCAGATATATACTAGACCCACAGCCAACTGTTGTAGCCTTTATGCCTAAATACAAGACTACAACATATCAGCATAGCTGCTAAGCCAAACTAAGCTACAATTTAGATCTCTTGCATTTTATAGTGTCTCCCAAACACACCTTTAAAATTTGATTGGTCTGATTTAAATCTTGAATCTGATTGGATCTTGGGTATTGGACAATCCTATACCCCACCCCTAAATCTGATTGGTCCAATACCCTCAATCCAATCAGATTCAAGATTTAAATTAGACCAATCAGATTTTAAAGGTGTGTATGGGAGACACTATAAAATGCAAGAGATCTGAATTGCAGCCTAGTGTTGGATTAGCTTCTGTTCTGATAAGTTGTAGTTAGGCATAAGGGCTACAAAAGATAGCTGTTAGATTAGTATACACCTGGCTGGGTAGGCTCCATGAGCTACCTTCAGCCCTGTGAGGATGCTAGGAAGAATGCGAATAGTTTTGGATGAAAAGGGGAAAATGATAATTATGCATGCTAGAGTGAATGTTCTTGAGAAGATGAAAAGTGTACTAAGTTCTTTTTTAAGAGAGCGTTTGAGAAGCGAGAGGGTATGTTTAGTGTTATGAATGAAGATGGAGAGAGTGTCTGGTAAGTTGGAAGTGTTGAATGAAGTGCAGAATTTTTATTCTGAGTTATTCTCGGAAAAATTTCGGGATAGAGTTTAGAAGGTGAGTGTTTAAGTGTAATTGAGGATGGATTGTCGAATGAGGATAAGAGTTGTTTGAATGAAGAGTTGATTAAGTGGGAAGTGGATGATGTATAAAGGGATGAAGAATGTAAGGTGCCTGGTATGGATGGGTTGCCGGTGGAGTTTTATGTGGAATTTTGGGATGTGATTGGTATGCATGTATTTCAGGTGTGTAAGTATGTGTTAGAAAGGGGTTGTCTGGCTAGTAGTATGTGTGAAAGTATGATTGTTTTACTGTATAGAAAGGAGAAAAAAATGATTTAAGAAACTGGAGGCCGATTTCGTTGATGAATGTTGATTATAAGATCGTGTCTAAGGTGTTGGCGAATAGGTTGAGAAGTGTGATTGGTAAGATGGTTGGAGAGGAGCAAGTGTGTGGGGTGCCTGGAAGACAGATTGGGGAATACTTGTTGGGTTGCGTGATAGTATATGGTATGAAAGAGAGAGAAAGCAGAATGTGGCTGTTGTGACTGTTGATTTCTAAAAAGCGTATGACAGGTTGTGCATGAATTTATTTTTGCGTTTTGGAAAAAATGGGTGTGCCTGCAAGGATGTTAGAATGGATTAAGTTTTTTAATAGGAATGGTGAGTGTAGTGCAAGTGAATGGGTTTATGACTGGGAAGTTGAAGGTTAGATCAGGAGTGAGACAGGTGTCCCCTGTCTCCTATTTGTTTCATGTGTGATAGAGCCTTTGATGAAGTGATTATGAATGAGAAGTGATGCGTGGAGTGGAAGTGCCAGGTAGCGGGGGAAGAGATTTTCGGTTGATTAGTATATGGATGATGTAACTGTGTGTTGTAAGTCGTGTGCGGTTTGAGGAGTAAGATTGTTGATTGACTGTTTCTGCATGGCGAGTGGGTTTAAGTTAAATTGAATAAAAGTGTGTGTAAGGCCTTGGGAGAATGGACGGAGATTGAAAGATGTGATTGGCCAATTGTAGAAGGTGGTATTAGAGTGCTTGGAGTGTGTTTGATAAGGATATGTGGGGTAGAGAAAGCTGGGAGAATGTGTATGTAAGATAAAAATAAGTTTGACTTTTGGCCTTAAGGCTTTAACCATAGAGGGTAGGTTCTGATCATTAAAGCAGTGTAGTCCCTATCCTGCATTTTTTGAATTGTGTTTTCCTTTGCCTGATAGAATGTTGAAGAGAGTGGTGAGACTGATTTTTTGTTTGTGTGGAATTCGAATATGGAGAATTGAAACGTGAGACTGTGGTGAAATGAGAAAGAATGGTGGGAAAGGTTTAATGAATGTGGAGAGGTTCTTGGCTGTAAGGTATGTAGTTTGTGTGTAAGGTTAAGTCAGAAGGAAAGTGTGATTGGTTGTATGGTAAGATATGCATGTGGGAATGTTTTGAGAAAGTATGGGTTACTTGAAGTAGATCTTAGAAAGCCGTTTTCTTTGCTCCGGCTTGGTTTTATGTGAGAATTGAAAGATGTGTGCGAAGGAATGGTCTGGAAGAAGTGACTGTGAATGAATGGTTAATTGTAAGGTGGTTTTAAAAGTTGGAAGTGGTGTGACAAATGTTGATGATTGGTGGTTTAAGTGAATCTGAATGTATGTGGTTTGGAAGAGGGTGAATGATAGTGAAGTTATGAATCGCAGAAGGATGTGGCATGGATGGCAGTGCATGGATGCTTGCCGATTAGATGTGGTGCAGAAGAGGAGATGGTTGCAGTGAGGTATGCCCGAGAATGTTTGTATGGAAATAGAGATGTAAGGCATGTTTTCTGGGGATGTATTGTAGCGAGAGGTGTTTGGGAAAGGATGAGGTGGTTCGTGAGGGGTTTGACTGGGTTAGAAAGTGTTTCGTATGGAGTGATGTGTTTGGTGGATGTGAGCGGATAAAATTAAGGCAAGGCTGTTTTGGTTGATAGTATGCTGTATGAAAGAGGCTTTCTGGGATTCTAGAAATTTATTCATTTTCAGAGTTGAGATGAGTGAAGAAGAGTGTGTGGGTTAATATGTGGTCGTTGTATGGGTATGTTTTGAAGATAGAAAGAAGTATGGTGATGATGACGCGGAGGAATGTGGAAAGTTCTGAAATGGAAAGCATGGTTATAAATGGATTAATGAATTTATGGGTTGTATAATATGTAAATATGTAATATGATTATGGTATTCTTTTGTGTAATTTTCTGATTACTATTAAGAAATTAATGATGAGAAGGTGACAGTTGTAATTTGGTTGAGTCCAGATGAATGTTACCGAATCTGAAATTTAAAAAAAAAAAAAAAAAAAAAAAAAAAATAAGGGCTACAAAAGATAGCTGTTAGACTATATACACCTGGCTGGTAGCTCCATGAGCTACTTCATCCTGGTGAGCCTTAGATCCTCTGTATTTGGTGACAAGTATTAAACCAGCACTACGCCTGTAGTTCTCTATTTATGTTATATTAGAGAAAGGGCTACAAAATATATATTTTCTTATAATTTTTTTAATTATTGGGTCAGAAATCTTTTTTTTTTTTCTTGACAAATACCTTCTAAAATAGTTCATATATTACAGGCATGTTTTATAAAAGCAATCAAATATAGTGCATACCACTGCCTTTATTTAGTTTTTGGTATTCATGTGTAAACATATAGCTTTTATTCATCTGGGCTTTGAAAAATAAGTTTACAAGGAGTCAAGCGAGTTAGGGAGAGTTTTCCCCACAACTCCCTTGCTCATTATGCAAATAGGGTAAGAGCCTTCTGGGAATTATATTTAATTTTGCATTTCTTTGTTAATTAGAATTTCCCAGCATAAGACAGCAGTAAAGGCGGCGGCAGTGATCAGGTGATCAATGGCTGCCTCCATAAGGCACATACAAAATGGAGACCACAGTTCCCCTTAATGGGTCCCTCACGGATTTTCGAATTTTCGAATTTTTTCGGAAATTCGCGGATCCTCAAGCGGACCGGAATTTTGCACTGAAGTTCGGAATCCTCTAGGAGACACTATAAAATGCAAGAGATCTGAATTGCAGCCTAGTGTTGGATTAGTTGCTGTACTGATAAGTTGTAGTTAGGCATAAGGGCTACAAAAGATCGCTTCTCGGCCTTTTGGCTTGCGATCGCGTGTAGTATCTGTTCGAGAGAAGGCGATATAGGACGACTGGAGGACTGAACCATGAGGACACCACCTGATGCACCTGCAACGGTTCGAGTGTGTTTCCCGGTTGAGCGAAAGGAGACCTATAGGTTGTTCTTCATCCAAAAGAAAATCATTGAAGAAATTTTAGGTATGCCTAGAGCAGCAATTTTTTGTGTACAGGCCTTTCCGGCTCAGGGTTTCTATGATGTCTCTTTTTTCAATGCAAATGACCTCCGTACTTGTTATATGAGAAGTCAAGAGAAATCTGCACACCCTGATTTAAAAGACCTGATGTTTGTAATTAATGAAAGTAAGAACCGTATACCAATGACCGTTCATATGTTTAATCCTTTTGTGGAGAATGCTGATATTCAGCTATTTTTAGAACGGTTTGCAAGCTATGTGTCGCCAGGGGAAAAGAGAACCAATGTTTTTGGGACTTCTAATGGCCAGAGGCGATTTTGGGTTGAGTTAAAGAAGGATCCTGCAGGTGTGGGTGGTTTAAAGCATCCCCCACAGACCTTCTCAATTGGCCCTAATCGCGGCTACCTTTTTTACCCAGGGCAGCCTCTATTCTGCCGCAATTGATTTGCATTTGGCCACACTAGGGAGGATGTTACAGACCTGGCCATACTACAGCCGGTTGCACAGAAGCAAGGAAGTGCCATCTCTGTGGTTCAGGTGAGCATCTTGCCGCAAAGTGTCCATCTGCGAGCAGGATGTCTTTTGCAGAAGTGGTTAAAAGAATTCCTAGAGAGACATCTGGGCCCGAGCCGGATTTGGAAGTACTAAAGACACTCACCGTTGTGGAAGAAGGTGCAAAGGAGATGGGTGATACCTCTATGTCTAACGTAGGGGAAGTGGTGGATATGTTGGCTGCGGAGGGAGAAGGCGAGAATCAGCCTGCGGTGGTTGTAGAGGAAGGTATGGAAGTGGAAAAAAGATCCTTGAAAAGGAAAACTAAGGTCTCAGAGAGACCTGCCAAGTTTAGCGAGACAGTGGAGGATTTTTCCAGTACAGAGGGGTCTGGAGGAGAGGAGGCCTCTGCACAAATCGAGTCAGACTCGTCAGTCTCAGTTGGGGAATTCCTGGATAAAGAAGACGTAAAAAAGTTATCAGAAACAATGAACTTGGTTAAAGGGGAGGGACTTCAGGAAAAAAGCAAAAAATCAAAAAGAGAGTCCTCAAAAGAAATCCCGGTTCAAGAAATTCCCTCTATGAAAGGGGTCAGTGGAGCCCATGAAGGAGGTTCTGCTGCACCTAATGGGCGTGCAAAAGCTCGTGGGGGTCCAAGGTTAAATAAGTGAAGTTTAGTTGTGTTTAAGAGTTTTTCTTTCTCTAATCCTGTTTTTTGAATGCCGATCTCAATAGGGACTCTTAATGTGCGGTGCATTAAGTCGCAAAAGAGGAGAGTGGCAATTTTTAATTTTCTGGCAACTTTAAAGTTAAATATTATTTGTTTGCAGGATTGTACATTAGAACCTGGTCCGAAAGAATGGTCATTTGGACCAAGTGTGTGGTCTCCAGGGATAGGAAGAAGTGGGGGGGTAGGAATTTTGTTTAAAAATCATAATTTCGAAATCATGGATGTGATACATATTGAAAACGGGAGGGCGGTATATGTTAAAATTAAATTTAAAGGGATGACATTAAGGGTAATTAATGTTTATGCTCCTACGGATAAACCGAGTAGAATTGCTTTATTTGATAAGTTAAGATTTTTTTTGGGTGGGAAGGGAAATTGTATAGTTTGTGGGGATTTTAATTGTATTTTGGTGAAGGGTGACAGGAAGAATGTGGGTGGAGAAGGTGGTGGGTTAGATATATCGGGTAAGAATTTAAGTGATATGATGACAATTTTTGGGTACAGGGATGCCTTTAAAGAAGCTGGGGATCAAGCTAATCCCGCAACGTATTATAGTGACAGCGGGAAATGTGTTTCACGGATAGATTTTTGTTTTGTTTCCAAGCCAATTAAGGTTAAAAGTTATTTTACGAGAAGGGTATTTTTTTCAGATCATGCGTGTGTGGAATGTTGCTTGGATATTGGAAGTGAGAGAGCGTATGGTAAGGGAACTTGGAAAATGAATGTATCTCTTCTGGAGGATGAGCAGGTGAAAGAAGAGTATAAGAACTGTTTTCTAAAATGGGTAAAGTGTAAGGGGGACTTTGAGAATTGTGTAAATTGGTGGGAATGGGTAAAATGGAAGACAAAAAAGTTCTTTATATACCAAGGTCGTGCGAAAGTTAAAAGAGAGAAGAATGCCTATGAGGAGTGGATGAAGAGGTTGGTATACTTGGAGCAAATGAGAGAATGGGGGGAGGATGTGAGGAGTGAAATTGAGGATGCTAGGAAGAATGCGAATAAGTTTTTGGATGAAAAGGGGAAAATGATAATTATGCATGCTAGAGTGAATGTTCTTGAGAAGGATGAAAAGTGTACTAAGTTCTTTTTTAAGAGAGCGTTTGAGAAGCGAGAGGGTATGTTTAGTGTTATGAATGAAGATGGAAGAGAAGTGTCTGGTAAGTTGGAAGTGTTGAATGAAGTGCAGAATTTTTATTCTGAGTTATTCTCGGAAAAATTTCGGGATAAGAGTTTAGAAGGTGAGTGTTTAAGTGTAATTGAGGATGGATTGTCGAATGAGGATAAGAGTTGTTTGAATGAAGAGTTGAGTAAGTGGGAAGTGGATGATTGTATAAAAGGGATGAAGAATGGTAAGGTGCCTGGTATGGATGGGTTGCCGGTTGAGTTTTATGTGGAATTTTGGGATGTGATTGGTATGCATGTATTTCAGGTGTGTAAGTATGTGTTAGAAAGGGGTTGTCTGGCTAGTAGTATGTGTGAAAGTATGATTGTTTTACTGTATAAGAAAGGAGAAAAAAATGATTTGAGAAACTGGAGGCCGATTTCGTTGATGAATGTTGATTATAAGATCGTGTCTAAGGTGTTGGCGAATAGGTTGAGAAGTGTGATTGGTAAGATGGTTGGAGAGGAGCAAGTGTGTGGGGTGCCTGGAAGACAGATTGGGGAATACTTGTTGGGGTTGCGTGATAGTATATGGTATGAAAGAGAGAGAAAGCAGAATGTGGCTGTTGTGACTGTTGATTTCTAAAAAGCGTATGACAGGGTTGTGCATGAATTTATGTTTGCGGTTTTGGAAAAAATGGGTGTGCCTGCAAGGATGTTAGAATGGATTAAGTGTTTATATAAGGGAATGGTGAGTGTAGTGCAAGTGAATGGGTTTATGACTGGGAAGGTGAAGGTTAGATCAGGAGTGAGACAGGGGTGTCCCCTGTCTCCTATTTTGTTCATATGTGTGATAGAGCCTTTGATGAGAGTGATTATGAATGAGAAGGTGATGCGTGGAGTGGAAGTGCCAGGTAGCGGGGGAAGAGATTTTCGGTTGATTGGATATATGGATGATGTAACTGTGGTTTGTAAGTCGTGTGCGAGTTTGAGGAGGGTAAGATTGTTGATTGACTGTTTCTGCATGGCGAGTGGGTTTAAGTTAAATGTGAATAAAAGTGTGTGTAAGGCCTTTGGAGAATGGACGGAGATTGAAAGATGTGATTGGCCAATTGTAGAAGGTGGTATTAGAGTGCTTGGAGTTGTGTTTGATAAGGATATGTGGGGTAGAGAAAGCTGGGAGAATGTGTATGTAAGGATAAAAAATAAGTTTGACTTTTGGGCCTTAAGGGCTTTAACCATAGAGGGTAGGGTTCTGATCATTAAAGCAGTGATAGTCCCTATCCTGCTATTTTTGAATTGTGTGTTTCCTGTGCCTGATAGAATGTTGAAGAGAGTGGTGAGACTGATTTTTTGTTTTGTGTGGAATTCGAATATGGAGAAGTTGAAACGTGAGACTGTGGTGAAGATGAGAAAGAATGGTGGGAAAGCTTTAATGAATGTGGAGAGGTTCTTGGCTGTAAGGTATGTTAGTTTGTGTGTAAGGTTAAGTCAGAAGGAAAGTGTGATTGGTTGTATGGTAAGATATGCATGTGGGAATGTTTTGAGAAAGTATGGGTTACTTGAAGTAGATCTTAGAAAGCCGTTTTGCTTTGCTCCGGCTTGGTTTTATGTGAGAATTGAAAGATGTGTGCGAAGGAATGGTCTGGAAGAAGTGACTGTGAATGAATGGTGTAATTGTAAGGTGGTTTTAAAAAAGTTGGAAGTGGTTGAGCAAATGGTTATGATTGGTGGTTTAAGTGAATCTGAATGTATGATGGTTTGGAAGAGGGTGAATGATAGTGAAGTTATGAATCGGCAGAAGGATGTGGCATGGATGGCAGTGCATGGATGCTTGCCGACTAGAGTGGTGCAGAGAAGAAGGAGATTGGTTGACAGTGAGGTATGCCCGAGAGAATGTTGTATGGAAATAGAGGATGTGAGGCATGTTTTCTGGGGATGTATGTATGCGAGAGGTGTTTGGGAAAGGATGAGGTGGTTCGTGAGGGGTTTGACTGGGTTAGAAAGTGTTTCGTATGGGATGATGTTGTATGGATGGAATGGAGCGGATAAAATTAAGGCAAGGCTGTTTTGGTTGATAGTATGCTGTATGAAAGAGGCTTTCTGGGATTCTAGAAATTTATTCATTTTCAAGAAGTATGAGATGAGTGAAGAAGAGTGTGTGAGGTTAATATGTGGTCGGTTGTATGGGTATGTTTTGAAAGATAGAAAGAAGTATGGTGATGATGACGCGGAGGGAATGTGGAAAGTTCTGAAATGGAAAGCATGGTTATAAATGGATTAATGAATTTATGGGTTGTATAATATGTAAATATGTAAATATGATTATGGTATTCTTTTGTTGAAATTTTCTGATTACTATTAAGAAATTAATGATGAGAAGGTGACAGTTGTAATTTGGTTGAGTCCAGATGAATGTTACCGAATCTGAAATTTAAAAAAAAAAAAAAAAAAAAAAAAAGAAAAAAAATGAGGGCTACAAAAGATAGCTGTTAGACTAGTATACACCTGGCTGAGTAGGCTCCATGAGCTACTTTCAGCCCTGGTGAGCCTTAGATCCTCTGTATTTGGTGACAAGTATTAAAACAGCCCTACTGCCATGTAGTTCTCTATTTATGTTATATTAGAGAAGGACTAAAGAATATCTTTTTCTTAGCATTTTTTTAATTATTGGGCCAGATTTTTTTTTTTTTCCCTGCAAATACCTTCTAAAATAGTTCAAATATATACAGGCATATTTTATAAAAGCAATCAAATATAGTGCATACCACTGCCTTTATTTAGTTTTGGTATTCATGTGTAAACATATAGCGTTTATTCATTCTGGGCTTTGAAAAATAAGATTTACAAGGAGTCAAGCGAGTTAGGGAGAGTGTTCCCCACAACTCCCTTGCTCATTATACAAATAGGGGTAAAGAGACTTCTGGGGAATTATAATTTAATTTTGCATTTCTGGTATGTTAATTAGAATTTCCCAGCAGTAAAGGTGGCAGTCAGATGATCTGGTGATCAATGGCTGCCTCCATAAGGCACATACAAAATGGAAGACCACAGTTCCCCTTTAAGGTTGAATAACGACATATGTCCATCAAGTCCAACCTATTCTCCCTCTTTTTTTTTTTTTTTTTTTTTTTTACCCAACCTAACAGTTGATCCAGAGGAAGGCAAAAAAACTCAGCTAAAAAGGGAGAAAAAAAAATCCTTCCTGACTCCAAACGGCAATCGGAAAGTATTCCTGGATCAACCAGATCTATATGCATTAATACCAGAAATTCTCAATATTTTTTAGTTTTAGAAACTTATCCAGGCCTTTTTTAAAGCTATTCAATGAACTTGCCATTACCACTTCTGCTGGAAGACAGCTCCACAGTTTCACCGTTCTCACTGTAAAGAAACCTTTCCTAACCTGAAGATGAAACTACTTTTCTTCCAACCTTAAAGGATGTCCACAAGTCCTCTGATAAGACCTATAAGTAAACAATGCACCAGAGAGTTCATTGTATGGCCCATTAATATATTTGTATAAGGTTATCATGTCCCTACGCAAACGTTGCTTCTCCAATGTAAACAGCCCTAACTTGTCTAATCTTCCTGCATATTCAAGCCCCTCCATTCCCCTTATTAATTTAGTTGCCCTTCTCTGAACTGCCTCAATTTCCAAGATGTCCCTTTTGTATATGGGATTCCAAAACTGCACCGCATATTCCAAATGAGGCCTTACCAGTGCCTTGTAAAGAGGGAGAATAATATTTTCTCTCTTGAATCTATTCCCCTCTTTATACAAGACAATATCTTGCTAGCTCTAGCCGTTGCTACCTGGCATTGTTTGCTATAGCTAACAGGCTTCAAGCTGTATGGTTTTAAAACTTCACCTTTATTTGTAAGCAATTCTGATTGGATACATTAAAATAATTTTAGAAAGAATCTGATTGGTATACTAACCAATAAGATTCTTTTTCAATCAGAATTGGTTACAATCAGATTGGTCTGTTCCCCAGACCATTTCTGAGGTCCCTGAGCCATTTACAGTAAGTTATTGTATTATTTTTTGTAAAATTTTTCGAAAATTCCTTGGAAACTCGAAAATTCCTGAAAATTCTCGAACGCGGCTCGAAAAAAGGTGCAATCGTGAGGAAAGTTTGTTTTTATTTTTTTTAGTTCTGTGTATATGTACGTGTTCCCCAGACCATATCCCAGGTCTCACAGCCATGTACAGTAAGTTACAATTGATGTTTTACCTTATATTTAGGCGGATCTGTGAGGATTTTTTTTTCTCCCTTTGACTTTAATGCGTTTTTACGCGGATTTTCGAATTTTTTCGAAAATCCGCGAATCCACAGGCGGAACAGATTTTAGCAGTTTCGGCCATCTCTAATAGGCAGTGGTATGCAATATATATGATAGATTTTTTAAAAAACAAAAAATATATATAATATAATAATATATTATAAATCTTTTATATAAAATAATAATATAATATAATCTTTTGTAGCCCTTATGCCTAACTACAACTTATCAGTACAGCAACTAATCCAACACTAGTCTGCGGCATTCAGATCTCTTGCATTTATAGTGTCTCCCATACAACACTTTAAAATCTGATTGGTCTAATTTAATCTTGAATCTGATTGGATCAAGGGTATTGACCAATCAGATTTAGGGGGGGTATAGGATTGGTCCAATACCCAAGGTCCAATCAGATTCAAGATTTAATCAGACCAATCAGATTTTAAAGGTGTGTTTGGGAGACACTATAAAAGGCAAGAGATTTAAATTGCAGCTTAGTTTGGCTTAGCAGCTATACTGATAAGTTGTAGTCTTGTATTTAGGCATAAAGGCTACAACAGTTGACTGTTGGTCTAGTACATATCTGGCTGGCTCAACAAGCTCCCTTCAGCTCTGGTGAGCCTTAGATCCTCATTATTTGGTAATAAGTATTAAAACAGTGCTACTGCGGGATAATTCTCTATTTATGTTATTTAGAGCAGGTCCTATCAAAAACTCTTTATATCTTACATTTTTTTAATTATGAACTAGAAAACTGATTTTCTTTTTTTTTTCTGGTCAAATTCCTTTATAATATTTTTTAAAATCAATCAAATATATTGCATACCACTGCCTATATATATATATTTAGTATTCATGTGTAAACATATAGCTTTTATTCTGGGCTTTGAAAAATAAGATTTACAAGGAGTCAAGCGAGTTAGGGAGAGTTCCCCACAACTCCCTGCTCATTATGCAATAAGGGAAAGAGACTTCTGGGGAATTATAATTTGATTTTGCATTTCTGGTATGTTAATTAGAATTTCCCAGCAGAAAAGACAGCAAGAGCATGCTCCAACCCTAAACCAAGGCAGCGGTCAGATGATCAGGTGATCAATGGCTGCCTCCATAAGGCACATACAAATGGAAGACCACAGTTCCCCTTTAAAACAGTGCTACTGCTGGATATTCTCTATTTATGTTATTTTAGAGCAGGTCCTATCAAAAATCTTTATATCTTACATTCTTTTAATTAATGAACTAGAAAACTGATTTTCTTTTTTTTTCTGGTCAAATTCCTTATATATATTTTTAAAATCAATCAAATATATTGCATACCACTGCCTATATATATATATTTGTATTCATGTGTAAACATATAGCTTTATTCATTCTGGGCTTTGAAAATAAGATTTACAAGGAGTCAAGCGAGTTAGGGAGAGTTTTCCCCCAACTCCTTGCTCATTATGCAAATAAGGGAAAAGAGACTTCTGGGCAATTATAATTTGATTTTGCATTTCTGGTATGTTAATTAGAATTTCCCAGCAGAAAAGACAGCAGAGAGCATGCTCCAACCCTAAACCAAGGCAGCGGTCAGATGATCAGTGATCAATGGCTGCCTCCATAAGGCACATACAAATGGAAGACCACAGTTCCCCTTTAAGTATTGGCCAGAAATCTGCTTTTGTTTTTTTCTTGTCAAATACCCTATAAATAGTTCGAATATATACATATATATATATACTTTATAAAAGCATACAAATATGTGCATACCACTGCCTATATTTAGTTTTGGTATTCATGTGTAAACTTATAGCTTTTATTCATTCTTGCCTTTGGAAAAATAAGATTTACAAGAGTCAAGCGAGTTAGGGAGAGTTTTCCCCACACACTCCCTTGCTCATTATGCAAATAAGGGGAAAGAGACTTCTGGGGAATTATAATTTGATTTTGCATTATTTTGGTGTGTTAATTAGAATTTCCCAGCAGTAAAGACAGCAGTGAGCATGCCCAACCCTAACCAAGGCGGCGGCCAGATGATCAGGTAATCAATGGCTGCCTCCATAAGGCACATACAAAATGGAAGACCACAGTTCCCCTTTAAGTTACTATTGTATTTTTAGTTGTATTCCATTCAAACTTTTTGAACTATTTGCCTCCCATTGACTTTAATTGGTCCGTTTTCGAACTTCGAACTTTTTCAATAGTTCGAACCTTCGAAAATGGACTGAACTTTCATAGATTCAGCCATCTCTACCCAGCATTTGAATATTTTGGCATTTCTGTGGCTTAGGCGTGCAGGATCCTCAACTACCATATTGTAGTACCTGTATACAAGTGTTTGGTTCTTTGCACCTCTTCTGCTGATGGCGCTGGAGTAATTCAATCAATTATGTAAGAAAGCACAAGGAACATCTAAAGTGCTGTGAAGACTTTATTGAGGTATCTGTCACACAATATGGTCTTTACAAGTGCTACCAGTATCAGTGCCTGACACTCATCCAAGTCTGACAGATAGAGTCTATGTTAATGAAGTGGAGTAGGATGAACTAAAGCTTTAACCCTAATCTGGTTTTGGGTCAAAACTATCGACATAATTTTGACCATCTTGGTTTTGGCATTGAAGTTTCACTGCTTCAATGGCAGAACAGACCCTACCAGATTTGTGTATCCTTAAAGGGTTATGAAACTCCCATAATAACTTCCAACAGACATTACACTAGTTTCCTCTTTTTCTCTCTCCTCTTATCCCCCTTCCAAATATAGGCGCTGAAGTGCTAACAGGGCAGTGCATCGGAGATGGCTGAGGGGAGATAGACAGCAGCCAGCAGGAACACAGATAAGTAC
Organism: Hymenochirus boettgeri; assembly: GCA_019447015.1. Classification (NCBI taxonomy): domain Eukaryota; kingdom Metazoa; phylum Chordata; class Amphibia; order Anura; family Pipidae; genus Hymenochirus; species Hymenochirus boettgeri. The sequence continues at coordinate 77,297,955 of CM033470.1, forward strand.
TGTAAGTAGTGAACACGGTTGATAAGTTTTATAGGATAAGAGCATAAATTCAAGATTTATTTAAAAAAGGTACATTTACAGACCCTTTTAATGGAGGGCAGACTGGGAAGGAGCCAGAAAGATGACCGTTAACAATTATTGTATAGTGTCTTATAGTGTTGAGAGAAACTTTTGCCATCGTCTTTCAATATATGTGCATTCCAGGTCCATGCAGGATGAGACTTTGCATGTGCTTTGTCAAATAATAGAGGCAGCAACTTGCCAGGTCACTTAGCTTGCAGCTTCTGGAAAGCTGGATCATAAATAGAGGTGGGAGAGGGTGTCCATTTCTAGTTTATCATTCCTCAGTTAACATATCCATATGCCAATGTGCAAGTGTTCGTTTACAAATGCATGTTTGAACATTTCATTTGGCATAGTAAAAAAAAGTGCTCCTACAGAAGTGTAGAAGAAATGAGACTGACAGCTCTCTATGCATGGGAACATAACTCATCCTGTTTGGAGTCACCCACCTGCAAACACCATCCAGGCTTGACTTTCCAAATTGTGACATTCTGCAATTACTCAAACACAACCCCACTTGCCAAGCTTGGTTCCTGCTGACTGTAAATTGGCTGAGTTTTCTGTTTTCTGAATTTTGTACAGACATTGCTTGTAAATATGTAATTAGGGAAAAAATATAAAGCAACAACTTCAATTTCAAAGGTTATCTACCAGTTTTCTAAAACTGTAATTGCTGCACACCGTACTGGGGAATAAATACCGCAGCATATTTTCTCCTTTAGAACAATGATCTCTGAAGTGAAAATAAAATGCAGCTGGCAGTCTAATGACATTGCAGTAATGTGAAAATAGATAAAAAATGTGGAACAGATCAAACAAAATAACATGCTTTTCTACATCAGATCATTAGTTAAGCCAAAATATAAACAAGCCTGAATGGATTTTAGAATTGCCAACTAGTCAAGAGCTGTAGCTGTTATATTTGCAACTGCAGCGTTGGGTAAAATTACACGATTTCTGGGTTATGGATTTATTATTTCCTTCCTAGTGCGTAATAATTGGTTTTCTGAAACCTTTGTCTTGATGTGGCAATGGAAAGGTCAGAAGGTAAGTTACTGATAACCTGGCAGAAAATGTACATAGCATGTGCAACTATGGAGCCAATGCTATATGGCCTATTTTGAAATAAGTGCCAAACCCACATGGTTAGCGTGAGTTTTGCAGTAATCTGTGCTGGCCGTGCTATTTCCAAACATTTTTGGGAATAGCACTGCATAGCCTATGTAGTAATAGGTTAGTTAAAATTAGCACAACAATTTAGCCCTAATCTTAACACCATTACTATGTGTGGTGTATGGGGCCGATATATTACTAAAAAAGTTCAGGTCCTGACGGATCCCATGTGCAGTAAGTCTCGCAAGAGACATTAAAGCATCGCAGGATCTCGGTCAGGTAAGATGGAACTTTCTTAGTACTACATTGGCCCGTTGTATCTATGTCCATAACCAAACAGCTAAAATAGCTCTCATCTAATGTAAATAAACTATATATCAAGCAAAGCTGACATTCAACAAATAGGCAGTTCACATAATGTTGGTTTTGACGGATTCCACAGAAGACTGTTGCAGTCTTGGCATGCTTTGTAGATCACTGGGGAAAGAAATAGATGTATCGTACATTGTCGGTATAAAGCTACTAAAAAAAGACTTCAATTTTTTGTTAAGGATTTAGAACAAACCAATCAATTTTGTTCACAGATAATGTATTTCCACACAATATTTCCAAGAACCACCCTTATGCTTTGGTAGTTTCTTTTTTCTGTACAATTTGCTACATGAACGTAGTTATAAAACAACACAAACAAGTTGGTATAGAACTATATGATCCCGGGAGAAAATTGATGTATTGTGGCTTGAGAGTTGTTTCTCTTTGTAAGGATTGGGATGCTAAGCCAAATAGCAAGAAATTCACACCACTGCAAGGACCTTGAAAATCTCTGCTGTTGATCTTCGTGTTTCCTACATAAAGTTTAATTCCCAGTGCAATACAGTATTTCTTTATTGCCCTTTGCCTGCCGCAGGCCTCATTTTACACACAAGTTAGACAATCACATATTAAAATTCACTTCTACATTGTTAAAATTTCATCTATTCGAATCCAAACTACCATTCTAATGGAGAGATTTCTTTTTGTTACACATTTTCTTTTGGTAAATAAAACAAACCTGCCCTTACTAATAACCTGCAACACAATCTGACGATATCTAGCTGTAGCAACCCAGTAAAAAGATAACATTTGATTGCTTGAGTTGATGCAAATTTAAAGCACACGCAAACATTTGATACCTTTAATATCCTCAGCCAATACAGTATGTGCACAGTAAAACAAACTTGTGTGTGGGAATAGTCAGAACTCAGGGCATAAAGATCATAATACACAAATGACATTCTTACGTAGTCACATAAGATATCACTAGAACGTATTTTACATTTAGTGGGTATTCCCAGCATTCCATTGCATACAGATATTTGTGTGGTTTTAAAGTGCATCTGAAAATGAGGTGCATTCAACAATGATTTGAAAGACAGGAGTGAAATTGGTAGGCCATAGAATCTTGCTGCCCTTTGAAAAAGCTTTGAATTTCATTGTGATGCTTAGTAGGAAGCAGAAAACCTAAATTTTATTTTAACACTTTACAAGTTTTTTAAAGGTAACTAAAGTCATGGAGACACTGGGTAATTTTATGAAGTTTGCCTAACTGGTTAGTGTGACTCCATATTTAAACTCCATATTAGACAATAAGACACACCCGTGCATCTGACACTTCGATTCAATATCGCCTTTGCTAACAGCTAGTGTTAAAATCCCGCAGTGAGTGAATCCCTTTTCGAATTTACCCCACATTCAAAACGCGATATTAAATAGCGGCTATGGGCAAACGAGTCTGTGTACGTCTTACCCGCCTCCATAAGGCACATACAAAATGGAAGACCACAGTTCCCCTTTAAGTATTGGGCCAGAAATCTGCTTTTGTTTTTTTTCTTGTCAAATACCCTATAAAATAGTTCGAATATATACATATATATATATACTTTATAAAAGCAATCAAATATAGTGCATACCACTGCCTATATTTAGTTTTGGTATTCATGTGTAAACTTATAGCTTTTATTCATTCTTGCCTTTGGAAAAATAAGATTTACAAGGAGTCAAGCGAGTTAGGGAGAGTTTTCCCCACAACTCCCTTGCTCATTATGCAAATAAGGGGAAAAGAGACTTCTGGGGAATTATAATTTGATTTTGCATTATTGGTGTGTTAATTAGAATTTCCCAGCAGTAAAGACAGCAGTGAGCATGCTCCAACCCTAAACCAAGGCGGCGGCCAGATGATCAGGTGATCAATGGCTGCCTCCATAAGGCACATACAAAATGGAAGACCACAGTTCCCCTTTAAGTTACTATTGATATTTTAGTTGTATTCCATTCAAACTTTTTGAACTATTTGCCTCCCATTGACTTTAATTGGTCCGTTTTCGAACTTTCGAACTTTTTCAATAGTTCGAACCTTCGAAAATGGACTGAACTTTCATAAGTTCAGCCATCTCTACCCAGCATTTGAATATTTGGCATTTCTGTGGCTTAGGCGTGCAGGATCCTCAACTACCATATTTGTAGTACCTGTATACAAGTGTTTGGTTCTTTGCACCTCTTCTGCTATGGCGCTGGAAGTAATTCAATCAATTATGTAAGAAAGCACAAGGAACATCATAAGTGCTGTGAAGACTTTATTGAGGTATCTGTCACAATATGGTCTTTACCAAGTGCTACCAGTATCAGTGCCTGACACTCATCCTAAGTCTGACAGATGAGTCTATGTTAATGAAGTGGAGTAGGGATGAACTAAAGCTTTAACCCTAATCTGGTTTTGGGTCAAAACTATCGACATAATTTTTACCATCTTGGTTTTGGCATTGAAGTTTCACTGCTTCAATGGCAGAACAGACCCTGCCAGATTTGTGTATCCTTAAAGGGTTATGAAACTCCCATAATAACTTCCAAGCAGACATTACACTAGTTTCCTCTTGTTTCTCTCTCCTCTTATCCCCCTTCCAAATATAGGCGCTGAAGTGCTAACAGGGCAGTGCATCGGAGATGGCTGAGGGGAGATAGACAGCAGCCAGCAGGAACACAGATAAGTACTGTAAGTAGTGAACACGGTTGATAAGTTATTATAGGATAAAGGAGCATAAGAATTCAAGATTTATTTAAAAGAAGGTACATTTACAGACCCTTTTAATGGGAGGGCAGACTGGGAAAGGAGCCAGAAAGATGACCGTTAACAATTATTGTATAGTGTCTTATAGTGTTGAGAGAAACTTTTGCCATCAGTCTTTCAATATATGTGCATTCCAGGTCCATGCAGGATGAGACTTTGCATGTGCTTTAGTCAATAATAAAGAGGCAGCAACTTGCCAGGTCACTTAGCTTGCAGCTATCTTGGAAAGCTGGATCATAAATAGAGGTGGGAGAGGGTGTCCATTTCTAGTTTATCATTCCTCAGTTAACATATGCCAATTGCAAGATGTTCGTTTACAAATGCATGTTTGAACATTTCATTTGGCATAGTAAAAAAAAGTGCTCCTACAGAAAGTGTAGAAGAAATGAGACTTGACAGCTCTCTATGCATGGGTACATAACTTATCCTGTTTGGAGTCACCCACCTGCAACACCATCCAGGCTTGACTTTCCAAATTGTGACATTCTGCAATTACTCAAACACAAACCCACTTGCCAAGCTTGGTTCCTGCTGACTGTAAATTGGCTGAGTTTTCTGTTTTCTGAATTTTGTACAGACATTGCTTGTAAATATGTAATTAGGGAAAAAATATAAAGCAACAACTTCAATTTCAAAGGTTATCTACCAGTTTTCTAAAACTGTAATTGCTGCACACCGTACTGGGGAATATATAACGCAGCATATTTTCTCCTTTAGAACATAACATGATCTCTGAAGTGAAAATAAAATGCAGCTGGCAGTCTAATGACATTGCAGTAATGTGAAAATAGATAAAAAATGTGGAACAGATCAAACAAAATAACATGCTTTTTCTACATCAGATCATTAGTTAAAGCCAAAATATAAACAAGCCTGAATGGATTTTAGAATTGCCAACTAGTCAAGAGCTGTAGCTGTTATATTTGCAACTAGCAGCGTTGGGTAGAAATTACACGGAATTCTGGGTTATGGGATTTATTAATTTCCTTCCTAGTGCGTAATAATTGGTTTTCTGAAACCTTTGTCTTGATGTGGCAATGGAAAGGTCAGAAGGTAAGTTACTGATAACCTGGCAGAAAATGTACTAAGCATGTGCAACTATGGAGCCAATGCTATATGGCCTATTTTGAAATAAGTGCCAAACCCACATGGTTAGCGTGAGTTTTGCAGTAATCTTGTGCTGGCCGTGCTATTTCCAAACATTTTTGGGAATAGCACTGCATAGCCTATGTAGTAATAGGTTAGTTAAAATTAGCACAACAATTTAGCCCTAATCTTAACACCATTACTATTGTGGTGTATGGGGCCGATATATTACTAAAAAAGTTCAGGTCCTGACGGGATCCCATGATGCAGTAAGTCTCGCAAGAGACATTAAAGCATCGCAGGATCTCGGTCAGGTAAGATGGAACTTTCTTAGTACTACATTGGCCCGTATGTATCTAGGTCCATAACCAAACAGCTAAAATAGCTCTCATCTAATGTAAAATAACTATATATCAAGCAAAGCTGACATTCAACAAATAGGCAGTTCACATAATGTTGGTTTTGACGGATTCCACAGAAGACTGTTGCAGTCTTGGCATGCTTTGTAGATCACTGGGGAAAGAAATAGATGTATCGTACATTGTCGGTATAAAGCTACTAAAAAAAAGACTTCAATTTCTTGTTAAGGATTTAGAATCAAACCAATCAATTTTGTTCACAGATAATGTATTTCCACACAATATTTCCAAGAAACCCTTTATTTGCTTTGGTAGTTCTTTTTTTCTGTACAATTTGCTACATGAACGTAGTTATAAAACAACACAACAAGTTGGTATAGAACTATATGGATCCCGGGAGAAAATTGATGTATTGTGGCCTTGAGAGTTGTTTCTCTTTGTAAGGATTTGGGATGCTAAGCCAAATAGCAAGAAATTCACACCACTGCAAGGACACTTGAAAATCTCTGCTGTTAGATCATTCGTGTTTCCTACAATAAAGTTTAATTCCCAGTGCAATACAGTATTTCTTTTATTGCCCTTTGCCTGCCAGCAGGCCTCATTTTACAACACAAGTTAGACAATCACATATTAAAATTCACTTCTACATTGTTAAAATTTTCATCTATTCGGAATCCAAACTACCATTCTAATGGAGAGATTTCTTTTCTTGTTACACATTTTCTTTGGTAAATAAAACAAACCTGCCCTTACTAATAACCTGCAACAATCAATCTGACGATATCTAGCTGTAGCAACCCAGTAAAAAGATAACATTTGATTGCTTGAGTTGATGCAAATTTAAAGCACACGCAAACATTTGATACCTTTAATATCCTCAGCCAATACAGTATGTGCACAGTAAAACAAACTTGTGTGTGGGGAATAGTCAGAACTCAGGGCATAAAGATCATAATACACAAATGACATTCTTACGTAGTCACATAAGATATCACTAGAATGTATTTTACATTTAGTGGGTAAATTCCCAGCATTCCATTGCATACAGATATTTATGTGTGTTGTTTAAAGTGCATCTGAAAATGAGGTGCATTCAACAATGATTTGAAAGACAGGAGTGAAAATTGGTAGGCCATAGAATCTTGCTGCCCTTTGAGGAAAGCTTTGAATTTCATTGTGATGCTTAGTAGGAAGCAGAAAACCTAAATTTTATTTTAACACTTTACAAGTTTTTTAAAGGTAAACTAAAGTCTATGGAGACACTGGGTAAATTTATGAAGTTGCGCTAACTGGTTAGTGTGACTCCATATTTAACTCCATATTAGACAATAAAGACACCCGTGCATCTGACACTCGTGATTCAATATCGCCTTTGCTAACAGCTAGTGTTAAAATCCCGCAGTGAGTGAATCCCTTTTCGAATTTACCCACATTCAAAAACGCGATATTAAATAGCGGCTATGGGCAAACAAGTCTGTGTAAGTCTTACCTCCTGTAATAAGTAATGAAACAGCGGCTGGAAGACAGGAATTGAAATTTACCTGCTTCCTCTGACAGGTCCCAACTATTAACAAGCTCCCTTATACACGATGAGCATGCGCGTATAATTAGTTCATTGCTAATAAAGCAACTTCAATCATTAAATGAGACTTGAATAAGTGCAAATTCTGAAATATGGCTGTAAGCTTGTTGTAACTGAATTTACCAGGCAGTAGAGATGGCCGTATTGTGGATCTGAACCCAAGATCTCTGAGAATTGAAAAATTCAAATTTTCAAGGAATTTACGAAAACTTTGTAAAAATGATACAGTAACTTACTGTAACTGGCTCTGGGAAATGGTCCGGGGGAACACGTCCTGGCGGAAATAACAGCAAAAAATGGAAGTAGCGCACATACGCGCTAGTTCCGGTTTTCCACTGTCACTTTTCATTAATTATTGAATGGCCAGACCCAGGACCCCTCCCGGGTCCTTAGAAGGACCATTATGGCCCTGGGAAGGGCCTTTTGGGGCTTAAGGGTTCCTGCAGATCAAAACCAGACACCCACTCCCTGGCTCTTATAAATGCCCTTGTGGCCCTTGGAAAGGCCCTTGTGGTAATGACAAGTGCCTTTTGGGGCTTAAGGATTACCGAAAATGGCCCGTGGAAAACTGGAAGCAGCGTGGGTTTGAAAGCGAAATTTTAAATTTTCCCAAAAATGCGCGAAATTTGCAGGATTTTAGCAGTTTTGCCCATCTCTACCAGGCAGTCATTTTATCCTCACTATAATTAGCCGGACCCGGAAGAAGGGACGAGGACGTCCCGAAACACGCGTCGGTTAGTTGGATCCATTCACCTGAGGTGGGACCGGGAAGTCTTGATCAGCGTAGGGATATGTTTGCTGGCAGTGCTGACTGGCCGTTATCATGGGAGCTGTAGTCTAGGATTGGAACTCTGGACACTCCAATTGGGTGTATGCGGATACCGTGCCACACTGTGGGAATTCGGAATATGCTTTCATCGGATGGGTGAGATTGTTCCTACCACATATACCGTTTATGTAAAGATGTGATTGAGGAGCCTTGTGGAATTACCTGCTATATTTATGTCCATCACGTATCCTTAATACGCACTTTCTAGGGTTACTTGACTGCCGTATCTCCTAATTGCTTTGGCCCAAATCAAGAACACTGCTATTGCATCCATTTCTCATTATAATCTGCCTTGTTGTCCTCATTCCATCTTGGACTCTGGGTATTACCCGTGTAAATTCATGTGTATCTATATGCCGGCTACATACCTGGTCCCTGCCAGTGGTTTTTAATGCACTATATTTGTAATTGTTTTTAATGTCAAGTTTTGATATATGTGTGAATAAAATGAATTGATTTTCGGATAACCATGCAACGTTATTAGGATCATGTACCCCTTATTACTATTTGGTTGGGATATTTATGTCAGAGTTTAGTGCCTATTCCCTATTTGGGGTGGTGAAGGTGGTACTTTTTTATCCCACTCTTGGGAGATGCTTACATTTATGTTGGTATTTTACCTACCTCTAGCACCAGTACTACAGTACTGTTTTCTGACTCCCTATTCTATATCAATACGCCGTTTTAGAGTGTGAAATTTTTTCACACTTATATATTAATAGCCATATTCATCCAGAGCCATTTCCAGGTAAATTGGTTTTGAAGTCACACTAAACCATTAACTGCCAATTAGCCTGATTTTACCCCCTTGCTTGTGGCGGCTGCGCCAGTTTTGCAAAGAACACCCCGGCTGTGCAGCTCTTCAGCAGTAAATATTTAATGCCAGCTAATAGCTGGTATTAAATACCGGATTAAATCTCATTGGACCCCTGTTGTTCTCCCCATTTCTATACCATTTCCCTGGGAGAAGTCATCAGCTCATTAAAGGGGAACTGTGGTCTTCCATTTTGTATGTGCCTTATGGAGGCAGCCATTGATCACCTGATCATCTGGCTGCCGCCTTTACTGCTGTCTTTACTGCTGGGAAATTCTAATTAACATACCATAAATGCAAAATTAAATTATAATTCCCCAGAAGTCTCTTTACCCTTATTTGCATAATGAGCAAGGGAGTTGTGGGGAAAACTCTCCCTAACTAGCTTGACTCCTTGTAAATCTTATTTTTCAAAGCCCAAAATGAATAAACGCTATAAGTTTACACATGAATACAAAAACTAAATAAAGGCAGTGGTATGCACTATATTTGATTGCTTTTATAAAATATGCCTGTATATATTTGAACTATTTTAGAAGGTATTTGGCAAGAAAAAAAAAAAATCAGATTTCTGGCCCAATAATTAAAAAATTAATAAGAAGAAAATATTATTTAGCCCTTCTCTAATATAACATAAATAGAGAACTACATGGCAGTAGTGCTGTTTTAATACTTGTCACCAAATACAGAGGATCTAAGGCTCACCAGGGCTGAAGGTAGCTCATGGAGCCCACCCAGCCAGGTGTATACTAGTCTAACAGTCTTTTGTAGCCCTTATGCCTAACTACAACTTATCAGTACAGCTAATCCAACACTAGGCTGCAATTCAGATCTCTTGCATTTTATAGTGTCTCCCATACACACCTTTAAAATCTGATTGGTCTAATTTAAATCTTGAATCTGATTGGATCGAGGGTATTGGACCAATCAGATTTAGGGGTGGGGTATATGATTGGTCCAATACCCAAGATCCAATCAGATTCAAGATTTAAATCAGACCAATCAGATTTTAAAGGTGTGTTTTGGAGACACTATAAAATGCAAGACATCTAAATTGCAGCTTAGTTTGGCTTAGCAGATATACTGATAAATTGAAGTCTTGTATTTAGACATAAAGGCTCCAACAGTTGACTGTTGGTCTAGTATATATCTGGCTGGGTTGGCTCAATGAGCTCCCTTCAGCTCTGGTGATCCTTAGATCCTCATTATTTGGTAATAAGTATTAAAACAGCGCTGCTGCTGGATAATTCTCTATTTATGTTACTTTAGAGCAGGCCCAATCAAAAACTCTTTGTATCTTACATTTTTTAAATTAGTTTAAACTAGAAAACTTTTCTGGTATGTTAATTAGAATTTCCCAGCAGAAAAGACAGCAGTGAGCATGCTCCAACCATAAACCAAGGCAGCGGTCAGATGATCAGGTGATCAATGGCTGCCTCCATAAGTCACATACAAAATGGAAGACCACAGTTCCCCTTTAAGTTTTAAAGGATAACTACACTTAAAAATCAAGTGAATTAGGGCCCTGCCCTCCTGAGTCTACCTGTGAGGAGCTGAAGTTCCTGACATCTTGGATTATGCTTGCTGAGTTTTTAGCTCGCTGAGTTTTTAGCTCTGCCCCCCTCAGCTGCAGCTTTCAAATACAATTCACTTGATTTTTGAGTTTACTTCCTTTAACTACCATCTGTATGCCGATGATACTCAAATATATTTTTCCACCCCCACGCTTTGTCCTGACACCCAATCACGCATCTCCGACTGTCTCCGTGCTGTCTCCTCATGGATGGTGCACCGATGCCTCAAACTAAACCTGATTAAAACTGAACTAATCATTTTCCCACCTAAACCTATCCCACCTTTTTCCATTTCTATGGACAATACCCCCATTTACCCTATTCAGTCGGCATGTTGCTTAGGGGTTATTTTTAAATCCTCTCTCTCCTTTTTTCAATCACATTAACTATGTTGCTAAAACCCGTGACTTTTTTCTTGGAACATTGCGAAAATCTGTAGATTCCTTTCTCTTCCAACTACTGCTATGCTTTATCCATGCTCTCATCTTATCACGACTAGACTACTGTAACCTTCTGCTTTCTGGTCTTCCTGCTTCCTATCTCTCTCCACTTCAGTCCATACTTAACTTTGCCGCATGCATTATCTCGCTCTCTAACAATCGGGAAACTAAATCTCCTCTGTGCCACTCATCTACCTGGCTCCCCATTAAACAACGCATTATCTACAAAATCCTTCTCTTAACTCTCTTAACATTCAAATCTCCCTCGCTCTGCTGCTCCTTATATTTCTTCTCTTATGCCCCATATGACCCTGCCCATACCCTCCGCTCATCACAGAACCATCTCTTATACAGAACCCCCTCTCACACTGCCTCCTCTCGCCTTAAACCTTTTCCTCTTCTGGCTCCCGCCCTCTGTAATTCTATTTCCCTCTCTCTACATCAAGAAACCTCAATAAACTAGTTTAAATCTAACCTCTCATCCTATCTCTCTGAGCACAGCAAAGCACAGCATAGGACTGTTGATACTGCACCAGTTATTACATTTTTCCTATGTATCTGTATTTTACCCACCTAAGTAGATTGTAAGCTCGACGGGGAAAAAAACCTCTTTCCTCATGTTACATGTTATAAGCACTTGTATATTTCATGATGCTCATACTTATTTATATATTTATTTACTGTCCCCCTTTTATGACTTTTTGTATTTTATATTGTACAGCGCTGCGTCCCCTAGTGGCGCTTTATAAATAAACATATACTTACATACATACAGAGCCACACAGCAGCTGGTGAATCTCGCTACAGGTCTTATTCAAAAATATTGCAGTAATCAGATGTTATCAAATGTTGTTTTATCAAAAGTGTAGTAGACCAGTAGAAAGTTAACATCTGATTAGTTGAGGCAAATTAACAGCTCAGGCAAATTTTTGCACTTTTTGGCAAAACAAAATAAGCAGTTTCACCCACCTTTATGTATCAGTGCCTATAGATGCAACTATTGTGGTGTATGATGTGGGGATTGTACAATAGTATTGAAAGACGGAAACATTTTTTTAACCTACACAAAAAATTGTATGATCGTCATCTGATTTCCCATACATGAGCTGACAATCGTACGATACCCAGATCGTAGGACTGCAGCAGTTGAGTCTATTGCCACCATAGTATAAGATAGGATACTGTTACCACTGTATATACTCATTAAAATGCAGAGATTCCTTCATAATTACCATGTAAAGATGATTTAAAATTTTGCCCTTGAGGCTGTACTAAGTGTCAATCAAAGTTTCTATAATTATTAAAGGTCTGGAAGGTATTATCAGATATTATCAGTTAAAGATATTTATTAACTCAACATAGAAAATAATAATAGTACATATCTAATTAAACATCATTTATATACAGAAGGTTTAATTAAAAACATGATTCACGTCCTTGAATATTGGCACGGAATGATTTTTATGTTGTATGAGCTGTGAATGGAGGCTCTGATTTGGAAGTATGTGCCTGCTGAGATTATTCATCCTTTTGAACTTGAAATGTAGCAAAGGGAAAGAAAAATAAAAAATGCAAATGATTTTTCCCTGCTAGATCATTGAACCATTCTATTAATTTTACATTCTAAAGTAAACCAGGGCACAGCGTTTACCATTTTCTTATTTTCATTTTAAAGTAAATGCTAAGCCCCATTGATATAAAATCAAGGTTACAAATAGTTCTACATGCACCTAGATGTAAAATAACTATGTTAAATGTGCGGCATCATGAAATTACACGATACCGCGCGTTTATAAATATGGCCCTACATGTCTGGTTTCCAGGCAGAACTGCAGGTTTGAAAAATCAGGGGAACTGTCTGAATTTCAAAGGGCAGAACTTTGTGGAATTTTAATGAAATTCAGTGGGGAAAAGTCGAGAATTCAGCATCCAAATGTCAAAAAATTAGAGTTTAAAAGGCAAAAATCTCATCAAAAAAAAAAATTCGGTGTAACCACAGTTCTACATGTCTGGCCTTTCTCTTTTTTTAATCACTTCTGTCTTATTGTAAACTGCAAGACTTCAATTGCTTTTTACTATGTGTTATTTGTTGATGGACTGTCCCTGACATCACTAATTGCTTTGATGGGATTAAAGCTACAAACTAATATTAATTATAAATGGTCCATCCTATTGGTGCTGATTGGATTAGTCCTTTTTCCCTAATGTGTGTAGCTGCAAAACATCCGTTTCTAATGCTGACGTATGTTTGGCATTGGAATCGGAGATGGTCATTGTGGACTTAAAATTTCCCTTGGTCACAGTTGGGTCCCTTAGGGTGAGTAGCAGTCTAGGGAATGATGTTCCCTACACTTTATATAGGGGAAACCATTCAGAACTGTGTTTAGCCACATATATAACAGATGACAGACAGAATCTTATAGATTGCTACGGTATCCACCTGTACACTTTCACTTGCTTTTCAAAGACCAATGAACTCTGAATGTAGCTAATAGGGATATGTTCTGGTTTCAAACCAAATCTAGTTTTGAGGCAAAACTGCAGGTTTTGAAAATCTGCAAATCTGGAAGCGATGTCTAAATTTCAAGAGGTGAAGCTTTTGTGATATACATTTCATGCATTGTAACTGTACTGAGTTACATCGGATTCTTACAGAAGACGCTGGGACATATAAAAATAAATAATGTTAACCTGAACTGTAGTTTTACTTGCCAATGTTCCTGCAACTTTTCCAAGGATGATGGTTTGTGATCAACATTACAGGTGTAATGTCGGGTCACAAGAAGATCAGTTACCTGCCCACAACACCAAATGCTAATTATACCGGTTTATTACATGCATTTGTAAAAAAGATATTTAAAGGGGAACTGTGGTCTTCCATTTTGTATGTGCCTTATGGAGGCAGCCATTGATCACCTGATCATCTGGCTGCCGCCTTGGTTTAGGGTTGGAGCATGCTCACTGCTGTCTTTACTGCTGGGAAATTCTAAGTAACATACTAGAAATGCAAAATTAAATTATAATTCCCCAGAAGTCTCTTTTCCCCTTATTTGCATAATGAGCAAAGGAGTTGTGGGGAAAACTCTCCCTAACTCGCTTGACTCTTATTTTTCAAAGCCCAGAATAAATAAAAACTATATGTTTACACATGAATACCAAAAATAAATGTAGGCAGTGGTATGCAATATATTTAATTGCTTTTATAAAGTATAAATATATATATATATTTTAACTATTTTATAAGGTATTTGACAAGAAAATTAACAAAAACAGATTTCTGGCCCAATAATTAAAGAAATGATAAGAAATAAGATAAAGATTTTTTGATTGGACCTGCTCTAAAATAGCAAAGAGAGCTACCCAGCTGTAGTGCTGTTTTAATACTTGTCACCAAATACGGAGTATCTAAGGTTCACCAGGGGCTGAAGGTAGCTCATGGAGCCTACCCAGCCAGGTGTATACTAGTCTAACAGCTATCTTTTGTAGCCCTTATGCCTAACTACAACTTATCAGCACAGCAGCTAATCCAACACTAGGCTGCAACTCAGATCCCTTGCATTATATAGTGTCTCCAAAACACACCTTTAAAATCTGATTGGTCTAATTTAAATCTTGAATCTGATTGGATTGCGGGTATTGGACCAATTTAGGGGTGGGGTATAGGATTTGTCCATTACCCATAATAGGTGAAAGGTTCTGTCTTTTTCCTTGTCTTCACTCATTTCCAGCTCCACCCCCATGAGATTGTCCAAATCCTTTCAATGAGTAAAGGTGGGGTATAGGAGGGTGCTAAGCTATCTAGTAATAGTAAGATGGATTTACAGTGTACCCATCCTTTAAGGGAGGGTGGGGGATATTAGGAGCACTCATTAAACATTAAAAATATATATATATATTTTAGTTTCAGATAATCTAAAGTTGTTTGAGTGAGTATAATGACCCTTTAAAGAAAAACAATAGTGTGTATAAAGTTTTTTTTAAAAACCACTTACAATGAAATGTAATTGGAACAGGAATATAGGACTGGTAATTCCTAACTCTCAATATTGTTGCTGTGAGGAGCACCAACCTAAAGATAACTGATGCTGCCAGTCTTCCTCCTGGCTTCAGCACTATCGTTAATACAGGACTAGTCCAGGTCTAACCTGGCAAATGAAAACTGTACGTGCTGTATCTCCTCAACGAAACAATATTGTGAGGTATAATCAATCCTACCACCATGCCCCAAGTACTTTACATTTTTAAAAAGTTAATTTAACTTTTTTTAAAGGGCAAGTCCAGCCCTGAAATTAAAACTTACATACAGGCAAATCACCCCCCAAAACCCTAAACAGTAATAGTTTGAAATCTGAAATATATAAGTCTAACCTGAAATCCTGCACAATGTCCTGTTTCCCCTTTTTCTGTTTCCTGGTTCTTTCAGTTAGCAACTGTCAGTTATGGATTTGACAGTTGACATCACAAAGTATGATATATCAACATATTTTAAAGAGGCCATTCTTTCTAAAAGATGTTCTTATGAGGGTGAAGTTTTAATTTTAAGTATAGCTATCCTTTAAATATGGTGAGATGACAACTGGATTATATCACAAAAATAAATCTAAACTGTTATAACTAGAGATGGACTTGAACCTGAACCCGGTTCCGAATCAGATTTTACGGATCCAAACGGACTTCTTGGATTTCTGATTTTTTTTTTCATTAATTATCAAACACACAGTCGAGGATTTCTGAAATCGGAATTTGATTTTTGGAATTTATCGAATTCTTGGAACCGATCAAGAATTTGGAATTTAGCAAATTTCTGAAAATGATTCAGCCACACAACCTAAAATCATCAAACACATCTTTTTTATATCAGTTCCAACCCCCCGGGTCCCTCGATTCTGTGTATGGGAAAAATACAGAATTTGTTAACCCTTGATTACACATATAGAAGGTTTACCGAGTTTGTGAACCCTTAAAATATGGGATAATTATCGAATTTATTATAAGTTTTGAATATTTGTACGTGTTTCCCTATACCATTCCCCAGGTCCTAGAGCCAAGTTACCACTGCTATTTTATTTTTATTTTATTCAAAGGTTTTTTTTTAATTTTATGCTTCCTATTGACTTTAATGAGTCCAATTTCGGATTTTCGAATTCTCCAGTTTATTCAGAAGTTAAAAAATCCTAAATCGCAATGGATTTTAGGAAGTTCAGCCATCTCTAGTTATATCCTAAGACAGTTCTCTTTGTTAAGGGCTTTGTTGTGTGCTGAATGCATCTACATTCACAGAATGGGATGTGATGATGTTGTCAGTTGAATTAATATATAACAATACATCTATAAAACCTGTAGTATACGTAAAACAAATACATATTTTACTCAGGCTTGCTTGTAGTCTGAAATGTGGAAAGGAATTTTGTAAAACAATGTTATGATACACAGTAGAAAGGTGGTGAAAAAAGGTTATTGCTCAGTTTATGCTGGGGAAAAAAAAGCTTTTCAGTTTCTTTTTTTAGATCTCCTTTTAGATCTCCTTACAATTTACCAATCATGAGTTACTACCGTGATGCAAATTACCATCTGTGGCTATACAAATTCTTTACTACCATGTGTTATCAGCCTACTAACTACTGTGGGCGTTAATACAAATTCATTACTACCATGTGTTATCAGCCTACTAACTACCGTGGGAGCGTTAATACAAATTCTTTACTACCATGTGTTATCAGGCTACTAACTACCGTTGGCGTTAATACAAATTCTTTACTACCATGTGTTATCAGCCTACTAAACTACCGTGGGCGTTAATACAAATTCTTTACTACCATGTGTTATCAGCCTACTTACTACCGTGGGAGTTAATATAAATTCTATACTACCATGTGTTATCAGCCTTCTAACTACCGTGGGCATTAATACACAAATCTTTACTACCATGTGTTATCAGCCTACTAACTACCATGGGCATTAATACAAATTCTTTACTACCATGTGTTATCAAGCCTACTAACTACCGTTGGAGTTATTTTATCGCACCAATACAAATCAGTAATTTACATCTGCATTTGTTCTCTAATGGCTGTGTGGGAGTTTACCAGTATAAATCCTTTAAAAATCCTGTCCAGAGTGTGATACTGTCAGAGAGTGGATTCCAAGTGGAACTGCTTATTCTACAACCAAAACACATTACTTGTCAACAGGCGTGGAACTTGCAACAATCGATACATTTTGATCTTAAATGTCTTCTGGTAAATTAGTAATTCTGGTCATGGGGTGAAATTCCCTAACAACCTTTACAATATTCCAAACATTGGTCTTAAGTTTGAAAAGTTGCTGTATTAATCCTGGTAATGGATTCATTTTTCCAGATAAATATCATTGAAAGGAAACATAATTGTATTAATTTTATGGAGGAACAGATCAATTCCTGAGAGTCTGCTTCCTATACTGTTTATGTATGACAGAAGAGTGCTACATCACTGGAAAATATAATATATACTTAATTTATTTACCAGAATTGAATTCTGCGGGTATGAAGAATGTCAGAACTAAGAAATTGCCTCTTGAGAAAAGGTACTTGTCCTTGATAACAAGCAAGAAAGTCACAAACAGATGGTATTTCTAAACCTGAGAGCAGATTGGGGTGGTCATAAAGCAAAATTGACTTGATGTTTTATGGAAATGTAAGTTCTGTCTTTGCAGTCGGCGTCTTCCTTGGAGATTTTGAACCTGCTGCCTTGAATTTGTTAATTTAAATGTTAAAAAAGTCTGGGAGTTAAAGCACAATAACATAGAATGGTAAGAAGTCAATCTCAAAATCGGTTGATGTAGATTGTAAAGGGGATCCGAAGTACATTTTTTGTGAATTTAAAAAGCTTTAAATTTTATGTTTCCTCAGTCTGGTAACATCACCTAGTCCTGCCTTGCTATCTGTGGGGGAATCAACATTGATGGCATCACCAGTGAAAAGACTCAAGTAAAACAATCTTTTTTTATTTTCCATAAAGGGACACAGTATGTAAATCATGATATCAAGGATGCAAATGATTAGAGGCTGGCCGAGTTTCACTGTTATTATGGCTATAACCTTTTAAACAAAAGCATTCTGAAATTCATTACATTTTGCCTGAAAACATCACCCACCTATAACTATGAATTATATCCTGTAAACACTTACAGTACCATGAATTAGAATGCATTGTTTCTATTCTGATGAATACTAGAGATAAAGTTCGGACCCAATTCAAATCCTGTTCTGATGATCCTGTTCTGATGTTCTGAATTTCCGTCGGAACCATTCAAAACTTTTTGGTCTTGGAATTTTCCATATTTTCTGTAAGCTTCTAAAATACTGAGCTACTTTGAAGCTACCTTGAAAATAGCTTGCGTGTACAGGAGGTTAGTTTTTAATAAGTTTTAAGTAAGTGTTCCCCAGACCATGTCCCAGGTCATTGAGCCATTAACTCTAAGCTATTTTTACCTTAAATTTGAACTTTCTGATTTTTTTTTCTCCCATTGACTTCTATAGGTCGGTTTTCGGATTCTTTTAGAAATTCCTAATATCTAAAAACGAAGCGGAACTCGCCGGTTTTGAACAGCTCTAGTGAGAGAGGACTAATAAAAGTCAATGGGAGAAAATAGTTTGAAAAGTTCTAGTTAATTTCAAATAAAATAGCAATGGTAACTTACTGTATATGGCTCTGGCACCTAGAAAATGGTCTGGGGAACATGTCCATATCACCAAAACTTGTTTAAACACCAACTTTCCCCACGAACGTGCAATTGTCGGGTTTCCACATGCTATATTCGAGGGTTACCAAACGATACATTCAAGGGCTACTGAATGAACCACTACATTTGAAGGAGTTACCAAACAATACATTTGAGGGTTAGTGAACATTCGAGGGCCATCGCTGAACCGATACATTTAAGGGTTACTGAATATTCGAGGGTTACCGAATGAACCACTACATTTAAGGGTTATCGCCCCGAAATGCCACATTTGAGGGTTTTTGCTGAAACATGAAAACAATAAAACATTTAGATAGTTCACAGTTTTATTGTTAGTCCCTGAAGCAAAACATCTGAGGCCCTAAAGAGCTTACCATGTAATTATATGTAGCAAATAAATATCAATAATGTTTTAATTATTGGTAGATATTGATTTTTAGTAATATGCATAGGCTGTCATTAAATGTTTCTGTGTTCTTTTGACTTGATCTTTCAGTCAGATTTAGTTTTTATTTCTTTTTAATTGGAAATTCAATTATTTTAAAAAGGATGGTAAAAAAAACACTGAGCTAATGCAATAAGAGGTGCAAAATGTTAAAACCAATCATATGTTAGATTTTTACTTGGTTACTGCAGTTAGATTACATCTGGTTGGTTGTTGCAGATTTATAGCACAACAGACAAATGTTTGCATGGGATATAGCCATAGATGATGGCTAATCACAGGTACTCCATAAGGGGTATAGCCATAAAGAACGGTCAATCATATGTACTCCATATGGGATATAGTCATAAAGGATGGCCAATCACAGGTAATCCATGTGGAGTATAGCCATAATTGATAACCAGTCACAGGTAATCCATATGGAATTTAGCCATAAAGGATGGCCAATCACAGGTAATCCATATGGAGTATAACCGTAATGGATAACCAGTCACAGGTAATCCATATGGGATATAGCCATAAAGTATGACCAATCACAGGTAATTCATATTGGATTTAGCCATAAAGGATGGCCAATCACAGGTAATCCATTTGGGTTATAGCCATAATCGATGACCAGTCACAGGTAATCCATATGGGATTTAGCCATAATGGAGGGCCAATTACAGGTAATCCATTTGGGGTCTCTCCTTGGTAATATATTACTTAGAACAGTTTTGGAACATAAACTTATTATTTGTGATGAGAAATGATTAGACCCAGTTTCAAAACAAACCTGATTTCATTTGCCGGTTTAGAAAATCTGACGATCTAATGGAATTCTTTACATTTTCTAAACTTTATATTGAAAAGCGATTATTAGGAAATAGAAAATTCTAAATTTGATCAGAAAACTGTGTTTGAAAATTGTGGTTGAAAAGTTAAAAAATTACAAATTAATATGGGTTTAAAACAGATTTTCTGATTTTCAGTACATGTCAGTTTTGTTCTTCTCCAGAAATGAGTCCTGGTTCCAAAATGATATTTGAAAATTATGAAAGTTGTGACGGAAAATTAAAATTTTGAAATCAAATCAAATTTTTGGAACTTCAGTAAGTTCAAGTTAGGTTCATCTCTACCTGTTATATAACGTGTGTGGCTAGAAGCATTAATATCTTATAATTTGGGTATATTGGAAGATTATAATTTTGTACAGTATATATACTAGGAATTATTCAGATATATCTATTTATACCCCGTGTGTAGTTTTAATTATTACATTTGGGCCTTTTTTTCCCTATAGTGGCCACTGCGATTTTCAACTGCAATTTTCAGCAAAAGTTATTGAATTTTGGATCCTGATTAAAAAAAAACAGAATTTTCAAGGGATCCGCAGACTTTTGAAAATGGCAGTTGTGCCTCAAACCAGGTTTATTTTAGAAACCTACAATCAGCTTATTTATTGTTTTCTTTGCTGAAGGGAGGGGGAAGTAAAACTAAAAGTTTAATAGGCCAAAACTTCTTTCTTCATTATCCCTGCTCCCACCAATGCAGCCAACCTATACATGATAAAAGTTAAAAGGAAAATTCTGGACAAATACGGTAAAATGGATCAACAACACCAGCAAAAAGTTTATGTATGTCAAGGATACTTGGGTGAAACTCTGGATAGAAACATAAAGTTTACACTGGTAGAAACACAGAATAAAAAATTAGCCTTTTGGGCTGTATGCTTTCCTGGCCAATCTCAGGCAGCACATACTGGGTTAATTTTCCTGTCTGCTGGACAGAAGAAAACAGACACTCCCACACTTTCAATAGCTCCTCCTCCCCTAATACCAGAAGTCTGCTTTCATTTGTCAAGGGTGGAAGGAAAGGTTAGCACCCAGATCAGAGACCCTAGCCTTTCGGTGCCCAACTTACTTGGACCGAAGACCGCTCTATTGTGACGGTCTGAGCACTGTCTCTAGCTGGAGGAACTCCCCTTTTGTCGTCTGAGTGTGATAAATCCTGTTTGCGAGTCGATGGAAGCTCAAGGGAAGAGAGCTCAAGGAAGAGAGCTTAATCATCTGAGATGCTTTCCTGTAGAGCATAGGATAATGTTTCTATGGAGGGAAGAGGATGGTGCATGTACTGTAATGAAAAAGTTTTGAAAGAGAATTGTTTAGCAGTCAAAACTAAAACTCATGTCCAGAAAGCAAATCCTGAAAGGGAACAAGTGGATATTCTTCACTGGATCACATGTAATGCATAGAATTAAAGACGCAATACCCACCAGCCTGGACCTTTAACAAATGTGGATAAATGTGATCCTGAAGTAGTAGAGGAGTTGTATGCTATAGCCTTAGCAGAAAAGAAGAACAAGTGGATTCGATGCTGTAAGCTAAAGAGATTGAATCGCTTATTAAAGGGCATGTCCACCCCATTAGTAAAACCATTTTCTGTAGTGTAGGGCTCCCAGCCCCAACCGCTATAGTTATTTTTGCAGAAACTCCCCCGAACTGTACTTACATTACCTCTCTCCTCCGAAGTGACTTGCATGTAACTACAAGCAGAAGACCGGACCGCCAGCCTCGTCCGTGATTGGCTGAGAGGCAGCCAATCATGGACGCGGCTTCCGGCTATCCAGAATGACGGAGGAGAGAGGTAATGTAAGTACAGTTCGGGGTAGATTCTGAAAATATAACTATGGTGGTTGGGGTCGGGGGAGGGAGCCCACAGCCACTACAGAAAATGGGTTTTGTACTAGGGGGAGGGAGAGGGAAACGGGTGGGAGAGGGAGGGAGCGGGAGGGGGGAGGGCTGCACTGCACATGACCATTTTTCTCCTGGAGGGGAGACAGGAGGCAGAGTCCTATATGGACTCTCCCAAGCTCCTGGAGGTCACTTTTTGGGACTTTACAAGGACATTCCAGGAGAACCATTTGGAGCAGGGATGTAAGGTAAGGATTTTTATACACTACAGAGTGGGGCCAGAAGTGGGTTAAATTATAGTTTTGGGGGTAAACATGCCCTTTAAATCAGTCTTCTTTCAAAAGAAGAAAAAGTTGTATTCCCCAATACATGAGGAAATAGAAAACATGATTAAAGGGGAACTGTGGAATTCCATTTTGTATGTGCCTTATGGAGGCAGCCATTGATCACCTGATCATCTGACCGCTGCCTTGGTTTAGGGTTGGAGCATGCTCACTGCTGTCTTTACTGCTGGGAAATTCTAATTAACATACCAGAAATACAAAATCAAATTATAATTCCCCAGAAGTCTCTTTTCCCTTATTTGCATAATGAGCAAGGGAGTTGTGGGGAAAACTCTCCCTAACTCGCTTGACTCTTTGTAAATCTTATATATATATATTATATATATATATATATTATATATATATATATATACAGTTATTAAAAAAATGTAAGATATAAAGAGTTTTTGATTGGGCCTGCTCTAAAATAACATAAATAGAGAATTATCCAGCAGTAGCGCTGTTTTAATACTTACTACCAAATAATGAGGATCTAAGGATCACCAGAGCTGAAGGGAGCTCGTTGAGCCAACCTAGCCAGATATATACTAGACCAACAGCCAACTGTTGTAGCCTTTATGCCTAAATAGAAGACTACAACTTATCAGTATAGCTGCTAAGCCAACACTAAACTGCAATTTAATTATAAGCTGCTTGAGAATGGAGCAAAAATTGAGCAAAAATATATATATATAGTATACAGTATACCTTACTCCCCCTTATTGCATCAACATAGGATCGCTTCATAACCAAGCCTATTACCATGATTGCCGCTGGATTTAAATACCATTGAAACGAAGCAGGAATTGCATTTTCCATACTTGCGGTGGCAGGGACATCTATGTCCCTGCCTTCCAAAGGCGTCAGTCTCTATACACAGTCCCACAAACGTGGAGCAAAAATAGAGTTCCACTTTAAGCACAGATATACATATATAGGGATAGAACTGGGTAGATCTCACCCCTGATATTATACAATTATTCTCTCAATAAAAAATGTATTTACTCAGGTGTGCTTATCAGCAAAATGACAAATGCCTAAAGGCTTAGTCATTAACACAGCATGTTGGCAAGTGGGAAAGCTAATTTTGATACATTGCCTATCTGGCTTCTTTCTCTATGGCTGATTGGAATTTATCATGCTGCTCAAGCAATGCTCGCAGAGCCAGTTTGAAGCCACAGTGGGTAATTTTGTTGCTGGTTGCAACTGAACTTGCGCCAGAAAGAACAATAGAAGGTTCCGGTGACCTATCAGGCTTGCAAAGTGTATTTTATAATGCAAAGGTCTGTGTTTTTTAAGGAAGTATAAATTATTTATTCAACATTTATAGATCCAAACCAGTAGAATTTGTGTTATTTTGTGTTTAAACAAATTGAATTTGTAAATACCTTACAGAAAGAAATTGCCGTAGAGAGTTGATTTGCTATTAAAAGAGGAGTTCATTTGTATGTCTGTCCCTGTAAATATTTCCTAGCATATTGCCCAATTGCTAATATTCTGTTGTGTATCAAATGTGTATTTCCTAGTTTTAGGAAATGCCGCTTCATTATTATGCAGTGTACAGTTAAATTAAAGGGGGAGTGGGGTGTTAAAACACATTAACAAGTTTCTCTCCAATGGATAAAATACCACTAAAATATTAACTTTTTATAGTATTTGAGCTTTGCAAAACAGATTCTATTTCTTTGAATAATTAGAGCTTTTTTTTATAAAACAAAAGTCTTACTACAGTATGTTTGCACCTTACCAAAGTTTGAAGCAGAACAGTTTTGTCACATCAGAATTTACAATATTCTTAAATGACATTTGCTGACTTAACACTAATACTGGAAGACTCAGGAGTAGATTTATCAAAGATTGTC
This sequence comes from Hymenochirus boettgeri, assembly GCA_019447015.1. Lineage (NCBI taxonomy): Eukaryota > Metazoa > Chordata > Amphibia > Anura > Pipidae > Hymenochirus > Hymenochirus boettgeri. Next base: position 77,321,942 of record CM033470.1, read on the forward strand.
AAAGAATGTCATGCAAGATATATTATTACATGCCATCACGCTCTACAAAGGCATTAATAACTGACAAGAATGTTGAAGGATTGTTGCATCATATAGGGATAGAAGTGACAATGAAAGTATTTTGTGGGCTGCTTAAAAAAAAGTTATATTACATTTTAGGAAATGTTCTAAACCTAGGATATGTTGGTTTGAGTTTTCCACTAGTGATATGCCTGGTCCAAGTTGGATGCATCATAGAGTAGTCATCTTCAATAAATGGAATTCCCTTGCCATAACTTCTTTAGCTTTAAAAAGGAAGCAAAGTAGAGTCCATCCCCGCATTATTTGTTCCCAGGGTAAGGAACTAAAATGCTAGGTACAGCTCGTAGATTGGGTACCTATCTAGGCTTCTTCAATCTGGACCTGTCACCTACTCACAAAAACGGATTCATCTGATGCCCTTCCAAACTGAAGATATGGTTTTTGTAGAGCGTGTCCTCCTATTCTTTTAAATGCCACTTGTAGATGGGTTAAGGATACATTGGAATATAATTGAGCACCACGGACACCTGGAAGGGAAGTGCCAGCTGTACTGCAATTTTCTATTAATAAAATATTGTAATACATTCTCCGTCTCTATTTAGATGTTGCCTTTATTTATAAGCCTAATTCTCTCCCTATTTTATTTATTAGTGACACCTTTATATTACGCATACATGGGACTGTTTATGGGGAGAGATCAGGCTAAAACTACCTTAAATGCACATTAAACATTTTGCAGCAATATAAAAAGCTTTAGCATGTGCTTATGTAGGGATTTGTGGTGGTAACAACTACTGATATCACGAAGATTATACTCCCTGTTAAGTTTGCTTACTGATTAGTAATTAGTTATTAGTAATAAGTAATTAGTGTAAGGACGAAGCACTAATTTTCAAAAACTTTCACCTTCTTGGTTTGTTTTTGTCTAATCTATTCAAATTGCTTCTTAACCCATGAACCTTGTTTCTCATTATGTTTCAATATAATAAAATAATGAAATATCAAGAAAGGTAAACTAAACATGGTTAGAAATAATAGTAGATTGGGTTACTTCCGCTCTATGGTGTGGTAGGGAATGTCTTAAGTAGGGTGGCTGCACTGCAAGTTGTCCACTGAATTGTTTATAAAATCTTTAAAAGTATCTTGCTTGCGCTTGGGGGTATGGGTAGGGGAAGGGTTAAAACAAGAAGTAAAAAATAAAAAATAAATAGCTTAAGATCAAGATCTCTGTAAACAAACCAGTTTAAAATGACACTTCCATATATTAAAATTAAAATTCAACCACTCACTTGTGTCTATCCACCACTAGGGGTAATGCAGGCTTTACTCTGTGCTGTTCTGATGCTTGCTTGGTCTGTATAGTTCCCAAAAACCTCTGCACACAGGAATAAGGTTGCCAACAAACTTTATTATAGCAATTAAAAACAATAAAAAGCACTAAAAAACCTTGCAAAAAAGTCCATTAGCAGTTTTTGAAGTTGCACCTCTTTGCTATGGTGTGGCCCCTTTAAGTCGTGGCTTGTGAGGTAGTTCCTACGCATTTCGCTGTTTTAATCCTTACAGCTTCATCAGGGATAAAATTCAAAGTGTCTTGCTATGGTTTTTGTTCACAAGTTTTTTTAAAAGTTCTTATCAAGCATAAAATCTAAGAAAGTATACATTAAATATATTAAAGTGAATCTCCAACCAGTTGTATGGTGTTAAATAAACTTTATTCAACTTCAGTGGGTCACTTAACCACAAATTCAAAGTGCCAAGTGCAAAAAATCAAAAGAGATAAAAATGGTGCAATATCTCTTTAAGGATCCCCTTGGACAGACTATAAAAATCGGTTCCAAGGGGCCAAGGTTCAGAGTTTTACAAGCTTCAAATTGCTTTACGTCAACGTGTTTCACTACTTCTAACTTTGCAGCTTTCTCAAGACTATATAATCAGCTCCCTAGCTCTTCTCGCGTTAAATCGCAGCATTTTTGCGCCTTTTTCCGGACTTCCGAAATTTGTTTTTCACCGTGCGTTCCATGTCTGGATATAAACTTATATTTTCGCTTCTACAGGCTCTATTTTAATGGGTTTTTCTACCAGGGGGAGCTTAGGGATACAATGTATCCCTAATACATTAGAGGGTATAAAAAAATGGGGCTCATTACCTAAGCATCCAATAGCCCAATTACACATTTTTTGTTTCTAGTCTCGACAAGGCAGCCTGTATATCTCCTTTTCTCTCAGTCAGTTTAATTTGTTGTATCCCAAACCAAGTCAATTTGTTCCTCTTATCACACGAGTTCCAATGTCTTGGTACTGTATGATTTGCTTCATTCCGCATATTCCTTATGTGTTCAATGATTCGCTCCTTGCGTTTTCTCCCAGGACATCCTACTGTATATATTGTAAACCACATCCAAATTCTAATACATATACCACATTCTTACTATTACATGCAATCAAGTCTATTCTCCGTGCCTTTCCATATAATTAAAGGAGAACTAAAGCCAAATTTTTACACTCCAGAATATGAACATATACCCTCTAAAAACATCAATAAACTGTAAAATAGCAATACAGTAAATAGCATTAAAGAACTGGATGACATAACTGTGTGTATGTACAGTGACTGGCCACACCCCTGATCTCAGTCACATGCTCCCTTACCTACTCTGTCCTGTAAAGGGATTAGCTAAAGGCTACTAATGAGGGTGACCAACTGTAACCAGTTCCTGCAGTATCTTAGGACTGAGCATGTGTAAAGAACACAATGGTCAGTGACCACACTGTGTGATACTGGAACACTGGTAAATAAGACACAAACCTCATGTTAGAAAGTAAAATTTCTCAACAACCATATTAAAATGAGATGTGAGACACTGATTACTCATTTTAAAACAAGGATATCTGCCTTCTTATTCAATGTTGTTCTGAGGCTTTAGTTGTCCTTTAAAATATCATCAATAAAATATCATTAAATAAAAATAAAATATCATCAATAAAAAAATGATATTGTCTATTAAATCAATCTTAAAAACTGAATTTTCTTCCTATTGGGCCATAAAAAAGTTTTAAGGGCAAATTTAGTCCCCATTACCATGCCTTGTGTTTGTAATATAAATGTTTTTGAAAGATAAGAAAGTTGTGCGTTAATATATATTTAATACTTGCAGTTAAAAATGTATTTTGTGCTCTGGGGATAGACGGGTCGTCTTTCAATATTTCCATGATAGCTTTAATCTCTTGTTGTGTGTTTTTGTTGTTGATTGATCTTTAGTTTGAATAACACGATTCTGTTCAATTCAAAAAGTTTTAGTGTGACTTTAAGACTTTGCATGAGCTGTGTGGGTTTCTGAACTGTCAAAACCTACAATGCGGCGGCTACGGCCACTCGCATCCTCCAGACTTCAACTGAGCAACTTGACACCAGGGCTGCTCAGCAATCATTAAGTGTTCCTTCTTTCCATTCAGTCTGAGTCTCAAATACTGGATTGCGGCACAAATGTAGGCCTCTTTTTTAAGCATTATTTTATTGTGTTAATCCCTTAAAATGTCTAATGCATTTCAGAACTGTGCCCTTACTTATAGAACAGTGTGACCACTGTTTTTCCCCTTCTATTTAAAAACTCCTTATCCAATTAAAAAACATCAAATCATTAACCCTCTGCATGCTTATAAATATAGAACTAATTAATGAGTGCCAACCACCTACAACACATATTAACAGCTTTTCTGTATGTGTGTTATTTTAATATATTGGGATTGGAATCATTTTAGTAAATACAAGATACAACCCACCTATGATTACTACCTTTTGGGGTTATGCATTCTGACTCTAGAATCAAAAAGTGCTTCATGTCTGTCTAACAGTCTATTTTCCCCTCTCAGATTACATTTCACCTGTTCTAATGCCCTGTACAATATAGTGTGCTAATGACCTATAACCCCCATTACATTCAGTAAAGTGATTCCCCACTGTCCTCTTATCTTTTTTAGTTATTGAATTAAAACATTTTCACACTCTTTGTTAAAAGAGTTGTGTTGTGCGACTTACATAATTTATTCCACTATTACAATATTGGAGTTGCAAATTATATAATGATTCTTTTTATATTATTTTCCTGTGCTATTCAAACAAAGGGTATCTACTGTCTTTATTACATACCTTACATGTTTTGTCAATACTGTTCCCACCATAGGATGTTAACCACTTTTTTTGTTTGAATATCTCTTTTTCTGTTATTCCAGCACAAGCTTGGGCTAAGAAGCTACATAATGTATGTGCCAATTCTGACTTTCCTTGGGTTTGACCTTCACAGACATGTATGCTTTATTAATAACTTTAAATTTATATCCTTGCTGCAGGAATCTTTCCTTTGAAGGGCATGTCCATTCTTTAAACAAAATAATGGTGACTTCGGGTAAAGGTATCTGCCTCCTCCTTCTGCTTAAAGATATTTTCATAAGTTTGAGCATGTGCAGAGGAGGCAGCAGGGGAAACAGCAGTTATTGGTTGTAATGTCAGCAGTCACAGCCTTGATTAATTGCATGGAGGGAGCCGTATTACTCTGCCAGAATGGAGAGAATAGTTATACTTAAATATCTGGTTAGTAATGATGATAACAAAGATTAAATATATTAGTTGGAGTTGGGGGCAGGTTACTGACAATTGATCAGGGTTTTTTTTTGTCTTAAATGTAAACATGCCTTTTATTATTTTTTGTTTTAGGTTGTTTCCAACAAATTAATTTATATTATACTAATCAACCTTCCATATGATTTACTTATCATCAATAAAATGACCATACCAATGAATCGAGACCCAAAAGATGTGGTACTTATTCGACTAACCCATAAAAGGTTGGCCAATGTTGGGGCGAATTGCATGCCCATCATGGCAACAAATCCTTGAAGATAGTGTGAACAGAGGAATGACAGCATAACATAGCACAAAGGAAGATTTCTTCAATCAGGAGATCTACTGTAAACTGATTTCACTAAAGTAAAGCACAATTTCTGTTGGGAATCAGTTTCCGTGGGAAGGTCACGCTGCATGTTTCTCTAACATTAGGTTTCTTACAAAATGAGTCACATTTCATATAGTGTCAATTAAATTAAAAGTACAGGTATAGAAGATAAACCTTTCCCTATTACATTCCTATTCCCATTTGTTCAGAACACGTCTATATGTTTATGACATCTAATAGGTCTTTCTGTTCCAGATTCTCCTTTGTCGCATGGTATCTTCGGAATCATCTGTGCAGACTAAATATCTGTTCAGACAGCGGGTCTCTGGAACCATTGCTACCCTTTTTTGCTGGACTCTGTTATTCTTACTATATGTAGTATAATCACTTCCATTATCATCATAATGGTGGGAACCTGTAAACAAGGTTTTACCATCTGAAGAATCCTCCTCTCCCTTCTAAATTTTTTTTGTTTCCATGTATAGAACATATTAACGTATTTATCCCTTTGATATTACTTTTTTCATTTCCCTTTTAGTCTGTTGTATTCTATTGTAGAGCAAAGACTTACATCTAAGTTGTTAAATGCCTCATCCATCTCTTTTTGAACCTCACCATCTGTTCTCTTAAAGGGCTAAATCAGTGGAATATATGTAGTTTATATACCTAGTTATTCTACATATTTTCTTCCATTTTGAAAAATCAGTTGAATTCAAACTCTGTGCTATGCTTTGTTGTGGGCCAGCAGTGAACTGCCCTTTCAGGTTCTATAATTCTTCTTCCCAGAATGCCCGTTTCCTTGAAATGTTCTTATCAGTAATTGTTACATTGACTGTGTGAATCATGCTTATATCTTTACTGAGGGCTGAGTTAAGGGCAAGACAATAATGGACACATATACATTAATACAATAACATTTGTAAAGCGCTTTTCTTCTAAAGGACTCAAATCGCATTAGGGGGTCCTACAAACAAGAAATATATATTATGGAAACATTTTTATATTTACAGACACAATGCTGTATGGGCAGATTAAGGTAATTTTAATTGAAAAATACCTTTTTCTTAAAAACATATGTATTTAGGCTTAACCTCCTCTTTAACAGATTAGTTTGTTCCATTTTAAAGTCATCTATTAGGTTTACAAGTTTATTGGAACAGCCTGATGATATGGAGTTTCATTTCTACAAAAACTGTAAATCTGGCATGAAAAATTGGGTCTTTCATAAATCCATAATCCTCTAGGAAGTTAAATAATGAAATACTTTTTAAAGTCACACCGTCCCAGTTTTGATGTTTCTTAATTACCGATCTTTCTAATTGATTAAACAATTAGTGTCCTTCCTTCCATTGGCTTAAATGTATCTTTACAATCCACTTACAATCTGATATTTTCTTGATACGATCTGTTAAAAACAGAATGTTTGTTTCTGCCAGTGTTTTTTTTTGGATTGGATAGTCATAAATAGTCCTGAATGTGAAGTCATGTTCTTTGGAAACTAATTTTGTAGTAGAGTAGAAATAACTTGGGTTCTGTGCAAACAGTATTCAGTAAAATATAGGGGGCCGATTGTCAGATGTTTGCATGGCCACCCAACTGAATGTAATAGTCACAGGATTGGCTGATTTTAACCGTACAGTACATAGGGCTAATATCATATATACTCGAGTATAAGTCGAATTTTTCAGGCTTTAAAGTTAGCCTGAAAACCTCGACTTATACTCGGGTCAAGTCCAAATTTAGATCCAAATTCTGCAATTGCGGATAGTAACCAGTAGGTGGCGCTGTGTTAACCTGCATAGAAAGTTACAGGAGCTGATCTGCCTTTACACTTCCTGCTTCTTGTAGTCTGGCTGCTGGACTCACTCAGCACTGACTGCTCATCTGGATACAGTAAATCTGATGGGTCTCCTCAGTTTGGGGGAAAAAACAGCTGCTAGTACAGTGCAAATGACAGCTTGAAACTACAACTCTCAGGTGACTGTTTAACTATTGGGATCAGAGAGTCCTTTACTATATGGGTCAGAGGGCCCTTTACAATATGGGGTTCAGGAGAATTGTAAATAATGGTAAGCTTAATTAAAAGTTTACTGAACCTTGCCACTCCACATGTTTAGAAACGGAAACTCCCCACAACAAAGCATGCTGGGAGTTGTAGTTTCCAAACATCTGGAGTGCCAAGGAATTGTGGGTTACTGGTGCTGGATTTGGCTATTACTGTATGGGATTCATGTATGGGAATACTGCTGTCCATTTAAAGGGCAACTAATTTCTACCTTCGGCTTATACTCGAGTCAATCAGTTTTTACAAATTTTTCAGGTAAAAATAGGTACCTCGACTTATACTCGGATCGACTTATACTCTAGTATATATGGTAATTAGCAGATCTCATTGATCCATCAGGATTTGTCTATTATATGACATGTGTGCGCCTGTCTTTAGTTGGATCCCCTTGCTCTACATTGTGCGAAAAAAGTGATATTTTCTTTCTTGTTCCTTTTAATACCTGAAATATTGAGAAGATCCAGCAATTAGTCATTTTACACAATACATTTTTTGTGATGTTACCGTACATAACTCTCAGTCAGTTCTGTCATTTCTGCCATAGTTTAGATAACAATTAAATTCAATAACTTTACTTGCTCAGTCAGCTTGGAATAACATGAATAAAGTGATATTTAAAAGTAATTAGTATTCATTTAGGTATTATACAGTAGATGAGTTAGCTCTTGGGAAAATGTATAATGCTACAGTAAATGAAGCTAAACAACGTTATTGAACATTAACTTTGGTGCTGATGAGGCATTTTAAGGATGTGTAAAGTGGTGTACAGATCTAACACATTAAAGCATCCCTTGTACTAAATGAAGGATACTTTTTAAAACAGATAAAAGAATATTTAAATTAGGATTTTAGCGCTGCCATTTTAGCACTGTTTTACAGAACCTATTACTTTCCTGGTATAGTGTATTGAATACCAATAGTATATTTTATTTATGATGAGGTTATTGCATAGATTAGTTATAATAGGACAGCACAGGCTAGACCCTGGCATATAAGGGCAAAGGAGGACACCTGGTATATTTAAGACATAATAAATTTCTATATTTACCAATGGCAGTATTTACAGATTTGTAAAGGCATTTGTCATTAAATCCCAACTTTTTCAGAAATTATTTCCTGACTTAAAAGTCAGATGCTGATGATTAAAGTGCTTCATGGCTGTAATCAGCAGTCTCTGGTCTGTAAATCAAGTCTACTTTTCCTTTAAATAACACAGTGGTTTTATAAATAGATGTTCATATACCATATTCTATTTCTATTTATTTTTGTGTAGAACTATTGTTAATTCGGTGGATTTTTACAGTGTATGCAAAATGGATTTTTCCTGAAAAGAAGTTTCTTCCTCAGGTTTAGGAAAGTTTTCTTTACAGTGAAAATGGATAAACTGTGGAACTGTATTTCAGTAGATGTGGTAATAGCAAGTCCATTGTGTATCTTCAAAAGTGGGCTGGATTTGTTTCTTAAATTGAAAAATATTGGAAATTACTGGTATTAATACATACAGTCTTGTTGATCCAGGGATATTCATAAACAAATGATACAGAAGTCCAATCAAATATTTAAGGATGATCCTTTATTTATTAAACCAATAAAGTGCAGAGCAAACAAAGCACAATGTTTTGGTCCAAGGGCCTTTCTCAAGGGCTCACAGGACATACAGGGTCCATGTGCTAGTATTTATACATAAATATAATGCTCCCTCTAGTGGTAGGGTGAACAAACCACACAACGCCCTCAATGGATAGAAAAACAGTAACACATATATATTTTATAGATCAAATAAAATGTCTCTTAATCCTCAGGGCTCCTGATGTCCTGTTGATCCTTTAGAGTCCAAACAATTTCCAAATTAAAGAGTGTCCAATTTCACATGTGGTAATAAGAACCAAAATTTCTTTACAAACAAATTATACCACTATAATATATTATACTAACAACCTGTGGGAATTACTATAATATACTAACTAACATATAATATACTAACAGGAAGTGCACACCCCACTCTGCATCTAAAATATAAAAAAAATATACTAAAATTAGACACACAAGACGCTTATACAATATTACAAGAAACAAGCTAGCTTGTTTTTTTTTCATTTAGCCCATTAGGTTGTGTTGTTCCTAACCTTCAAATCCAGTAAGATTTTCTCTGGAGTTTCCTCCATTGGCTTACCCCAAAATGCCCATTTTTCTTAAAATATCTACTGTGCTCATTCAATCTTATTCTTACCGAAAGTGTTGCTAGTCCACATGGGCACTTTATCATTTATATCACATTAGACAATATACAAGTGAAGAAGCCTTTTAACTTGATTTCCTCCCTAGATTTAGGGTGATTGAGTTTATCCCATATTATGATGTTGGAGCAGTCAACATCCTAACAGCAGTGAAAATGTACCAAATGTAGGTGTGCTAAGGAACCTCTGGGTACTCACGGATATTTTCAGGCTGATAATCGTGCCATGTATGGGCACTTTGTCAGTCGAACGGATGTTTTGGACAACAAATTACCCATACACTGCAAGATTATCAGCTTAAATGGCTGTGTATGTTTCCTCAAACATCGTGCCATGTATGGGCACTTTGTCGGCCGCAATTGCTGTTCGTTTGATGATCCAAATGGCTTTTTCAAAATATGTTCTTAAGTAAAGGTTACCATTAGGAAATATTACATAAAACTAAAGAGGAGTTCAAACAAAGAATCATATTCAATTTATTTCTTTTAACATTTACACCCCTTTACTCTACTGCACCTCCCTACCTATCTTCTATCTTGGTCCATTGTGTTCCTGGAAGTGCCCTATGTTCCTCACAAGGCAATCTTGTTTACAAACCCCCTACGAACACTGCTTTCTTCTGTCTTAAACCATTCTCTCTTACTGATCCCTACCTTTGGACATCCTTTAGCTCTTTTAAATCTAAACTGTTATCCTACATTTCTGAAAACCAGAACTATTAATGATTGTTAGCTGTTTGAGCACTTTATCTCCCCTCCACTTGTATCTGTATGTTGTCCATCCCAATTAGGCAATTAGATCTTAAGCTCTTCGGAACAGGGATCTCTTTCCCAATATGTTTAAGGCACACCTCATTTATTCTTATTTTATATATATATATCCACTTGCCCCCTTCCAGTGCAGTTAACCCTTGCATGATGAGGGGGCGTACATAAGCCTCGAAACGTTGCATTTGTGGGGCCATGCTGCCTTTGTAATCAAAACTAATATATGCATAAAGGAAGTGCTGTGTCCTTGTGTCTTTTTTTCTATAATACAGGATCCAGAAATGGGAGTGATACAATAGACACGTGCACCCTATACATTGACTCTCGCTCGGAAGTAAGGGGAAGTGCTGTAACACAACTTGGTATATATTTGTATATATATATATATATATATAGTTCAATGTAGGCACTCACACTTGGTAGTATCATCGGCCAGGTGCAGTCCAATCCCAAAGTAAAATAAAAAGAAGCAAGATGGTGCACTCAAAGGGTCTTTTCCAAAACTTTTATTCATATAGTGTTCAGCTGAATTTATTATCAATAACACATACAGTGGCAACATTTCGCCCCTGTGCTTGATAAAGACCCAAAGCACAGGGATGAAACATGGAGTGCTCCTACGCCTATTTATACTGTATACAGCAATCATTGTGAGGTCATTTACACTATTACACCCGGCTCAGAGTGCCACCCACGTCTCTTGTTAATATATATATATATAGATATATATATATATATATATATATATATATATATATATATATATAGACTTCGATAAAGTTCAGGAGCACTCCGGGATTTCTTCAAAATCGTTTCTTAAATATAGCACATAGTGGCAACGTTCGGCTCTGTGCGTGGAGCCTTTATCAAGGCTTGATAAAGGCTCCACGCACAGAGCTGAAATGTTGCCACTATGTGCTATATTTAATAAACTATTTTGAAGAAATCCCGGATGCTCCTGAACTTTATCGAAGTCTATCTTACCAATCTACAGGTGGCACCCAGGTTTACAATTGAATGTACCTGTGTTTCTGAGTGCCACTCATATTGGTTGGAGTATATATATATATATATTATATATATATATATATATTTTATATATATATATATATATATATATATATATATACACGTTTGCACTTTCTAGTGGGCACTTCTTTCTGATAACATCTGCCCCGGTGCTAAACTTCAAATGTTAATACAGGTAACAGATTTGAATGCACTCACGGGTCTTCATAAACTCAGCGAACATTTATTCACTTAAATGTGGTTAACATGTTACCGCCCCTAGAGCGGGTCCGTCTTCAGATGTCATATATATGACGGCCTCATGCTTTTTTAAATTTTTTTATGGTCAGGTAACACCATTGTAGGTAGCGTATTATTCCTTATATTTAGGGTTTTAGTTTAAATCATGATATTTTCTGTTTTAAGGGTGGACATGCTCTTTAACCGATAACCAAATGTTTAATACATCCCCTATGGATTGATGGAGAGGGGCCACAGTGGACAAAATTTAGACTTCTGTGAGTTAATTTAACGTGTATCCAAGGGTAAACCTAGCATTTAGGCCCTCATCCTAGGAATAGCAACTACAGTGATATTAAACATCCAATTATATCTCAAAAAACAATAGATGGGTATAGTTACAAAAATCCAAGAAGAGATAATGAATACTTCTGTGGTGTATTTTACTGTATACCATACTGTGTTTCATAACATTAATTCTCCTCCTGTATCTTCTTCTACATTAAGTTTTTGCTGTGCTGAACCCTTCTACAAATAATTGTTGTAATTCTTGTTTTAACTGTCATGGCCAAGCTAGTAAGCTTAGAAACGTACATTTTGTACATTTGTACATTTTGCCTTGAAAATGCTCAGAAAGAATGTTCTAGTACAGCTAAAAAATGTCATGAAGGCTAATAGAAATACAATGCAAACGTACGCTAGAACATTGTAGGACTAATGCGATCAACAGGAAGACAATATATATCAATTTAAAAGGAAAAAAATAACAGATGTTAAAAATCCTTTTCTGTATGGTAACTCCCAATGTCACTTCACATACATGAAAACAAGCTAATGTACAGGCACTGATAAGCCAAAGCAGGATTGATAAACCAGTTTATTGGAAGACATGAAATATATATTGTGTAGAAAATCAATTAAGCATAAATTATTGTCATCACTTATGAACTGTGAAGACAATAACACACTGCATGACAGTCCGAGAATAAATAATAATAAAAAAATACAATATATAACATTCTACTCATTTCCATAACTCTGTAGCCACCTGGAATAATTTTTTTGATTATTGTTAAAAATGGTGCAAACTTTGCCCCAACCAATCAGATCTTATTTAAAATTTGAAAGCTAACATCTGATTGGTTGGGGCAAAATTAGCACCATTTTTAACGATAAGATCTTTTATTGAATCTCAGCTATAATATTATCCCGAATATACCAAAAATACTTAAGCCAACAATTTTATGATCAGGGATATAGTTTTCCCAATACAGATGATGCAAATGTAAGTAAGAATTTAAAAATCTGGGGGGGAAATAATATAAATAAACAATTAGTATAAATATAAACACTTATTTGGTGATGCCTGAAAGCCATGTTAACCAATGTACCAAAGGGTTAATTAGCATTTGTGCGCAGAAACAGGGTGGCTTTTGTGGACTGAATGCTTCTGAATGAGTTAACCCCAGAGAGAGCCACTACTGGCTATGTGCATTGCCTTACAATAGAGAGCAATAGCAGCTCTCCATACATCACCCCAATATATATTAATAATATTAATTTAAAGGGTAACTGTGGTCTCGAATTCATCCAAACTAGTAAGAAATATACAAACAGCCTTCCATTGTACCTTCAAAATAAAACCTAAATCACATCTCTAGATAAAATTGGTGAGAAGTTATTGCTGGAAAGGTTCAGCAATATTACCTCCTGCTTGAACACTTCCTGTTTTAAGTCATGTGACCAGCCTTAGCTTGCATTAATATGCTCTCCTTCTCAACTGTCAATTGTTCCCCCAGGTACTTCCTGATTTCTCCAGCATTAAGTCTTAATTGAGCATGCTTTTCCCCTGGAGCGGACGGGCGGGCAATGGTCAGGTGATGTCACTCAACCTACTGGAAGCAGGAAGTTTAAACATTCACCCCAATGTAATGTCTCACAGGCTCCAGCCAGAGATGTGATTGTCGGTTCATTTTAAAGGAAATACTACAGGCTTTCATTTAACCGTAACTTGTTTAGAGACCACAGTTGCCCTTTAAGAGGTTTTTTTTAACATTTAGTCTGTGCTTTTTTTAAACATCAGAGATAAGGTTTCTACCCCCTAATATTTTATAATTTGGCAAAATACAAATAATGCTGGTGATTCCAAAAGTCTTACATTTTCTCAATGTGATTTTGTAGTGGGGAAAATAATATGTTCACTTGACTCTAGCTTACTAACAGGAAATACTGTCCTAAGAAACTCTTTCCCAGTTGCCTTATTAACCTTCTAATGATTATCTTATTCAAGGTTGAGCAAAAAGAAGGAGGGGGCACCTTGTTATTGCCTCCCAGTAACTGTGTCCCTCAGAAAATAGAAAATCTATGGTAGATTTAGTGTTCATAAAAACTATTTCAGGCAGAAAATTAAAAGTGATTTCACGTTGAATAAACCTATCCATATTGACTCAAATACAATTTTATATTTTTGCAATTAATTTCATGTAAACTTAATCCCAAAACGGTGGGAATATATGTTTTCTATTTTGACAAACAATAAACAACTATACAATACACAACAATGTGAATAAAGGCGGCGACAGCTGCATTTGTATGAAATGTAATTTGTGTCAAAATACCAATGTATAGCTGAAAAGGAAAGTCCACCCTTAAAATAAAAAACTGGTCAACTTTTCAGTTACCTGCCCCTCACCCCAACTGATATATTTTGCACTTTATTACCTGCATTACTAAACAGATATTAATGATAATTATTTTCCCCATACTGGCAAAGTAAGCTGGCCCCTCCCTCAATGCAGTCATTCAAGGCTGTGACAACCGACATCACAGCCAATGATTAAATGCTGTTTCACCTGCTGCCTCCTCTTCACATGTTCAAGAGTATTTAAAAAAAAAAAAAGGTCTCCACTGCGCATGCCAGCAGCAACTGAGAGGACACAACAGAGGCAGAAACCTTTTGGACAGGAAGAAAACTCCTACCCTACAGTTTCCTGGACTTTGAAGAGGCACTACAGGAGAACCATAAGGAGCAGGATGTAAGGCAAGGCTTTTTTTTAATTGTATAGTGGAGCCAGTAGTTGGTGAAATTTTAGTTTGGGTTTTTTTTTGCCAAGTTTATATGGAAGTAACCAGAGTATTTATTAATTAAGTAAAGAAAATAATTTTTACTCTTTTATAATATAGTGGTTTAAGGAAAAGGAAAAAAAAACACTTTTTGGGAAAAAACTGAAAACAATTAATTTGCTTCTTTTTACATGTGTAGCCAAGGGCCATTATTTCCCTTAAGCAAAAAAGTGCCTCATTCTGAGTTGTCTATAATAAGAATAATAAAAGGTTTCCTTCTGCTTTTAGCATTTGCAAGTCTGCAGTCTAAGCACAAAATTGATGCTTATAAAATTGTAAACGTCATATAAAGTTCACCAAAACAATTGTCTTTGGCATTTAGTTTTGCTCTTTTTAAGAATAAAATTCCAATAAACGATTCAGCTGTATGGGACTACGAGCAAGAATTTCACCCGAAATGTCATTTTTCTACTTCTTACTTTTCTGTTTATCTGCTTAAGTTTACTTTGAAATATGAGTGCTGAAAATAAGTGACCTTCTAAAGCATTTAAGCATTAAATGCCATCATTATTTTTCAGCCTATTATCATTAATATGGTTAAAGTAAAATGTGTGTTTGCAAGAATTTCAGCATTTAAAGGACAACAATATCAAAAAAATACCCCCATTACATGTCCACACTTTCAGCAGCTGAAATCTCTTACTCACATTTACAACCGTGCTGTCCTCCTTTAGATATCACACAACAAAGATGAGTGCTGAAAGCACGCCTCATAGACAGCCCAGGGCCATGGTTAACATATCACTTGTCAGTTGCTGGTGGGAATGTCTGTTAAAACCTCTCTCCTCCTCCTCTGGCAGTCAAACAAACTTGAAATGTCCTGTTGCTAGGATACAGCCTACATAATCAAGCAGATCAAGGATGGGTGGAGAAGTGTTTTCTTCATGCTAGCTTTGAGTGACAGTAAGAGGCAGACAGAATCATTATGCCCCTTTACAGAAGGACTAATTGAAGGCAGAGAGAAGCTCGAAATCAGGAAAAAAATGTATGGGGAGGGCCTTTACTCTTCTTTACTCTTTCTTAAGCAATTATTTAAAAAAAAAATGCATGGAGACAATACAGTTATCCTTTAAAGATGCAGTGGAACTCTGATTGCCTAAAATAGGGAAAGGTAAGTTCTAAACATTACCAGTAAACTTCCACCAACAATTTAAATGTGTTTATATGATAGATCCTGATTCTTTGTCTTATTTTTATAAGTCCTTATTTTTATATTGAATTTTTATATTGAATCCCTCAAAATATCGATCCCGTGTATGCCGCTTTTATGCTCAACAATATTGAGTGATTTATTAGAAAAATGAAGATCAGGCCAGGCGGAAAATTTCCTGTTGACCTATCTATAAGTCCCCATCTACCGCAGATTTCAAGGGGAAATCTGTAAAAAGAACGATGGCAAAGGCTGCGGAACTTCGACTGGTTCTTCCAATCAGATTTCTGATCATTGCGGTCAGAAATATGATCAGAAAAACATCTGGCTGTGTATGGGTAGCTGAATGCTTAGTGTTTCTGTGGCTTCAGATATGTGTTCTTTTCCCCCAGTATTTTAAACATTTTAGCAAGGAAAATTGTGGGAAAAGTGTGGAAAACAGAAACTAGACCTTAATCACTAAATAGTAATTACTGTATAACAAGTATACATATTTTAATTCATATTTATGGTGAGTTCCCATGGGACTGTTTTCATCTAAACCCCCTCAGTAACATTGAGCTTTGGTCCCACATTGATATCAGAGCAGCAACCCAAACCCATATTTTTTGCATTTTGCAGTATTTTAAGACAGAAAAAATAAAAGTTGGAATTGAGATAGCCAGTCAGATGACTAGCTAAACATCTTCAAAATCTAAGTCCAGTTGATCTAATTAAATACCACAGCCAACTATAAGACAGTTGAGAATAAATATCATTCATAAAATAGATTCAGATGATTTCTCATAAAATGCTACAATTAAGAATGTATTTCATACTTTATTTAAAGAAGAATAAACCTTGCATACAACTCAAGGGGTCCATACACTATCTGTCTTAACTTCCGACACACCTTCCTGCGTCAGTAGACAGATGTCTGTACGACCACCTGGCCCAATCCTTTTTGCAATCAAGATTATATCACAAATGGATATATAGGATATATATATATATATATATATATATATATATATATATAAAACTAAATATAACTGTGCAAAGGTGTGGGAAAATGCTGTCAATTAAGATTGTTTTCGCAAATATAAATTGATATTGTTGATTCTTATCAATTTTCAATATGTAAAGTGAACAGAAGAAATCTAAATGGAATTAATATATTATTAAACAAAACAATGCACAAGGTACATGTAGTAATACTACACCAGAAAGGTCTCTCACAGTCAAACCTTTCAAAGCAGACTAGGGTTGTGCTGTTCAAGCTTCTTTGAAAAAGCACAAATAAATTGGTAACACTGAGGACCATAGATACATAAGTTGACCAAGGAAACTTATATTTATAAAGCAGGGGTATTCCTAAATAAGGTTTTTTTAATAATGATACCTAAATGCTAAACTTAAAATAACAATACCGCTCCTTAAATAAGAATTCCACTGCTTAAAAAAAGCATAACCATCACTAAAATGTAAACCGGTCCTTAAATAAGAATACCCCTACCTAAATATGGATACTGGTCCTTAAATACAGTAAGCATACCCCTAACTAAATATGGATGCAACTTCTTAAATAAGCATACCCCTACCTAAATATGGATACCTGTCCTTAAATAAGAATATCCCTCCTTAAATAAGAATATCCCTACCTAAATAAGTATGCCTCTCCTTAAATAACACTTATGTGTAATATTTAAATAGTGATCCTTAAATAATATTTAACTAGTGATAAGAAGTGGTATTTTACTATGAGAGTTATTTAAGGATATCCCTGCTTTATAAATACAACCCTAAGCATTGTAGATGAAAGACATGTCATGTTTCCCTTTGAAATTGGAAGATGTTCCGCAGAGCCATTAACTCATAAGTAGCATACATGTTTTGACCGGGACAATTTCATCTACTTTCCAGAGATGTCTGGCCTAATGAGGTATTTGTAGAAGAATTGTGGGCAAAAATGCCACATTGCCGGCATAGAAACTGCCAAACAGCACAATTATTCATGCAGGCATAAAAACTTGAGTCACACAAGAATGGTCATTTAGATTTCCCTTCAATCTGGTCACTTTCTTATAAAAATAAACAATTAACTCTTCTGGTTGGGAAATCATTCTTATTTTACAGAATTTTTTCATAACTAAAATGTTGAACAATTTTGTGTATCGTGTAAGCAGTGTTTTCTCAGATCAATAGATATATTAACACAAAGTATTGTATGAAAAATATAGCATCAATTAGCACACCTTTTTTACAACACAAACAAATGACATTCTCAAAGGCAAATTACTGTACATCGCACCATCCACCATATTTTAAGAGATTTGCAGGGAGATTCAATAAAAGTTCTTATTGTTAAAAATTGTGCTAATTTTGCCCAAACGAATTAGATATTTGAAAGCTAACATTTGATTGGTTTGGGAAAATTAGCACCATATTTAATTATAAGAGCTTTTATCGAATAACCCTGTTAGCGTATTGTCATGTATTAGGTCTCCAGGTTAAAGGATAATTTGAAGTCTTCAAATACAACTATGGGTTCTAATCTTTATTTAGTCCCTGTGGGGATAAGGAACCAAATCTTTATATTACTCTTCATTACACATATCCTCTGTTTATCAGAGAGGATTGTTTTAAGAACCATGAATCTGATATCATGTCTTGCATGTCCCTTCTCTCTTTGGTAGGGATCAATGTTCTTATTTTGTATTCACAGATGGTTTATGTTTTGTTATGCAGGATTTCATCTTCTGAGCGGTCTCCCCTACATAGATGGGACCACAATTTTATTATTATTATTGTGGATTTATATAGCGCCAATATCTTCCGTATCGCTTTATAATTGCATGTATACATTCACATCAGGCCCTGCGCCGAAGAGCCTACAATCTAAGCACATTTATTTGACATATACAACCTATCAGTATGTCTTTATGATTGTGGGGGAAACCGGAGTGCCTGAAGGAAACCCACACAAGCACGGGGAGAACAAACTCCTTGCAGATGTGCCCAAGGGTGGAATCGGGCTCAGGACCTCAGTGCTGCAAGGCATCAGTGCTAACCACTGAGCAATCGTGTTCTCCCCTTACTTGCCTGGGTTTCCTCTGGGCAATCTCCTGCTTTATTTCTTGCCATATCTGTTTGTATTTCATTTTCTTTCAGATATAGTATGAGATGTCTAACCCCACAATCACTCTCCCCGTATAAGAAGGTACCATTAATTAGGCAGAATATACTGTACAGGTACTTTTATTATCATTGCACTTTACAGACAATTAAATTCTTAACATATTACCATAGGCTCTCTTCTCCCTATACAAGATTATACCAAAAAAAAAAAAAATTAAAAAAGAACATAAAAAAATTCACATGTTCACATAAATCATTTTAATGGCAGCCTGTTTGTTCTGCAAAGCAAGTTTTTGTAATGTCTGTGGGGTGGAAGTAATACGAAAATATTAAGGTAAACGTGTAACAATATCAGTAATATTACTAGTTCTAGATATGCAACGTGATCTATAAACCAACTCTATGAATGTAATGGGATAACTATCATCCTTTGTGCATTCTTAACAATGTGTGTTGGAAAGAGTATTTCTCTACTGCAGAACACTTATTAAAAAATACAATATATAAAAATACAAATGCTGATTTACTTTTCTTAAAGGGGAAGTTCAGTGCAAATACATATATTTTAAGAAAAAAATAGCAGTATTTTTCCATCCTAATGACCTTAACCTTCCCTGTGCATGCCTGGGTCCTCCAGGAGGAAAGTTAAGGGGCAGAAACCTTTTCACACAGAGACGGCTTCTACTCTTCAGTTTTCTGGACTTTGGACAAGCACTGCAAGAGAACCATTTGGAGCAGAGATGTAAGATAAGGATTTTATAACACTACACAGTAGGGCCAGCATTGAGTTAAAGGGCATGTCCACCCCCAAAACTATAATCCCTCCCACTACTGGCCCCATCATGTAGTGTAGTTTAATCCTTACCTCACATCCCAGCTCCATATAGTTATCCTGTAGTCCCCCCCCAAAGTCCCAAAAACTGCCCACCAGGAGGATAGCAGTGTCCATATAGGACTCTGCCTCCTACCTGGCCTCCGGGAGAAGTTTGGCATGCGTACTGCAGCCCTTCTCCCCCTCTCTCCCCCTCCCTCTCCCTCCTGATTTGGATTCCCTCCCCCTAGTGTAAAACCCTTTTTAGCAAACATTGCCCCTGTCCCCCCAGCCCCAACCGCTATGTTTGTAATATAAGAAAATGCCCAGAACATTACTTACCTTCCCTCTTGCCTCCGCCACACTGAACTCCCGGCAGCCTTGTCCGTGATTGGCTGCCACTCAGCCAATCACAGACGCGACTGCCAGTCCCGCCCCTCTGCTTGCATTTTCTCGCAAGTAGAGGGCCGGCAGCATGGCGGAGGCAAGAGGGAAAGTAAGTAAAGTTCAGGGCATTTTCTGATATTACAAACATAGCGGTTGGGGATGGGGGGACAGGGGCAATGTTTGCTAAAAAAAAATTCTGAAGGGTGGACATACCCTTTAAATTTTAGTTTTTGCAGTGGACATGCCCTTTAAGTGACACTCAACTGCACTACTTCTCCTAAAAACGTAAAAGAGATGCACCAGGTTTCACCAGGGAGGTATTTAAAATAATTGGATTATTACCACTAGAGATGTTCGAAACTGTTGAGTTTCATTACGTTTTCGAAAATTGCCTACATTCGATTTTTGAAAATCGTCTACTTTCAATTTTCGAAAATCGTCTACTTTTGATTTTCGATTTTCGATAATTGTCTACTTTCGATTTTCGATGATTGTCTATTGTTGATATTTCAAAAATTCGAAAAATCCGGGTTCCGTGAAATTCAGGAGTTCCCAACGTTTTGTTGGGACTTTGAAACCTGTTATTTTGATCAGGTCAACAGAAGTGAAATTTTCCTGTTACCATCTCTAATCATGACAACCACTATGGTATTGTCTGCAAATTTGATAATCATATTTAATCTAAAATGGGCATGACAATTGGATTTCAATATTAAGTATATTAAGGGACTAGGGATACACCCCTGTGGGACCTCTGTGCTAACCATACATGATGATTTACATGGTTATATACTACTTCCTTAAGAAGGAGAAGAGCCCCTGAATCACTACAGTGCTTGTGTATGTTAAACATGAGTAAAAATCATGAAAAAACATATTTTTATCTGCTATTGTAATGTATGGCCTGATTTTTTTAATATGCTTTCCCTTTACAGTTTGGAGTGCAGCTTGTTTTTTTTCTATTCTATATTTTGGCCTGAAATATCTGTCCATATATTATTCTATAGATAATCGGGTGGCTGCATATTAAAACAAAACTACCTAATATTTCTTTTTTTCATTACTACTTCATTGCTTTACTTAAACGGCAGATACATTAGGTCAGTGATAGTTGTAGAACCTCTATTAATTTACTTTAACCACAGCTCCCAAAACAAAACTAAATGTCCTTTTAATGTGCCCTTTTCTATTACCATCCATTTTCTCCACAGCAGGAGACTCTAATGAGTAATGCTATTATTGCTGCAGTAGAATTCCCATAGAAGTAATACACTTCTAAAATGATAGTAATTAGGATTTGTTATCTCTTATTCCTGAACCTTCATTAAGGAGAAGAAACACATTATTTACGCTTGGAAAAAAAAAGTCGTCATCTCTGCATATTAAGTCAAATAATAATATAAGATTAATAAATGTTGTATCTTGTAATAACCTGAATCTAAGCAGGAACTTTAAAAGGGAATAAAAATGAGTTAAAGTTAAAGGTACAGAAAGTGCAGTCCCTAATGAATATTACAAAGATTTATTTGTATTATGATATATGAGTTAGAGCACATAGTAAAAATATAAGGACTCTATTTACATGTTTATGGTTTGCAAAAATAAAAAGTCACGTGGGAGCTTGGCCTATCGTCTTACAGATCAACTGCGCAAAATAAAGGATGTCAGAGGGGAAAGAATAATCTCTGGGGTCCTATATCGTATCACCTGCGCTGGTAAAAAGGCCAAACTTATATGTGGTAGAAGAACACGTGAACTGTATGTACAGTACTTTGATACTAAGTTTTAAATGGGATGCCTCTTCCAACCAATGCAAGGTCAGGTAGACAAACTTTCTCAATTAAATGCAAACAAGAAATGGGCGTCACCCCAGAAAAATGACCCAATTGAATTTATTAAGACACTCCATATAGGGGTTACCTTGATGTGGTTGGAAAGCTTTTTTTATCATAAGCATTTAACTGATATCCTTGTTTTAAATATATACACACACAGAGATATATTACGATACTATATGGGGCCCTGGATTGAGCATGTATCATCTTTCTTCTTTGTTTAAGGTAATGTTTTATTCAGATCAGTACTTTTAGACCTTTTGACAACTATTTAAAGCTGCCTCATGTAGGCAGCTGGGATGCTGAAAGTTGTGGTTGAAATGTTGACAAGGAACAAAATGTTCAGGTATTGATTTTCACAATTGTGTTCAGACTTTATTTTTAAGGTGGGCTTTACTGATGCATTTTGCAGTCATTTGCCATAAAAACAAAGCTTCTTTATTCTTTTCTAGTTAAGTCCTCACATTTCATTATTTTTAAACTAAATCCATGGACTGTCAAGCCACTTTTATTTCTTCTGAACAAAAAAATTGAAACTACCTCTCAGAGAGATCATGATTCAGTAGCAATTGACACTCAACACTGGCTCTGTTGGTATTAGTCAAGGGAAGCAGGATGACACGTTAGACTGTGCAGATACAGTAAATCAGATTTCGTTTTTAACCTTTGAGACACCGGAGCTGTGTCCAATATAAGGTTAGTACCAAAAGTCCTTCACTTTATTATGGTAAATAATTATAAGCGTCATAAAGCTTGACATTTTGTAAATATAAATAGCTACTAACCTAAGAAATCTATTAAACAAACAACATGTACAGTAGGATATTAAGCAAATAATATCTGATGTTTCCCTCTCTTACAGCTTCTTTAAAAACAAGAATGAATCTAAAAACCTGACAAATGGGAATCTTTGTTTCCAGTACAATTGGCAAAAGAGATTTGTTTCCCTGAAAGACGTAGCCTTACTTATTGTCATAGCCTGGGTGCATTATCTTTGTTTTTTTGTCTTTATACTTTTTAGAAGATGCGTCTCTTCCAATGTGTGAAATTAAGTTTTTTTTTATATCTTCTTAAAGTAATAGTTCACTCGAAAAGAGAACTATTCCTTTAATGTATTGATTGAAGCCCAGGAGGTTAAGAAGCTATGCCTTACGTTCCATACTTCAATAAATTGAGCAGGAGCCAGGGACAAAGGTAAGTATAATTTACCTTTTGCGCAATGCAGAGATGAAAAAACTGCTCCCTGGTTCTAATTCTCTATAGCGTGCATGTGCGATAATGCGTGCTATAGAGGATTACAATCAGGAAGCAGTCTGCGATTTTCATCTCTGCAGTGATGGATCGCTTGAAAGGTAAATATACTTACCTTCAACCCTGGCTCCTGCTCAATTGGTACAGGAGGTAAGGTATAGCTCCTTAACCTCCCGGGCTTCAATCAATACATTAAGGGATAGGCCCCACTTACGCGTTTTTACACCGATTTGCGATCCGCTTCCGATTTGCGATGCGCAATGACACATACATTAGAATGTAAATCGCAACAAGTATGCCCCACTATGAGCAATGCGTTGCGATCCGTTGTCACAACGTGCGCGTTCACCATTTTTGGTCCGTTTGTGTCCGCAACGCGCAACAATGAAAATCTATGGAAGCGCAAAAAAACGGACATCGACGCGATTTAACTACGTTTTTTTCCGCGTTTTTACCAGAATTCTTCCAGTGATGTCACTTCCGTTTCCTGTTTAGGGGGCGTAGTCGGGCTGTGGAGGTTGTAGCAGGTTTGTTGTGGACATTGGGCCTTGTGTTTTGCACCTTGTGTTTTGCAAAAGTTGTGGGACTGTGATTGTCATGGCCACCACCACAAAATCTCTGTGTACAGAGGATTTAATAATTAAGGTACAGCAGTACCCACTATTGTATGATAAAACTCATACACAATACAAAGACAACAACAGAATCAGACAGATTTGGAGAGATATTGGGAAAGAATTATATGAAGAGGAATGGGACACATATTCAGCAAAGATTAAAGACCAAAAAGGTACCAAAAAATTATAATTTTTACTTTATTTGTTTACATAAAATATTTTACAAATACTTATATATTGCTTATAATTTCCACAGTAAAAGATATGAAAACAAGATGGCGCTCAGTCAAAGACAACTATAAAAGGGAACTCAATGCTGAACGTGAGGAGGGGCATAGTGGCTCTGGAAGCAGCAGGAGAATAAAGTACAAATTTGCCAGCATGTTGGATTTTTTTGCATGCAAGCATGGAGTTTGCTCAGTGAGTATCTCATTAATAATAATTATAAACTGATATTGAAAATGATTCTAGATTTATGACAAAAAGTTTTTTTCATAGTTCTGAGGATAACATCCCAGATGATAATGAACAAGACTCCTCTGCATCATTGACAAATGAAGGAACTATTCCTGAAGAGGCTGATTCGGAATCTGGCGAAAATCCAGCACCTGCTACAGCAACTGCTAGAGGCACATCACCAGTTCGTCCTCATGCTACGGTTGTCCGACCAGTATCTAAAACAATACAGAAAAAGAAAAAATCAAAGGATGATGAAGTTATCAATTCCTTGCAATCTGTAATGTCTATTGTTAGTCAAAAACAACAAGAGAGTACAGAATGGTTAAAAAATAAGTCATATATCTATGCCTTAAGTTTGGTCCCAATGTTTAACAAAGTTTCTGAGGATGACTGGTTTTCTTTCACATGTTCCATTTCTGGAACCATCCGTTCATACATTAACAAGGCTCCGATGTCTGCTGTATCACAGCAACCACAACTGCCTGCTGCACCATACCAACCAGTAATGTGTAGACCACCTGTATCTTCCTCACCATACCAGACACAGATGTCAGGTATGCCACAGCAACCACCAATGTCAGCTACACAATATCACACACAAATATCTGCTGTGCAGCAGCAACCTCCAATGTACTTTAATCAACAGTGCCATTCTCAACCACAGCAGCAATATCCATATTAGCCACCATATCGCAGAACACCAACAACAAATCAGGTGTTATCACCAAACAGTTCTGCAAGCCAACCTAGTCCACGTGTCTATGCAGATTTAGTATCCCCTACAAAGTCATCAGATGGTTCTGCTTTATCTGCCTCCCCCGTGCTGTCTGAATGTTTATTCCCTGAGGAGTACTAAAAAAATCAATTGGGTTACTCTCTTTTTATACCATGTTTTGTTCTGCACACAGAACATTATTTAATATGCACCTCAGGTTGTAGGGCATTTGTGTACCCTTAGTTGGGTTACTCTCTTTTTATACCTTGTTTTGTTCTGCACACAGAACATTAATATGTACCTCAGGTTGTAGGGCATTTGTGTACCCTCAGTTGGGTTATTTAACTGTTTTTATACCATGTTTTGTTCTGCACACAGAACATTATTTAATATGCACCTCAGGTTGTAGGGCATTTGTGTACCCTTAGTTGGGTTATTTAACTGTTTTTATACCATGTTTTGTTCTGCACACAGAACATTATTTAATATGTACCTCAGGTTGTAGGGCATATGTTTAAGTTGTGCTATGTATTATGTGAAACCATTATGTGAAAACATTAATATTATGCACCCTCAGGTTGTAGTGTAGGATTACCTTGTGTAGTGTTTATATAATATACAGATATGAGTACTGAAAAGCTCTTGTCTCTTTCTATATATGTCAATATCTTATATAATATAGATATATATATATTTTTTTTAATATGTATAAAAGATGGATACAATAATACATTTTATGGAGTATATAAATATGTTTGCAAAAAAACAAAAAAATTGTCTGCTTTTTTATTCCACATATAAAACATCAATCATCTAACAGGGTGGGATTATAAAGGTCATGTCACTCCCAACCCAAACTGCATTGGCCCAAGAAACGTTACTTACCATCCAGGGATCCTGCGGCCTCATCCCCTGTGCAGATTCTAGCTATTGTATATATAGCTATATATATATATATATATAATAGTTACATTAGGTATAGATTAACATGCGTTTGAGATAACATGCCCTTGCTAGAAAATTCTAAATTAAAAAAACACTATATACAACCAAGTGAAGTAATACAAAAAATTTTATAACACAAACATAAAATTTCAAAAATAATTTTCCTGCCAAGGCACTGATCCTTGTGGAGTCAAAAAATATTCAGCCATTTTCTGTCTAATAGTAAGTCCATTACTTGAACCACGACAAACATGCTGGTGAAGATTGTCCATGGAATGTGTTGTATCCACTTGCAAAAGAACCCCTTCTTTTTCTCTTACATAGTTGTGAAGGAGACAGACAGCCTTAACAACAGTCTCAGCATGGTTGGGATACATATTCATGGCAGTATGTAGGATCCTCCACTTATTGGCAAGGATACCAAATGAACATTCTACCACTCTCCTTGCTCTGCTGAGTCTGTAGTTAAACACTCTCTTCACATTATCTAAGGACCTTCGGGCAAAGGGCCTCATCAAATGATCAGAGAGTCCAAAACCCTCATCAGCAACAAACACAAAGGGGTAGGCAGGCTGCTCTGTTCCAGGCCAGGGCTGTGGTAGTGGTAGATCCAAATCATTATTTTGCAGCTTTATTGCAAATCTGCTGCGTTGAAACACGCTGGCATCATTACAGCTTCCATATGACCACATCTATGTATGTGAACCTGTAATCTGCATCAACCACAGCAAGCAGAACAATGGAGAAGTACTTCTTATAATTGAAGTACCTGCTGCCGCTGTATTTGGGCATTACCAGTCGTATGTGCTTCCCGTCAATTGCACCAACACAATTTGGGAACTGATATTTCTCCCAAAACTGCTGGCTAATCTCTCCCCACTTCTCCTTATTGGGAAACGGCATGTATTGTGGCTGCAGCTTCTCCCAGAGCAATGTACAGGTCCGGTACACTATTTTATGGATCGTGGACCTCCCCATCCGGAATTCCAAGTGTAAGGACCTGAGAGAATGTCCAGATGCGAGAAACCTGCAATCGATAAAAAGGGTTAAAAAACATGAAAAAATATATACAACATGGTACAGTACATTGGTCTTTCTACTATGATACACACATACATACCTCAGAGTGATAATAAGCCTTTCTACAGGTGAAATGCTCCTTCTGAAGCGTGTATTTTCTAAGGTAAGCACATCTTTCATACATGCCAGAAGGTCATCAAAGCTGAAAAGTAATTAGAAATATTGTAATTTATACAAATATTGCACATTTCAAAAACATGCTAGCCATGTATATAACTTATTCACCTATGCTGTTACAACATCGCTCTGCAACTGCAACCCACACACACACATATACACACACACACACACACACACCCCTCACAACTTTTAACAAGACAAAAACACATAATATTATATATTGATATTATATTTGGATTACAAACCTTGAGATGGTCATCCGAGTATAAGACATAAACTTGTCTGGATGCTGCCGAAGATCTTCGTAAAGGGTCCAGAACTGTCCCTTCTCCTCCCTCTCCAGCAATAAAGGGTGAACCCAGAACCTTCTTCTGCTGCTTCTGCGTCTTTTATACTCTAACATTACTGAGAGCAGTAACAAAGTCACTAACTCCCAGGAGTAATCAGGAAAAATCTCAGGAAACATCATTGCCAGCTCTCCTCTCACACAACACCAACTGACAAAGTGACAGGAAGTGACTTCACAGGAAGTGACATCAAATTTTAAATTTTACAAAAACGCAATCGCAAACGCAATCGCAACGCACAAAAAACGGACTTAAATCGCACAAAATTTAAATCGCAGCGCATGTAAACGCATATAAAAAACAGAAGCAGCGCATCAAATCGCTTGTAAAAACGCACGCAATCGCTTTTGCGCTTTTACATGCACATAAGTGGGGCCTAGCCTTTAAGGAATAGTTCACTTTTCGAGTGAACTATTCCTTTAATTTATTCCACATGATATGTCTTTTTCTTAGTGAACCTGTCCCCAAATCTAGGGCAAGACAACAAAGATTGAGGCCCTATCAAAAATGTCCTAGTGAATATGAAAAAGGAGATATTTATACTAACAACAAAGTTTTACATTCTTTTTCACTTGAGCATATTAACAGTCAAATTTCTTCAAAGTCTGACAATTTAAAGAAACTTAGAAATAACCTATTCTAATATAAATCCTCAAGTCATACATTGTGCACAATATACAAAGATGTGCAGGGCACTAAGGAAATGTGTCAACACTGTAGTCAGGAGAACTTAATTTGTAAACTAAAAAAGAAAGAGGATTTCTGTGCAACACTCTTAATGGCTAAAGCTCTTCATTAGTTGCATGTTGGGACAATTCTGTTAAAATTAAAGAATAACAAATATATAAAAATAAACTCTAACCTAAGGTCACAGTAACATCAATACACAGAGTTTGTAGTATATAGCCGATAAGTATCCGTCGTGTAACAATAAAGTGCATATAGAGTATCTAACATATCTCTAAAGTGCATCACAAGTTTATACATGAATCAAGAGATACTGAATCTGGCAGCTGGGGTCCAAAGGAAGAGAAGGCTGAGGTTGTAGATGCAATTAGGTCCACTGTAGTAGATTCAGTATCTCTTGTGTATGAGTTAAACTTGTGATCCACTTTACTGAGATTTGTTAGATACTCTATATGCACTAGATACTGAAAGCTTTGTGTATTGATGTAAGTGACTGTGTCCTTAGGTAAGAATTTATTTTTATAGATCTGTTGTTATTGCTTTATTTTAACACAATCATCAGGAAATGATGTGAAAAGGCCCAACTCTTTCTTTTATTGTGCAAAATATATATGGCGCCGCCTCTCCTCTAAACTTCTCTTACTCCCAGGAAAGTGTATAGATATTGAAAGACAGCTGCACTCATCCGATTCTGTTTGTATAAACAGGAACCTCCAGGTAACACTTCCTTTGCTGATATTTGGTTATATCAATTTAATTTACAACGTTTCGACATCTCACAGGACATCTTCATCAGGACAATATTTCAAAAGTGGACATCTCACAAATACTGAAGCCAAGTATGAGAAAGGCACCAATATTAGAAAAAAAATTGAGAATTACTATAAGATAAAGTTACATTTATTTCCCCTTATTTTCCTACAGTTAGTCCTGTACATTTTTGATATGATAAACCTGTTTCTGTCAACATATCATCTAAGGTACATTATAACCACAGTTTGTAATTCCTTTTATGAAATACAAAGTCAATTAAGCATTAAAAGAGAGTTGTTTGATGTGTTGTCAATTAACCATCCATTTACTGTGTATTTCCACCTTGTGTTCAATGAAGTAAAACAACATATAACCACATTATAAAACACTCAGCCATGAAGAAACATTCCAACAGCCTTTCTGTTTATTCTTACAAAACATTGGATTTCTTCTATTTTTTACAATATGTGACCTACTGCAGGGGCAGTGCTGTGACTAAATATAACTAATGGACAGCTAAGGGACAGTGAATACAAGGGACTACCAGCTGGTATTAGGAATCTCTGGGCTTCTCAGCAAAATTTTGGTAGAGCCACTCTCCCTGCTCCATCTACCATGGTTTTCTGGGAGGAAGCTGTATCTGTCATAGGAAAAATAGATGGGCCCCTGAGGCTCCAGGGCACCCCTGTAACAGTTACAGGTTCTGCTGCCCTGGTAGTTGGGCCCTGCTTCCATACATTGGATCAAAATGTCAGTAGAGAGGGGCCTATGAGGCGGGAGGTGAAGGATTTGCTATGTTCAAAAGGTAGACAAAGAGAACTGCTTATCAGACTATCTTTGCTTGTCTAGCTCATTTAGAAGTGACATCCAAAATGTTTTTGCCACTTAAAACCTGTGCCTCATGATTTTCTTTTATGGTTTGGTTTGGTCATTAGGCAGATGAAGCCTTTTGTGAACACTGTCCCTTCTCCAAAGCAGCATTTCACCCCATCAAAAAAAACCAAGACCTAAAATATTGAATTATGGGAGATTTTACAATGTTTATTTTAACTTGAACAGACAGTTCTTTCTGTTGCCATTTTTAAAATTATTCGTAAACATTTTAGTTACTATATTACAAGCTTTGACATCGCCATTCCCTGTTAATGGATCATTGATTTTTATTTATGCCAACAGACATTGCTATTGAAAAAAAACAAATAGCAATAGCAAACTGATTCTTCACCTGATTGGGGTCTGAACAACTTATATATATCTATTTACCACTTTATTTAAAGGGTATTAAAAACTAAAAATGATACCTTTAAATACTGCAAGATACCACTGCTTCAAAACTTTGAAATCCTCATTTTAATCACAGCATTTACAGGGAAAGACCTGTCACTCCAGGAGCAGAGATTGTAATATGTGACCCATTCTTGACCTCTTACTAGGATCTTTAGCTGCCTGCCAGCACACTTTCTGCAACAATTAAGAGAATCAGCAGAGAAAAGAAGGCAGGGGGAGATGTGTAAGCAGAGCAGGGTCCATGGTGAGGCTGTGCAGAACTTATAAGTGTCACAGACACTAAAAGAAGGCAGTGAGTAAGGGAGGGTGGGGGGAATTAGGAGCACTCATTAAACATTAATAATTTAATAACAAGCACAGATAAATATGTGAGTACCACTTTTTTACTTCTCTCAAATTGTAGTTTCAGATAATGTAAACTTGTTTGAGTGAGTATAGTGATCCTTTAAACCCTGATTGGTTCATATCCCCTACCAATATTCTTTTTTGCAGCTGATTTGTCTTACAGATGTCAAGCCCATTCACGTATCTGGTTCCAGACACTTTGTGCAGGGCCTGGGGCTGTTCCTGCTTCAGTAGAGGATGGGGAAAAAAAGAAGTGGCATGATCCTCAAATGTGGCTATAAGATTTTTAAAAATGTGTATGAAAAGCATTTCAGATCTTCATTAGGTGAAACTCGACTAAACTCCTGCACACAGAAAATGCCTCTTGGTGAAACAAGTAATTTGTTAGGTTTTTGTGTCAAGCTGTAATTATACAAAGTAATGGTTTAATGTTCTTCTACTGTTCAAGATATTACTCAATCTAAATGAATTTCCAGATTTCTAACAAGAAACCGATAAACAAATATATAATCTCTCTTATAGTGTCACTTGAATTTAACACAGTTTGGTTTGAAGACCTGAAGCTAATTCAGGGTTCATATTAGGTAAATATGAATCCAAATGAAAGGCGTTGCTACTGTGCATGTATTTGGATGATCACATCCCAAGAAAGTGCCTTTGATTTGTTTTTAGGAACCACGGCTAAGTTGCTTTGAGGCCCAGACACAGGATTGATTCATAACTCCTGTTAAAACACCATGAGCCAGCTGCCTTTGTTAAAGGGTATCTTTGCTTAAGAAATAGTATTTTAAAAAATGGTATAAATGGTAAAGCATCTCTAAAATATCCATGGTAAGGCTGTGCAGTACCCACAAGTGTTGCAGACACTTCAATAAGGCAGTGAGTAGTTGAGGAGTGGGAAATAATGAGTACTCACTAATAGAGATGGTCGAACTATTGAAAGTTCGGTCCGTTTTCGAACTTTCGAACTATTGGGAAAGTTCGAAAGTTCGAAAGTTCGAAAACGGACCCATTAAAGTCTATGGGAGGCAAATAGTTCGAAAAGTTCGAGTCAAATACAACTAAAATATTAATGGTAACTTAATGTAAATGGCTGTGGGACCTGGGAAATGGTCTGGGGAGCATGTTTCAATATCCAGGACTTTCGTAAAATCGATTTTACTCTCACGCAAGCTACTTTCGCGATCTCGCGTTCGAACGTTCGAGGTAACATGGACATTTTACTCGCGGATTCGATATTCGCGTATAGGCTGTAATGTACACTTTACTCGCGGATTCGATGTTCGCGCCTAGATAACATGGACATTTTACTCGCGGATTCGATATTCGCGTATAGGCTGTAATGTACACTTTACTCGCAGATTCGATGTTCGCGCCTAGATAACATGGACATTTTACTCGCGGATTCGACATTCGATTATAATCCCTTCTTCCCATTGACTTCTATATGCAATCCAGGATCTAAAATCGAGTCTGGAAAGTGGGTGTAGTTATTCCACCATTACTTTACCCACCAGAGAGCATGGCCACCATGCAATGGCAGCGCCTGATGGTGGAATATCTAACCCGGCTGGGTTATGACGGGATGCCAATCGGCACACCGAACATTAAGGAGCGCAAACGGCGCATAATGCGCCACCTGCAGGCGAAACTGCGGACGCAGTTTCGCATTGAGCTGACCACCTCTCAGCTCCAAAAGAGGTGGTCAGACCTCAAGCGGCAGCGTCGCGTCTACGTCCAGGACATTCAGCGG
Source organism: Hymenochirus boettgeri (assembly GCA_019447015.1). Classification (NCBI taxonomy): domain Eukaryota; kingdom Metazoa; phylum Chordata; class Amphibia; order Anura; family Pipidae; genus Hymenochirus; species Hymenochirus boettgeri. The sequence goes on from CM033470.1 coordinate 77,354,011, forward strand.
AATATCCAAGGCAAGTATCACATTTATATATTGTCGAACTATTGAAAGTTCGGTCCGTTTTCGAACTTTCGAACTATTGGGAAAGTTCGAAAGTTCGAAAGTTCGAAAACGGACCCATTAAAGTCTATGGGAGGCAAATAGTTCGAAAAGTTCGAGTCAAATACAACTAAAATATTAATGGTAACTTAATGTAAATGGCTGTGGGACCTGGGAAATGGTCTGGGGAGCATGTTTCAATATCCAGGACTTTCGTAAAATCGATTTTACTCTCACGCAAGCTACTTTCGCGATCTCGCGTTCGAACGTTCGAGGTAACATGGACATTTTTACTCGCGGATTCGATGTTCGCGCCTAGATAACATGGACATTTTACTCGCGGATTCGATATTCGCGTATAGGCTGTAATGTACACTTTACTCGCAGATTCGATGTTCGCGCCTAGATAACATGGACATTTTACTCGCGGATTCGACATTCGATTATAATCCCTTCTTCCCATTGACTTCTATATGCAATCCAGGATCTAAAATCGAGTCTGGAAAGTGGGTGTAGTTATTCCACCATTACTTTACCCACCAGAGAGCATGGCCACCATGCAATGGCAGCGCCTGATGGTGGAATATCTAACCCGGCTGGGTTATGACGGGATGCCAATCGGCACACCGAACATTAAGGAGCGCAAACGGCGCATAATGCGCCACCTGCAGGCGAAACTGCGGACGCAGTTTCGCATTGAGCTGACCACCTCTCAGCTCCAAAAGAGGTGGTCAGACCTCAAGCGGCAGCGTCGCGTCTACGTCCAGGACATTCAGCGGAATATCCAAGGCAAGTATCACATTTATATATTAATTTTTATCTGTGATTGAGTTGTATAAAACACCACCTTTTGCACCACTAATCAGACGGTTCTGCGGCAGATCTTTCTGACAAGCTCTGTCTAAGTATAACCACTATACGAAGTTACTGCACTTTTCTTGTTACTTTTATAGCACTTGTGATTGGCGATAGCGCTTTGAAATTTTGCAAACTGCCACAAACGATTGCGGGGCCTTTAGTGATTTTCTCCTTAAGGACTCAAAGTGCATGTGTTAATTAGTGTTAGGAAATTTTAATGTAACAGTTAATGTTAGTAGATGTTAGTTAAAGGACAAGTACACACGAAAAATATTTACAATATTTAATTAGAATACAGATTTTGAAAGCTCTTTTTTCATAAACGACTCAAAGTATATAATTTTTAATGTTAGTAGCGCCTTTTGCGTGCGTTTGCGCACGTGTTTTGCTTTCGTGCCCGCGATTTTTCTAAAATGGAAATCGCGGTAACGCGAAAATTCTTTCTGGCGATTTTCGATGCACATGCGATTGCGCGTCCGTTTGCGTTTTGGTAACGCATGCTTTAACCATTTTTGGTGCGTTAACGCATGCGTTTCCATAACTCGAAAAGGCGATTTGGTGTGCGCGATTCCTGTGCGTTGCAGTGTGGCCTCACCCTAAGAATCGCACAAGAATCGTGCACACAATCGCGTGCGATAACGCTCGCGATTTGGTGCACGATTCCTGTGCGTTGCAGTGTGGCCTCACCCCTCACCCTGCGTTATCGCACGCGATTGTGTGCGTGATTCTTGTGCGTTTTGCGTTCGCGTTTTGCGCATGTGTTTTCTTCGCCTTTTTGCGTTATGGAAACGCATGCGTTAACGCACAAAAATGGTGAACGCATGCATTACCAAAACGTGAACGGACGCGCTATCGCATGCGCATCGGAAATCGCGGGAATTTTTGCATTCCCGCTATTTCCATTTTAGCTAAAATCACGTGCGCAAACATGTGCGCAAACGCGCTAAAAACGCGCTAGTGTGGCCTAGCCCTTAATGTTAGTTAGTATTAGTAAATTTAACTGTTAGTTAATGTTAGTGTTAGTATTAGTAAATTTAACTGTTAGTTAATGTTAGTAAATGTTAGTACACACGAAAAATATTCACAATATTTACATTATTTTTTATTATTATTTATAATTAAATTTACTTTTTTAATATATAAATTTGCAGATGAGGAGGAATCGATTTCTGCTAGTGATGCAGAGGAGGGAGGGTCACCTCCACAAGCACCCCCACCAAGGCCTCCTGTTTCCCCTTCCCTTTCACCACCACCGCCAGCACCGCCAGCACCGCCAGCAACACCAGCACCGCCAGCATCGCCAGCACCAGCATGCCAGGGGGGACCAGCACCGCCAGCACGCCAACGCCGGCTGCAAATCATTATTGAGCGTCTGAGGTGCATGGAGAGCAGGCAGAGGCGCTTGGAGAGGAGCCAGAGGCGCATGGAGGGGCACTTGCTCTCCATGCACAGAGACATTCTGCGCATCAAGCGCGAAATTAGTAAAAAATAAATAGGTGCTGTTTTGGGGTTTTTTTTGCACCATGTTTGTTATTATTTTTGTTTATATATTTTTTTATTATTATTTTTATTATTGTTATAATTATTATTAATATGTAAGCAAGGTGCTTACGTTTACTAAAAAAGTTAAACTAAACAAATCTCTGTGTTTTATCATTACAAATGACATTGACTACAAACATAATTATTTAGGCTTTTCCCACACCCCATTGGCTTCTCTCCCTCAGTGTATGGTTCATGCAAGGGAAAGCGGGGAAGGGGATAGGGTTTGTAGGAACAGCACCATTGAGTAGCAGTAGATTCACTTGAGTTTGACAACATTATTGTGGAGCCAGGCAGGCTTGGCCCTACCGGACAGACCCCATACCCCATTGGCTTCTCTCCCTCAGAGTATGCTTCGTGCAAGGGAAAGCGGGGAAGGGGATAGAGTTTGTAGGAACAGCACCATTGAGTAGCAGTAGATTCACTTGAGTTTGACAACATTATTGCGGAGCCAGGCAGGCTTGGCCCCACCGGACAGACCCCATACCCCATTGGCTTCTCTCCCTCAGAGAATGCTTCGTGCAAGGGAAAGCGGGGAAGGGGTTACACTTCATGAAAAGATCCTTATGAGGTGTTGAGTATGACATGGTCAGAGAAGGTGACACCACAAAGGTGCCTCGTGGAGAGAGAGACAGGAGAGCAAGTATGGAGTTTTGCATTGGGTCAAGTAGGATCAACCCAAACATAGAAAAATTAGCCACAGCGTTGCTGTTGCGGCTGCATGACATGGTCAGAGTAGGTGACACCACAAAGGTGCCTCGTGGAGTCAGAAACAGGAGAGCAAGTATGGATTTTTGCATTGGGTCAAGTAGGATCAACCCAAACATAGAAAAATTAGCCACAGAGTAGCTGTTGCGGTAGAGCATTTGTAATTTTACAACTTGAATGCTGTAGAGCAAGGTAGGACCATAAATGGCCCTACCAATAGAAAAAATTAGCCATTTGCCAGCTAAACTGGCATCAACTAAGCCTCGAGGTGGAAAATGAGGCGGAAGGAGCAGTACGGGTGGCCAGGGGCAAGAGGCCTTCAGTCACGGGCATCAGCAATAGGGGTGCTGTACTGAGATGTGATCCACGCCTCATTCATCTTGATGAATGTGAGGCGGTCCACATTCTCAGTGGAGAGACGGGTCCTCCTCTCTGTTACAACACCCCCTGCCGCACTGAAGGCCCTCTCCGAAAGGACACTGGATGCCGGGCATGAAAGGACCTCGATGGCGTACTGTGCCAACTCGGGCCATATATCCAGCCTCGCCACCCAGTAGTCCAGTGGATCCTCAGTCTGTGAGGTAACTGCATCGGCCCTGGATCCGATGTAGTCGGTGACCTGGCGACTGAGGTATTGCCTGGTAGAGTTGCCAGTAGATGTGCCTGGCAACTGTGGTTGGAAGAACAGCCTGAAGTTAGCCGCAAGGCCGCCTCCAGAGCTGCTGCTCCTCCTCTCAGGCACAGGGGGACGTGAGCCCTGCTCATTCCCACCATCAGGTGCTGTAGGCCTGCCAGCACCTGGGAAAGCAGAACAGAGGCAACGTAGCAGTGTCGCCTCATACTGCTGCATTCTGCTTTCCCTCTGAGATGCGGGAATGAACTCCGACACTTTACCCTTATAGCGAGGATCTATAAGGGTGGCCACCCAGTACTGCTCCTTCTCTTTGATGGCCTTAATCCTGGGGTCCTTGCGAAGGCATTGCAGCATATGCATACCCATATGCCGCAAAGTGCCGAACGCAGAGGACCCTGTGTCCTCATCGTCACTGAAGACAACAGTGTCGGGCTCAACCACTCCCCAACCACGGATGACATGTGGTACTTGGGAGGGTTGAGACGTCCCCCTAGAGGAATGACCCATTTCCTCTCGGTCCAGATCACCTAAATCCCCCTCCTCATCATCGGACGGCTGCTCTGCACCGTGATGCCCGGGCTCAGAAAGCACCACGGTGTCTGCGTCCTCCTCTTCCAGTAGCTGCTGCTCGGCAGCTAGTGCCCTGTCGAGTATGCCGCGCAGGGTGTGCTCAAGGAGGAACACCAGTGGGATGGTATCCGCTATGGTGGCATCATCGCATCGCAGCTTACCATCCTGGTGGCTCCTCAAATGGTGCGCGCACACGGCAGGCATCCGAATAAGCAGCCACTGCGGTAACAGAAATCCCAGGTCCCCAGAGCCTGATCTAGCCTCGTACTCATACAAATAGTCCATGATGGCCTCGCCTCTCTGCTGGAGCAGTCCTCAGCAGAATCATCAGACAGAGTTCCAGCGGGTGGGGGTGTCACAAATCAAGCGGTTCTGCGGCAGACTGTGCTGCTGCTGGAACTCGGCCAGACAGTGTGGCCGTGTATACCGCCTGAAGTGACTGGACACCCTCCTAGCCATCCTCAGTACCTCCTGCAGACCAGGGTAACTTCGTGAGGAACCGCTGGACAACCAGTTGAAAACGTGTGCCAGCAAGGAACATGTGTGACTCTGCCCATGCGAAGGGCAGACAGGATTTTGGTGGCATTGTCACACACTACCTTGCCTATTGAGAGGTGGTGTGGGGTCAGCCACCTCTCAGCCTGCCCTTGCAGTGCTGCCAGCAACTTCTGCCCCGGTGTGTGCTCCTATCACTGAGACACAGAAGCTGCAACACTGCATGGCACCGTCTCCCCTGGCATAAGCATAGGCTCTGGGGGGGCACGGGGCTGTCGGAAGAGGACTCACCGGATGAGGAGGGGGGGTGGAGACTGGTGTATTACCAATCGTGATGGTACCACCATCTCCCCACTTGTGCCCCGTGCCGCGTCTCTGCGGCTAGCAGAATGGCCCACTGGGCGGTAAATGAACATACCGCCCCTGGCCGTGCTTGCTGGACCACGCGTCCATAGTATGTGGGACACACTTGCCCACCTGTGGTCCAGCGAAGCGGATTATTGCCCTGCAGATGGTCGTGCAGGGCTGGTACTGCCTTCTGGGCAAAGTACCACGGCCAGGCACCTGCCCTGTGTGGTGCCAATGGCCACAAACTCCCTGAACGCTGCACTGTCTACCAGGCTGAAAGGTAGCAGCTGCACCGCCAGGAGTTTGGCTAAGCCGGCAGTGAGACGCTGAGCTTGGGGGTGACTGGGGGACAATTTCTGCCTCCGCTCCAACAACTGGGGAAGAGAGACCTGCCTTATACCTGACGACCCAGCAGCAGTGTCAAGAGGCCTCTTAACACCGCGTGCTGGGGGCAAAGGCTGTCTCTCCTCCCTAACTTCCACCAGGAAGCAGCTGATGGGGCCGAGGGGAGGAGGAGGTACGGGCTACCTGGGCACGAGGAAGGGAACGCGTGGTGCCTGCACTGTTCCCTGTCCGCTGCTCCCACCGGGCAAAGTGGTGGAGCATCATATGCCTCCTCATAGAAGGTGCCCAGAGTTGCTGCATTCTTCCCACGGCTAACACCGCTGCAGGCACAGACTGGCACACTGCAACCGTGTTATCACGGGGAGCCAATGAGAAGAACTCCCATACAGCAGAGCCACCGGCACGCACAGGAGCAGAGGTCACCTGCCGTTGTGGGGCACTGGCACTAGGTGGCATTGGTGCCGTACCTCCACGAGCAGCACTATGTGCACTAGACGCACCGCCTCTGCCCCTACCCCTTACCCCAGTCTGCCTCTGGGTTCAGGCTCGTGCTCGCACTCTGAGGCCCCCCCTCAGAGACGCTATCCTCCTCCTCTCTCACAGAGGGCACCCATGGACGATCGGTGACCTCATCGTCCCTTCCACCTCCTCAATACTGGAGCTGTGTCACTACAGCAGCAGCATCTGGGACCTCACCCCCTACAATAGTCCCCTGGCTGCTCACGGACTGCTGCGTGACATCATCAACTCCTGCCCCCTGTGCACTGAGCACTTTCCTCCGCCTCGGGCGAACAGGAAGATTGTGCATCAGGCCGGCTCCTCCTCAGCACACTAGCCCCACACATAGTGCGAAAAACATATCCCTAGACTCCTCCTCCGGATCCCCGAAGGTATGGGTCATGTGGGCAACAACTCCTGATAGAGCGATCATGGTTCCATGCCACCGTAGGAGCCTCAGGTGAGGAAGAGCGCACAGTATCTACAGAAGCAGCTCGGCTGCTCTGTGCCTGTGAGGAGGTGGATGAGGAGGCTGGGTATCCACTCTACTACCCTTCAGCCTTCCTTGATCAGAAGGGATGCCCTAGCACGCTACCCCTAAACATATCGGGTACGGTAACCGGCTGCCCTGCGAAGGGCCAGAGCCTTCAGCAAGCTCTCCTCTCCCTCTCCTCTCTCCCTCTCCCTCCACGTTGAAGCACCCCTGCTCCTGGCTCTCCCTCTTGCCCTGCCAGGCATTTCCCTCTCCCAAAGTTATACAAAAAAAAATATATATATATATATTTTTTTTTTTATACACACACACAAACACAAAAGACAAAGCGACAAAAACACAGAAACAACAAGCACAACAATAAACACAAAGCTTTTTTTTTTTTTTTTTTAACACTAAAAGCACAAATATGACACAGACACAACTGACAGCAAACAGCAGATCAACAGCAAAAGCTGCTGATTGCTGCTACGCAGCACTGTCAGTTACACACAAACACACAGACACTGTCACACAGATACAGAAACAAACAAAAAAACAGGACACCTAGACCCTAAAAGGTCTAACACAAATTTTGTCCAAAGGACTTACAGGGGGGTTATCCTTAAAAGGACTTTTGGGTCTCACAAAGTTTAGTCCTTAAAGGACTGTTGGTCTCGATGTGTGAATCAGGGGTGGGTAACAACAAGTGCTAACCACCACACTGAAATCCACACACAGAAAGCTCAAAAGCTCAAAAAGCGACAAATCTCTCTCCAACTCCTACACTGTCAGGTCTCCACTAAACACACTCCAACACACTGACAAAATGGGCTGGTCGCATTGCCTTTATACCCAGGGCTGGCAATGCTCAAATTAGCTGCCATTGGGTGATTTTGGACTTGGGGCACTTTTTTTTTTTAAATTCGATGATTTATCGAATGTTCGACATTCGAACATTCGATGAATAATCGAATGTTGACCGTGCGAACGTTCGAACTTCGAAAATCATCGAAAGTCCGGGAAATATCGAAAGTCCGGTTCCGAGATAGTTCGAAAAGTCCGGGTCCGTCCGGAACTCGAAAGTTCGGCTCGAACTCGGGTTCGAGTTCGAGTTCTATGCCATCCCTACTCACTAATCATTTATACAGTAATTTAACAACAAGCCCACAGGTGATTTAAAAGTTCCACATTTTACTTTACTACAAATTGTAGTTTTTTAGATATGTAAAGTTGTTTGAGTGAGTATAGTGACATGAATGTGACGGAAAGCTATGGATACAGCTATGAGTTAGAATAATTAACTCCTGGGCTTTCATACTGTTTCCAATGCACCATTCCAAATCTTGTTGAAGATTTGTGATAGCCATGATAATTGTTGGGGCACCACAATGTTTGTTTGGAATTCACATTTCCCAGAGGGATCATGACTATACATATAATGTAGCCACTAAATGATGGGCAGACTTCAGAATTTCACTGGAATGTCAGAGTAAGAGCGTGGTGTATGGCCAGCTAAAGAATGAGATCCAATATGATCAAAAGACTATGAGACTCCAGCTTTATGAACGACCCAGTCTTGGTTATCCACACTTCTAGGCAAATAAATACAAGAGGAAACTTGCAATGATTATCCAGCTCCTAGTCCACAAGTTTTTTGCACTGCTATTATAACACATTAGCTATTTCACTTGCTTCCTCATATTTATTTTTTTTCCTAAAGGACAAGTCAAACAATAGATTATATTATGTATTTTATGTATAGCACCACATATCTTGCAGCATGTACAATGATTTAAACTAATGATGTCCCTAATGTGGTTAGATTTTGAACTTACAATCTAACCACTTTAGGGACATTCTTTTAGGCTAACTCGCATTAAAGTAAGTTTTGGGTTGGGCTCTTGGTTCCAGCTTGTTTTGCATTCTCTGTATTTCTTCTGTATGTTGGAAATGAAATGTATTGTTGCTGTGTATGGTTACCAGTAGCTAATATGTCAACCTGTAAATCAATTCATTTTTTATGGAGAATTTACTACAAACCTTCCAGTTACAGTTTTAGGGCTTCCTGCAAACATATCTCCACATCACCAAAGCACATTTTTACAATAATGTGTTTTAGTTTTATTCCAAAGTAATATTAGATACACAAATCAACGTACTAAGACATGCTCTTAGTTTTTTATTTCTCGATTGCCACGTACATTTAACACACATAAGGCCCTGAATTATTCCACTTGCTGTTTTGTACTCGAGCGTCCTAATTAAATATTACATTTGCAGCTTTTATTACCTTTACAAAGCTATACAGATCATTTTAAGTCGGAGATCAATATCTCTTTTCTTTATCCCTAACCTATATCTAATTATGAAATCTAGAAGCCTGTGGCCATGTAAAGCGCAAAAGCCTCCCATCCACCATTATAATTGAACTGTTGGTTTTTTCCACAAGGCACCTGTATTCCTCATTATTTTAGGTTTTTAGAAAGCTTATCTAAAGCTTTTACAATCTTTTCTGTTATTTACTCATTCAAATGACATCCTGACACGCTGTTATTTAACTGCACACTTCACAGTGTGTACTTCAAAAAAAAACACGCTTTTTAGTCTTTGAATACAAAATAGCATGTTATAGTTTTACACTGTCTCCTGGAATTCTATTTAAAATTGTCTTCTGCTTGGCAAAGTAGGTCCTAGATGACAAATGCAATGAGATTATCTTTAACTAAGAGATAAAAGGACAACATACTGTAAAAAAATACTTTTTAAAAATGTACCTGGGGCAGAGAGGTAGGGTTGATTATTTTTGTACCTCCAAAATTATTAACTGAGGAGCTACAGGCTACAGCATGTAACGTTTTCATCTGCCAGGTTAGTGCTGTCACTCCTCATAGAAATTTATTGGGAGGTAGAAATACCAACCCACCTCCTGCTCCACTTTTCATTTAAACTGTTTTTGAAAAAACATCATACTTACATAGTTTCTCTTTAAAGGAAAATTGTGAAATATTGAGAAAGTTTTTCCCTCTGGTCACTTGTTTATCTATTGGGTTTTGCCTAATGAAACTTGTTTGTGCTGTTAATGAAGAAATACAACAGATTTGTTGCTGCATTATTTCATGGGTGAGAATCATGTACTTGAACCACCATCTACCTTAGCTGAAAAAAACAGGATCTTTCTTTTCCCCTGACTCTCTTATAAAACTCAATTATAATTTGACCCAATTATAAGCAAGGTGCTTATTTTTACCTAAAACAAGTAAAACTGACTGACTCGAGACGATGGTAGAATTATGACCACTACTGCCTCTGATTCAGTATATTTTTAGGCTTTAGCGGCCCTTAAATTGACCCTTACTTTCTGGTGCCAATATAATAAGCCAAATCCACTATCCCCCAATTCTTAGAACACTTTGGAAAACTACAACTCCCAGCATGCTTTGTTTGCTGTGAGTTGTAGTTTCTAAACATCTGAGTGGGCAAGGTTCAACAAACTGTCCCCCATAGAAGAAGAGGCCTTGTCTTACCTGCTCCACTGACAGGAGAGTCCAGTCCTTCCTTTTCAGTCCTTCCAGTCCTCCATTATGGTAGTCTGAGCTGAGAGTAGGCATAACTTGCATTTAAATGTTCTCCTGAACTTTGTGGACCCTCGTGACTACGTGCATACTCGTGCCTTCATGCACACTCCCACTCCTGGCTGCTCCGGGTTGCCAAAAGGAAGTAATATGCCTGTGACCTAGTATAAGCCGAGGTTAGCTTTTATGGTCATTGAATAAGTAAAATTAATAAGTAAAAACCTGGTCTATACTCTATACTCTAGTTATATGGTACATTTTCATAAACCTGCAATTTTATTACTATCTACTATCCCTAAACTTTCATTTGCATTCCCCCTAACCCAGAAAAATATAAACTAAAATGTAGTAAAACCTCATCATTTTACATGAAATCTCTTTCCCATGCAGTTTAATCCCTCTATCACTTCCTCACTTTATAAATAGGAGGCAGTGTTGTATAGTATAATATTTGAGGTTGGATAAAGACATAGGTCTATCTAGTCCAACCTACTCAGCAATAAAGATGGCATTCCATTTGAACCGAGCTGACCGTTCACATTTTAGAACTTCCACTGGTATTTTCGAGGGTGCCCGAATGTAAGGGGGCAATTTTTGGTAATTCAGACGTTTACAGGGTACTTAAGGGAAACTGTGGTCTTCCATTTTGTATGTGCCTTATGGAGCAGCCATGATCACCTGATCATCTGGCCGCCGCCTTTACTGCTAGAATTTTAATTAACATACCAGAAAGAAAAATTAAATTATAATTCCTTAGAAGTCTCTTTACACTTATTTGCATAAGAGCAAGGGAGTTGTGGGGAAAACTCTCCCTAACTCGCTTGACCTCCTTGTAAAGACCAGAATGGAATAAAAGCTATATGTTTACACTGAATACAAAAACTAAATAAAGGCAGTGGTATGCACTATATTTTTTGCTTTTATAAAATAGCCTGCATATATTTGAACTATTTTAGAGGCATTTGTCAAGAAGAAAAAAAATCTGATTTCTGGCCCATAATTAAAAAATGATAAGAAAAAATATTTTTTAGCCCTTCTCTAATATAACATAAATAGAGAACTACATGGCAGTGTGTTGCTTTTAATACTTGTCACCAAATACAGAGAATCTTAAGGCTCACCAGGGCTGAAGGTAGCTCATGAGCCTACCCACCAGGTGTATACTAGACTAACGCTATCTTTTGTAGCCCTTATTCCTAACTACAACTTATCAGTACAGCAGCTATCCAACACTAGGCTGCAATTCAGATCTCTGCATTTTATAGTGTCTCCCATACACACCTTTAAAATCTGATTGGATCAAGGGTATTGGACCAATCAGATTTAGGGGGTGGGTATAGGATTGGTCCCAATACCCAAGATCCATCAGATTCAAGATTTAAATCAGACCAATCAGATTTTAAAGGTGTTTTGGAGACACTATAAAATGCAAGAGATCTAAATTTCAGCCTAGTTTGGCTTAGCAGCTATACTGATAAGTTGTAGTCTTGTATTTAGGCATAAAGGCAACAACAGTTGACTGTTGGTTTAGTATATATCTGGCTGGGTAGGCTCAACGAGCTCCCTTCAGTTCTGGTGAACGTTAGATCCTCATTATTTGGTAATAGTATTAAAAACGGCACTACTGCTGGATAATCTCTTTTTATGTTATTTTAGAGCAGGCTCTATCAAAAAAAATCTTACATTTTTTTAATTAATGAACTGAAAACTGATTTTCTTTTTTTTCCTGTGCAAATTCCTTTTTATATATATATCTAATATATAATTTATAAAATCCATCAAGTAGATGCATACCACTGCCTATATATATATTTAGTATTTATGTGTAAACATAGCTTTTATTTCATTCTGGGCTTTGAAAATAAGATTTACAAGGAGTCAAGCGAGTTAGGGAGTTTTTCCCCACAACTTTCTTGCTCATTATGCAATAAGGGAAAAGAGACTTCTGGGGAATGATATTTGATTTTTGCATTTCTGGTATGTTAATTAGAATTTCCCAGCAGAAAACACAGCAGTGAGCATGCCTCCAACCCTAAACCAAGGCAGCGTCAGATGATCAGGTGATCAATGGCTGCCTCCATAAGGCACACATACAAAATGGAAGAACCACAGTTCCCCTTTAATTGCCAACAAATTCTTGTACAAGTCCTTCTGAATTGAGAAGCTAGTCGGATGACTAGTGAAATGTCTTTAAGAACTAAAATATAAGTCCGTTAATCTAACAGAATATACAGATATTTTAATTCTAGCAAGCAAGGATCACCCATTAACTAATCATAGTAGTTTTTTTTTTAAATTTTAAATATTCAAATATGATTGGTTAATGTGTTAAAAATTGAAGTCTTAACAATCACACCAATTGATTTTGGTGCTTCAGCAAACCTATATAAAGAGGTACAAATCCCATGGAACTCAGATGTCATTGGAGTGATGGCAAGAAAAAGAAGACGTAGGGATGAGTTCGTGGCAACATCGGCTACGTCTGTGTTGCCGGCAGTTGAGGTCACTGGTGACCGCAGTGAGATCTCCCTTGCCGGTGACATCAGTGGAGTTGGTATCTCCAACGATATCAGCTAAAGTAATGCTAGAGACCTGAAAAGGTCATTTTTAATCAGTCGTGGTCCCGGTTTCAAGCTGCGGGTCCCTAAGCCCCAAAGGCACTTCAAGTGCAGCAAGGGCACCTACAGTTTTCTGACAAAGGTCTTGTCACTGTACAAAATGACCTGAATTTCCACTTAACCATAATTCTAATGCAGATTTTTTTTCAAAGAAATGGTTCATTTACCCCAAACAGCTTTTGTAATAATGTTTCAATGCAAAACGAAACTAACAAAAGTATCTAATATTCACAGCTTGGTAAAGCCCATTGAGTCAATTTTTGCAAAACCATAAGTGTTGTCGCCTTGTCATATGGGCTTCACGTGACTAGTAATGGATCAATAAGGTGTCAGGTGTGTGAAAAAAACCCCAGTACACTAGACCTTCACATCAACTGCAAATAGACCTCTGCACACAGCCTAAGATTCCCCCTGATACTAAGTGTTGATTATCAAGACCTGAAGACCAAATCCACTGCTGATGTGGCGCACACCTTCAATGTCTCTCAGCGTCAAGTTCAAAGGATAACAAAAAGATTTGAAGAGTCTATAGAAGTTTTTGACAAAGCCCAGGTCAGCAGACCCCACAAATACTTCTCGAGAGGACCGTTTTTGTTGGCTTGAAATCCAAGGCAAGCCCATTTTCAACTGCAGCAGAGCTCCGAGACCTGGTCAATTGAAATCCTGTGTCAACCAAACAGTTTTGTCGGATTCTGTCTCGAAATGGCCTCCATGTGTCAAATCATGCCCATAAGCCAGCACTAAAACAAAAAGAATTGAAAAAATGTGTGGCATTTGCCAAGTCGCACAGCCTGCTAAAAAGATGGATGCTGGAAAAGTGGCAAAAGTGGATTTTCCAGAGGAATCTTCTGTTGAATTACAGTCAACCGCAAATATTGCAGTGAGACCTACTGGAACCCGCATGGAGCTGAGATTTACCCAGAAAACAGTGAATGTGTTTGAGGCACAAAATCATGGTCTGGGGTTACACTCCAGTATGGGGGTGGCGAGGGATCTGCAGGGTGTAGGCAACATCAATAGTGTAAAATACCAAGAAATTTTATCTACCTCATATATTCCCAACCATAAAAAAAGGCCAAATTATGCAGCAGGATGGTGCTCCATCGCATACTTCCATCTCCACATCAAATGTCCTTAGGCGAAGAAGATCAAGATGCTTCAGGATTGGCCACCAGTCACCTGACATGGACATCATTGAGCATATGTGGGGTAGGATGAAAGAGGAAGCATGGAAGCGAAAACAAAAAATTGTGAACTGTGGGAGGCATGCAAGACTGTTTTCTTGGCTATTCCTGATGATTTCATCAATAATTATATGAATCCTTGCCAAACCGCAATATTATTTGGGAGGACTTTAGCTTTCATATGAGCTATTCTAACACCAACTGATCAATTGATCAACAATCAGGTTAATAGCAAGAGTTTGCCTTGTCGCCTGCAAATACACAGACTACAAACTTTTGTCAGAAACTGTGGCGGGAGGGGGGTCCCGGTTTCAAGCTACAGGACCCCTTAAAAGGATATCTAAACCGGAATTATTTTTTTTTAAATTACCCAATAGTGGAAAATATCATTCATCCCAACTATCACAAGTACCGTTTTTTGGTGGATCTGCCCCCTATTTCATTAGAATATCCAATGAAATAGGGGGCAGATCCAAAAATATGAAAAAGCTAAAGTCCTCCCAAATAATATTGCGGTTTGGCAGGATTCATATAATTTATTGATGAAATCATCAGGAATACCAAGAAAACAGTCTTGCATGCCTCCCACAGTTCATCAATATTTTTTGTTTTCGTCTTCCATGCTTCCTCTTTCAAAATAAAATTTCTTGGTATTTTACACTATTGATGTTGCCTTACACCCTGCAGATCCCTCGCACACCCCCATACTGATGTACCCCAGACCATGATTTTGCTATAAAAGAAGTTGGGCTCTATTTGTAAACACACAGGGGTTATTCAATAAAAGTTCTTATCGTTTAAAATGGTGCTAATTTTACCCCAACCAATCAGATTTAGCTTTCAAATGTTACATAAGTTCCTGATTGGTTAGGGCAAAATTAGCACCATTTTAAACGATAAGAACTTTTATTGAATCTCCCTGACAGCGTTGGAAAGTGAAACATATTGTGAAATATCCATTAGCATTTTTCAATATCCCTTTATATTGTTTTAAACAGTTCGGTGTAATGAAAAGTGGTGGAATCTATATAAAGGCAATAACACACACCACAGGTGAACATATAGTAAATGATTTGTGATGATATAACAATAATGTACTGGGAAGTAATTAATTAGAGGTAATTGAAGATGTATTTGTTTGAGATCAAAAGATAATAAAAAGTGCTGTTGAAATGAGCATGTTTTGGATTTAGTTAGGTTTATAGGATCATGAGGTAGATCATCGCTGAAGTTTTTTTTCACTTACAGTTTTTGGTGCTCTGGGACAGCGATACTGAGATATTTGCCACAGTAATAATGCTGTATCTTGATAGATTAGTCTGAGGACAAAATGCCAATTGTGAACTCAGGGATTATACCTTGGAATTTTGTGCGCAATCCATCGTATGCTGTTGAAATAATGTTACACCTTATATGAAAAGATTATAACCGTGTACCCCATATCATAAATATCATTTGTCAGTTTGATCCTACCTTAAATCTTCTAGTTAAAAGTGCCTTTTGGAGCTTAATGGGTCCTGCGCTCGAAACCGGGACCCCCTTCCCTGCACTTAGAAGTTCCCTTGCGGCACGACAAGTGCCTTTGTTGGGGGGGTCCTCGCAGTTAAAACCAGGACCCCCATTGGCTCTTAGAGGAGCCCTTGTTGCTGCTCTACAATAAGAGCCTTTCTGATAGGGGATCCGACTGCTCTTAGAAGTGCCCTTGTGGGACAGACAAGTGACTTTTGGGGCTTAAATGTATGTATCATCTTAATCTATAACTAAATACCTATAAATCTGTGTGTTGCTGCATGCCTTCAATACAGACTTGCTTTGCTCAGGCTCTTGACCACTGACCTGACTATTTTCCCATATACCAACTGTCAAAACTGCATAAGCATACAGCACACACCAATTTTATCTACCTCATATATTCCCAACCATAAAAAGGCCAAATTATCCAGCAGGATGGTGCTCCATCGCATACTTTCACTCCACATTTTTTGTAAACTCTGTATTTTATAATGGTCCAGCACTGTATATTCACCGTGGCGCTTTATAATAAAATTATACATACATACATACTCATCGAAGGGGAAAGTTGTCAGCAGAGAATGGTCCTTACCCTGCAGCACTTTCACACATTTAAATCGCACTACTCAGGGTTTCAGGACACTCTAGATTAAGTTTAATTTTTTCCCATCTTGTGTTGCCACTGGCGTGACTTTTAAACCCCATTTTCGTCTCTAGAGAAACCTCATCAAGGTAATTAAAATTTCTCCTCCTTATATCTCACATAGACGAACCATTTAGGTGTTTTCATATAAAACACAATTTAAAATATATATATATATATTTAATATAAAAATCACAAAAATGGGACCAATAAATTTATTATTATAAAAAAGGGTAACTGTGTTTTTTATTTAAAAAAAATCTCTGTTCACTCCCATTTTGCGATTTCTGCAGGTTAAGTTAATGTACGATCCTGACCGTAATGTACGACACACGGTATTTCACTACCATGTGGTTAGTGAAATACCGCTATGGTATTCAATGGGCCTTCGTGAATCTATGATTGTGATGGAGGTCTACTATTTAACAATCGCTATATTTCGTATTTACAATCGATATTTATAATCCCTATATTTCGTATTTACAATCGTATATTTACAATCGCTATATTTCTTATTTAGAATCGTATATTTCGTATTTACAGTTATATATTTACAATCGCTATATTTCGTATTTACAATCGTATATTTACAATCGCTTTTTTTGTATTACAGTTTATATATTTACAATCGCTATATTTTGTATTTACAGTCGTATATTTACAATCGCTATATTTCGTATTTACAGTTAGATTTACAATCGCTATACTTTTGTATTTACTCGTATATTTACATCTTTATTTTGTATTTACAATCGTATATTTACAATCGCTATATTTCCGTATTTTAAATCATATTTACAATCGCTATATTTCGTATTTACAATTGTATACTTAAATCGTTTTATTTTCGTATTAAACATTGTATATTTACAATGCTATATTTCGTATTTCGAATCATATTTACAATCGCTATATTTTCGTATTTACAATCGTATATTTACAATCGCTATATTTCGTATTTACAATTGTATTTTTACAATCGCTATATTTCGTATTTAGATCATATTTACAATCGCTATATTTTCGAATTTAAAATCGTATATTTCAAACGCTATATTTCGTATTTAAAAATCATATTTACAATCACTATATTTCGTATTTACATCGTATATTTACAATCGCTATATTTCGTATTTACAATCCATATTTACAATCATACATATTTCGTGTTTACAATCGTTATTTACAATCGCTATATTTTCTATTTACAATCGTATATTTACAATCGCTATATTTAACAATCGCTATATTTCGTATTTACAATGTATATTTACAATCGCTATATTTCGTATTTAGAATCATATGTTACAATCGCTATATTTCGTTTTACAATCGTATTTTACAATTGCTATATTTCGTATTAGAATCATATTTCCAATCGCTATATTTCGTTTTACAATCGTATATTTACAATTGCTATATTTCGTTTTTTTTCCAATCTGTATATTTCCAATCGCTATATTTCATATTTACAATTTATATTTACATCGCTATATTTCATATTTACAATCGTATTTACAATCGCTATATTTCATATTTACGATTTTATATTTACAATCCTATATTTCATATTTACAATCGTATATTTACAATCGCTATATATCGTGATTTCCAATCGTATAAACGAGCAGCACTAGGTGCACTAGACGCACCGCCTCTGCCCCTACCCCTTACCCCAGTCCTGCCTCTGGGTTCAGGCTCGTGCTCGCACTCTGAGGGCCCCCCCTCAGAGACGCTATCCTCCTCCTCTCTCACAGAGGGCACCCATGGACGATCGGTGACCTCATCGTCCACTTCCACCTCCTCAATACTGGAGGCTGTGTCACTAACAGCAGCAGCATCTGGGACCTCACCCCCTACAATAGTCCCCTGGCTGCTCACGGACTGCTGCGTGACATCATCAGACTCCTGTCCCCCTGTGCACTGAGCACTTTCCTCCGCCTCGGGCGACAAATTAGCTGCCATTGGGTGATTTTGGACATGTGGGCACTTTTTTTTTTTAAATTCGATGATTTATCGAATGTTCGACCATTCGAACATTCGATGAATAATCGAATGTTCGACCGTGCGAACGTTCGAACATTCGAAAAATCATCGAAAGTCCGGGAAATATCGAAAGTCCGGGTCCGAGATAGTTCGAAAAGTCCGGGTCCGTCCGGAACTCGAAAGTTCGGCTCGAACTCGGGTTCGAGTTCGAGTTCTATGCCATCCCTACTCACTAATCATTTATACAGTAATTTAACAACAAAGCAGGCACAGGTAGATTTAAAAGTTCCACCATTTTACTTTACTACAAATTGTAGTTTTAGATAATGTAAAGTTGTTTGAGTGAGTATAGTGACATGAATGTGACAGGAAAGCTATGGATACAGCTATGAGTTAGAATAATTAACTCCTGGGCTTTCATACTGTTTCCAATGCACCATTCCAATATCTTGTTGAAGATTTGTGATAGCCATGATAATTGTTGGGGCACCACAATGATTTGTTTTGGAATTCACACATTTCCCAGAGGGATCATGACTATACATATAATGTAGGCCACTAAATGATGGGCAGACTTCAGAATGTCACTGGAATGTCAGGAGGTAAGAGCGTGGTGTATGGCCAGCTAAAGAATGAGATCCAATATGATTCAAGAAGACTATGAGACTCCAGCTTTATGAACGGAACCCAGTCTTGGTTATCCACACTTCTAGGCAAATAAAATACAAGAGGAAACTTGCAATGATTATCCAGCTCCTAGTCCACAAGTTTTTGCACTGCTATTATAACACATTAGCTAATTTCACTTGCTTCCTCATATTTATTTTTTTTCCTAAAGGACAAGTCAAAACAATAGATTATATTATGTATTTTATGTATAGCACCACATATCTTGCAGCATGTACAATGATTTAAACTAATGATGTCCCTAATGTGGTTAGATTTTGAACTTACAATCTAACCACTTTAGGGACATTCTTTTAGGCTAACTCGCATTAAAGTAAGTTTTGGGTTGGGCTCTTGGTTCCAGCTTGTTTTGCATTCTCTGTATTTCTTCTGTATTTGGAAATGAAATGTTATTGTTGCTGCTGTATGGTTAACCAGTAGCTAATATGTCAACCTGTAAATCAATTCATTTATTTATGGAGAATTTACTACAAACCTTCCAGTTACAGTTTTAGGGCTTCCTGCAAACATATCTCCACATCACCAAAGCACATTTTTACAATAATGTGTGTTAGTTTTATTCCAAAGTAATATTAGATACACAAATCAACGTACTAGACATGCTCTTAGTTTTTTATTTCTCGATTGCCACGTACATTTAACACACATTAAAAGGCCCTGAATTATTCCACTTGCTGTTTTGTACTCGAGCGTCCTAATTAAATATTACATTTGCAGCTTTTATTACCCTTTACAAAGCTATACAGATCATTTTTAAAGTCGGAGATCAATATCTCTTTTCTTTATCCCTAACCTAGTATCTAATTTATGAAATCTAGAAGCCTGTGGCCATGTAAAGCGCAAAAGCCTCCCATCCACCATTATAATTGAACTGTTTGTTTTTTTCCACAAGGCACCTTGTATTTCCTCATTATTTTAGGTTTTTAGAAAGCTTATCTAAAGCTTTTACAATCTTTTCTGTTATTTACTCATTCAAATGACATCCTGACACGCTGTTATTTAACTGCACACTTCACAGTGTGTACTTCAAAAAGAAAACACGCTTTTTAGTCTTTGAATACAAAATAGCATGTTAATAGTTAACACTGTCTCCTGGAATTCTATTTAAAATTGTCTTCTGGCTTGGCAAAGTAGGTCCTAAGATGACAAATGCAATGAGATTATCTTATACTAAGGAGATAAAAGGACAACTATACTGTAAAAAAATACTTTTTAAAAATGTACCTGGGGCAGAGAGGTAGGGTTGATTATTTTTGTACCTCCCAAAATTATTTAACTGAGGAGCTACAGGCTACAGCATGTACAGTTTTCATCTGCCAGGTTAGTGCTGTCACTCCTCATAGAAATTTTATTGGGAGGTAGAAAGTACCAACCCTACCTCCTGCTCCACTTTTCATTTAAACTGTTTTTGAAAAAACATCATACTTACTATAGTTCTCTTTTAAAGGAAAAATTGTGAAATATTGAGAAAGTTTTTCCCTCTGGTCACTTGTTTATCTATTGGGTTTTGCCTAAATGAAACTTGTTTGTGCTGTTAATGAAGAAATACAACAGATTTGTTGCTGCATTATTTCATGGGTGAGAATCATGTACTTGAACCACCATCTACCTTTAGCTGAAAAAAACAGGATCTTTCTTTTCCCCTGACTCTCTTATAAAACTCAATTATAATTTGACCCAATTATAAGCCAAGGTGCTTATTTTTACATAAAAACAAGTAAAACTGACTGACTCGAGACGATGGTAGAAATTATGACCACTACTGCCTTCTGATTCAGTATTATTTTTAGGCTTTAGCGGCCCTTTAAATTGACCCTTACTTTCTGGTGCCAATATAATAAGCCAAATCCACTAGCCCCCAATTCTTAGACACATTTGGAAACTACAACTCCCAGCATGCTTTGTTTGCTGTGAGTTGTAGTTTCTAAACATCTGGAGTGGCAAGGTTCAACAAACTGTCCCCCATAGAAGAAGAGGCACTTTGTCTTACCTGCTCCACTGACAGGAGAGTCAGTCCTTCCTTTTTCAGTCCTTCCAGTCCTCCATTATGGTATGTCTGAGCTGAGAGTAGGCATAACTTGCATTTAAATGTTCCTGAAACTTTGTGGACCCTCGTGACTACGTGCATACTCGTGCCTTCATGCACACTCCCACTCCTGGCTGCTCCGGGTTGCCAAAAGGAAGTAATGCCTGTGACCTTAGTATAAGCCGAGGTTAGCTTTTATGGGTCATTGAATAAGTAAAAGTAATAAGTAAAAACCTTGTCTTATACTCTAGTATATATGGTACATTTTCATAAACCTGCAATATTTATTACTATCTACTATCCCTAAACTTTCATTTGCAATTCCCCCTAAACCCAGAAAAATATAAACTAAAATGTAGTAAAACCTCATCATTTTACATGAAATCCTCTTTCCCATGCAGTTTAATCCCTCTATCACTTCCTCACTTTATAAATAGGAGGCAGTGTTGTATAGTATAATATTTGAGGTTGGATAAAGACATAGGTCTATCTAGTCCAACCTACTCAGCAATAAAGATGGCATTCCATTTGAACCGAGCTGACCGTTCACATTTTAGAACTTCCACTGGTATTTTCGAGGGTGCCCGAATGTAAGGGGGCAATTTTTGGTAATTCAGACGTTACAGGGTACTTAAAGGGAAACTGTGGTCTTCCATTTTGTATGTGCCTTATGGAGGCAGCCATTGATCACCTGATCATCTGGCCGCCGCCTTTACTGCTAGGAAATTTTAATTAACATACCAGAAATGAAAAATTAAATTATAATTCCTTAGAAGTCTCTTTACACTTATTTGCATAATGAGCAAGGGAGTTGTGGGGAAAACTCTCCCTAACTCGCTTGACTCCTTGTAAAGACCAGAATGAATAAAAGCTATATGTTTACACATGAATACAAAAACTAAATAAAGGCAGTGGTATGCACTATATTTGTTGCTTTTATAAAATATGCCTGCATATATTTGAACTATTTTAGAAGGCATTTGTCAAGAAGAAAAAAAATCTGATTTCTGGCCCAATAATTAAAAAAATGATAAGAAAAAAATATTTTTTAGCCCTTCTCTAATATAACATAAATAGAGAACTACATGGCAGTGGTGTTGCTTTAATACTTGTCACCAAATACAGAGAATCTAAGGCTCACCAGGGCTGAAGGTAGCTCATGGAGCCTACCCAGCCAGGTGTATACTAGACTAACAGCTATCTTTTGTAGCCCTTATTCCTAACTACAACTTATCAGTACAGCAGCTAATCCAACACTAGGCTGCAATTCAGATCTCTTGCATTTTATAGTGTCTCCCATACACACCTTTAAAATCTGATTGGATCAAGGGTATTGGACCAATCAGATTTAGGGGTGGGGTATAGGATTGGTCCAATACCCAAGATCCAATCAGATTCAAGATTTAAATCAGACCAATCAGATTTTAAAGGTGTGTTTGGGAGACACTATAAAATGCAAGAGATCTAAATTTCAGCCTAGTTTGGCTTAGCAGCTATACTGATAAGTTGTAGTCTTGTATTTAGGCATAAAGGCAACAACAGTTGACTGTTGGTTTAGTATATATCTGGCTGGGTAGGCTCAACGAGCTCCCTTCAGCTCTGGTGAACCTTAGATCCTCATTATTTGGTAATAAGTATTAAAACGGCACTACTGCTGGATAATTCTCTTTTTATGTTATTTTAGAGCAGGCTCTATCAAAAAATCTTACATTTTTTTAATTAATGAACTAGAAAACTGATTTTCTTTTTTTTCCTGGTCAAATTCCTTTTTATATATATATATATATATATATTTATAAAATCCATCAAGTATATTGCATACCACTGCCTATATATATATTTAGTATTTATGTGTAAACATAGCTTTTATTCATTCTGGGCTTTGAAAAATAAGATTTACAAGGAGTCAAGCGAGTTAGGGAGAGTTTTCCCCACAACTTTCTTGCTCATTATGCAAATAAGGGAAAAGAGACTTCTGGGGAATGATAATTTGATTTTGCATTTCTGGTATGTTAATTAGAATTTCCCAGCAGAAAACACAGCAGTGAGCATGCTCCAACCCTAAACCAAGGCAGCGGTCAGATGATCAGGTGATCAATGGCTGCCTCCATAAGGCACATACAAAATGGAAGACCACAGTTCCCCTTTAATTGCCAACAAATTCTTGTACAAGTCCTTCTGAATTGAGAAAGCTAGTCGGATGACTAGTGAAATGTCTTTAAGAACTAAAATATAAGTCCAGTTAATCTAACAGAATATAACAGATATTTTAATTCTAGCAAGCAAATGATCACACATTAACTAATCATAGTAGTTTTTTTTTAAATTTTAAATATTCAAATATGATTGGTTAATGTGTTAAAAATTGAAGTCTTAACCAATCACCAATTGATTTTGGTGCTTCAGCAAACCTATATAAAGAGGTACAAATCCCCATGGAACTCAGATGTCATTGGAGTGATGGCAGAAAAAAGAAGACGTAGGGATGAGATTCGGTGGCAACATCGGCTACGTCTGTGTTGCCGGCAGTTGAGGTGTCACTGGTGACCGCAGTGAGATCTCCCATTGCCGGTGACATCAGTGGAGTTGGTATCTCCAACGATATCAGCTAAAGTAGATGCTAGAGACCTGAAAAGGTCATTTTTAGAATCAGTCGTGGTCCCGGTTTCAAGCTGCGGGTCCCCTTAAGCCCCAAAAGGCACTTCTAAGTGCAGCAAGGGCACCTACAGTTTCTGACAAAGGTCTTGTCACATGTGTACAAATAGACCTGAAGTTCCACTTAACCATAATTCTAATGCAGATTTTGTTTCAAGAAATGGTTCATTTTACCCCAAACAGCTTTTGTAATAATGTTTCAATGCAAAACGAAACTAACAAAAAGTATTCTAATATTCACAGCTTGGTAAAGCCCATTGAGTCAATTTTTGCAAAAACATAAGTGTTGTCGCCTTGTCATATGGGCTTCACCTGTGACTAGTAATGGATCAATAAGGTGTCAGGTGTGTGAAAAAAAAACCCCAGTACACTAGACCTTCACATCAACTGCAAATAGACCTCTGCAAACATGCCTAAGATTCACCCTGAGACTAAAGTGTTGATTATCAAGAGCCTGAAGACCAAATCCACTGCTGATGTGGCGCACACCTTCAATGTCTCTCAGCGTCAAGTTCAAAGGATAAACAAAAAGATTTGAAGAGTCTATAGAAGTTTTTGACAAGCCCAGGTCAGGCAGACCCCACAAATAACTGCTCGAGAGGACCGTTTGTTGGCTTGAAAATCCAAGGCAAGCCCATTTTCAACTGCAGCAGAGCTCCAGGAGACCTGGTCAATTGAAATCCCTGTGTCAACCAGAACAGTTTGTCGGATTCTGTCTCGAAATGGCCTCCATGGTCAAATCAGTGCCCATAAGCCAGCACTAAACAAAAGAGAATTGAAAAAATGTGTGGCATTTGCCAAGTCGCACAGCCTGCTAAAAAGGATGGATGCTGGAAAAGTGGCAAAAGGTGGATTTTCCAGATGAATCTTCTGTTGAATTACAGTCACCGCAAATATTGCAGGAGACCTACTGGAACCCGCATGGAGCTGAGATTTACCCAGAAAACAGTGAAATTTGGTTGAGGCAAAATCATGGTCTGGGGTTACATCCAGTATGGGGGTGTGCGAGGGATCTGCAGGGTGTAAGGCAACATCAATAGTGTAAAATACCAAGAAATTTTATCTACCTCATATATTCCCAACCATAAAAAAGGCCAAATTATGCAGCAGGATGGTGCTCCATCGCATACTTCCATCTCCACATCAAATGTCCTTAAGGCGAAGAAGATCAAGATGCTTCAGGATTGGCCAGCCCAGTCACCTGACATGGACATCATTGAGCATATGTGGGGTAGGATGAAAGAGGAAGCATGGAAGACGAAAACAAAAAATATTGATGAACTGTGGGAGGCATGCAAGACTGTTTTCTTGGCTATTCCTGATGATTTCATCAATAAATTATATGAATCCTTGCCAAACCGCAATATTATTTGGGAGGACTTTAGCTTTCATATGAGCTATTTCTAACACCAACTGATCAATTGATCAACAATCAGGTTAATAGCAAGGAGTTGCCTTGTCGCCTGCAAAATACACAGACTACAAGACTTTTGTCAGAAACTGTGGCGGGGAGGGGGGTCCCGGTTTCAAGCTACAGGACCCCTTAAAAGGATATCTAAACCGGAATTATTTTTTTTTAAATTACCCAATAGTGGAAAATATCATTCATCCCAACTATCACAGTACCGTTTTTTGTGGATCTGCCCCCTATTTCATTAGATATCCAATGAAATAGGGGGCAGATCCACAAAAAATATGAAAAGCTAAAGTCCTCCCAAATAATATTGCGGTTTGGCAAGGATTCATATAATTTATTGATGAAATCATCAGGAATAGCCAAGAAAACAGTCTTGCATGCCTCCCACAGTTCATCAATATTTTTTGTTTTCGTCTTCCATGCTTCCTCTTTCAAAATAAAATTTCTTGGTATTTTACACTATTGATGTTGCCTTACACCCTGCAGATCCCTCGCACACCCCCATACTGGATGTAACCCCAGACCATGATTTTGCTATAAAAGAAGTTGGGCTCTATTTGTAAACACACAGGGGGTTATTCAATAAAAGTTCTTATCGTTTAAAATGGTGCTAATTTTGCCCTAACCAATCAGAACTTATGTAACATTTGAAAGCTAACATCTGATTGGTTGGGGTAAAATTAGCACCATTTTAAACGATAAGAACTTTTATTGAATCTCCCTGACAGCGTTGGAAAGTGAACATATTGTGAAAATATCCATTAGCATTTTTCAATATCCCTTTATATTGATTTTAAACAGTTACGGTGTAATGAAAAAGTGGTGGAATCTATATAAAGGCAATAACACACACCAGGTGAACATATAGTAAATGATTTGTGGATAATATAACTAATATAGTACTGGGAAGTAATTAATTAGAGGTAATTGAAGATGTATTTGTTTGAGATCAAAAGATAAATAAAAAGTGCTGTTGAAATGAGCATGTTATGGATTGTAGTTAGGTTATAGGATCATGAGGTAGATCATCGCTGAAGTGTTTTTCACTTACAGTTTTTGGTGCTCTGGGACAGCGATACTGTGAGATATGTGCCACAGTAATAATGCTGTATCTTGATAGATTAAGTCTGAGGACAAAATGACAAGTGTGAACTCAGGGATTATACCTTGGAAGTTTGTGCGCAATCCATCGTAATGCTGTTGAATAATGTTACACCTTATATGAAAAGGATTATAACCGTGTACCCCATATCAATAAATATCATTTGTCAGTTTGATCCTACCTTAAATCTTCTAGTTAAAAAGTGCCTTTTGGAGCTTAATGGGTCCTGCAGCTCGAAACCGGGACCCCCTTCCCTGCACTTAGAAGTTCCCTTGCGGCACGGACAAGTGCCTTTGTTGGGGGTCCTGCAGATTAAAACCAGGACCCCCATTGGCTCTTAGAGGAGCCCTTGTTGCTCTAATAAGAGCCTTTCTGATAGGGGATCCGACTGCTCTTAGAAGTGCCCTTGTGGGACAGACAAGTGACTTTTGGGGCTTAAAGTGTATGTATCATCTTAATCTATAACTAAATACCTATAAGTATCTGTGTGTTGCTGCATGCCTTCAATACAAGACTTGCTTTGCTCAGGCTCTGACCACTGACCTGACTATTTTCCCATATACCAACTGTCAAAACTGCATAAAGCATACAGCACACACCAATTTTATCTACCTCATATATTCCCAACCATAAAAAAGGCCAAATTATGCAGCAGGATGGTGCTCCATCGCATACTTTCATCTCCACATTTTTGTAAACTCTGTATTTTATAATGTACAGCACTGTATATTCAAGTGGCGCTTTATAAATAAAATTATACATACATACATACATACATCGAAGGGGAAAGTGTCAGCAGAGAATGGTCCTTACCCTGCCAGCACTTTCACACATTTAAATCGCACTACTCAGGGGTTTCAGGACACTCTAGATTAAGTTTAATTATTTTCCCATCTTGTGTTGCCACTGGCGTGACTTTTAACCCCATTTTCGTCTCTAGAGAAACCTCATCAGGCAAGTTAAAATTTCTCCTCCTTATATCTCACATAGACGAACCATTTAGGTGTTTTCATATAAAACACAATTTAAAAATATATATATATATTTAATATATAAATCACAAAAATGGGACCAATTAAATTTATTATTATTAAAAAAGGGTAACTGTGTTTTATTTAAAAAAAATCTCTGTTCACTCCCATTTTGCGATTATCTGCAGGTTAAAGTTAATGTACGATCCTGACCGTAATGTACGACACACGGTATTTCACTACCATGTGGTAGTGAAATACCGCTATGGTATTCAATGGGCCTTCGTGAATCTATGATTGTGATTGTAGGTCTACTATTTACAATCGCTATATTTCGTATTTACAATCGGATATTTATAATCCCTATATTTCGTATTTACAATCGTATATTTACAATCGCTATATTTCTTATTTAGAATCGTATATTTCGTATTTACAGTTATATATTTACAATCGCTATATTTCGTATTTACAATCGTATATTTACAATCGCTTTTTTTGTATTTACAGTTATATATTTACAATCGCTATATTTTGTATTTACAGTCGTATATTTACAATCGCTATATTTCGTATTTACAGTTTTAGATTTACAATCGCTATATTTTGTATTTACAATCGTATATTTACAATCGCTTTATTTTGTATTTACAATCGTATATTTACAATCGCTATATTTCGTATTTAGAATCATATTTACAATCGCTATATTTCGTATTTACAATTGTATACTTACAATCGTTTTATTTCGTATTTACAATTGTATATTTACAATTGCTATATTTCGTATTTCGAATCATATTTACAATCGCTATATTTCGTATTTACAATCGTATATTTACAATCGCTATATTTCGTATTTACAATTGTATTTTTACAATCGCTATATTTCGTATTTAGAATCATATTTACAATCGCTATATTTCGAATTTAAAATCGTATATTTACAAACGCTATATTTCGTATTTAAAATCATATTTACAATCACTATATTTCGTATTTACAATCGTATATTTACAATCGCTATATTTCGTATTTACAATCCTATATTTACAATCACTATATTTCGTGTTTACAATCGTATATTTACAATCGCTATATTTCATATTTACAATCGTATATTTACAATCGCTATATTTACAATCGCTATATTTCGTATTTACAATTGTATATTTACAATCGCTATATTTCGTATTTAGAATCATATTTACAATCGCTATATTTCGTATTTACAATCGTATATTTACAATTGCTATATTTCGTATTTAGAATCATATTTCCAATCGCTATATTTCGTTTTACAATCGTATATTTACAATTGCTATATTTCGTTTTTTCCAATCGTATATTTCCAATCGCTATATTTCATATTTACAATTTTATATTTACAATCGCTATATTTCATATTTACAATCGTATATTTACAATCGCTATATTTCATATTTACGATTTTATATTTACAATCGCTATATTTCATATTTACAATCGTATATTTACAATCGCTATATATCGTATTTACAATCGTATATTTACAAACGCTATATTTCATATTTAGAATCATATTTACTATCGCTATATTTCGGATTTACAATCGGATATTTACAATTGCTATATTTCGTTTTTTCCAATCGTAAATTTCCAATCGCTATATTTCATATTTACAATTTTATATTTACAATCGCTATATTTCATATTTACAATCGTATATTTACAATCGCTATATATCGTATTTACAATCCTATATTTACAATCTTTATATTTCGTATTTACAATTGTATATTTACAATCGCTATATTTCGTATTTACAATCGTATATTTACAAACGCTATATTTCGTATTTAGAATCATATTTACTATCGCTATATTTCGGATTTACAATCGTATATTTACAATTGCTATATTTCATATTTAGAATCATATTTACAATCGCTATATTTTGTATTTACAATCGTATATTTACAAACGCTATATTTCGTATTTACAATCGTTTATTTACAATCACTATATTTCGTATTTACAATCGTTTCTTTACAATTGCTATATTTCGTATTTACAATCCCTATATTGGTACATCACTATATTCGTGTTTACAATTGATATTACAATCGCTATATTAATTTTTACAATCTGTATGTTTACAATTGCTATATTCATATTTACAATCGTATATTTACAATCGCTATATTTTGTGTATTTAGAATCATATTTACATCGCTATATTTCGGATTTACAATCTATATTTACAAAGCTATATTTCGTATTAAAATCATAATTACAATCGCTATATTTCATATTTCGAATCATATTTACATGCTATATTTCGTATTTCAATTGTATTTTACAATCGCTATATATCTTATTTACAATCCTATATTACAATCTTTATATTTCGTATTTACAATTGTATTTTACAATCGCTATATTTCGTATTTACAATCGTATATTTACAAACCTATATTTCGTATTTAGAATCATATTTACTATCGCTATATTTCGATTTACAAATCGTATATTTACAATTGCTATATTTCATATTTAGAATCATATTTACAATCGCTATATTTTGTATTTACAATCGTATATTTACAAATGCTATATTTCGTATTTACAATTGTTTATTTACAATCACTATATTTCGTATTTACAATCGTTTCTTTACAATTGCTATATTTCGTATTTACAATCCTATATTTACAATCACTATATTTCGTGTTTCAATTATATTTACAATCGCTATATTTAATTTTTACAATCGTATGTTTACAATTGCTATATTTCATATTTACAATCGTATATTTACAATCGCTATATTTTGTATTATAATCATATTTACAATCGCTATATTTCGGATTTACAATCTTATATTTACAAACGCTATATTTCGTATTTAAAATCATAATTACAATCGCTATATTTCATATTTCGAATCATATTTACCATTGCTATATTTCGTATTTACAATTGTATATTTACAATCGCTATATATCGTATTTACAATCGTATATTTCGTATTTACAATTGTATTTTTACAATCGCTATATTTCGTATTTACAATCGTATATTTACAAACGCTATATTTCGTATTTAGAATCATATTTACTATCGCTATATTTCGGATTACAATCGTATATTTACAATTGCTATATTTCATATTTAGAATCATATTTACAATCGCTATATTTTGTATTTACAATCGTATATTTACAAACGCTATATTTCGTATTTACAATCGTTTATTTACAATCACTATATTTCGTATTTACAATCGTTTCTTTACAATTGCTATATTTCGTATTTACAATCGTATATTTACAATCGCTATATTTCGTATTTAGAATTATATTTACAATCGCTATATTTCGTATTTACAATCATTTATTTAAAGTCGCTTATATTCATATTACAATTGTATAATTACAATCGCTATACTTCGTATTAAAATCATATTTACAATCGCTATATTTCGTATTTACAATCGTATATTTACAATCATATATTTTGTTTACAATCGTATATTTACAATCGTTATATTTTCGTATTTACAATCGATATTTACAATCGTTATTTTCGTATTTACAATTGTTATTTTACAATCGCTATATTTCGTATTTCAATCGTATATTTACAACGCTAATTCTTATTAGAATCATATTTACAATCGCTATATTTCGGATTTACAATCGGATATTTACAAATGCTTTATTTCGTATTTAAAATCATATTTACAATCGCTATATTTCGTATTTACAATTGTATATTTACAATCGCTATATTTTGTATTTACAATCGCTATATTTTGTATTTACAATCGTATATTTACAATCGCTATATTTCGTATTTACAATCATTTATTTACAGTCGCTATATTTCATATTTACAATTGTATAATTACAATCGCTATATTTCGTATTTAGAATCATATTTACAATCGCTATATTTCGTATTTACAATCGTATATTTACAATCGCTATATTTCGTTTTTTCCAATCGTATATTTCCAACCGCTATATTTGGTATTTACAATTTTATATTTAGAATCGCTATATTTCATATTTACAATCCTATGTTTACAATCGCTATACATCGTATTTACAATCCTATATTTACAATCGCTATATTTGGTATTTACAATCATATATTTACAATCGCTATATTTCGTATTTACAATCGTATATTTACAATCGCTATATTTCATATTTACAATCCTATATTTACAATCGCTATAATTCGTATTTACAATCCTATATTTACAATCACTATATTTCGTATTTACAATCGTATATTTACAATCGCTATATTTCATATTTACAATCGTATATTTACAATCGCTATATTTCGTATTTAAAATCATATTTACAATCACTATATTTCATATTTCGAATCATATTTACCATTGCTATATTTCGTATTTACAATTGTAATATTTACAATCACGTATATTTCGTATTACAATCGTATATTTACAACGCTATATTTCGTATTTAACAATCGTATATTTACAATCGCTATGTTTTCGTATTTACAATCGATATTTACAATCGCTATGTTTCGTATTTAAGAATATATTTACAATCACTATATTTCGTATTACAATCCTATTTTTACAATCGCTAATATTTCGTATTTACAATCTATATTACAATCGCTATATTTCGTATTTACATCGTATATTACAATCGCTATATTTCGTATTTACAAAGTCATATTTACAATCGCTATATTTCGTATTTACAATCGTATATTTACAATCGCTATATTTCGTATTTACAATCGTATATTTACAATCGCTATGTTTCGTATTTAGAATCATATTTACAATCACTATATTTCGTATTTACAATCGTATATTTACAATCGTTATATTTCGTATTTAGAATCATATTTACAATCGCTATATTTTGTATTTTGTAAGTGAGGACTTAGCGGTTCAGGTCCTCACCCTTGGTAAAAGCTAAGGAACAAGGAAGAGGAGCAGAGGGAAGGTGAGTATAATTGTCCTTTAACTTTTCACACCTTAACATCCTTTCCA
Organism: Hymenochirus boettgeri; assembly: GCA_019447015.1. Lineage (NCBI taxonomy): Eukaryota > Metazoa > Chordata > Amphibia > Anura > Pipidae > Hymenochirus > Hymenochirus boettgeri. Next base: position 77,385,922 of record CM033470.1, read on the forward strand.
AATCATGTTTCTTTTCTCTTTTATGGTTCATAGCACTTGTTTTTGGAAATTGTCCCTCTATATTCGCTATTCCTATTCCCTATTTTATATCACTGTGTAAGGTTTCACTATCGAGCTTCGAATAGGCGTTTTCACCATACTACATGCCAAGCATGGAGTGGAAGCATTTCCTGGTGGCATACTTCCATAAATTAGGGTATGACACCATGCTGGTCAGCAAAAGCTGCAGTGACAGTTCCAAATATACCTTTCAGCTTTAAAAAAGGAGGTCTGACCTTAAAAGACATCAGCCCAATTACGTGTTGGACATAAAAAAATGCCATCCAAAGCAAGTATCACAGTTTTCGCCGTTTTTTTAAACCTTGATTGTTATATAAAATATAACTTATCTAAATATATAATTAGATATATAATATCTAATTATGCCCTTTTTCTAATCCACATAAATGATTGTCAGATAAGCTTTTGTTTTTTTACAAGTTTATATTTGTTTGAAGCACCTCTGATAGCCAATCTGCCTTTAATGAAAAATGCCTTTAATGCCAGAAATGTACCTATTAATGTTAGTTAATGCAACTGTTAGTTAAAGGAAATGTACATTGTGAAAGCATCTTAAAGGAGAACTGTGGTCCCAAAACAAGTTGGTCTAGTAAGAAAGGCAAGAATATTACCTGTAAAACGAATCCTGAACCACCTCTCTAGCATACACCGTTCTCATTCTATCATCAAAAGAAGTAACAAATAGTTAAGGGGCTGGATGGCTCCACAGTCCTGCCAAATCCCATGATCCCAACCCCTGTCGCTGACAAATGCATGCTCTATTATGCACATTCTCAGCTCTGTCTATAAGGGCAAGCATGCTCAGTAATTACTAAGAGGCAGCATTGGAAGAGGGAATTTCCCATCATGCAATTCACATGATTTGCATGAACACTGTGTCCATTCCAGTTATAGCAAAACTGCACCTAGCAGAAGATAGTTCAGATTGGATATCTAAAGATAACTATTGTTTCAGTATAGATGTCCTTTTATACCTCTTACCTTTAAGAGAATGTACAGAAAGTGCTTGCAATGAACTTTGATTTTTTTTTTGCTGCATTTGAAAGGTCTTTTTACTTATGTGCGTCCTGCCACGGGAATGGCGGCAACGAAAGAGTTACTATGTTACGTAACATAGTAACTCTTTCATTGCTGCCATTCACGTGCATTATCCAATCACTCATTTTCTGTATAATGCGGTATCCAAGTTGGTTTTTCCTGGCTATGCCAAGCTGGGTCTGGGATTTCTAACCTGCAGCCCTCCATATTTTTGAAAACTACAACGCCCAGCATTCCTCCATTGCAGAAGAAACCAAGGAATACTGGGCGTTGTAGTTTTCCAACATCTGGAGGGCCACAGGTTGGACATCCCTGCTCTGGGCACTAGAGCAATAAATTGTTAATGGATATATATTTAGTTATCAGATCATCTCATAATTGGGGGACACTTATAATTAAAATAAGTAACAGGGCTGCGTTAATTACAACCTGATTGTATTTATACTGCAGTGATTCTGACAGCCTTGACGCATGATTTCATGTACAACCCCTAACTGCCCTATGCTGTTTGAGAGTGCTTGTCAGGGAATGGTGGAACTAGTAGTGCAACTGCATATTTATTAGGCTTGCTCACAATTTTGCAGACTATTTGATTAAAGTAAAGCAAACTAAGGTTCTGCAAACAAAAATCTATTTTTATCATTTATATCATCATGTATGTGCTGTTTACGGACTGCTACACAATGACACTATAAACAATAAACCTAGGAGCAAAAGATTATTCATTGCTGTAGTCCAACTAAATTACCAGCCACTTACTTGCAAATCTCTAACCTAAATACAAAGGCAAGATCTGCTAGTTTGTCTGCTGATTACAAACTGAGCTGCTCTGAGGAGTTCATGAAGTTTTATAGTGTGTCATAAACACACCCTCAAAATCTGATTGGTCCAAAACAAATCTTAAATCTGATTGGCTCTTGTATTATTGACCAATCATATGTTGGGGGTGTGCCAAGGAGACAGTATAAAACAGCCAGAGGCCTTCAGCAAGTCCTAGATCTGTTTTAGTAGCAGAGCTGCTAGTTTGTTCTGCAAGCATAGCAACTATCAGATGTCTGGTGTCTAACTGAGCTTTCTAAATGCATTAGTTTTGGTGCCTGGTAGTTGCAGTGTGGCTGCTCTCTGTTTTGCTCCATCTCATAAATGATTGTTTGGTGCTTAATGTATAAAAAAAAAAGTTTTCATAAAGTTCTCTCAGAATTTAGTTGCCATGCCTGATCAAATTCACTGGCTTTGAACAAAGTTATTGTTGGTGTAGTTGAATTATATCTATCACCATTTACCCTAAATATACTCTCTAATAGCAGAGGGCAGTCAGGGAATGGTTGGGGTTGTATTTTGAAAACATATAGAGAGCCACAGGTTAATCAGGTAAAACACCTGCAGCCAGTCTGAGTTAGAATGATCACAGTATAAAATCAATTTACAATAATGCCGCCCTGCAATTACATGAATCTGTCTGTCAGGCTCTGTACAATACAAGGTTTGTTACCATATAACTTTCATTTATGGCTTTTACATGTGTGTGGAGAGAGATGGATAAAAAGTTTTTTTTCTTGATTACCGAGTTTCTGAGAGTTTATTGAAGATTAATTGACTTTATTAAAGGGCATGTCCACCCCCAAAACTATAATTCCCCCCACTACTGGCCCACTACTGTAGTGTAATAAAATCCTTACCTTACATACCAGATCCAAATGGGTACTGGTAGAGATGTCTTCGAACTTTCTCCTTGATTTGCCAGTACAACGCGTATCCTGCTTACTATACACACGTGTGATCGCAGGTCGGCGATAATCGTGCCGTGAATGGGCACTTTATCGGGCAAAACGGCCGCTCTTTGGAGATCCGTTGATGGATGGGATGAGTATGTTTAATAGTATGAGGTTTTTAAAAGTTTGAATTTGGACACTATAGTTGCCCTTTAAAATGACATTCGCACGCATTCGCAACACCATTCACGCACAATACCATTCACGCACTTAAAACGATATTCGCACGCATCCGCAAAGCCATTCACGCACTTAGAATGACATTCACACACACTCACAGCACCAATCACGCACATATAACGACATTCACACACACTCACAGCACCAATCATGCACATATAACGACATTAACAACAGCGTTATATTACATATATAATAATTAAAAATGTAATTAAATATTAAGTATTTTTACAAACAATTATTATTTTTTAACAATGTGTTATAATATACAAAAAAAATCCATTCATAAAGGTAGTTTGTATTACCGATCCCGCCTCGCTCCTCTAACAGAGGCGTGCCTGTTTGTTAGGCCACGCCTCCGCATCCCTCCCCCTGTAGTGCCGAGCGGCCAATAGAAAATGCTTGTGATGTCACCAGCATCAGGAAATTGCATGCTGGGATTGTAGTTTTTGGCAGAAACAGGAAGGGATGGAATCCAAGATGGCGGAGCCCAAGTATGGACTTTATAAGGCGATTTTAAAGTATGTGTTTTTGATTTTTTTTATATTTAAAGCTTCAGAAAGCTTTGCAGGGGGTTAAGGAACAATTAGACATGTTTGTGCAACTTACAAAAATGGGATAACAGTTCTCCTTTAAGCTTAGCGTATAGCTGTGGCTTTAAATATAAATAAAAGCATCTAATTTTTTTTTCTATTCCCCTCCCATAGCCTACTCCTTGAAAGTTGCTGGTTCCTCCTCCTAAGTGCTGGTTTTGCTCTGCCCCTATGAGATTGTGGATTTCTGCAGCAGCTTCCTGGGTCAGGAAAGTTTGAATCATGCACGTGACGTCATCGCGCATGCAACATAATGTCAATGCGCATGCGTCTCAGCAGTCTTGCCACGAGCACGAGTGTGACAAGTGGGCAGGCTTTGTCCCAGTTGATTTTTCAAACCACATTGAAAACTCTCCAGTTTGCATTGTACAAGGGAAAGCGGCTGATGGTGAAATGTTTTAAAGCAGCAGCAACATTGAGTAAGGGTAGGCAAACTGCAGTTTGCCTCCATTGTTGCCTAGCCAGTCAGGCTTGGTACTAGTAACACACCCTACTAACAATTGTCTCTCAGAGTATTCATCATGCAAGGAAAGGTAGGTAATGGGGTATGCTTTCCAAAAGTTTCAAGTGTACTTAGGCACACTGCTGTTGGCTGGTTTAGCCAGACAAATAGGTAGGTGCAATCCTCTCAGCCCCCTACTTCCAGGGCTCCATAACCAAGCAAGATATCAAAGTAGAGGAGCACACTACTGCAAGTGAAAATTTCTTTAATAAGAGTAACAAAAGAGAAGAGGTATCAGAGAAAGGTAGAAAAGTCTTAAAAAAGAGAAAGTCAATTAAGTTGAGTGGCGAGTGATAAAAAGTCAAGCGAGTAGGGGAGGTTTTCCCAAAACTTTTCGTGCTCTATATGTCAATAAGGGAAAAGAGACTCTGGGGAATGATAATTGATTTTGCATTTTGGGTATGTTAATTAGACTTTCCCAGCAGAAAACACAGCAGGAGCATGCCCAACCCTAAACCAAGGCAGCGGTAGATGATCAGGTGATCAATGCTGCTCCATAAGGCACATACAAATGGAAGACCACAGTTCCCCTTTAATTGCCAACAAATTCTTGTACAAGTCCTTCTGAATTGAGAAAGCTAGTCGGATGACTAGTGAAATGTCTTTAAGAACTAATATAAGTCAGTTCATCTAACAGAATATAACAGATATTTTAATTCTAGCAAGCAAATGATCACACATTAACTAATCATAGTAGTTTTTTTATATTTTAATATTCAAATATGATTGGTTAATGTGTTAAAAATTGAAGTCTTAACCAATCACCAAGTGATTTTGGTGCTTCAGCAAACCTATATAAAGAGGTACAAATCCCCATGAACTCAGATGTCATTGGAGTGATGGCAGAAAAAGAAGACGTAGGGATGAGATTCGGTGGCAACTCGGCTACGTCTGTGTTGCCGGCAGTTGAGGTGTCATGGTGACCGCAGTGAGATCTCCCAGTGCGGTGACGATCAGTGGAGTTTGTATCTCCAACGATATCAGCTAAGTAATGCTAGAGATAAAAGGTCATTTTTAGATCAGTCGTGGTCCCGGTTTCAAGCTGCGGGTCCCCTTAAGCCCCAAAAGCACTCTAAGTGCAGCAAGGGCACCTACAGTTTCTGACAAAGGTCTTGTCACATGTGTACCAAATAGACCTGAAGTTCCACTTAACCATAATTCTAATTGCAGATTTTGTTTCAAGAAATGGTTCATTTTACCCCAAACAGCTTTTGTAATAATGTTTCAATGCAAAACGAAACTAACAAAAAGAGTATTCTAATATTCACAGCTTGGTAAAGCCCATTGAGTAATTTTTGCAAAACATAAGTGTTCGGCCTTGTCATATGGGCTTCACCTGTGACTAGTAATGGATCAATAGGTGTAGGGTGTGAAAAAAAAACCCAGTACACTAGGACTGCACATAACTGCAAATAGACCTCTGCAAACATCCTACCAGATTCAACCCCTGGACAAAGTGTTGATATCAAGAGCCTGAAGACAAATCCACTGCTGATGTGTGCGCACACCTTCAATGTCTCTCAGCGTCAAGTCTCAAAGTAAACAAAAGATTTGAAGAGTCTATAGAAGTTTTTGACAACCCAGGTCAGTGCAGACCCCACAAATACTGCTCGAGAGGACCGTTTGTTGGCTTGAAAATCCAAGGCAAGCCCATTTTCAACTGCAGCAGAGCTCCAGGAGACCTGGTCAATTGAAATCCCTGTGTCAACCAGAACAGTTTGTTCGGATTCTGTCTCGAAATGGCTCCATGGTCAAATCAGTGCCATAAGCCAGCACTAAACAAAAGAGAATTGAAAAATGTGTGCATTGCCAAGTCCGCACAGCCTGCTAAAGGAGGATGCTGGAAAAGTGGCAAAAGGTGGATTTTTCCAGATGATCTTCTGTTGAATTACAGTCACACCGCAAATATTGCGGGAGACCCCTACTGGAACCCGCATGGAGCTGAGATTTACCCAGAAAACAGTGAAATTTGGTTGAGGCAAATCATGGTCTGGGGTTACATCCAGTATGGGGTGTGCGAGGGATCTGCAGGGTGTAAGGCAACATCAATAGTGTAAAATACCAAGAAATTTTATCTACCTCATATATTCCCAACCATAAAAAGGCCAAATTATGCAGCAGGATGGTGCTCCATCGCATACTTCCATCTCCACATCAAAGTTCCTTAAGGCGAAGAGATCAAGATGCTTCAGGATTGGCCAGCCCAGTCACCTGACATGGACATCATTGAGCATATGTGGGGTAGGATGAAAGAGGAGCATGGAAGACGAAAACAAAAAATATTGATGAACTGTGGGAGGCATGCAAGACTGTTTTCTTGGCTATTCCTGATGATTTCATCAATAAATTATATGAATCCTTGCCAAACCGCAATATTATTTGGGAGGACTTTAGTTTCATATGAGCTATTTCTAACACCAACTGATCAATTGATCAACAATCAGGTTATAGCAAGGAGTTTGCCTGTCGCCTGCAAAATACACAGAATACAAACTTTTGTCAGAAACTTGGCGGGGAGGGGGTCCCGGTTTCAAGACTACAGGACCCCTTAAAAGGATATCTAAACCGGAATTATTTTTTTTTAAATTACCAATAGTGGAAAATATCATTCATCCCAACTATCACAGTACCGTTTTTTGTGGATCTGCCCCCTATTTCATTAGATATCCAATGAAATAGGGGGCAGATCCACAAAAATATGAAAAGCTAAAGTCCTCCCAAATAATATTGCGGTTTGGCAAGGATTCATATAATTTATTGATGAAATCATCAGGAATACCAAGAAACAGTCTTGCATGCCTCCCCACTTCATCAATATTTTTGTTTTCGTCTTCCATGCTTCCTCTTTCAAAATAAAATTTTCTTGGTATTTTACCCTATTGATGTTTGCCTTACACCCTGCAGATCCCTCGCACACCCCCATACTGGATGTAACCCCAGACCATGATTTTGCTATAAAGAAAGTGGGCTCTATTGTTAAACACACAGGGGGTTATTCAATAAAGTTCTTATCGTTTAAAATGGTGCTAATTTTACCCCAACCAATCAGATGTTAGCTTTCAAATGTTACATAAGTTCTGATTGGTTAGGGCAAAATTAGACCATTTAAACGATAAGAACTTTTATTGAATCTCCCTGACAGCGTTGGAAAGTGAACATATGTGAAATATCCATTAGCATTTTCAATATCCCTTTATTTGATTATTTTAAACAGTTACGGTATGTAATGAAATGAAAAAGTGTGGAATCTATATAAAGGCAATAACACACCCACCGGTGAACATATAGTAAATGATTTGTGGAATATAACTAATATAGTACTGGGAAGTAATTAATTAGAGGTAATTGAAGATGTATTTGTTTGAGATCAAAAGATAAATAAAAAAGTGCTGTTGAAATGAGCATGTTATGGATTGTAGTTAGGTTATAGGATCATGAGGTAGATCATCGCTGAAGTGTTTTTCACTTACAGTTTTTGGTGCTCTGGGACAGCGATACGTGAGATATGTGCCACAGTAATAATGCTGTATCTTGATAGATTAAGTCTGAGGACAAAATGACAAGTGTGAACTCAGGGATTATACCTTGGAAGTTTGTGCGCAATCCATCGTATGCTGTTGAATAATGTTACACCTTATATGAAAAGATTATAACCGTGTACCCCATATCAAAAATATCATTTGTCAGTTTGATCCTACCTTAATCTTCTAGTAAAAAGTGCCTTTTGGAGCTTAATGGGTCCTGCAGCTCGAAACCGGGACCCCCTTCCCTGCACTTAGAAGTTCCTTGCGGCACGGAAGTGCCTTTGTTGGGGGTCCTGCAGATTAAACCAGGACCCCATTGGCTCTTAGAGGAGCCTTGTTGCTCTATAAGAGCCTTTCTGATAGGGATCCGACTGCTCTTAGAAGTGCCCTTGTGGGACAGACAAGTGACTTTTGGGCTTAAATGTATGTATCATCTTAATCTATAACTAAATACCTATAAGTATCTGTGTGTTGCTGCATGCCTTCAATACAAGACTGCTTTGCTCAGGCTCTGACCACTGACCTGACTATTTTCCCATATACCAACTGTCAAAACTGCATAAAGCATACAGCACCACACAATTTTATCTACCTCAATATTCCCACCATAAAAAAGGCCAAATTATGCAGCAGGATGGTGCTCCATCGCATACTTTCATCTCCACATTTTTGTAAACTCTGTATTTTATAATGTACAGCACTGTATATTCAAGTGGCGCTTTATAATAAAATTACATACATACATACATACATCGAAGGGAAACGTGTCAGCAGAGAAATGGTCCTTACCCTGCCAGCACTTTCACACATTTAAATCGCACTACTCAGGGGTTTCAGACACACTCTAGATTAAGTTTAATTATTTTCCCATCTTGTGTTGCCAACTGGCGTGACTTTTAACCCCATTTTCGTCTCTAGAGAAACCTCATCAGCAAGTAGTAAAATTTCTCCTCCTATATCTCACATAGACGAACCATTTAGGTGTTTTCATATAAAACACATTTAAAATATATATATATATTTAATATATAAATCACAAAAATGGGACCAATAAATTTATTATTATTAAAAAGGGTAACTGTGTTTTATTTAAAAAAAATCTCTGTTCACTCCCATTTTGCGATTATCTGCAGGTTAAAGTATGTCATCATTGACCGTATGTACGACACACGGTATTTCACTACCATGTGGTAGTGAAATACCGCTATGGTATTCAATGGGCCTGTTGAATCTATGATTGTGATTGTAGGTCTACTATTTACAATCGCTATATTTCGTATTTACAATGGATATTATAATCCCTATATTCGTATTTACAATCGATATTTACAATCGCTATATTTCTTATTTAGAATCGTATATTTCGTATTTACAGTTATATATTTACAATCGCTATATTTCGTATTTACAATCGTATATTTACAATCGCTTTTTTTGTATTTACAGTTATTATTTACAATCGCTATATTTTGTATTTACAGTCGTATATTTACAATCGCTATATTTCGTATTTACAGTTTTAGATTTACAATCGCTATATTTTGTATTTACAATCGTATATTTACAATCGCTTTATTTTGTATTTACAATCGTATATTTACAATCGCTATATTTCGTATTTAGAATCATATTTACAATCGCTATATTTCGTATTTACAATGTATACTTACAATCGTTTTATTTTATTTACAATTGTATATTTACAATTGCTATATTTCGTATTTCGAATCATATTTACAATCGCTATATTTCGTATTTACAATCGTGATATACAAATCGCTATATTTCGTATTTACAATTGTATTTTTACAATCGCATATTTCGTTATTTAGAATCATATTACAATCGCTATATTTCGAATTTAAATCGTATATTTACAAACGCTATATTTCGTATTTTAAAAATCATATTACAATCACTATATTTCGTATGTTACAATCGATATTTTCAATCGCTATATTTCGTATTACAATCCTATATTTACAATCACTATATTTCGTGTTTACAATCGTATATTACAATCGCTATATTCATATTTACAATGTATATTTCAATCGAATTACCGCTATATTTCGTATTTACAATTGTATATTTACAAGCGTATATTTTATTTAAACATATTACACGCTATTTATTTCGTATTTACAATCGTATATATTTTACAATTGCTATATTTCGTATTAGAATCATATTTACAATCGCTATATTAGTTTACAATCGTTAATTTACAATGCATATTCGTTTTTCAATCGTATATTTCCAATCGCTATATTTCATATTTACAATTTATATTTACAATGCTAATATTTCATATTTACAATCGTATATTTAACATCGCTATATTTCTATTTACGATTTATATTACAATCGCTATATTTCTATTTACAATCGTATATTTACAACGCTATATACGTATTTACAATCGTATATTTACAAAACGCTATATTTCATATTTAGAATCATATTTACTATCGCTATATTTCGGATTTACAATCGGATATTTACAATTGTAATTTCGTTTTTTCCAATCGTAAATTCCAATCTCTATATTTCATATTTACAATTTTATATTTACAACTAATTTCATATTACAATCGTATATTTACAATCGCTATATAAGTATTTACAATCTATATTACAATCTTTATATTTCGTATTTACAATTGATTTTACAATCGCTATATTTCGTATTACAATCTATATTTACAAACGCTATATTTCGTATTTAGAATCATATTTACTACGCTATATTTCGGTTTACAATCGTATATTTACAATTGCTATATTTCATATTTAGATCATATTTACAATCGCTATATTTTGTATTACAATCGTTTTACAATCGATATTTCGTATTTACAATTGTTATTTACAAGCACTATTATTCGATTTACATCGTTTCTTTTACAATGCTATATTTCGTATTTACAATCCTATATTTACAATCACTATATTTCGTTTTACAAATTGTATATTTACAATCGCTAATTTAATTTTTACAATCTATGTTTACAATTGCTATATTTCATATTTACAATCGTATATTTACAATCGCTATATTTGTATTTAGAAATCATATTACATCGTATATTTCGGATTTACAATCTTAATTTACAAACGCTAAATTTGTTTTAAATCATAATTACAATCGCTATATTTCATATTTCAATCATATTTACCATTGCTATATTTCGTATTACAATTATATTTACAATCGCTATATATCGTATTTACAATATTATTTACAATTTTATATTTCGTATTACAATTGTATATTCAATCGCTAATTTCGTATTTACAATCGTATATTACAAACGCTATATTTCGTATTTAGAATCATATTTACTATCGGTATATTTCGGATTTACAATCGTATATTTACAATTGCTATATTTCATATTTAGAATCATATTTACAATCGCTATATTTTGTATTTACAATCGTATATTTACAAATGACTTATTCGTATTTACAATTTTATTTACAATCACTATATATTCGTATTTACAATCGTTTCTTTACAATTGCTATATTTCGTATTTACAATCCTATATTTACAATACTATATTTCGTGTTTACAATTGTATATTACAATCGCTATATTTAATTTTTACAACGTATGTTTACAATTGCTATATTCAATTTACAATCGTATATTACAATCGCTATATTGTATTAGAATCATATTTACAATCGCTATATTCGGATTACAATCTTATATTTACAAACGCTATATTTCGTATTTAAAATCAGAATTACAATCGCTATATTTCATATTTCGAATCATATTTACCATTGCTATATTTCGTATTTACAATTGTATTATTTACAATCGCTATATATCGTATTTACAATCCTATTTACAATCTTATATTTCGATTACAATTGTATATTTACAATCGCTATATTTCGTATTTACAATCGATATTTACAAACGCTATATTTCGTATTTAGAATCATATTTACTATCGCTAATTTCGGATTTACAATCGTATATTTACAATTGATATTCATATTTAGAATCATATTTACAATCGCATATTTGTATTTACAAACGTATATTTACAACGCTATATTTCGTATTTACAAATCGTTTATTTACAATCACTATATTCGTATTTACAATCGTTTCTTACAATTGCTATATTTCGTATTTACAATCGTATATTTACAATCGCTATATTTCGTTAGAATTATATTTAATCGCTATATTTCGTATTTACAATCATTTATTTAAAGTCGCTATATTTCATATTTACAATTGTATATATTACAATCTATACTTCGTATTTAGAATCAATTTACAATCGCTATATCGTATTTACAATCGTATATTTACAATCACTATATTTTTGTATTTACAATCGATATTTACAACGTTATATTTCGTATTTACAATCGTATATTTCAGTTATATTCGTATTTACAATTGTATTTTTACAATCGCTATATTTCGATTTACAACGTATATTTACAACTCTATATTTCGTATTAGAATCATATTTACATCGCTAATTTCGGATTTACAATCGGATATTTACAAATGCTTTATTTCGTATTTAAAATCATATTACAATCGCTAATTTCGTATTTACAATTGTATATTTACAATCGCTATATTTTGTATTACAATCGCTTATATTTTGTATTACAATCGTATATTTACAATCGCTATATTTCGTATTACAATCATTTATTTACAGTCGCTATATTTTATTTACAATTGTATAATTAAAATCGCTATATTTCGTATTTAGAATCATATTACAATCGCTATATTTCGTATTTACAATCGTAATTTACAATCGCTATATTTCGTTTTCCAATCGTATATTTCCAACCGCTATATTTGGTATTTACAATTTATTTTGAATCGCTATATTCATATTTACATCCGTATGTTTACAATCGATACATGTATTTACAACTATATTTACAATCGCTATATTGTGGTATTCAATCAATATTTCAATCGTGATATTTCGTATTTACAATCGTATATTTACAATCGCTATATTTCATATTACAATCCCTATATTACAATCGTATAATAGTATTTACAATCTATATTTACAATCACTATATTCGTATTACAATCGTATATTTACAATCGCTATATTTATATTTACAATCGTATATTTACAATCGCTATATTTCGTATTTAAAAACATATTTACAATCCTAATTCATATTTCATCATATTTACCATTGCTATATTTCGTATTTACAATTGTATATACAATCACTATATTTCGTATTTAAATCGTATATTTACAACGCTATATTCGTATTTACAATATATATTACAATCGCTATTCGTATTTAACATCGTATATTTACAATCGCTATGTTCGTATTTAGAATCATATTTACAATCCTATATTTCGTATTTAAATCTATATTTACAATCGCTATATCGTATTTACAATCCTATATTTACAATCGCTATATTTCGTATTTACAATCGTAATTTACAATCGCTATATTTCGTATTTAAATCCTATTTACAATCGCTATATTCGTATTTACAATCGTATATTTACAATAGCTATATTCGTATTACATATCGTATATTTACAATCGCTATATTTCGTATTAGAATCATATTTACAATCGCTATATTTCGTATTTACAATCGTATATTTACAATCATTGTATTACAATGTATATTACAATCGCTATTTTCGTATTTAAATCAGATTTACAATCCTATATTTCGTATTTACAATCGTATATTTACAATCGTATTTTCGTATTTAGAATAATTTACAATCGCTATATTTTGTATTTTGTAAGTGAGGATAGGGGTTCAGGTCCCACCCTTGGTAAAAGCTAAGGAACAAGGAAGAGGGCAGAGGGAAGGTGAGTATAATTGTCCTTTAACTTTCACACCTTAACATCCTTTCAAATCATGTTTCTTTCTCCTTTATGGTTCATAGCACTTGTTTTGGAAATTGTCCCTCTATATTCGCTATTCCTATTCCCTATTTTATATCACTGTGTAAGGTTTCACTATCGAGCTTAATAGGCGTTTTCACCATACTACATGCCAAGAGGAGTGGAAGCTTTCCTGGTGGCATACTTCCATAAATTAGGTATGACACCATGCTGGTCAGCAAAAGCTGCGAGTGACAGTTCCAAATATACCTTTCAGCTTTAAAAAAGGAGGTCTGACCTTAAAAGACATCAGCCCAATTACGTGTTGGACATAAAAAAATGCCATCCAAAGCAAGTATCACCAGTTTTCGCGTTTTTTTTAACCTTGATTGTTATATAAAATATAACTTATTAAATATATAATTAGATATATAATATCTAATTATGCCCTTTTTCTAATCCACATAAATGATTGTCAGAAAGCTTTTGTTTTTTTACAAGTTTATATTGTTTGAAGCACCTCTGATAGCCAATCTGCTTTAATGAAAAATGCCTTTAAGCCAGAAATGTACCTATTAATGTTAGTTAATGCAACTGTTAGTTAAAGGAAATGTACATTGTGAAAGCACTTAAAGGAGAACTGTGGTCCCAAAACAAGTTGGTCTAGTAAGAAAGGCAAGAATATTACCTGTAAAACGAATCCTGAACCACCTTCTCAGCATACACCGTTCTCATTCTATCATCAAAAGAAGTAACAAATAGTTAAGGGGCTGGATGGCTCCACAGTCCTGCCAAATCCATGATCCCAACCCCTGTCGCCGACAAATGCATGCTCTATTATGCACATTTCAGCTCTGTCTATAAGGCAAGCATGCTCAGTAATTACTAAGAGGCAGCATTGGAAGAGGGGAATTTCCATCATTGCAATTCACATGATTTGCATGAACACTGTGTCCATTCCAGTTATAGCAAAACTGCACCTAGCAGAAGATAGTTCAGATTGGATATCTAAAGATAACTATTGTTTCAGTATAGATGTCCTTTTATACCTCTTACCTTTAGAGAATGTACAGAAAGTGCTTGCAATAAATTTGATTTTTTTTTTTGCTGCATTTGAAAGGTCTTTTTACTTATGTGCGTCCTGCCACGGGAATGGCGGCAACGAAAGAGTTACTATGTTACGTAAACTAGTAACTCTTTCATTGCTGCCATTCACGTGCATATCCAATCACTCATTTTCTGTATATGCGGTATCCAAGTTGGTTTTTCCTGGCTATGCCAAGCTGGGTCTGGGATTTCTAACCTGCAGCCCTCCATATTTTTGAAAACTACAACGCCCAGCATTCCTCCATTGCAGAAGAAACCAAGGAATACTGGGCGTTGTAGTTTTCCAAAATCTGGAGGGCCACAGGTTGGACATCCCTGCTCTGGGCACTAGAGCAATAATTGTTAATGGATATATATTTAGTTATCAGATCATCTCATAATTGGGGGACACTTATAATTAAAATAAGTAACAGGGCTGGTTAATTACAACCTGATTGTATTTATACTGCAGTATTCTGACAGCCTTGACGCATGATTTCATGTACAACCCCTAACTGCCCTATGCTGTTTGAGAGTGCTTGTCAGGGAATGGTGGAACTAGTAGGCAACTGCATATTTATTAGGCTTGACTACAATAAAGCAAACTAAGGTTCTGCAAACAAAAATCTATTTTTATCATTTATATCATCATGTAGTGCTGTTTACGGACTGCTACACAATGACACTATAAACAATAAACCTAGGAGCAAAAGATTATTCATTGCTGTAGTCCAACTAAATACCAGCCACTTACTTGCAAATCTCTAACCTAAATACAAAGGCAAGATCTGCTAGTTTGTCTGCTGATTACAAACTGAGCTGCTCTCTGAGGAGTTCATGAAGTTTTTTAGTGTGTCATAAACACACCCTCAAAATCTGATTGTCCAAAACAAATCTTAACTTGATTGGCTCTTGTATTATTGACACAACATATGTGGGGGTGTGCCAAGGAGACAGTATAAAACAGCCAGAGGCCTTCAGCAAGTCCTAGATTGTTTTAGTAGCAGAGCTGCTAGTTTGTTCTGCAAGCATAGCAACTATCAGATGTCTGGTGTCTAACTGAGCTTTTAAAGCATTAGTTTTGGTGCCTGGTAGTTGCAGTGTGGCTGCTCTCTGTTTTGCTCCATCTCATAAATGATTGTTTGGTGCTTAATGTTAAAAAAAAGTTTTCATAAAGTTCTCTCAGAATTTAGTTGCCATGCCTGATCAAATTCACTGGCTTTGAACAGTTATTGTTGGTGTAGTTGAATTATATCTATCACCATTTACCATAATATACTCTCTAATAGCAGAGGGCAGTCAGGGAATGGTGGGGTGTATTTTGAAAACATAAGAGAGCCACAGGTTAATCAGGTAAAACACCTGCAGCCAGTCTGAGTTAGAATGATCACAGTATAAATCAATTTACAATAATGCAGCCCTGCTAATTACATGAATCTGTCTGTCAGGCTTGTACAATACAAGGTTTGTTACCATATAACTTTCATTTTGGCTTTTACATGTGTGTGGAGAGAGATGGGATAAAAAGTTTTTTTTCTTTGATTACCGAGTTTCTGAGAGTTTATTGAAGATTAATTGACTTTATTAAAGGGCATGTCCACCCCCAAAACTATAATTCCCCCCACTACTGGCCCCACTCTTTAGTGTAATAAAATCCTTACCTACATACCAGTCCAAATGGGTACTGGTAGAGATGTCTTCGAACTTTCTCCTTGATTTGCCAGTACACGCGTATCTGCTTACTATACACACGTGTGATCGCAGGTCGGCGATAATCGTGCCGTGAATGGGCACTTTATCGGGCAAAACGGCCCCGTCTTTGGAGATCCGTTGATGGATGGGATGAAGTATAGTTTAATAGTATGAAGTTTTTAAAAGTTTGATTTGGAAACTATAGTTGCCCTTTAAAATGACATTCGCACGCATTCGCAACACCATTCACGCACAATCATTCACGCACTTAAAACGATATTCGCACGCATCCGCAAAGCCATTCACGACTTAGAATGACATTCACACACACTCACAGCACCAATCACGCACATATAACGACATTCCACACACTCACAGCACCAATCATGCACATATAACGACATTAACAACAGCGTTAATTACATATATAATAATTAAAAATGTAATTAAATATTAAGTATTTTTACAAACAATTATTATTTTTTAACAATGTGTTAAAATACAAAAAAAATCCATTCATAAAGGTAGTTGTATTACCGATCCCGCCTCGCTCCTCTAACAGAGGCGTGCCTGTTTGTAGGCCACGCTCCGCATCCCTCCCCCTGTAGTGCCGAGCGGCCAATAGAAAGCTTGTGATGTGTCACCAGCATCAGGAAATTGCATGCTGGGATTGTAGTTTTTGGCAGAAACAGGAAGGGATGGAATCCAAGATGGCGGAGCCCAAGTATGGACTTTATAAGGCGATTTTAAAGTATGTGTTTTTGATTTTTTTTATATTTAAAGCTCAGAAAGCTTTGCAGGGGGTTAAGGAACAATTAGACATGTTTGTGCAACTTACAAAAATGGGATAACAGTTCTCCTTTAAGCTTAGCGTATAGCTGTGGCTTTAATATAAATAAAAGCATCTAATTTTTTTTCTATTCCCCTCCATAGCCTACTCCTTGAAAGTTGCTGGTTCCTCCTCTAAGTGTGGTTTTGCTCTGCCCCTATGAGATTGTGGATTTCTGCAGCAGCTTCCTGGGTCAGGAAAGTTGAATCATGCACGTGACGTCATCGCGCATGCAACATAATGTCAATGCGCATGCGTTCAGCAGTCTTGCCAGAGCACGAGTGTGACAAGTGGGCAGGCTTTGTCCCAGTTGATTTTCAAACCACATTGAAAACTCTCCAGTTTGCATTGACAAGGGAAAGCGGTGATGGTGAAATGTTTTAAAGCAGCAGCAACATTGAGTAAGGGTAGGCAAACTGCAGTTTGCCTCCATTGTTGCCTAGCCAGTCAGGCTTGGTACTAGTAACACACCCTACTAACAATTGTCTCTCAGAGTATTCATCATGCAAGGAAAGGTAGGTAATGGGGTATGCTTTCCAAAAGTTTCAAGTGTACTTAGGCACACTGCTGTTGGCTGGTTTAGCCAGACAAATAGGTAGGTGCAATCCTCTCAGCCCCCTACTTCCAGGGCTCCATAACCAAGCAAGGTATCAAAGTAGAGGAGCACACTACTGCAAGTGAAAATTTCTTTAATAGTGCGAAAACAACATACAACGTTTCGGGACTCTGCGCCCCTTCCTCAGGTATAACTGGTATCAAGTGCTACACACAACTATATACCCTTAGGCTCCACCCACATGCCATGTGGCTAGTTAATTGATGCCTCAGGGTTCAAAAGTGAGGCTATCCATACAATTCAAAGTGTCAATAGTGCTATTCATACAGCACAATATATGTCACTTTGTTAATATATGGCACTTTGTACTGTATGAATTGCACTATTGACACTTTGAATTGTATGGATAGCCTCACTTTTGAACCCTGGGGCATCAATCAACTAGCCACATGGCATGTGGGTGGAGCCTAAGGGTATATAGTTGTGTGTAGCACTTGATACCAGTTATACCTGAGGAAGGGGCGCAGAGTCCCGAAATGTTGTTTTCGCACTATTAAAGAAATTTTCACTTGCAGTAGTGTGCTCCTCTACTTTGATACCTTGCTTAGGTAATGGGGTACCATGTCTTTGCAGCATAATGGAGTACAGGAGTAGGCTCACAGCATTTTTCCAACTTTGTTGCAGAGCCAGACAGACTATGCCCCACTTGACATGCCCAACACCACTTGGCTTCCCTCCTACAGAGTATGCATTGTGCAAAGGAAAGTGGTCAATTTTGATATTAATACTTTTTAAAAAATGTTCCAAATGTTCTGTTAGAGCGTCAGAGCCTCAAATCCAAGTCGAAACCGTGTTC
This sequence comes from Hymenochirus boettgeri, assembly GCA_019447015.1. NCBI lineage: Eukaryota > Metazoa > Chordata > Amphibia > Anura > Pipidae > Hymenochirus > Hymenochirus boettgeri. Next base: position 77,404,487 of record CM033470.1, read on the forward strand.
GAATCGTACCCAAACTTCATCTTTTCTCATAAAGGATATGCCACCATTATTTTAACAGAATGTACAATTCTACCCACATACTCATGTTCTAATAATATTATTTAGTTTCAATTTTTTAAATAATTTTTTAAATTCCAACAAAAATTATCTTATGTTATATCCCCCTTTCTTATTTTTTGATTCAGAAAAAAGGGGAGGAAGATTTAACAATTGCTCACGTAGGAAGAGAGGACTCACTCCTTCTAAAACCCTTCTGTTATATACCGCTCACTGTTCCAAACCCACCCCCATAAACTATATTGCTAATCAGCATCCCTTCAACTTGCAACATTATAACTTTTCTGACCCTCTAGCCTTCTCACCCCCTTCTCCAGTGGCCAAGTTCAGCCTCCAGCCTATTTAGGCTTTCATCTATTACAAAACTGTACATGCCATAGCTCCTTAACAAAATTATATTGTGAGGCCGGTATTATCAATTCTACCTAAAAAAAATATGCCTTATTGATATTATATGGCAAACGTGAAACAACACCCAACAACAAGTGGGAAGTGGGTTCCTGCTTGACACGTTTCATGGTATAGACCACTTCCTCGGAAGCTACAGTAACTAAGTCTCATCAAAATTTCACGGGTCATAAACAAAGCCTTTTGTAACGAAAATGAAATAGTGAACCATGACTTAAAAATGAAACATAAAATAAATAGACCAATAAATAAAACTGTTTTGTGGTAAAGATCACTTCCTCGGAAGCTACTGAAGCTACTGTAACACAAAATATGTCAAGCAGGAGTCCACTTTGTGGTGGTGTTTCACGTTTGCCATGTTATTTCAATAAAGGTATATTTCATGTCTCCGTGAGTAGCCACCTCATTTTCTTCCATCTCTGGTGCTATTGCCATTATATATTATTATCCCAGTTAGCACTGCAATATTTGTGTGGTGCACACAGTGTCTTGTAAAAATCTATCAACTCAAATATCTGTTTAAACTGATTAGGGCAACTGTATGTAATGTAGGGTGTCTATCACTAATCTCTATAAGCCAGTAATGGGAGAGGGAATTTCCCACCATGCAATTTACGTACCATCTGTCACAATTCCAGCTACAGCAAGACTGTATATAACAGAAAAGATTATGATATTAAGATATTTCAGACTGGCTATCTAAAGAAATAGGGGACAGATCAACAAAAAAAATGGTACAGTGATAGTTGGAAAGAATTTTAGTTTTCATTAATTGAAAGAAAACAAATTTCCCAGTGTACATATCCAATAATGTATGTTATGTTTTTGTTTTGTTTTTTCAAATGCATTGAAAAGCTACATATTTCATTAGTATATACATAGCACATCAATTTGCTTTCAAGAATCTTTACCGTTGTGTTTTATTTAGTGGTCTATTTATTTTATGTATTTATTGCTTCCTAAACTCCCTTTCTATTCCAATATATACTTAGTGCTAAATGCAAGTCATGGTTCACTATTCCATTTGAGTTACAAAAGGCTTTGTTTATGACCCATGAAATTTTGATGAGACTTAGTTAATTTTGCATGAAGATCAGAAAGATGGGCGGAGAAGTCCTTCATAGAAAATTCTATATTCATTAACAGATTACACCCTACACTTGTTTTACAACTCCCACAGACAATTCTTAATTATATTAGGAACTTTCAGACTTTTCTGTATGGTGGCATTTCTGATGACTATGTAAACACTTAGATAATATAGAAACTCTTTATCAAGCAGAAAATTGTATAATAAATGTCATTAAAGCAACACATGTCACATTACAGTAGCCTTGTATAGTCTTCTGAATATATTCCAAAGGCCTAATATCACAGATGGTTTTCAATGTTTATATTCTTTATTTGAGGAATATATAAACAGAAAAATACATTTGCAGCTTATGATGGCAATCACTTCACAAAAAACCCAGCAATACAAATATGTATGATCAGTTGTTGAGTCATGTTTCCATAATATTACATCTATCATTCTATCATGTAACCATTGTGTAAATATTACACCTGGGGTGAGGAAATAAAAGGTGTCTCTGCTATAACTATGCCACAACCAAGCAACCAGATATTATCTAACTGCAGTAACCAAGTAGAAAGACATCCGATTGGTCGTTGCAAACTAATAATATGGATAAAGTTTTGCACCTTATTGCATCAGACATTAGTCTTATTGCATTACACTTTGCTATATATTCTGTTATCAATACTATGAAACAAAACTAAAGTGCAAAAGAATTAGATCAAGTGTAATGAAACATTATAACATTATTCTAACTATATCACATTACCATTTCAATTTTATTAAAAATACATCTATTGAGATGCCACTACCTGATTTACCAACACCTTTTTCAAATGGAGGAGAGGATGGCTGCATAAGATATTAGGGAATCTAGTGGAGGTAATACATATCACCATGAACGTGTCACCCCAGAAAGACATGATCCCTAATTACACACTTACAGATGTTACATGTGAGCTACTTCAGTAGGCCCTGAACAGTGTCAGTGTCATTACATATGTTGGCTCCTGAATAGATTGGGAAATTGAGTTGTTGTTAATGTGGTTAATAATGATAATTATTTTACTGAGACAATTCGTGCTTAACAAAATGACAAATTTGTGGGAGAAAAGTCACAAGAAAGGCACCAACAATAGGTGGTAGGTGTATATTGAGTCAAGATGTCACTCTACCTGTAACCTTTAAAGATCCATACTTGTGGCGTCCAAACTCAAAAAATGTCATGTATGAGTCAATAAAGATGATATTCTTATCTATTATAATCTTTCATTCTCTGTTTTCTATTTCATAGTTATTGCAACTACCAATGGCATAACTAGGAATCACTGGGCCCTCCAGCAAAAGTTAGATGGGGCCCCTATCCGTGCTTCATCCATAGTGGTTTACTGGGAGGAGGCTATATCTGCCATAGGGAAAAAAGATGGGGCCCCCTTACAATTGCTACCCTGCTTCCCTAGTAGTTAAGCCCCTGGCAAACTACCTGACAGTATAGTAGAAAGATTAGATATATGTTAAAGATGAGAGAGTACACTAGCATTCGTTACTTTATCCAGGTACTGGACTTAAAATGTAGGTTAGGTGAATGTGACTTAAATATTTTAATCTAGAAGAAATAGGCTGATAGCGCTAGAAAAAAAGCACAAGTTAGACATGGGCCCTATTACATTAAGACAAAGGAGGTTATTGGATCAGTTAAAGCATACCCCAACTGTCTAGTAGCTAGAAGGGCATAGCTAGTCTCTTTCACTATGAATAAAGTAGACTGACTCTACCAGATAAATAACCTTGGTGTAGAAGTGGTAAGTAGTTAATTTATTGTGTTCTGTGTAAAGGAGCCTAATAGCACATATAAATAATATCCTGACTGTAGTGTTAGGTGTAGCAAATCTTATCAATTTATCAAAAATCTATATTTTTGATGTAAGAGTCTGGTAGCCCCAGCAGAGGAAGATCCCAGATACAGTAAAGTGGTAGCTAGAAAAAGAAGCTGATAGCACCAGTTAATGACAGTAGAATTATGAGGGAATTACCACCCTAAGGAAATCACCTAATGTTCTTCTTTCCTCAGCAGATCATTACTTTTTAGTTGTGTAGCCTTCAGAATCAAAAGTCATATCAGCCCCAGTAAACATATCCAACCTAGATTTATTTGTAACGTGTACGAAAATACTGGACGATTTATACCCATCTCAGTGTTGTTTATTTTGCTGGTGATTGTGGGAAAATTCCTTTTATTATATGTGTTTCTATGTGGTTTTTGTCCACAGTCCTATTAACGTCTGTGGTGTCTGCTGGTCTCTGTAAGATGTAGAATATTACACAGCTAAGCTTGGGAACAAGTTGCTTTCAATGCAAAATGTATTGTCCCTGCATTATTGCATTCTATATGCATTGCACTAAAATGCACCAAAACTTGTCTATAGCTGTACATTTATTGATAATTGTTTTCACAATCATATTATGATGATAATCAGAATTCATCATTTTAAGATTCTCCAGATTATTTCATGGTATGTTTTATAATGTAGTCAGAAATTTTTACTCAAACTTCTCCAGATTACATAATCATAATATGACATAATCAGAATTTATGATTTAAGGATTCTCCAGATTATTTCATGGTATGTATTATGATCAGTGGTGGGACTAGGAATCACTGGGCCCCCAGCAAAACTATGATGGGGCACATTTCCCTGCTTCATCTACAGTGGTTTTAAAGAAGTGTCATTGGGAAAATAGGAAAATGGGTGCCCCGCCCTGGCAGGGTCTGCTCCTCTGATAGCTGTGCCCCTGATTATGATGTAATCAGAATTTATGACTCAAGACTTCAGATTACATCATTGTATTATGATGTATTTAGGAGTACCGTATATACTCGAGTATAAGTCGATCCGAGTATAAGTCGATGTACCTATTTTTATCTAAAAATTTTTAAAACTGATTGACTCGAGTATAAGTCCAGGGTAGAAATTATCACCACTACTGCCTTCTGATTCTGTGTTGTTTTTAGGCTTTAGTTGCCCTTAAAATGGACAGCAGAATTCCCATACATGAATCCCATACAGTAATAGCCAAATCCAGTACCAGTAAACTCCAATTCCTTGGCACTCCAGATGTTTGGAAACTACAACTCCCAGCATGCTTTGTTGCTGGGAGTTTGTTTCTAAACTAAACATGTGGAGTGGCAAGGTTCAGTAAACTTTTAATTAAGCTTATCATCATTTACAATTCTCCTGACCCCCATATTGTAAAGGGCCGTCTGACCCTATATAGTAAAGGACTCTCTGACCCCATATAGTAAAGGACTCTCTGACCCCAATAGTTAAAAATGTCACCTGAGAGTTGGTTTCAAGCTGTCATTTGCATTGAACTAGCAGCTGTTTTTTGCTGCAAACTGAGGAGACCCATTAGATTTACAGCATCCAGATGCAGAGCAGTGACAGTGCTGAGTGAGTCCAGCAGCCAGACTACAGGAAGCAGGAAGTGTAAAGGCAGATCAGCTCCTGTAACTTTCTATGCAGGTTAACACAGCGCCACCTACTGGTTACTATCCGCAATTGCAGAATTTGGATCTAAATTAGGACTTGACCCGAGTATAAGTCTCGGTTAGGTTTTCAGGCTAATTTTAAAGCCTGAAAAATTTGACTTATACTCGAGTATATACAGTATATATGACAACATCACTTAAGCCATTCCCTTGATAAATTAGATTAGGTGGGAGAAAAATATTAAAAATTACAGCTGCTTCCAAATCAACCAATCAGCATTCTATATAACCTGCCTGGGAACGAATATAATGGTCGGTATTTCGCTAACCCTCAAATGTAATGGTCAGTAACCCTCGAATGCAATGTTCGATTTTCGATAACCCTCGAATGTAGACGCCGATTTCGGTAACCCTTGAATGTATTGTACAACAACCCTCAAATATAATGTTTGATTTTTGATAACCCTCAAATGTAGCCTTCAATTTTGGTAGCCCTCAAATGTAGCCACTGGTTTCGGTAACCTTCAAATGTACTGTACAATTTTCGATAACCTCTTAGTTTTCGTTAACGCTCAAATGTATCGTTCAATAATAATAAGATTCAAATATGATTGGTTAATGTGAGATCATATGATTGCAAGCATTGAAATATTAACCAATCATAATTGGATTTAGTCCATCAGCAAATCTATATAAAGAGGTGCAAACCCCCAAGGAGCTCAGAAGTCATCACAGTGATGGACGAAGAAAGAAGAAGAAAGAAAGAAGACGTCGGCAACACATCACTTGGTGTCAGCGACATCAGCAGAGTTGGTGTCACTGGCTGAGAAGAAAGAAGACTTTGGATCAAGACGTCCTCAACTCCGGTGATGTTGATGTTGCTAGCATTGGCTGTGTCACTGGTGACAGCAATGACATTGCCCAGTGTCGATGACATCAGTGGAGTTGGTGTTGCCAGCTGGGAAGAAAGAAGACAGGCTCTTATAAGTGCAGGGGAAGGGGGTCCCGGTTTGAGCTGCAGGACCCCCTTAAGCCCCAAAAGACCCTTCTAAGGGCCACAATGGTTTTTCTAAGGAGGGGGTCTCCTGGTTGAGCCATGGGACCCCTCCAACGTCCGGCCGCGGGACTTTACTGAACAGCCGTAAATCCTCAAAAGTTCAAAAATCCTCGAACATCCGAGGATTTTTTAAAATTTCCAAACGGAGTTTGGCCATCTTTAGTGATCTGCAGGATTTACCCTCTGTAATGTGCATCAGGGAATTTTGTCCTCCTTTATCAATGGCTGCAATGTCACTGTTATTGTTATAAATACAGACATGAGAATCTGCAGAGGAAGATTTCACCTTTACAAAAGTGAGCTAGAATGTTGGTGGTGCATTGATTGAAGCCAGGGTGGACATGCCCTTTAATATTTGTGCAAACTTGTCAGTTAAAGGAACAGAACCTGATCTAAAATTAATAATTAGAATTATCTGGAACACTTGTATTATTCTTTGAGTATCAATGGTTTTTAAATTTTGTTCTTGTTTAGGATCTCTAAGCTTTCTTTTCTATAATAATCGTCAACAGAAGCAGAATAAAAATGTTGTATTAAAATATGCATGTTGTGTTTAAAGGACTACAAAAGTCCCCCAAAAGTTTTTTGGCCAAAAAATTAAATGGCAGCCTCATGACTGTAATGTGACAATCCATGCTTCCTAGGCTGTCCTTGGGTGTTGCCATTTTTCTGTTTGGTGAAATGAACAAACTTCTCTCTCTCACATGTGCACATGGTTAACGGATACTGAAGCCATCAATTAGAGACCTCTAATTTAATAATCTACCCATCTTGTGGCTTTCCTTAACTATACTACTGGATACGATGTGGTATATGCTTGGGGCATGTACAAATCTTGACTGATCAGTACATATCAAGGCCAATATAATGATGTTTAAATATTGCTTTAAAAGTCTTGATAGCAATCCTGCCAAGACCAGTTTCTCTCATGTAGTCAAATCAGTAAATGGTTTGGATCAATGACCTACAAATTAACTATTTTCCAGCTCATTATCTTGATGTTGTGTTTTATTGGGCAGGGGGAATTTTCTCCTTTCCTTAATAATACATGCCATACCATTCTATTCTCTTCACTTTACACCAGCATATGTCAGGAAATATTGACCTAGGTCAATACTGAATAAGGGGGAAGACATGAGTAAAGTGAAGGCAGGAACTAACAATGAAAAGAGGAATATGCTTGTAAAATTGATCCATCTACTCTATCCTTTCACTTGCATGGCTTTATTACTCATATACAATATTAGAAATAACATACATCATGTCTACTTTTAGTTGATTATATCTGTGTTGATATTTTCTTTTGCGTTTAACAACTATAAAGCACTAAAAGAGCTAAACAAGAACACCAGCAAAAAAATGTAGTTCCAGACTTTTATTTGAAAATTTATAGCATTTGCTTATAATAAGCTGATATTATCTAGTTATATGGGATGTGCTTGGGTTTAAAGAAAGGGTAATCCATATAATGACCCATGTACTCTGATTCATTAAAATGTTTCTTAACAGAGCCTCAAAAATAGTTTTTACATAGAAAGTATATAGAAAGAAATAAAAATTCATCTTTATATAGGATGTTATTATTTTGTCATATTTCTCTGGTGAGTAAAACTATACAAACGTTCGCATTGCAGGTTAAACTGAAGCTTAATACATAAAACATTTAAAGGAGAACTAAACTTAATTTGTTTTAATACTGATGTGAAAGCTTTTCTCCCCAGAACACCTACACATTGTAAGATTCTTCTCTAGTAAGTTGCATTTAGTACATGTGAGTAATAGAGCAAAAGTTCAAAAACAAACCCACTAAAGTCAATGGGGAGAAATAGTTTAAAAAGTTTGGATAAAATACAGATAAAATAGCAATGGTAACTTACTGCAAATGGTTGTGGCAACTGGGAAATGGTCTGGGGAACATGTCACTATCACCAAAACTTATATAAACACTACTTTCCCCCACAATTGTCGCATACAAATGTTGTTTCCGCATACTTCATTCGAGGGTTATGGCCAATTTGAGGGTTACCAAACAATACATTCAAGGGTTACCGATCCACGAATTAGAAAAACCCGAACTAGTTCGTAGTTCGAATAGTTTGAGTTTGTACAAACTCATAAAGTTCAACCCAAAGTTGGGTTCAGGTTCAAGTTTAGGTCAATCACTATTAAGTAATAGATTCTGTAACAAAGAAGGCTTCCATGTTGTTGCCAGTAAAATTCATAGTCCATGTTGGCTTCAAAAGCCACTCTCCTGACCCAGGATTCATAGGGCCCTATTTATAAAAGATCGGTATCGTTATCGTAAAATACCGATCGTTATCCGTTATTTACCGATAACGGTCGTTATCGGTAAATAACGACCGGTATCGGTAAATAACGGTCATTATCGGTAAATAACGGTCGTTATTGGTAAAAACCCGGTCGTTATTTTACGATAACGATCGGTATTTTACGATAACGATACCGATCTTTTATAAATAGGGCCCATTGTCTCTAACTTTTTAGCTTCTGTTTCTAGTGGAAGTCTCTTAATGTACCTGTATTGATTGTTGTGTTGCTGGTGGTACACCATATAAATGCCATCTTTTTATGAATACACAGCCAAAAAAGTTAAAATCCCCTAGTTTACTTGTGAAACAATACAACATAGTCTACTGCCTGAGTTTATTGCTTTTTTGTTTGTTTGTTTCCATCATGTTTCTAGAAAAACATAACATTTCGAGCACGTCCGTTCGTGCTTGCGCATCCAGCAGGCCTGCCCCCAGTGCTGTGCAGATGCGCACAGGCACTGCTGCATACCTCCTCCGCTCCTCTAAATCATCAATTGGTCGGAGGAGGGTTAGTTAGTTTGTTCATTCACCACTTCCTACTTACTCTTCAGCTTTCAGCTTTCCCATTGGATGGAGGAGGACTCGTTAAGGTTAAACTATCCTATCCCCTTCACATATATCTGTCCTCCTTTCCCCATTGGTCCCTCTGCATTATTTATACCCATCAGCCCTTAGTATCTCTGACCTTTGTATCTCTCCATGTGCCTTGCCTGTCAGTTTCGTTCTGGACTTCTCTCGTATTCCTGGCCTCAGTTCGGATACCTTGCACTCTAAGTCCAGGGGGCAACCGTGTTCGGTGAGGCACATCTAGCCTCCCGGCAAATGGGGGCTTGTCTATTCGCGAAGATAGTGGTTGTAGATTGGGGTATTCGGACTGAAGGAATACGAGGGGATCTCGAGCATTACATTATATCGGCCATAGAAGACATTCAGGAGCAACTATGCCTCCTAACTGGGGCTGTTAATCAACTGGCCCAACAAATGGCATCCCAGGAAAATCGTCAGGCCTCGGTGCCTCCTCCGGTGGCCCTATTTCTGGAACCCAAGTTTCCATTGCCAGAAAAGTTTGACTGCAATCGGCAGAAGTTCCAGAACTTTAAAGACGCCTGTCTGCTATATTTTCGGATGTGACCCATCTCTTCAGGTTCAGAGACGCAGAAGGTGGGTCTTGTTGTTTCTCTTTTACAGGGGGATCCTCAGAATTGGGCCTTCGGGCTGGCAGCAGATAATCCAGCCTGGTCTTCTGTAGAGAGCTTTTTTGAGGCATTGGGAGTCTTGTACTCTGACCCTGATTTAGTCGGGTCAGCAGAGGCCAAATTACGCACCCTTCGTCACTGGTGGTGGAAGAATATGCTTCAGAGTTTTGCCTCTGGGCAGTAGCAATTCAGTGGAATGATCCTGCCTTAAAGAGTCATTTTGAGTCCAGGCTATCTAAGTCGGTCAAGGACATCCTGGTCAATCATCCTGTTCCCAAAACTCTAGATGAGTCTATCGAGCTGGCCATACTAGTGGATAGACATCTCAGAGAACGACAACAAGGTAAACTTCTTCCTGCTAAATTAAATTTTCCAGTTTCTTCTAGTCCCTCAATTTCTTTACCTAAAGTCTCTTCCGAGGAACCTATGCAATTGGGTTCATCTCGGCTTTCAGTGGAGGAAAAGAACTGGAGACGGTCGGCTGGTCTGTGTCTGTACTTCGGGGAACTAGTACACTTCGCCCACACCTGCCCCTTAGAGGAATGGAGACATTGGTTAGAAGGGGCACTACACCCCATTACGGTCTACACTGACCACAAAAACCTAGAATATATAGGAAATACCAAAAGGTTAAATCCCAGACAAGCCCGCTGGGCACTTTTCTTCTCCCAGTTTAACTTTAGTATTACTTATAGACCAGGTTCAAAAAACGGCAAGGCCAACGCTTTATCCCATAGTTTCATTGAACAAGAGTCTTTTCCCACTAAAGTTCCTTTGCCTATCATCTCCCCTCATCATATCTTAGGTGCTTTAACCACTGATAATATAATTGCTAATTTGTCTGAACTCTTGACTCCTCTTCAGGTAGATGTATTCCCCCAGGTAAACCTGATTCTTGTCTGTTTGTTCCACTGTCTTGAGTATTGAAACAGTTTCACGATTCCAAACTAGCCAGATACCTTGGAGAAACTCAAACTTTGTCATTATTATCGAGACATGTTTGGTGGCCTTCTATGGTGGAAGATTCTAAAGCCTATGTCAAGGCGTGTCCTGTTTGTGCCCGTAGTAAATCAACCCATAGTGCTCCAGCAGGTACTCTCTTGCCTCTTTTTATTCCTGAAAAGCCATGGACTCATATATCCATGGATTTTGTGGTAGATCTACCCAAATCGGATGGGTATATTGTAATCTGGGTTCAGTAAGATGTCACATTTCGTTCCTTTCGTTAAGTTACCCTCTGCTAAGGAGCTGTCTCAATTATTTATCATTCACATATTTCGATTACACGGTGTCCCTGAAAACATTGTTTCTGACAGGGGAGTCCAAATTATTTCACGATTTTGGTGTTCTTTTTGTGACCATTTAGGTATTTCTCTCTCTTTTTCCTCCGGTTTCCATCCTGAAACCAATGGTCAGACCGAAAGAATGAACCAATCGTTAGAACAGTATCTCAGATGTTTTATTGCCGAACAACAGGAAAAATGGGCAGAATTTCTACCTTTTGCCAAGTTTGCTCTTAACAATGCTGTGCATTCTTCATCCAAGTTTTCACCTTTTTTCTGCAATTATGGCATGAATCCTAAATTTTCTTCTTTTTCAGATTCATCTTCAGTCTTACCAGTTCTGGAGGATTGGCTCAATTAGATAACTACAATGTGGAACCAAGTATCGCAGGAAAAAAGGTAGCTGAGGGTCGCACTCCAAATCTTTTTAGAAAATTTTATTGTGAACCACACATATCCATATTTTATTGTGAACCACACATATGACGTGGATATGTGTGGTTCACAATAAAATTTTCTAAAAAGATTTGGAGTGCGACCCTCAGCTACCTTTTTTCCTGCGAAGCCATTGGTTCCTAAGGGAAGAACCTACAGAGGTGTCTGGCAACCAGTCGTCAGAAAAAATATTCTGATCGTCATCGTTCTGTAGAACCTAGTTTTGTTCCTAGAGATTTGGTATGGGTGTCCACTCGTAATATTCCTCTACGCCAAGCTTCCACTAAAATAGGTCCTAAGTTTATTCATCCTTCCCCTATTGAACGCCAGATTACTAGGGTGACCTATAAGGTAACGTTACCTAACTCTTTAAAAAAAAGTAACAACTCCTTTCATGTGTCCTTACTCAAGCCGGCCAACAATGCTGAACTTTTGGATGCTCCTCCACCTTCTGTAGAAGTTCAAGGTGAACCTGAATACGAGTTTGGCAAGATTCTAGATTCCCAGTATGTTCAAAACTCTCTTTAATACCTTGTGGACTGGAAAGGCTATGGTCCTGAAGAAAGATCTTGGGTCCCTGTTTGAAATATTCATGCTAAAGAGTTAATTAAAAAATTCCACAATGATTTTCCTGAGAAACTTAAGGGTCCAGAGGCCTCTCCTCAAGGGGGGGTAATGTAACAAGGGGCTCTTCTCGCGCGAGAAGTCCGTTTGTGCTCGCGCATCCGGCCAGTCTGCCCCCAGTGCTGTGCGGACGCGCACAGGCACTGCTGCATACCTCCTCCGCTCCTCTAAATCATCAATTGGTTGGAGGAGGGTTAGTTTGTTCATTCACCACTTCCTCCGCCCCTCCAGCTTTCCCATTGGATGGAGAAGGGCTCGTTAAGTTTAAACTATCCTATCCCTTTCACATATCTCTGTCCTCCTTTCCCCATTGGTCCCTCTGCATTATTTATACCCATCAGCCCTTAGTATCCCTACCCGATATAGCGGTTTAGTTTACTATTCTTGCTCGTGGTGTGCTTTATCTGTGATTTCCTAGTGGAATACGAGGGGATCTGGAGCGTTACACCATTGTTAGGGACAGCAGCATTTGTAATGTACTGTACTAAAATCTGTGTTCTGTAGGAGGGATGGGATGATCTCTGAGCTGTAACATGATTGGCTTTCTGGAAGCAAGGCTGCAGTTTACTGTAAAGTGTACTGCATACACTTAGCTCAGTGTTCTCAGATAAGGTGAATTATTGGAGCAGACCTCTAGTTAGTACCCACAGGTTATTTTTATAAATCACCCAACATCTACAGCAAAGGGAGAGGGGAGACACAGCTTTTTGCATCTTTTTATTGGGGGCAATGTTCTCTGGATACTTTAGTTCCCATCTAAATGGATAATTAGAAAATTATATCTCTGTTCTAGCTACTACCGGGGGGGGCATATAAAATGACACTGGAGAGCACACCTGAATCAAAGAAGGACTGGGCAACCTAGAACAGGTGGTGCTAGGGATAAATAGCATATATAAAAACCTAAAAATAGGGGACAAAGTACCCCCAAAGAATGCCGAAAAGCACTCAAGCCCTCAAGCAAACATTAGATGAGATAAAGATCCACAGACCCTTAACAATCAGTCAGACACCAATCATATATAAAGTATAAAACATCTGAAAAAATATTGAACATATACATATCTATAAGAAACATTGCGTATCCCCGATATAGAACACCACACATGGCCAGATCTGATCCTTGGAAGTGAAAACACCATAACACAATCTCGAACAAAGTTCAAAAAGATCCACACAGGGCAACACTATGAGCAGCAATAACACCGTATCGGGGCTTGCTTGCTGAGCTAAATGAATCCGACACACGTTACTGTACACAGTTACTCACACTATTGGGGGGAACCATAAACATCCACAAAGGCAAAAACATATATTTTTAAAATGTCAAATCATCTAATCATCCATCACTAGGAGAAAAATGAATGGCATCTTATAAAAAAGTATTTTATAGGACCCAGCTAGTAAATTATTTGGTCACCAAGCTGGAGTTGAATGTACAAAATTACCTCTTGGCAGATTTCAGTGATTTAGCAGTATTTAAGGTAATACCTGTCCCACATGTACCATGTACCTATAGGGCTTTTACTTAATATTCATAACTAAAGATGTTCCAAACCCCAGAGTTGGATCCCAAAAAAAAAAAATGTAAAAATTTAAAAATTCTAAAATCCAAAAAGTCTATGGGAGTTAAAAAAAATCTGAAGGTTCCAATTAAATTTAAAGTATAAATTGCAATAGTAAGTTAGTGTAAATGGCTCAGGGACCTAGGAAATTGAGGGCCTGCATATTGGCTAGTTCTTTCATATTCAGGGTTCATAGATTTGATATTTCTTTAAATCGGCCAGTAAATTCAATAATTTCCAAATATTGGATTGTGAAAATTCTACAATATTTGATTCTATATTCAATATTGATAATTATCAAAAATCAGAGAAAATTTGTGTGATACAAAACTCTGAGAGTTTTGTTGGAACCTTGGAACCAGGGTTAGACTCGGAACCATCCCTATTCACAACATTTATTCTGATTCAACTACATAAGAGTACCAGGGCTGTATCAGATCACCCAAAGAAATTGCAAATCAACAATTTGCCATTCTCCACAATAAATGGTTGAAGCTATTATTGCTCTTAATTTTCAAGGAATTTACTATACTGTAAATGGCTCTGGGACCTGGGAAATGGTCTGGGGAACAACTCTGATTAGTTACAATCAGATTGTTTTCAGACTGGTATACTAACCAATCACATTCTTTTCCAGTCAGAAATGGTTACAATCAGATTCTTCCAGAAAGAATCTGATTGTAACCACTCATGGATTTTCCGGAATTCTGCTTTCCTGGATTTTCCGAACCCATTATTATAATCAATCAGATTATTTCTGAAATAATCTAATTGTAACCAATTTAGATTGGTTACAAGAAGATTCTTCCAGTAAACATTACAATCAGATTCTTTCTGGAAGAGTCTGATTGTAACCACTCATGGATTTTCCAGAATTCTGCTTTCCAGGATTTTCCAAACCCACGTTCAGCACCGATTTACATTTAGTGACAGGTAAATGCCCTTATATACGCAAAGAAGTGGTATATACGTAATTGGCAATCTTAACAATGCCCTTATACACACACAGGGACGTTTTTAGGCATAGACCACCTAGGCAAAGTGCTAGGCCGCCCTAGCCCAGTGTTCTCCATAGCAAAGTGGTGGCGAACCTATGGCACGCATGCCAGAGATGGCACTCAGAGCCCTCTCTTTGGGTACTCATGCACAGCAGAGTTCACCAGAGTTTGTTACCAGAAAGTAAAAAAGAGAGAGTAAGAAAGTAAAGGAAAGTGTAGCGGCAGTCTGTAGCAGAGAGAGGTCATGTGCTATAACATTCAGCTCTGCTGTTTTGGATCCCAATCTCCTGTCTTATAATGAAGGGGTTAATGGTCACTGTTTGAGATCTCAAGCTCCTGTATGGTAATGAAGAGGTTAATAGGTAATCTATAATCTATTCTATCTACTGTATTGGTCTATGTCTATTTGAGTTGTTTTTTCTATAGTAAAAACTCTGTCTTCAGGTTAAATGATCATGTTGGCACTATGCAATAAAAGTGAGATTTTAGGTTGCAGTTTGGGCACTTGGCCTCTAAAAGGTTCTGGCCTAGCATCTTCCTTTCAGCTTTTACTTGCTGTGTTAGATCTGCTCTCCTTGTTCTGCTGTAATTTGTAACATTATAGTGAGTAGAGACCCTGAACTCAGCTCCATCTACTTGGATACAATGTTACAAATGAACTGAAGGTGAAGGAGGGAGGGGGGAGGATGAGCTCAGCTAATAGTACTGAGGAGAACAGTTCTAAAATGCCAGGTAAAAGCTGCTGCAGACTTTATAACAGTGACCCCTGTGACTTGCAGCCATGACATCCCTATCCCTGCCTCTTTCTTTCTTCCACCCAACCCAACTTAGAACTTAGAGAAGGTGAGTGAACAATTCAATGGAGGAGACATGGAAAGCAGGTACATACTGTATATCATGTCAATGCTGGCAGCTGGAAGGTTTAAAAGAATACACTGTTGGCCCTGAAAGTGTTAATGTCATTACACTGAGAAAGTGTTGTCACTGAAGGGTTATTGGCAATACTCTGGGAAAGTGCTGAAATTATTAGTAAGAATGTCTGCAGCACTAACTGCATATAAAAACATGCAGTTACTGGGATTTCTAAGGACCAAAAAACAAACTGCACCTATTAATCTGATTGTAACTAGAGATGGCCGAACTTCCAAAAATCCGTTCTGCTCGAGGATTCATGGATTAGCAAAAACAATTCCTTTAATAAAATAGATTTTCAGAAGTTCGGCCATCTCTAGTTACAATCAGATTCTTCCAGAAAACATACCAATCAGATTCTTTCTGAAAGAATCTGATTGTAACCAATTCTGATTGGATACAATTAAATTATTTCAGAAAGAATCTGATTATTTACCCTACCATTTCCAAGATCCGAGTGCCATTTACAGTAAGCTACTGTATTGTTTTTTGCAAAACTTTTAAAAATCCCTTGAAATTTTGAATTTTCTAAAATTTTCAAATGAGGCTCAAAGATAGAATGCGGAAACTTGAAAAACCGTGCGATCGCAAGGAAAATATTTTTCTTTAAAAGTTCTGGGTATATGTACGTGTTCCCCAGACCATTTTCCAGGTCCCAGAGCAATGTACAGTAAGTTACCATTGCTATTTTACCTTATATTTAAGCAAATTTGTGCAGATTTTTTCCTCCCATTGACTACAATGGGTTTTTCAGCAAATTTTAAATTTTTTCTGAAAATCAACAAATCCGCGGGCAGATTTTCGCTAGAGATGGTCGAACTATTGAAAGTTCGGTCCGTTTTCGAACTTTCGAACTATTTTAAAAGTTCGAAAGTTCGAAAACGGACCCATTAAAGTCTATGGGAGGCAAATAGTTCGAAAAGTTCGAGTCAAATACAACTAAAATATTAATG
The DNA here is from genome assembly GCA_019447015.1 of Hymenochirus boettgeri. Classification (NCBI taxonomy): domain Eukaryota; kingdom Metazoa; phylum Chordata; class Amphibia; order Anura; family Pipidae; genus Hymenochirus; species Hymenochirus boettgeri. The sequence continues at coordinate 77,420,870 of CM033470.1, forward strand.
GTAACTTAATGTAAATGGCTGTGTAACCTGGGAAATGGTCTGGGGAGCATGTTCCAATATCCAGAACTTTCGTAAAATCGATTTTACTCTCACACGCGCTACTTTCGAGCTTTTGCGTTCGAACGTTCGAGGTAACATGGACATTTTACTCGCAGAATTCGATACTCGCGTATAGGCTGTAATGGAGACTTTACTCGCAGATTTGATGTTCGCGCCTAGATACCATGGACATTTTACTCGCGGATTCGAACATTCGAACATTCGATAAATCATCGAAAGTGGGACATATCGAAAGTCCGCGTCCGAGATAGTTCGAGAAGTCCGGTCCGTTGAAACTCGAAACAGGCTCGAACTCGGGTTCGAGTTCGAGTTCTATGCCATCCCTAATTTTCGCCAATCTCTATAAATTTACTACTGCTCTATCCTCCTTGTCATTAGAAGAGTGGTTTGAGCATATGAACAGATTGGTTCAGCTTAATATAATCCATCAAGATTAGAATTACCCTCTCTAGCCCATGTATATAATCGTGTGTAACAAATAGATACCCCAAACATGCATGAAATAAAACACAGATAAAGAAGTCTTCCTGCACATGATGCCTGAACTGCAGGTGACACGCTGTCCCAATCTGCCTCCTATCTTCTGTGCATGTGTGCCTATAAGAAATCTAGGAGGCAAATCGGGACAGTGCACTGATCAACTTTACAGGGAGGTGGGAATAAGCTACCTACCTTCATTCTAGTTGAAATCTTCAGTTTCGTATCTCTTTAAACAATCATTGGTATGTTCTGATATTTTATTTTACTTTTTGCAAAAGCCTTTTATGCAAGTGTGTGGCACTGAGCCTACAATTATTTATAAATGATGTCCCTTCTATCATTTTTATAAATGTTTTTTTTCTTTAATCTACAGTAAAGCCATCTTTTTTCTTATTGCAATCTACAGTATGTACATATACTTGCATTTATCTGTATTGAACATCATCTGTCTTTTCTCTGCCTTATTCATCAAAATGTCCAATTCTGTCTTTTCTGAAAAATGTCTAGCTCATAGTTGTGTGTCATTTACAGATGTGGCTTCTATGATTTTTAGGAAATTTGTGTAATAAATGCATTCACTAAAAAGCACAGAGCTGGATTCACTAAGGGCCATATTTATCAAAAACCAATATAGTTTTTTACGATCGCTGTAAAATAAGGATCGTTGTTCTATGATACTGATTGTTATTTTACGACATCGATTGTAATTCTACGATACTGCCATTGTAAATCGCCTGTGACGATATCGTAAAATAGCGATCGATATCGTAGAATAACGATCATTATTTTACGATGACAACATGTTTCCTTTAAGAAGTGAAGGAACCGTGGGTCGTCGTAAAATAACGATTGGTATCGTAGAACAATGATCTTTATTTTACGGCAATTGTAAAAAAAGATACAGATTTTTGATAAATATGGTCCTTAGAGACCTGCATTGACCAAGTGTCTGTGGGGGTTCAGTTTACTGGGTTGAGTTCTGGTAACCTGCAAACTAGGCTTGTAGGTAATGTGTCTTGTAGCTGATCTTAGTACAGACACAATCTCATCTTTATATGTGCAGATGCTAGTCCACATCTATAGTCAGATCCAGCCTCCTCGGTGAGAATTTTATAATGTTTATGCTTGTGAAGGTTCTCATTCATCCAGGTCATGGTATATCTGTGGTATTTAATTAGTGAAGGTTCTCATTCATTCAGGTCATGGTATATCTGTTGTATTCAGTTAGATCAACTGGACTTGAAGTTTAGTTCTTGAAGATGTTTCGCTAGTCATCCAACTGGCTTTCTCAATTCAGAATGACTTGTACAAGAATCTGTGGCATTTATGTACCCTGGAAAATCGACCTACTTTCTATTAGTTTCTACTAAACTAATGTGTCCATCCTAAAGGGTTTTGTTATGTATCATATGATAAATACACAATATACACAACATGTATATTCCTCAAATCCAAGAGCATGTATCTTAACGTGAAACGTGTAATAAACATAATAAGTCCTTAACAATAATTGCAATCATTAGGCCCCCTCATAGCCACAAACAGAAGCTGTATAATAATAATTATTCTCAGTCGCTCATTTTCTCATATTAATTAATTAACATTTACAGGATCCCAATGTCACGGTTGGAAATGTCGAGGTTGTTTCAGTGCCAGAACCTGAAATTCAAGAGTACAATTCACCTCTAGGTACAGTACAGGGAGATTGGGGCTTTAATGTGATCACCACACATCATGCAGTACCTATTCGTGTCCCAGTATAATAAATATATTAACACTGCCGGAGGAATCCATTCATCTATTCATTAACAGATTATTAATATAATATAAATATAATCTACATGTAAGGATATGACTGAATCTTGTACCAAACAAGATTGTATAACCAAATCCAATGTCCTGATGGGAAGACCTACATTAAGCCATGCAAATAGCCTCATATTCTTTAGGTCAGGTTTGCGGTGCTTGTGGGTAAGTTGTGGGTTTAGAGGTTTGGGTCTGGGGCAGGTCTATAAAGTTAGGCCCACATAGGTCACAATCTAGCTGACTTCTGACTATAGATGATCATTAAGATCTGTACTGTGATCATAAAGAATGGGTAACTGGTTAGATGACGTATTCAGGGTTTTTTCTGCTTTTCTTGCAGTGTTAATCCTGGACCCAGAACCTCCATTTATTGACCAGATTCCTCCTCCTGAAATTCAAGAGTACGATTCACCTCTAGGTACAGTACAGGGAGATTGGGGCTTTAATGTGATCACCACACATCATGCAGTACCTATTCGTGTCCCAGTATAATAAATATATTAACACTGCCGGAGGAATCCATTCATCTATTCATTAACAGATTATTAATATAATATAAATATAATCTACATGTAAGGATATGACTGAATCTTGTACCAAACAAGATTGTATAACCAAATCCAATGTCCTGATGGGAAGACCTACATTAAGCCATGCAAATAGCCTCATATTCTTTAGGTCAGGTTTGCGGTGCTTGTGGGTAAGTTGTGGGTTTAGAGGTTTGGGTCTGGGGCAGGTCTATAAAGTTAGGCCCACATAGGTCACAATCTAGCTGACTTCTGACTATAGATGATCATTAAGATCTGTACTGTGATCATAAAGAATGGGTACTGGTTTTAGATTACGTTATTCAGGGTTTTTTCTGCTTTTCTTGCAGTGTTAATCCTGGACCCAGAACCTCCATTTATTGACCAGATTCCTCCTCCTGACAACGTTAAGGAGATTGAGGAAACAAGTTTAAAGACGGAAGAGGAAATTGATATTCATCAGGATGTCCCTTCTATGGTACGTCCGTCTCCCCACACTGACTCTGTAAATTGGACTCTCCATAGTCATTAATACAATAAAGAGGCTCCCACTCTCGACCATAGCACCCTGCGGAAGCCCGTATGTGGGTTAGGCCACGTGGGTGAAACGCGCGTTGGTGCATTGGGATAACTGTAGGGTAGAGATGCTGCCCCTAAGAGTGTCTGGGCATTGAAGCTGGAGCTAGCGGGACGCTTATCCATTTTATACATTGTGGACACTAATGCCGATCCAGCACTTACCTTCCAGTGTAGAGGTGGAGGCGTTGTGGGTTTTGCTGTCCCCTGCGCAGTAGCCCCCACCTTGTCGGGAAAAGACTGCGCCAGTGAGGAGATGACGATCTGAGAGGAGTAACAGCTTGCAGAAGTCCCGAGGGTGGGGAGCGTAAACCCGGGGGAAGTCTGCAGGTGGCCAGTACATCAATTGGATCGGGTAGTATTACTTACTTTGTTTTGATGTGACTGCTGCTTTGTGTCCCCTCTAGCGCTGCACTCCTGTTACGGGCTGGATTAAGTGGAGTGTCCTACCTCCCAGCCGGGTGGGCCGAGGTTTTTTTTGCCCTTCATTTTCAACTTTGAGAGGGGGGTATAGGACCTCTAGACATTGGTACAGACGGGGGATGCCCCGGTTTTAGTATTTATGGTTTGTGTGTGTATCTTGTTATTGGTTTTATTGCTTTGTATGGGATAATAAAAGTATTAAATTGCTGCTTGTGGTGTGCTGCTTTGGTGTACTTTATTGGGGGGTTGTCTTTAACCCTCACTCTATTTATGACTTACGGTTTATATCACCAGGAGCTCCGCCTTAATAGGGCGATTACAGCAGCTTGGCCACGAGCTTCACAACCAGAATACACTGGTATTACAGGGTTGGGGGTAAGTATGACAATATCAGTTAGGTATGTATAACAATATAAGGGTGGAGGAGGTAAGTATGACAATGTCAGGGTTGGGGAGGTAAGTTTGACAATATCATTGAGGTAAGTATGACAATGTCAGGGTTGGGGAGGTAAGTTTAAGCAGCCCCTATGGAGCACTCATCCTAGAGACAATGGTATTTCAAATTGTTTGTGAACTACAACTCCCAGCATTCCCACTAACAGCAGACTGCTGGGAATGCTGGTAGTTTAGCCCCTGAGGCAGCATGCTGGGGACTGTAGTTATTAAAACATAAACAGGGATATTCAATAAAAGTTCTTCAGGGAGATACAATATGGCCTTTTTCGTCTAAAACCCATGTTAACCCGAAAAAATTTCGGGTTAACATGGGTTTTAGACAGAATTTAGAGCACAGCGCTGTTTCCAAATGTTTTTGGAAACTGCGCTGTGCTAACAATCCAAAACCTCTGCCGTTAAGGTTTGCGCTACCTTGTAGCGCAAAACTTAACGGCAAAGGTTTAGGAGCGTTAAGGTTTCGCTCCTTACCTTGCAATAACTGACGTAATCTCGTTTACATCAGTTATTGCATCGCGGGATCGGGCTAAGGTAAGTAACGCGGCGTGGGGTATTGGATCTCCCCGATTATCGTTTAAAATGGTGCTATTATGTAAAATAAAGCCACAAAACAAAATACAAAAAGTATCAGATAAGACTGGAAATAAGGCAATATAAACCCACTTAACTCAGGCATACACCTGTGGCACTCCCATGGGTTTCTATTTCTCTATTTCTATCCCCGTGGAAGTGCCTCAGGTGTATGCCTGAGTTAAGTGGGTTTATATTGCCTTATTTCCAGTCTTATCTGATACTTATTTTGTTTTGAGTGATTTCTAGCACCTACAGCACCCATATATATTTAATACAGGGCTATTTGGGTTCCAATGACTGATTATCCCATCTATATTGTATGTAAAATGAAGCCTGCCTAAACTTTTAATCCAGAGGCAGGCAAAAAGAAATGTGTGTGGAATATTATATGTCACTGAGGAGTTCTGTGTCTTTATAAAAGTATAAGAACACAGGTTAAGTTATACAGGTCAGGGAACTCTGGGTACCACTCATGTATATTAAGGGAGTATGTATTCCCTACTATAAATTATAAGGATATTAGAAGTCGCTGAAGGTTTCTGTGTCCATATAAAGGTACAAGGACACAGGCTGAGTTATATAGATCAGGGAACTCTGGGTACCACTCATGTATTATAAGGGATAATGTATCCCCCACTGTAAATTATAAGGATATTAGAAGTCACTGTGGAGTTATGTGTCCATATAAAGGTACAAAGACACAGACAGAGTTATACAGGTCAGGGAACTCTGGGTGCCACTAATGTATTATAAGGAAGTATGTATGCCCTACTATAAATTATAAAGATATTAGAAGTCACTGAAGGGTTTTGTGTCCATATAAAGGTACAAGGACACAGGCTGAGTAGTATAGATCAGGGAATTCTGATGAGTACCACTCATGTAATATAAGGGATAATGTATCCCCTACTGTTCATTATAAGGATATTAGAAGTCACTGTGAAGTTCTGTGTCCATATAAAGGTACAAAGACACAGACTGAGTTATACAGGACAGGGAACACTGAGTACCACTCATGTAATTTAAGGGATAATGTATCCCCTACTGTTCATTATAAGGATATTAGAAGTCACCAAAGAGTTCCATGACCATATAAAAGGACTTTTATAAAGGAAACGGGGCTCAGAGGGGACTTATAATATCCTTATAATTAAATGGGCAACTGTGATGGTAAACTAGTCATCCACAAAACATGTATCATCATCAGAATTTTTTGAATGTGCATTTAACTTTTTTTTACCATTACCATTAAGATAATCATCAGATCCTCTTAGGAAATGATAACAAACTTGGAATACGGTCATTGCCCGTTTTCCAAGTCTAAATCCGACCGGAAAATTCACTTCCTGGAATTTTTTATCTGGGAAGTGATTTTTCATTCATTGGCAAAGATCAAAAATGAGGTGATCAGAACTGATCACCTAATAGCAAAGACACACTGACAGCTTACTATAACTTGTATTCACTGCGATCTGAATGGAGATCGCAGTGCAGTACTTCCACTAGACCACCAGGGGCATCTAGGGGGAAGCCTATGGGAAGACCCCGGTGAAGCAGGAAATCCTGTGATGTCACCAGGGTCTCCCTTATCGCACTGATTCGATCTTCCTGCTGCTCCCGGCTGCTCCTATACAGGCACTGCAGAACAGGTATGTTATCTCCCGATCCCCCCATCGGATTTAGACATAACTGATGGGGGATAGAGGGGGTTAGGGGGGTACTTGAATGCTGCCCCCTGATTGCCCATGGCACAAACTTTTTTTAAAGGTACACGATACATAGCAGAGGGGGATTCCGGGCACCGGTAATCCCCCCCTAAACACGCCACTGTGTATTCACTATAGAGAAGCCTAGTCCCTGTAATAGGGACTGTAATAATATGAAGGGTATAAATGAGGAATATTCACTCTATAGTCACTATAGAGAATCTTGGTCCTTGTAGCAGGGACTGTAATAATATGAAGGGTATAAATGTGGAATACATATACTGTATCAAGATTACCTCCACACCACTTCGCAAGGGAAAAGGAATCCAGTGGACTTTTTGTATAAAAACTTCTTTATTCCACATTTATAGAACACTGGTGACACATAGGCAAACTCATATACAACAGTTAGTGCATAGTCTTACACGTTTCGTGCTTGTCTAGCCCTTACTCATAGAGGAAATAAACTCCCCTTCACCTTCTTAAAAGCAGTTATCAATTAATCAATTAACCAAATAATTAAAAACTGGTGATGTTAACCCATTGTAGAACATTTTGCATGTTCAATGAAAGGGATTCACATCTATAAAACATTATATTAGTACATGGGTACCCCTAGTAACAACTTACAACCCTTTACTAGAAGGGATAAGAAAATAATAAAACATTGATAAATGAGAGTGAAAACATTTTTCCAGAACCTCTTGTCCTTGCATTCAGACAGCCACCAAACCTACAGTTAAAACTGGTTAGAAGAAAACTACACACAGACCATGGAGATAATACACCCTGTGGGGCGCTAGATGCAAGCTTTGTACCAACATCAACAGTTCTCCTTCTGTTACACACAGGAAGGAAATTTTTCACATTCATGGATCCTATAGCTGTACATCCAGCAATGTGGTGTATTTAATACAATGCAACAAAGCTGAGAACGCAGTATATAATAGAGAGACCTGCCAAGAACTGCAAAAGAGGAGGAATTCCCACAGAAGTAGCATCACCCACAATGGGGAGGATAGAAATTGTTTCCCTGAAGGACACCATTTTTCCCAGCCTAGACACACCATTCAAAACTTTCAGATCTAATTCTTAAAGGGACATTTTATCAACACTCAGGAAAGAAAAGCATTTGAAGATAAAATGATCTTATTATTTCACTCTAAAAACAATGGTTTAAACCAGGACATGGGATTCCTTTCCCATTATGGATAATTAACTTTTAACATCCAAACATCCCCTTATCAGTTTTTTATTGATTTTTCTGTCTTTGTTTTTCTGTTTTGCTCTTTTTTTTCCTCCCCCTTCTCTCCCCTCTTTCTTTACTCTTCCTCCCCCGTCCCATTCTCATTACCACTTCACTATTCTGTTATCTCTCCTCATTTTATTACCTTTACACTTTCCTTGGCACCTTTTCCTTTTAACTATTTTTTTTCTCCCTCCTTGTTGTTTTGCTTATCTTATTATCTTTTGGAACTGGCTTTTTACTTTGTGAAACAGGTTATAATCAGTACTGCTCTGACCTGATGAAGAGGGTTTAGCCCTCGAAAGCTTGTCTGCTAAATAAACTGTTTGTCCTTAGAAAAGTTTCACAGTACTCTTATTTTTAAATATATATATTTTGGACTAATATGACACTACAATAATTTCTGTTATATTAGTATTAACTCTTTAATATTCCCAGAATTGGACACCAAAGGTTCTAATTTGTTACATCTTATTGTTGGTTGCCACAACAACATTATTATTTATAGAAAGAATTCATCAAGTTGTTTAGATTAGTTCACCAAATTTTTCCTCAATTTATTATTTAGTAAATATAAGAGATATCCCACCTCTAGTTCAAACCATTAGGAGACCTAGTCTGGGGGTTCAAAATCCAGAATGCCTGGTGATGGAAACTTTGTTAGGGGATCATATCCTTGACTTTGTCTCAAGAGCTCATCTTATTAGTAGTAGTCTAATTTTTTCTATCCCCTGTACTCTACATTCTGTGATATCTCCCCCATTACACTCAAGAAAATGTCTCCCTACAGAGGATCTAATATCCTTATAAGGGGGCAGATTGTCCGTCCAACATATTGTTTACAGCACCTTAAACAGTCTACAAATATATTACAGCTTTTGTATTACAGTTTATGTAGTCATAGATGTTACATTGATTTTTAGTAATTTCAAAAACAAAGGTTTTTCCTACTCCCACATTGCAAGTTTTACAGATTAGGGAGCCACACTTATAGCATCCTTGTGTGTCCAACCAACTTCTAGTTCTATTCCGCTTCCAACAGTTTCTTCCTAATACAAGCTTGGTGCAACTATACTGCCTATGGCTTTACCTCTTTTTGCAATTACCCGGATGCCATCCTCCAATATTTTTTCTGTGGTCCAGTCTCTTCACAAAATAAGTAAATATCTATATATTATTTGTTTAATTTTCTTAAATTCAAGACTGTACTCAGTCAACAAAATAAATGGCATTCTTCATTGTACAGGTTATACCATGATCTTCCAACAGAGCATCTCTCCTTTACTTTCTGCTATTGTGTATGCTCATTCCACTAGATTCTTATTATATCCTTTTTGGACAAATCTCTCCTGTAATGCTTTAGCTTCCTGTTTCAAGTTTGGGTCAAAGTTTATGAGTTTGGATGAACTCCGAACTATCTGAACTAGTTTGGTTTTTCGAACTCCCTGACTTATTTTCAATAATTATCAAAAATTTAATAATTTTTGAATCGGTAACCCTCGAATGTAGCCTTGGATTTTGGTAATCCTTAAATGTAGCGTTTGATTTCGGTAAGCCTCAAATGTATTGTTTGGTAACTCTCCAATGTATCATTTAATTTTGGTAACCCTCGAATGTAGCCTTCGGTTTAAGTAACCCTCGAATGTATCATTCGGGAACCCTCAAAAGTATCATTTGGTAACCCTCGAATTGTCCATAACCCTCGAATTTAGCAGGTGGATACCTGACAATTTCCCTATCATGGGGGATGGATGTGTTTAAATAAGTCTTGGTGAAATGGGCATGTTCCCCACCATTTCCCAGGTGCCACAGCCATTTAGAGAAAGTAACCATTGATATTTTGTCTCCCTGTTCACTTTAATGTTTTATTTTCAAACTTCTGAACTTCTTAACTTCTTAACTTTTATTAAAGTTCGGAAGTTTGAAAACCAACCAAACTTCAGGAAGTTTGTCCATCTCTTGTTGTTCCCAGCTTGGTAACTATAGACCTGTAAGCCTAACATCAGTGGTAGGGAAGGTGCTGGAAATATTGTTAGGGGATAATATCCTTTGTTTCCAGAACGGATCTTATTAGTAGTAGTCAGCATGAATTTATGAGAAATAGATTGTGTTTAAAAAATTGACTTGGTTTTTATGAAGAAGTGAGTAAGAATTTAGATTCTGGCATAGCAGTAGATGTATTATACTTGTATTTTGCTAAGGCTTTTGATATTGTGCCACATCGGTGGCTAATGTATAAACTTAGGACTGATGGCCTGAAAAAAAAAATTGTACATGAAAACGGAATTGGTTATTGAATCACAAACATCGAGTGGGGGTCAATGGAGCTACATCCATGTGGGCTAAAAAGTGGATTGCCTCAGGGTTCTGTACTTGAGACGCTTCTATTTAATCTGTTTATAAATGACTTAGTGGAGGTGATAAGGGGGAATTGAGAGCAAGGTCTCTGTCTTTGTTGATGGCACCAAACTATGCAGAGATTTGGAAACTTCAAATGATGTGCAATTTCTGCAAGCAGACCTAGATAGATTATCAAAATGAGTAGCAGAGTGGCAGATAAGGTTCAATGTTAATAAATATAAGGGGATGCATTTGGGGTTTAACAATTATTGTGCCACCTACACAATAAATAACTCTTTGTTAAGTGAATCACTAATGTAAAAAGGTTTGGGGGGTTCTGGTAGATAACAGTTGTAGCAAACAATGCCAGGCAACCACAGCTAGAGCTAGCAAGATATTGTCTTGTATAATGAGGGGAATAGATTCAAGAGAGAAAAATATTATTCTCCCTCTTTACAAGGCACTGGTAAGGCCTCATTTGGAATAAGCGGTGCAGTTTTGGAATCCCATATACAAAAGGGACATCTTGGAAATGGAATTAGTTCAGAGAAGGGCAACTAAAATAATAAAGGGAATGGAGATGCATGAATATACAGGCAGATTAGACATGTTAGGACTGTTTACATTGGAGAAGTGTCAATTGCATGTGGATATGATCACTTTTTACATATATATTAATGGGCCATACAATAAGTTTCATCTTCAGGTTAGATTTCTTTACAGTGAGAATGGTAAAACTGCGGAACTGTCTTCCAGCAGATGTGGTAATGGCAAGTTCATTGAATAGCTTTAAAAGTGGGCTAGATAAGTTTCTAAAACTAAAAAAGATTGAGAATTACTAGTATTAATTCATATACTGCAGTTCTGGTTGGTACAGGGATACTATATAATATTGAGAATTACTGGTATTAATACATATACTGTAGTTCTGGTTGGTACAGGGATACTATATAATATTGAGAATTACTGGTATTAATACATATGCTGTAGTTCTGGTTGGTACAGGGATACTATATAATATTGAGAATTACTAATATTAATACATATGCTGTAGTTCTGGTTGATCCAGTGATAATTTCCAGCTGCCTTTTGGAGTCAGGAAGGAATCCACCCCACCCCCCCTTTTTTTTTTGCCTGTTAGGTAAGGTTGAAAAGGTTGGACTTGATGTACATGTGTCTTTACTGTGAAAATGTCTTCAGCTTTAGAAATGAAACATTTGAGAATTTGGAATTTGGAAATCAGATTTGGAAATGATTGAATACACAGAGTCAATTTAGAGAAATCTCAAATATATGAGCCCTCGATTCCGAATATGGGAGAAATAGCAAATATGCGGGGGCTCAATTATAAATATTTGAAACTTATCCAATGCCTATCGTCAAAAATAGCTTGCACGTGTTTTGTTTGTTTTTTTATGCATTTATGTATCCCCTGACCATTTCCCAGGTCCCTGAGACATTTACACTAACTTTCTAATACTATTAATACCTTAAATTTAATCTAAACTTTTGGAATTTTTAACCCCCATTGACTTCCATAGGTTCATTTTTGTATTTTCAAATTTTCTATTTTTTTTCTCGAAAATCCAATCTCGGTGGTTCTGTTCATCTCTATTTATGAGTGCAGGTATTTTATGTAAAACCAGTCACCTTAAATTATTAAGGGTTTCCAGATCACCTGCTGATTGTAGGACACTATTAATAAAAATAGTTTGCACGGATGCACCAATTAAAAACTGATGACTCAATCTTGCTGATGTGTATTCAATAGGAGTCCTCTGATTTTTCAGTGATCTGGAAACCTATCAATTTCCAGAAATGGCATCCATCGTAATGTAATAAAAGAATATAATATAATATAAAGGTATTGTTCATATAGATTTCTTAGCTTGTATTTTGCAATGTATTATGTTGCCTTTTCTGTGTTCAAGTGTATCCTAATGCAATTTGGTTATTAAACAGTGCGCAAATTTATTTGTATATTGAAAAAAACGGAATAAGATTTAAATAAAAGTGGAATCTATCTGTTTTTTTGTGGTTAATTTATTACAGTTTATGTAGAACAGGTTTTGTTAGATGGACAGTAACTGCTATTTATAATTAATTTATACAATGAATGTCATTTTGGAATCAGTAAATTCGGCAACTACTTTTAAATAAGATAAAATAAGATCTATTTTCATTTAATAAAATGGTTCGTTCAGCATATGGAAGGGTTAGTGTGACTATGAATTCTCTTTTAAGCATATTGGGCCAAATTTATAAATATTAAAGCTTTTTAGCGATAATGCGCCCAAAATTACATATTTATAAAACGATTTATAAATCACTGTCAGATTTCTAGCACAGAAACAATTCACATGAAGCCACACATGTGCCAATAGTACAAATGATCATTCTGATCATACCATTAGCTTCCACCTTTAGCTGTAGAAATCTAATAAAGAAATCCATACTACCTGTCACATTATATGACTAAGTGCACTCAAAAGAAATTTTAGCCTCGTTCCCCCTGCCACTGCCCAAAATCAGCAGATTATATAATGCCAAGTTTAAAGGGAATCGATTTTGGTTGAATTTGTAAAAAAAAAGTCTAAACACATTTGGCTATACAAGATTCGATGGCAGTGATGGTTCAGCCTATCACTACCTCTCAATTTGATCAGGAATAGAGATGGACTAGAACTCAAACTCGAACCCGAGTTTGAGCCGAACTATTCGAATTCGAACGAATTCGGACTTCTCGAACTATCCCGGACCTGGATTTTCGATATTTTTGGACTTTCAATAAATATCGAATGTTCGACCATTCGAATATGCGAGTAAAATGCCTATTATACCTATACGCGAGCATCGAATCCGAGAGTAGTGTCCATTAAAACCTATACGCGAGCATCGAATCCGCAAGTAAAATGTCCATGGTATCTAGGCGAGAGCATCGAATCCGCGAGTAAAGTGTCCTATACGCGAGCATTAAATCTGTGTGTAAAATGGCGAATCCACGAGTAAAGTGTCCATTAAAGCTTATACGCGAGCATTGAATCCGCAAGTAAAATGTACATGATACCTAGGCACGAACATCGAATGTTCGAACGCGAGAGCTCGAAAATAGCGCCAGTGAGAGTAAAATTGATTTTTCGAATGTCCTGGATATTCGAACATGTTCCCCAGACCATTTCCCAGGTCCCACAGCCATTTACATTAAGTTACCATTAATATTTTATTTGTATTTCATTAGAACTTTTCGAACTATTTGACTCCCATTGACTTTAATGGGTCCGTTTTCAAACTTTCGAACTTTCCATATAGTTTGAAAGCTTGAAAACAGACCAAACTTTCGAAAGTTCGGCCATCTCTAATCAGGAAGTAACGATCAAAAAAAACTTGCACTTAAAGGAGAACCAAACCCAAAAAATTAAAGTTTAAATTAGAAAGTACTTGCCTCAACATCCTTCTCAGCATTGAAGATTCCACTCAGGGGCCTTTTCTTTACCTCTATGAGCTCATTGTTCACCAAATCTGAAGCTGACATTTTCCCTTGACTGCCAGTACTTTTGATTACATTTTCAGCACCTGTGTGATTTCCACTCCCACCTCTTAACCCCTATGATGTAGGAATATATTACATCATCAATATTCAAATTGGTGGTGCAGCTGATTAACCCTTTCCTAGTAGCAGTGTTGTAGTCTGGGTATCTAGTGTGTCCGGATCTGAAATAATGTATGTCTCACCTAAGGCTTTTCACACCAAATCCGATATATAAACAATAAATTGCAGGTGAAACACACAAAAACACAGGTCTGTAGCTGTGAAATATGCGTGCTACATGTTTCAGATCCACTCAACCACTCAAGTAGGGACAAGTTGGTTAGAAACATGTAGCATGCATGTTTTGCAATAAACCTGCACTATTCATAGTTACAGACCTGTGTCTTTGTATGCTTCATCTGTAATGTATTGCTTAAAGGAGAACTAAACCCAATTTTTATACTCCAGAATCTGAAAACAACTCACCTAAAAACACCAATAAGCTATAAAATCCCACTTCAGTAAATTGTATTAAAGTAAATGTAAGCCTGTTAAGAACTGGATGAAGTATCTGTGTGTATGTGCAGTGTAAGACCACACCTCCTGACCTCAGTCACATGCTTCCTTGCTTTATCTGTTTTGTTAAAGGATTGGCTACAGACTACTAATGGGTGTGACCAACTGTAACAAGTTTCTGCCATAGCTAAGGACTGAGCATGTGCAGAACATAATGGTCTTTGACCAAACTGTGTGATACTAGAATGCTGTGAAGTAAAGCACAAACCATATGTTATTTAGGTAAATTTCCCAGCACCCGTATCAAAATGAGAGGTAAGACACAGATTACTTGTTTTATATTAAGGTGTTCTGCCATCTGGTTCAGTGTTGTTCTGTGGCTTTAGTTGTCCTTTAAGTGTTGGGGGCCATATTTAAAAACTTTCAAAACTTTCAGTACCGCGGGTTTTTGTTACTGTACGACCGTGGCAGTAGTATACCATGCTGTAAACTACCGTAATGATATTCTAGGGGCGGTGGTAGAATTATGTTCGCTATCATACATTTACAAGATTTCCGATAGCGATCATAAATTAACGCTCGCTAAAGAAGGCGATACCACACCTTTATAAATATGGCCCGTAGTGTGAAGGTCCCTAGCTCTCCCTGCTGCAGCAATATTAGTGGAAAGTGTAGCTTCTTAAAGGGGAAGAGAAACCACAGGGTGTAGAACTGTAGGGGGAGGATAGTGAATCTGATCTTAGCACAGCTCTGTGCAATGCATTTCTCATCAGTGTACTTTCTTAAATGGGAATGTTGGAGGGTAGGAAGAGTGTGTTTTTAATTCAGCTGTCTGTATAAAAACAACAAACTGTAGTACAGAGCTAATCTCTGCATTAGCACAGAGAAATGCATTGCACAGAGCTGTGCTAAGATCAGGGTCATTATATCATCCTCCACCACTGCACTGCAACATGTTCTATAAGTGTACGTATTAAAGGAACACTAAACAAGTAAAAACAGGTAAAAATAAGTATATGCCATCCGTTTCTATTATTCACAGGGAGGTGAGAACACTTATTCTCACCTCCCTGTGAATAATAGAACGCCAGGTAGTCACTGTCGAACTTAGCTTACCGGGTGCTCCACTGACAGCCTTCGGCACTGACAGCCGCGTTTCCCCACTCTCCTGACCACGCGCCTATCTTTGGCGCATGGTCAGGAGAGTGGGAAACGCAGCTGTCAGTGCAGAAATCTGTCAGTGGAGCGCCCAGTAAGCTAAGTTCGGCTGTACAAAAGATAGGCGCGTAATCGGGAGAGCAGGACAGTGCGGCTGTCAGTTCAGAAGGAACTGCAAGTGGAGCGCCCGGTAAGGTAAGTTTGGCTGTGTCCCCCTGGTGTTCTATTATTCACAGGGAGGTGAGAATAAGTGTTCTCACCTCCCTGTGAATAATAGAAACGGATGGCATATACTTATTTTTACTTGTTTAGTGTTCCTTTAAAGGGGAATGTTGGAGGGTATGCCACTTGCAGCTCTGTACCATGTTGTTTCTATAAATGTACATATTATAATTAATGCAGCAGATGGGCTGCCTGTGGGAAGTTTTATGTTAAACAAAAACCCTCTTCCAACTAGGGTATCCACCTTTGCCTTTAAGACCCACATAGGAACACATATACAGGCCTATGTATTAAAAGTTTTTATAATTAAAAATGGTGCAAATTTTGCCCCAACCAATCAGATTTTAAGAACTTTTATTACATAGGCCTGATTATATCTACACAACAAAGTTTGTTAGTATTTTCTTTAGAAGCATGATGCTGGCTGATACAGTTTGTATTTAATGCAATGGTACTTAGCACTGCAACATGTAGATTTAATACATGTTTGGGTCTTAAAGGCAAAGGTGGCCTGTAAAATTCATTGCACAGAGCTGTGCTAAGACCATATTCAAGTCATTATGCTGCACCTGCAGATCTGAGCTGTTTGTTTTTATAAGGGCTAGGCTACACAAGCACGTTTTTCAGACGATTGCGATTTTCCAATTGTATTAAAATCGCAGCAATGCACCAAAAACTAGCAATCTTTCAATCGCATACGTTTTCAAAATGAAAATGGACAAATCACAAACACATATAAATGGCATGCGATTGTTTGTGCAGTGTGTACACACTAATATAAATGGTAGAGTGCAGAAATAAACGCATACAAAGACACACAGGATCATTTACTCAGAGCCGATATTTTGCTTCGGGTAAATGTCCTGTTCGTGATTCAATGTCACGTTTGCGAATGTGTTTACCCACTGCAGTATTTTAATGCCAGCCCTTTGCTAGAGTTAAAATCCTGCGCTAAAACTAGCGCCATTGTGATATTGAATCACGAGCGTCAGCTAGCGAACCGGCTAGCACGACTTTAACTCCATATGTCTGCCCAGCGAGTCTGGGTAAATGAGCCTGAAAGTCTCTTGCAGAAATGCTCACAAATATAAAGGGTTAACAAGTTGCTTCCTAAATACATATGAAAAGGGTTACACTTCCCCCACCTGAGCAGGAAAATCTGCTAATAATATTCACTGCTATCTCTGATGATTGGCTGGGAGACACTGGCAGGTGGGGACTCTGGGTTCAACTGTTAAGGTGCCCATACATCTATAAGATTTTACTTACCCGACAGCGCTCACGCGATGTTCATCAATGCTGCCAGAACCGCTTCTCCCGATCTTACATTCGACCGACATGTGATCGCAAAATCCCATTCTTTGCGATCGCATGTGGTCGAATGTAGATCGGGAGAAGCGGTTCTGGCAGATCGAAGGAACATCGCGTGACGCTCGGTCGGGTAAGTAAAAACTTATAGATGTATGGGCCCCTTTACATGCAGCTTGGCATAAGCTACACAAGGTAGCTAGTGAGCATGTGCAGAAGGAGTTTTGGTACCTGGACCCCCAGGAAGAGGCAACACTACAAGCCAGTCGTGACATCATAGTTTCCCAGTGCTCAGAAATGTTCTATAAATGATTTCTACACTAAGAGGCTGAATTCAGAGGCGAGAGACAAATGGTTTTACAAAGTGACAGTTATAGAGTCTGTGGAGCGGCCTTTGTATTTTGGGTTTAGTTCTCTTTTAAATCTGCTCAAGATTGGCACTTGCTGATGGCCGAAACTACATAATTTCATTCCATTTTCGGATTCCCAGATCTCGGGAAAATCACGAAGATCTGAAAAGGGAAATGAATATTTGAAGATTTTCGAATGTACTAAGCTACTTTCAATAATTTTCAAAAATATCTTTGAACATTCGAAAATCCTCGAAAATATGACCGGAGACCACTTTCAAGTTTCTGAACGCATTTTCGAGGATTTTCGAATGTTCGAAGATATTTTCAAAAATTATCGGATCTGTCCGGATTCGGACAGATCTTTCAGATTTCAGAACCAAGGGGTTCCGTGTTGCATCCGGTTTCGTGTTGGACCTGGATTCCATCTCTACTGCTGATGGGATTGTTGGAAATTTTTGGGGTTGGTCTGATCAGCTTTCGTTCCATAAACTGCTCAATATCAACACGCAGCCAAACATATGAAGAAGAAACAGGAATCAGTTTTTACGGATTTGACTGAAATGATCAAAACTATAAAAGAAGACCTGTGAAGAGTATAGAATGTAGTATAGTATAAATGGCAATAAAATTTAAAAGCACTTCTAGCAGACAGGATGGACAAGCAAAGCTCTATATATTTTTATCACTATAAATATAGGAATGATATAAACAGAATAAGGTTTGCAGTACATCTAAAACAAATTATCTATGCTGTATTAGAGGAATTTGCTGATCCATACAAACACATTTGATCTGTGATAGAAACACTGGAAATAATAAATGCTATGCAGCAGTAAAAAGGGGAAAAAATGGAAGTCATTTAACGAGAAGGCAAACAGTATATTCATAGCTCTTGTTGGATTTATATTACCAATGTACTGCTATAAATTTTATGAACACATTTTACATCCCTTGAATTTAGCATCAAAGCAGCTCTGAGAAGCAATGATTCTGATGTTGAGTTGCTAATTTAATAGCTAAGACTGACAAAGAAGGTTAGAAAGATTTCCTAGAATAGAAAGGTTTCTTATTTTACTGGTTACCTAACCTATCTAGTTCACTCATTTTATGACTTCTCAATGGGTTTTGATTGGGATGTAGCAAAATCCAAACACAAG
Source organism: Hymenochirus boettgeri (assembly GCA_019447015.1). Lineage (NCBI taxonomy): Eukaryota > Metazoa > Chordata > Amphibia > Anura > Pipidae > Hymenochirus > Hymenochirus boettgeri. Next base: position 77,439,303 of record CM033470.1, read on the forward strand.
GTAATGAACGTGTTTATCTGTATGGCAGAAGAGATGAAGTTCTGCAGTTGTGTGGAATTCTGACACATTTTACAGAACCATAATCTGTTTTTGCAGATTTTTTTGAATTTTTGACATTGAAGTTCCTGCAAATTTCCACCCATCTGAGTGATCCGTAAGGTCCCTAAACTGGTGGTTCAACCTTGAAACAAGGGACTCATCACTGATAGACAGAAATGCTTATTAGAGTCCCTGTGATATTTCAGCTAAAACAGAAATGGGAGATAATGATCAAGTAGTAATTTGCCTCGTGTCTGTATGTACGTAGTATGAATTTATACTGTATGTAAGCAAACAAACATAAAAATCAGTTCACATGTATCTGTTATAATGGATTATGGATGGAAACACTCTATTTTGTTTGTTACAGCAAGAAAATACCAGCTGTGGCTGTGGCTGAACTTCCTGAATTTGTTAAGTTTCTAAACTTCAGTTAAGTTTGGAAGAAAATACTTAAAGTCAAATAGTTTGAAAAGTTTTGATAAATTACAGTTTAAACAACAATGATAACTTACTGTAAATCACTGTGGTACCTGGGAAATGGGCCGGGGAACATGGCCATATTACCAAAATGGGTTTGAACACTTCTTTTCCCTATGATCAGGCAATTGTCAGGTTTCCACATGCCACATTTGATGGTTATGGCCAATATGAGGGTTACCGAATGATAAATTCAATGGTTACCAAAATCGGCTGCTACATTTGAGGGTTACCAAAATCGGACGCTACATTCAAGGGTTACCGAACGATTAATTCGGGGGTTACTGAACGATACATTTGAGGGTTACCAAAATAGACTGCTTTATTTGAAGGTTATAGAAATCGGCCACTTAATTCGAGGGTTGCTGAAATAGGCTGCTACATTCGAGGATTACCGAATGATACATTCGAGGGTACCAAAATCGACCGCTATATTTGAAGGTTATTGAGCAATACATTCGATGGTTAATGAAATCGAAAGATACATTACCGATTTTGAATGTTACATTCAAGGGTTACTGATTCGAGAATTTGATAATTATTGAAAATTAGTCCACAAACTAGTTTGAACCCGAACTAGTTCAGATAGAGTTCAGATAGTTTGTGTTCAGGTCCATCACTCTTGTCTTGCAGTAGGTTGCAGAGAATCTTGTCACCAAAGATATAAGGATTTATTGGTTTGTATTAAAAAAGCAGTGGGTTGTTTTCCATGAACAGAGCATGTCATTTACAAAAATGATGTCTAGGATAATGAATAATAAATGGGGAAGTCATGCTGAGCCACAAAGGAATTAAACCTGCACAACATGTCTGGCTTTCAAATGTGTCAAAGTTTGTTTTTCTGTTCAATGTCACATTGCAATAATGCACTTACTAGGTGGTATGCTTTTACTCAAGCTAAGCCCTTAATGGACTTGTCTTGTAGTGTAGCACAAACCATCTTATCTCTTTCTGTTTCTATAATATTCCTTTGTTTCTTGCCATCTCTCTCAAACATTTTTCTGTTCCCCATTTACAGTTTCCTGTCCCTGAAAGAGCGCTCGCTGGCCAGTGGACAAATTTAATATAAGAGATATTGTAGAGTATAATTCAATTATTGAATGGTTTTGGTGTCAGTTTAAACAGACTCACAGCCCTGGGAAATATTATGACTGAAACAAAAAATATTAGAAATCAAAAAATTACACTTAACAATTGACAAGTAGTTCCTTCAGGAGTTTATCAAAAGATGTCAGAAAATATCCTTTTACCATTTTAAAGGGGAACTGTGGTCTCCAATTAATTAAATGAAAGGCCAGTTTCCTACCTTTAAAATGAGCCATCAACCACCTCTCTACGTGCTCCACAGCCCAAGATATAAACAAATGACTGACCAGAAAGTTAATGGGTGGGAGGCTGACATGTGACATTCCTAAGGCTTCTCCTGCACAGTGCCACCGGCGAGCACAGCTTCAGACTCCCTCAGTGTGTGAGGGAGACAGGAAGTCCCTCCTCCTCTCTGTTTTGTGAAAGACCTGCAGAGAAGGTAAGGGAATCTACAGCCCTTCTCTCTCACTATGTGAAAACAGCCTTTTCAGGCAGAGTTCACACTCTGCCTGAAAATGCTGTTTCCACAGAGTTTTCAGGGGGGGTAGGGGGGTGTCAGAGTGGCCCAAAGCACCTGTGAGTGGGTGGGGCTTAGGCACCCATGAGTGGGCGAGGTTTAGGCACCTGTGAGTGGGCGGGGCCACAGCACCTGCGAGTGGCCGGGGCCACATGGGGCTGTAAGGGAATGGGCCAAGGGGGGCTGCAACTGGAGGGACCATGGGGTCCATGAGTGGGAGGGACCAGGGGGGCTGCAAAGGGGAGGAGACACAGGACAGATTGACTGACAGGTTTCAGAGCAGGAAGCAGGAAGTGCAGGGGACCTGGTAATGCTGCTGCGATATCACACACAAAAATGTAAATATCTTCAAAACTATGTAAAATAAACAATGGAAATAAATTGCAAAAACTCTCAGGAGTTCCTTTTTAAGTACAATTATCATTCTCCTCTGATGAAGTGCCCAGATTTATTTATTTTGTCAATGGACTTGCCATCTCCAGTAGTGAGGTTTTTTAAAATTTAATATAAGTTTTATATGTGACCTAAATTGAAAAAATGGTGACCACTAGGCCACCTGCTTGTAAGTAAGGTCCTGGTATACACCAATTATGGTGGGTGCTATGCGGAGTAAACCAAAATAATGTCAAAAAGAAATGGTCAGCGTGGTAGTTTGGAGTCGATGGAGTACGGCTATATTTAAGTGCGTCCAGTTGCGGTGTGTTATCCAAACTTGGTAGAAGTACCTATACCGGGTGGAATCTTGGGTGAGCGCATCAGGTGGAACCTATGGACTTTCATTGGATTATTATGAGACACATGGATTGATGGAACTAATACCGGAAGGAATGGAGACGTCGGAATCTGGGTGAGATCGTTTTTGTATACATATATCCCTTTACATAAATGTACCTTGTTACATTACTTTTATAGGGGTGGACGCACTCCTGAGAGATATATATATATTGTCTTTACGACCCCCAAACCGCCTCTCCACGTTTCACATTTACCAGTGAACGCTTCAATCAGGAGTGTTAGTATTTCCCCGTGCATTTGGAATTGCATCCAGATCTATATACACGCACCTTGCCGTCTATTTACTCATACTCTTAGCCCTACCTATTTGTTTTTACATGGTGTTTTAGAATGTACTGCAGATACTATTTATATATTCCCCTATTGTTCATATATATGTGTTGTGATATATGCTATGTGTATTTTTAATAATAAAGTATTGTGTATCTTTGGACAGTAGAGGTAATTCACTCTTTTGTGTGGGATATTTTGGAATATGGTTCCTCTGCCCGCACATATTATATATTTGGTTAAGGGTTTACAGGTAGTTGAGTGCCATGGAACTTGTTGTTCCATGTCATAGCGGAGTCTTTCTTCTTGCTTTTTCTTTTTGATTTTATATGTGACCTAATTGATGTCCCCAGAGGCAGCAGACTCTCTTCATAACAGTTTCTCTTCATAACAGTACAGCCACTTTGTTTGGATGCACGGTAAAGGGGAGTGTCCCGCATACTACTAGAGATGGACTAGAACTCGAACTCAAACCCGAGTTCCAGCCGAACTTTTCAAATTCGAACGAATTCAGACTTCTCGATCTATCCCGGACCCAGATTTTCGATATTTTCAGACTTTCGATAAATATCGAATGTTCGACCGTTCAAATATGCGAGTAAAATGCCTATTATACCTATACGCGAGCATCGAATACGCGAGTAAAGTGTCCATTAAAACCTATATGCGAGCATCGAATCCGCGAGTAAAGTGTCCATTAAAACCTATACGCGAGCATCGAATCCGCAAGTAAAATGTCTATTACACCTATACGTGAGCATCAAATCTGCGAGTAAAGTGTCCATTAAAACCTATACGCGAGCATCGAATTCGCAAGTAAAATGTACATGGTATCTAGGCGCGAACATCGAATCCGCCAGTAAAGTGTCTATTAAAGCCTATACGCAAGCATCGAATCTGTGAGTAAAATGTGCATGATACCTAGGAGCGAACATCGAATCCGCCAGTAAAGTGTCTATTAAAGCCTATACGCGAACATCGAATGTTAAAGCTCGAAAATAGCGCGAGTGAGATTAAAATTGATTTTCGATGTTCTGGATATTCCAGGTCCCACAGCCGTTTACATTAAGTTACCATTGATATTTTATTTGTATTTCATTAGAACTTTTCAAACTATTTGACTCCCATTGACTTTAATGGGTCCGTTTTCAAACTTTCGAAAGTTCGGCCATCTCTACATACTACTAATATTTACTTTGTATCATGCTATTACCTCTATACCCAGTGAGCTTTTATAGCACAATATATAAAGAATATAAAAAGAATACTGCTTGTTGTAAAATACTGCTCACTACTCATAACCCTACATCAAGACCCCTAGATCGCTATTTAGTAATTGCTTTGTAAGGGTAAGTAGAGTTATTATTTACCACTCCCTATTTAGGATTAGGATAACAATGTTATTAATTTTTGCACCCTTTTAGAGATACTTCTTAGGTGCCTATTGACCTGAGAGTGAAGGCAGCATAGGAGTTATTATATAACTCAAAACAATGTTTAAATTATTTGTTGTCAGAGTTGGAAGTTACAGTATCCAAATTACTATTTTTTCTGGATTTCCTTGGCTCTGGGGACATGGGTATTTTTTCTTCCTGTCTAGCATGGCTTACCTTTCATGAAACAAGCACAACATTTGCTCATGATCATGATCTAGCATCTACATGCTCCTCGTATGCCAACAGATCGAGCAATACACAATTCCTGTTTAGGCTGCATGATAGGAAGGGGTTCACATGTGAATCAATCAGCTTAGCTGATCCTGAACTCTACTTTTTACTTCTCATTGGCTAGCACAGATGCCTTGCAGTGCAGTTCTGAGTCCATATACACCCTTAAACACATCTGCAAGTGTTTGTATGTTCTCTCTGTGCTTTTCAGTCCCCCACCCCCACACACTTATAAGGACATACTGATAGATTGTATGTGCTAAATGTGCTTAGATTGTAAACTCTTTGGGCAGGGCCTGATGTGAATGAATATATGTAAATGTAAATTGTACAAGGAAATTCAGGAAATAGTCATGAAAATTAAGCACAAGGGCAGTGTCCCCAGGTAGCAATCCCAGCGTTTCCTTACTTTCCCCTGCTCCATCTGCCTCTTTGTCGTCACACAGCTCTTCTGGATAGTTTGGGAATCTTTGTGGTGCCTGTGTGTGTTAGTTCGTTTACAGTAATCTTTGTTTGTTTCCGGAGATGCTCATTTCCGTAAATGCAAAACTGGGAAAGGCATTTCTAGTCTTGTGGGGGGGGGGTTGTTTTAAAGTAAATTTGAATTATATGTTTCCTTTAAGTAATTCTTTTCTATTTGATCATACTAATAATGTTTAATATCTACAAAATGATGTGTAATCATTTCTATTTTAGATTTATCTACTCATTTATTTCAAACTTTATTCATTATAGGGAGTTATTCATTCAAGGCCAAATTTAAAGAAATAATTTTAAAATGGTGTCCTTGTTTATCTTGGAGTAAGATTAGATTATCTTTTGAAAGATTGTGGAATTCAGATATTTTACAAATGACTCAGAAATGCTTTCTTTTGATTAAAATGTTTGTCAGACAGGCATCTTTCTACTGTTTCAATGATTGCATCAATCCAATAATTTATGAAGGCAAAACATCTGATGTTGATCGTTTTCATGAAAATCAAATAAGGTTTGAAATTGTCCATTTATTAAAAAATAATCTATATTGGAACAGCTAAATAAAAATGAATCTGCAAAAAATCTATGTTGAAACAATTTCCTTTGTCATAAAACTCTGAGATGAGATTTTGTTAATGAGATTATAATTTAAATCTAAGCAATGTTTTGCCAATCAGTGTCAGGTAGTTTACCAGGGGCACAAATGCGCCCTAAAGAATATCCCTCGAAGACCAAATTGATAAGTGAAATAAACTTTACTTGCACGCGTGGAGAATACAATATACAAAGTTGGTCTCACTACTGGGTTTGAGATTGTATGCTAGATGTTACCTAGTAGGTTCACACCTTTAACAGGTGTGTCTTTAAACAAATTGTCCAATTGTTAATGTAGTTTACAGTTAGTCAATAAAGTAGTCCTTCTATTCAGCAGATTTGGTGTAATTTAAATATGGCATCCATAGTGCATATACTGGCTTTTATAGGATTAACTTGTAATTCACAGAACATTCAATTGTGTTGTACCAAGGACTCCAAATGTATAGTAGTCATGAGGAAAGCCTCCAGAGATGTTCATCAACAGGGATTCACCTTGACTTTCTGGTTTCAATTCAGAACTGACAGTTTTGAAAATTTGCATATCCGAAGGAATTCTCAAAATGTGGAGAAATGTGGAGAAAAAAAAATTTATATTCTAAAATCAAAAATTTTAAAAATTCAAAAATTGCAAAAATTCTGATAAAATATTTTGAAAATTGTGATAGAAAATTTGAAAAATCTAAATTCAATTGGGTTCTGATCAGATTTTTGGAACTTCAATAGAACTTGCATGTGGCCAAATTAGACAGCAGTATATCATTGGATCTCACTTAGGAAAATGTGCCATATGAAAATTTGCCATATGTAAAATAACCATGTTTGTGCACTGCCCCTTTTCATACTGTACATCTTATCCCCGACTGATGTGAAAATATCTCTAAAACACATTAGAAAAATAGAAAATCCTATTGCAAAATGCTTTCTAATGTTCTAACTATTGCAGTTTGAAGATTTGGGAGATTATATACCTATACATCATTTTTCACTTAAGGGGTGAACATGAACATGGGAACCATATTACAACTTCTGCTCCCCACAAATCTTCAAGGCGCAAGGCTAGGTTTTCTTGTTAATAACTCAACTCTGTAAGTCTAAATTACTAGCCAATCATCTGACCTGCAGACATGACATGTTTTAATCGTGTTAGATCTCGTCAGTGCAAGATACGGATTCATGGCTCTATGGGGTAGGACTTGGGTGTACAGTAGACAAGGCAGCTAGATAGCTTAGGGTGAGGTTGGCCAAAAGGAGCAAAAAGCCCTGAAAATGAAGCAGAACCTTCTTATAACAGAAGGCATCTATTTCATTTTTGAAAATAGTTTAGCAAAGTTTGAGAAAAATCAGAAAAATTCAGAAATTCAAAGTCCGATTTCTGGTTTGGATTCAGGTCAGGAGTTGACCTAATGATTGTGTGCAATATGTTTACATTAAATCAATAGGAAATAAAAAAAAATATTTGTTGGGTTTTAACAATGTTCCTGAACTGACATACTTGCTTGTCTCCTTCATTCTGGCTATATTATTTTAACATTATGAACCTAATCAACATCCTAAAAGTACAGATAAACTAATGTCTTACTGTCTAATTCCCTAATCATAGAAACAAGTCCTCCATTCATCCAGGCAGTTCTTTTATATAAAGCAGATCACAATAATTGAGCCCCTGGTGTAGGAAACTTCATAGCCATCATGCCCATGTCCTTTCATTAAAAAACACAATTGTTTCTGACTATCCTGTTGTTGATTTGATGTCGACCTAAATAATTCATCAGTGCATTGTTTTATATGTCTGTGGAGTGCAATGGGTTCAGGGGCATCTCCAGCATTTTCTGCAGAGGTTTCATTTCCTTAAAAATATTATTTTTCTAATGGGGCATTTTAATAAATATTCATTAGGAGCTGGCTAACTGCTGTCTGCTCATACATTTAGTGCCATACAAATGTTTCCCAGTCACTTACTTTTAAAGAATTAGTTGCGTTTAAAATGAAACTCTATCTCTCTAGACATTTGCCTCTACACTCCAAGCTAACATGCATGGTTATTATCCAAAGGAATTCATTATAACTTGTCAAGGTCAGAAGACGATGTAAAGCATAAACAGATGTCGTTGTTTTTTATACTAGATATATTGAAGAATAAAACAGTATAGATGAAATACTTTATTGCTCTGGGTAAACCTTCCAGGATTTAATACCGATCAGGGAGATTTACAGGGAGATTCAATGAAAGTTCTTATCGTTTCAAATGGTGCTAATTTTGCCCCAACCAATCAGATCTTATTTAACATTTGAAATCTAACATCTGATTGGTTGGGGCAAAATTAGCACCATTTTAAACGATAAGAACTTTTATAGAATAACCCTGTAAATAAATGTTCTTATCATTAAAAATGGTGCTAATTTTTCCCCAATCAATCAGATGTTATTTATTACCATTTGAAAGCTAATATCTGATTGTTTAGGGCAAAATTAGCACCATTTTTAACAATAAGAACTAACTACATCTTCCTGTATGTGTGCATGTGGGTAAATCATGGAAGGGATTTCCCCACAGCGAGGAGCTTTATAGTCACGCAATAACAAATGCAAACTGCATATTGAATTGTCTGCACCAGCTGTGCGGGTGTTTTTTGCAATACCCGCTTAGCTGGTACACTGAAGGGGTTAAAGAGCATGTCCACACTTAAAGCGCCTTATGACCCTTAAAACACTCTTTTACACCATAAAGGAGTACAATGGCTCTCAATAACATCCCCTTTTAATTTGTTGCATATTATGATAATTCTGGTTATAATTGTTTTATTTCTAAAATGTATAATTTTAGAAACAAAACAATATTATTGATTATTAAATAGAGACACTGGTTTGTACACCTAACTGACAAGTAAAGGGGAATTTAGTGTGAGCTGTAATAACACGCAGTTAAGGATGCACCACGGACACAGTGCTGTACCACTTTTCAGCCACCAGACGCACAACAGATCGCATCAGAGTGCGCTGCAGGGAAGAGGTACATGAGGAAGAGGTGCTAGGTGGATTGGAAGGAGCACACGGGTGTGGAAAATGTGCAGGGGTTTTGTGGTGGGAAAGATGTTCGACGGGGGGAAGGGACGATTCAGAGGGTTAATGGTTCTATATACAGCTGTGCTAACTGTCATGCTGAAAATTGTTTCAAGATTGAGAAATGCATACACAACTACACTTGTGGTAAAAGAATTTTCACAAGTAATTTTGAAAACCCCTCCCCATTTCCAAGGGCTTCTCTATGTTTCTTTAGACTTCTCTTTGAATGACCTTCATCATAATTACAAAAACATTCCATTGTAATATTCGAGTAAATGTTACAGGAGGCTACACAAGAGAGAATGAAGAGATTCATTTTATCAAGATATTTATATATCAAGGACACATTGCTCCTTACAAATCAATCTCATACCAAACGTGATATGGCTTAAAATACAACCTTTAAATGTAAGCAGGCCAGAAAGAATAATAACAGTTCCATGGCCTGCTTAATTCATTTTAGTCTCTCTCTTTCATTATACAGTACAGTACTTTTTGATTGCAAGCTGTGTGGGCTTCTGGTTTATAACCAACTAGCTTGTAATTTACAGCTATGTGATACATAGCATTCATTTTTACTACAACAAAAAGGCAATTTAAAAGGTCTGAAAATCCAATTTGAACCAAATTGAAACTCAATCAGGGTTATTCAATAAAAGTTCTTATCGTTAAAAATGGTGTTAATTTTGCCCCAACCAATCAGATGTTAGCTTTCAAATGTTAAATAAAATCTGATTGGTTGGGGCAAAATTAGCACCATTTTAAACGATAAGAACTTTTATTGAATCTCCCTGAATATTTTTAATTTTTAACGACAATTTTGAATTTTCCCCAATCTCATTTTTTAATTTTTGAAAAGTTTTAAATAATATTTTTAGATAAGTGCAGAATTTCAAACAATTTGTTTAAATCTATCAGATCCATGGAAAACCTGCAGTTTTAAATCAAAACCAGGTTTGTTTAAAAAAAATGCAACTCATCACTAATAAGCACAGATAGATAGCAGTTCATATCTTCAGCAGTGTGGTATTTCTTGTCCAATCGACATTAAGAAAATTAAAAAAGAAAACAAACACCCTGCAGGCTTATTTATTAAGAGGTGCAAAAATTTGCCCAAGCTATTAATTTTGGCTCACATGATACCTTTTTACTGGTCTACTACATTTAATTACTAACATCTGATTGGTTTCTGCAGATAAAGAACACAGCCAAAATGTTGCACCTGTTATTGAATTAGGCCCCAGGAGAGTTAGCAAGGTTGGTGCTTTGTCAACATTATTTCATTCTACCTGTATGTGTGTAGAGAGAATGAAGAAGCATATGTTGCTCTAGTCTATTGTTTACCAAAGGAAATGTTTTTATTATTTATGATAAAATAAACCTTACTTAATAAAAAATTTACATTTCAACCTTAAGCCCAACAGTGAGATACATATCATAAATAAGAGACTAAGCACTTTGTGATGTATAAAGTATAAAAATGTCAAAGCACATTAGTAACTAAATTAGTGCAGTGTTTACCAATGTTTTTGTGAATTCTTCTTGTTATTTTAATCAGTGTTTCATAGCTCAGATGTTCTAAAAAAACAAGGTACCTGTCAAAACAACAAACCCATTTACTTCTTATTTAAAGGACTATTATACTCACCTCATCCCTGATCCACCCCTAGGTCCTCACCTCTGGGTACTTTACATATCATATGTAATTCTAAACTTAAGTTTTCCTTCATCGTACTGGTCTGCTCCTTCTCTAGTCTTCTGTCACTGACAGTCATGATGGGGCCAATGGAAAGACATGTTTCACACAGAGCACGTCTTCCCATTGACCATGTTTTGCAGACATAAGACAGAAGAGGAGCCAGCAGGCGAGGGAATCTTTAAGCAACTATTACAGATGATCTGTAAAGCGCCTAGTGGTTTTAGTTCCTCACTCTGGGTACTATTTGAGGAGAGGAGCTAGGGGGTATAATTGTCCTGTAATACAGTATTAGTTAATTGCTAACAATGTACTCAGATCTTTGATGGAGACTCAGTAATATTCTCCTAAAAATCAAATCAGCTCTGTATTTTATTACAGTCTATAGATCTGCTCAAAAAATTTCCCCAAATTTTTTGATTTCCCACCCCCCCAAAAAAAATATCTTTACAAACATCTTACCTTTCCGCTGTCAATCAAGGGCCTTATTATCATAAACTCTTGTGTTGTGTCCATTTTTGCTGTAACTGAAATAGTGACAGTTGGAATGTGTAAATTTCACAGTTTAAAATTTCCCCTCCCAATGCTTACTCATAAGTTTGGCTCGAACCCGAGTTCGAGCTGAACTTATCGAGTTCGAACAGACTCGGACCTCTCGAGCTATCCCGGACCCGGATTTTTCGGACTTTCGAATTTTCTGGACTTTCGCTAATTATCAAACGTTTGTTGACGCTGTTTCGAGAATTATCGAATTTACGAACTGTTCGCTAACCCTTGAATGTATCATTCGCGAACACTCAAAAGTATAGTTCGTTTTCGCTAACCCTTGAAAGTATTGTTCGATTTCGGTAACGCTCGAATTTATGGTTTTATTTTCGGTAACCATCAAAAGTATCATTCGGTAACCCTCGAATTGGCCGTAAACCTCGAATGTAGCTTGCACAAAAACCAAAAAAATTGCCCGCTCGTGTTTAAGAAGTGTTTTAACAAGTTTTGGTGATAGTGACATGTTCCCCATTAAAGTTAATGGGGAGTGATAGTTCGAAAAGTTTGGATGATTTAAAGACAAACTAACATTCGTAACTTACTGTAAATGGCTGTGGCACCTGGGAAAGGGTCTGGGGAACATGTCACTATTAGAGATGGTCGAACTATTGAAAGTTCGGTCCATTTTCGAACTTTCGAAATATTGTAAAAGTTCGAAAGTTCGAAAGTTCGAAAACGGACCCATTAAAGACTATGGGAGGCAAATAGTTCGAAAAGTTCGAGTCAAATACAACTAAAATATTAATGGTAACTTAATGTAAATGGCTGTGGGACCTGGGAAATGGTCTGGGGAGCATGTTCCAATATCCAGGACTTTCGTAAAATCGATTTTACTCTCACGCGCGCTACTTTCGAGCTTTCGCGTTCGAACGTTCAAGGTAACATGGACTTTTTACTCGCAGATTCGATGCTCGCCTATAGGCTTTAATGGAGACTTTACTCGCAGATTCGATGTTCGCGCCTAGATACCATGTACATTTTACTCGCCGATTCGACCGTTCGAACATTCGAACATTCGATAAATCATCGAAAGTCCGGGAAATATCGAAAGTCCGCGTCCGAAATAGTTCGAGAAGTCCGGGTCCGTTCGAACTCGAACAGTTCGGCTTGAACTCGGGTTCGAGTTCTATGCCATCCCTAGTCACTATCACCGAAACCTGTTTAAAAACTTCTTACGACTAATTTTAGGGTTACTGAACGATACTTTCAAGGGTTACCAAAAATAGAACCCTAAATTCGAGGGTTACCGAAATTGAACGATACTTTCGAGGGTAACTGAAAATCGAAGGCTACATTTGAGGATTAGTGAAAACGATCCTTACATTCGAGGGTTATCGAAAACGAACGATACATTCGAGGATTAGCAAACAATACAATCTAGGGTTAGCGAACGGCCCGTAAATTTGATAATTATCGAATTTACGATAATTATCGAAAATACAGCCGTGAATCCAGAAAAACAAACTAGTTCAAACCCAAACTAGTTCAAATAGTTCAAGTTCGTCCCCTATTTCTTAAGATATCCAATCTGAAACATGACATTTCAGCTGTCAATCAACTACTCTATTATAACAAACTATTCTACTGTGTGCCGTTTGTTGTAACAAGCAGGCAAGATGGCAGGGAGGCACACAGATCAATTTAATCTGTCTGGTGTCCATACAATATTTCAGTCAGGGTTGTAATCGGGTTGTAATATTGTCAAAATTCAGTAATGTCACATGATTGGTTGAACTGCTTTTAATACTGACTAGCAGATTGCAGTTCAGTAAATGTATTGGTTGTAAGGCAATTTGAAAAACTTTCTCAAGTTGCCTTTAGGATGTCTGCAATTAAATCCTATGGTTATGCCCTCACCCTTAGAAAGCATTGGCAAGGGGTGGCACCGCCAGAGTGATTTTGCTCCAGACACCAGTCCCCCTTGCAGCGCCTTTGTATTATTATAGATAAAACCGATGATATTTTTTTCATTATAGTTCCCCATTAAATGAAAAAATAAATAGGGTTTATTCTTCGATTTTCCTTTCCAAGCCACATTTACATTTCTTTGTCCCATCATTTTCGCTAGTGTCATTGTTTCCATTTCAGTGCCATTATTTCATTCCTTATTTTAAAGACTTGACCATGTTAGCCATTTCTGTTTTCTTCATTTATATTCCTTTGTTCCTTTGATTTCCTTATTAAATCCAACAATAAAAGCAGGCATGCTTATGAGATAAAACTCTTTCAGAGATTAATAAAGCACATATGATTTGTTATTTCATCAGTAAAATGTTATTGGGGAATTCATTGTACATCCTTGAAACATTCTGGTGCAACGTTAGGAAAATCAATCACTGTTAAATTACAGAGCTTTTTTAGCAAAGCAAATTCCCGTTTATCTAGCTATAGCACTTAAAATGCCCTGTAGACACAACGGCACAAATAAATTTAAACAATCTCATTGCCGCGTTCCATCCTCAGCAAAGTGTTATTTTCTTTATTTATGTAGGTGTGTTTCTATATAAATTTAAAGGTAAACGGCGTGGTGCTAGGAGTCTACATGACACTTGGATAAAAATCTGGCCTTAAAAGTTTGGATTTTTATTATCATTTTCCCCTTTAGGTAAAGCAAACAATCTCCTCTCTGTTCACTTTATTTAAAGGGCAACTGTGGTCACAAAACAAGTTAGGGTTGAATGAAAGCCTGCAGTATTTCCTTTATAATGAGCTGCCAGTCACATCTCTGGCTTGAACCTGTGAGAAATTACATTGGGGTGAATGTTCAAACTTCCTGCTTCCAGTAGGTTGAGTGACATCACCTGACCTCTGCCCGCCCCAGGGGAGAAGCATGCTCAGCTAAGACTTAATGCTTGGGAAATCAGGAAGTGCCTGGAGAAAAAATTGGCAGTTGAGAAAAGGAGCCTATTAATGCAGGCAGAGACTGGTCACATGACTACAAGCTGGTCACCTGGCTGAAAACAGGAAGTATTCAAGCAGGAAGTAATATTGCTGAACCTTTCCAGCAATGACTTCTCACAAATTTTTTCTAGAGATGTGATTTAGGTTATATTTTGAAGGTATGTTGGAAAGATTTTTATATAATTCTTACTAGTTTGGAAGAATTTAAGACCACAGTTACCCTTTAATGTGTTCTATCGTCATTCACATTGCTGTTTGCCTAAAGAACGATTTACATGTCATTTGGGAAGAATCCAGATATACAGTATTATGTGTCTACTTGTTTGTACCTCATTTCTTGTTATTGCAGATTACCTGGAAGGAGGCCAAGGGTCAGAACCAATTCAGGCCTTGGGGATTATAGCTCTTAATCATTTTACAAATAATTAAAAGTCACCAAAGTCGAGTTTGAGTCATGAAATTGGAAGTCTGTATCCATCTGATAATTGATGCAGGTTCTGCAACACATTTAAAGGGAAGCTGTGGTCTCCATACAAGTGCCCTCAATAAAAGGAGCATTGGAAAGAAATTGTAGGAGCCAAAATTTGCCATTATTTGGACAAAATGTATGTTATTGGAATCTTAACCTACATTAACCTGATCCTCTTTTGGTATTAAATCATCTGCGTAGTTATAATTTCACTTACTTCCTGTTTCTATGTACAATATAGTTTTAAAATCTTTATTGCTAAATAAAGGTAACTTTCTCTTTTATAAGCTGTAATGCTAAAATAAGTAAATTGTCAGTATGAAATGATGCCCTGCTAGGTGGCTGCTGTTTATTTCCTGTGTTATATATGCAAAGATGCTTTTGTAACTTTATATATGTACTTGAGCCAATAGCTAGTAAAAAGACTATGCTTGTGAAATGCTACCTTTTAAAGGAGACAGAATCAGGGTAACTTACGGTAATTTGTTAAAATGTAATGATGTACTGTATAATAATTAATATATAATGAGATTTAATGAATATTAAGCATTGCACCAAAATGTAACCAATGATATAATGCAACGTACTCCTACTGTGCGGCAGAATGTTGTATGTTAGGATATACAAAGGAAGGAAGTAAGATAATATATCTTGTTTTTGTGTGATATTTCAATAAAACTTCTATTCTATTTCAGCACAACTTTGTAAGTGTACCTGTGGATTATTTGTGGTTTATCCCCACTGGGAACCATGGCAGGGACAGCTGGCTCCATCAATACCTCTCATACCTACCAAACAAGCTGGGGCGATATCGCTAGCTTCTGTGATTCTCAAATTATAGGCAGGTACATTTTCACTTCCTTGTTTTCTCCTCTGTTATGACAGACGCATGATCCCCTTTGTCATAGCCTAACATGTTATCTTTTCCTTTAAAAGACACCCCAGAAAGAGAGGAAATAGCCTTTTCAGGGTTGTGGCTAGTTTTAAAAATGGTTTACTAAAATTAACAAACAATTTGGGCTTGAAGATGCACTGTAGGATATACTGTAATCTAAAACAAAGACATACTGTACGGTAAAGCTGTAAAGTAAAAGAAGAAAATAAAAACGAGGGCAGCTAATACAAAATGGATGCTATAATGGTACCAGTAAGCTATGTATAAAGCAAATGGTGGATAATATGAACCCTTCAAGTGCGTTTAGAGGGGATTACTGGTGCCTGGAATCCCCCCTTTCTGCCTGCTCAGTGCAGTCCAGTGTTCATAGACTGATACATAGATTGTTACATTGCTTATTAAGCTGTCAATGAGAAGCAGCATTTGTATGTTTCATGTATCCAATCTGCCCTGTGATTGACAGCAGCATAGAGATCTGTATCATCACCTGAGGAAGGGGGCACATTATTTTTCCCCCAAAACGTTGTGTGATATGATGTGTGGTCACAAATAAAATATAATTCTTTATCGGAGTGCGACCCTCAACTTTGTTTACTCTTTATTAGGCCTGCAGCCTGGGGTGATTGCTGACAATGGGTTTACTTGCAGTATTATTGTACCTACTAAACTGTGAAGGAGCTTAGTGAGCAGGAATAGGAAAATCATTAGGAAATCCTGGAGGTGGTTGTATAGGTGACTGTTAACATTGTATTCAACAATTCTTTATTTAAACACTGTGCAACGTTTCGGTCTTAATCTATGACCTTTCTCAAGCAGACTGGTCATAGATTAAGACCGAAACGTTGCACTGTGTTTAAATAAAGAATTGTTCAATACATGTCCTTGGAGTGCACCTACCTTCTTCATACTGGTGGATATTTCCTATAGGGTGGCAAGTAGCCAGCTACAATTGTGTGCCTGCAATCCGAACTGTATATATATATATTGAAATATATATATAAATACACACAGGAGTGATGGATTCATATATTCTGTATACAAAACAATTAATCGATGTGCCCATGCATGGTTCCAATGTTATTGGCTTACTCTACTGCAGTAAAGGGAGCCGGTAATGAAAATTTTCTGTCCTGACTGTTCCCCACTATAGAGTGGTCGGCCATGGCAAATGTCTCGTATGAACTACACAATCGTCAATGATTTACTGGCATGCCGAATTGCCCGTTCATCCAATCCAGGCAAACGGTGACTGACAGCATTCGCCGCAACTGTTGAAATCCTCAGATTTTTGGCCTGACCGACCGATACATGGAAATATCTGTTGGTTGGCCCGAAAAATCTTTTTGTGTCTACCCAGCTTTAATGAATATACTTTATAAAAAAAGTAAAGGGAATATCTGTAATGGCTAACTGTGATGATAATCATGGCAATTAGAGAATATATAATATTATTTGATGCATATATAATAGAACACATGGATGTATTTGGTCACAAACCTCCTTCTGGGCTTGTTCAGTGGTAACCCATTGAAGAATCCCCCCTATGATACAGAGTGAATATTCCTCATTTATACCCTTCATGTTATTACAGTCCCTGCTACAGGGGACTAGGATTCCCTATAGTGAATACAGAGGAAAATGTAGTTTAGCACATTGGCCTTTTCAGCATCCTCTATAACCATCTCAACACTTAAAGGAACCTGGGTGCACAAACAATTTATCCAAGCTTCAACAGATTTGTTTCCTTTTCCATGTTCAGTAGCATTGCTAAAAACAGGAGGTTTAAGCCTTTGATATCCAATTACAAAAACACAGCATTCAAACAAAGAAGTTGACATCCTTGCTAAAGGACATAAAAAGACAAGTGCCTGAAGCTAAATAAGCACTGTATCTAACAGTATTCTCTTGCTTATAATGTTAAAGGCTGCCTTATAATACATGACTGTGATATCTTAAAACAAGAACACAAAGGTTAGGAGCATTTAAGAATATGATGCCTCAGGCAGATATAACACTTCAAACAAGAAAGGAAAGAATGTCTAATTGGGTTTAATTTAGTTACATGCACTTGTTTTACATTTTAAGACAGGAAAAATACTCTTTCAAAGGCAACTATAGAAAAAATTGTTTTTAAAATCTGTATATAGTAATGAGGTAGTAGACGGTATGTTAATCCTTCATCTTTTTGCGATTATCATACAGGGCAGCATTTCTCAAAGAAATTGACTGCCAAGAGCCAGGGGTGTGCCTCAAAACGTGAGTATGATACTCAAATTTTGAGGCACACCCCTGGCTCTTGGCGGTCAATTCTCAAAGAGTGTACCTACAGAGAGCCAGGGCTTTTACTCAGAATGTGATAAACATATAGGACAGGGTTTCTCAAAGAGAGTACCTACAGAAAGCAATGTGGGACCTGCCTCAAAATGTGATTATCATATAGGGCAGGGTTCCTTAAAGGGGAACTGTGGTCTTCCATTTTGTATGTGCCTTATGGAGGCAGCCATTGATCACTAGAGATGGTCGAACTATTGAAAGTTCGGTCCGTTTTCGAACTTTCGAACTATTGTAAAAGTCTATGGGAGGCAAATAGTTCGAAAAGTTCGAGTCAAATACAACTAAAATATTAATGGTAACTTAATGTAAATGGCTGTGGGACCTGGGAAATGGTCTGGGGAGCATGTTCCAATATCCAGAACTTTCGTAAAATCGATTTTACTCTCACACGCGCTACTTTCGAGCTTTTGCGTTCGAACGTTCGAGGTAACATGGACATTTTACTCGCAGATTCGATGCTCGCCTATAGGCTTTAATGGAGACTTTACTCGCAGATTCGATGTTCGCGCCTAGATACATGTACATTTTACTCGCCGATTCGAACATTCGAACATTCGATAAATCATCGAAAGTCCGGGAAATATCGAAAGTCCGCGTCCGAGATAGTTCGAGAAGTCCGGGTCCGTTCGAACTCGAACAGTTCGGCTCGAACTCGGGTTCGAGTTCGAGTTCTATGCCATCCCAATTGATCACCTGATTATCTGACCACTGCCTTGGTTTAGGGTTGGAGCATGCTCACTGCTATCTTTACTGCTGTGAAATTCTAATTAACATACTAGAAATGCAAAATCAAATTATAATTCCCCAGAAGTCTCTTTTCCCTTATTTGCATAATGAGCAAGGGAGTTGTGGGTAAAATTCTCTCTAACTCGCTTGACTCCTTGTAAATCTTATTTTTCAAAGCCCAGAATGAATAAAAGCTATATGTTTACACATGAATACTAAATATATATATATAGGCAGTGGTATGCAATATATTTCATTGATTTTATAAATATATATATATATATATAAAGGAAGTTGACCAGAAAAAAAAGAAAATTAGTTTTCTAGTTCATTAATTAAAAAAATGTAAGATACAAAGATTTTTTGATAGGACCTGCTCTAAAGTAACATAAATAGAAAAATATCCAGCAGTAGTGCTGTTTTAATACTTACTACCAAATAATGAGGATCTAAGGCTCACCAGAGCTGAAGGGAGCTCATTGAGCCTACCCAGCCAGATATATACTAGACCAACAGTCAACTGTTGTAGCCTTTATGCCTAAATACAAGACTACAACTTATCAGTATAGCTGCTAAGCCAAACTAAGCTGCAATTTAGATCTCTTGCATTTTATAGTGTCTCCCAAACACACCTTTAAAATCTGACTGGTCTGATTTAAATCTTGAATCTGATTGGACTATCGGTATTGGACCCCTCCTATACCCCACCCCTAAATCTGATTGGTCCAATACCCTCGATCCAATCAGATTCAAGATTTAAATCAGACCAATCAGATTTTAAAGGTGTGTATGGGAGACACTATAAAATGCAAGAGATCTGAATTGCAGCCTAGTGTTGGATTAGCTGCTGTACTGATAAGTTGTAGTTAGGTATAAGGGCTACAAAAGATAGCTGTTAGACTAGTATACACCTGGCTGGGTAGGCTCCATGAGCTACCTTCAGCCCTGGTGAGCAGTATTTGTTGACAAGTATTAAAACAGAACTACTGCTGTGTAGTTCTCTATTTATGTTATATTAGAGAAGGACTTAAATATATACAAATACCTTCTAAAAAAGTTCAAATATATACAGGCATATTTTATAAAAGCAATCAAATATAGTGCATACCACTGCCTTTATTTAGTTTTGGTATTCATGTGTAGAGATGTCCGAACTTCGAAAAATCCGGTCGCGCGAGATCGCGGATTTCGAAAAATCCGTAAATTCGAAAATCCGCGAGCGGACCCGTTAAAACGATATTAAAATGAAAGTTCGACAAATCCGCATTAAAAGTGGTCTAATAGCCTTGGAATGTTAAGTTAATCACTCAGGGACCTGGGTAATGTCCTTAGAAACACGTATCAATGCCTACAATACCTAAAAATTACAGTCCGAGCGAGATACAGTATTTTTCGAAAATACGATGAGTTCCGTAAAAACGCGGATTTCCGTAATAAAAACGAGGATTCCGTAAAACGGATTTCCGTAAGTCGCGAATCTCCGTAAAAAGAGAGATTCCGTAAAACGAGGATTTCGTAAAAACGAGGAACCGGAACTTCCTGCCTATCAAAATGGCCAGTGCTGCAAGGCAACTATATGCCCTGAACTACCTCCTGCTCAGGGGGTATGATGATTTCCCCCGGCACCCATCATGTTGGCGGCGCCGGAGGCCGCAGAATAATGGAGGGGCTACAGCGCCGCATCCTGCAACGCTTCGGATACCAGACCACTGTCTCTACCCTCCAGAGGACAGTGGTCAGACCTCAAGAGGCAGAGGCCTCAATATGTGGCTGCCGTTCGGCAAATGATAGAAGGCAAGTATACTTTTATTATATTACTGTATTATATACGTAGTAAAATATTTTAATTCACTTCTGAAAAAAACATATTTATATATATATATGTTTTTAAAAACATCATAATCCTTAAATTTGGCTTGAGAGAGAGAGATCAAGTTCTTGTATTTCTCATTCACTGGTTATTATTACTTTTTAGTATTTCTTGTATTATTCAATATCAGCCCTATTTAAAGGGTAAGTAAAGTCAAAAAATAAATCACTAAAAGTGTTATTAAACATACACCTATAAATTTAAAATGATACCCACAATAGACACACTTGGTGGCCCACCCTTCCATTTCCATGGCAGCTTATTTAAAGGCTAAGTAAAGTTAAAAATGAAATCGATCATTAAAATTGATTGTTTCTTTTTATCTTATAAATGCACACTGATACCCACCATAGACAAGTTAAACACCACTTACTGACCCACCCTTTAGGTACATGGCAGCCCTATTGAAGGAAAGTAAAGTCAAAAATAAAATGTTGATCAATTATTAAAAATTGATTATACACCCAAAATTAAAAATGTTGTGTTACCCACAAATCTATACAGATACAAGTACAAACAGCTACTGTAGCTCCCCTACACCCAACAACTTTCTCCTCCGTTGTCGACAATACACACAATAAAAATATAAGTACTTAGCCAGAATAGGTATGAATCATTGCCATAGAAATATGATTGACTTTAAAGAACTAAATATTGCCTTATTTAATCTGTATTTTCAAGCAGAATTCAAAGATATAAATTAAATATTTCCTTTAGATATATCATTCTATGTTTTTTATTTTTAATTTGCAGGGGATCTTCCCGGATACCCCACCCCCACCCACGTCCCGCCGAGGAAGAATGTAAGTGCAGCCTATGAAAAATTTTTTTTTTCAAATCTTTCATTTGTCCAAGGCAAATTACAGCACACACGAGCGCCTCTAAGAAACAAGCATACAAGCACGTGTTGCGGTGCGTCATGTGTATTGCCATTGCGAGTGAGTACGATAGCGAATAATGTGCAAAAATTGAGGATCACATAATTGTGCCACACTAGTGTTGCTTTTTAACACGTTGATATGTCAAGCCCTTTTCCAAATGTTTGCATTAATTTTTGAAACCTTCTCCGAGATAGTTTTAGTAAATGTATTTGAAATTTATGAAAGTGAGAGTTAAAATAAATTTCTTTTTTTTTTTTTAGCACTACCACCAACTAGCCCTCAGGCTACGGCAGCCCATTGCCCCCTCCGGTCAGTCCTTGCCCCCTCCGGCTCACCATCGCCCCCACCGGGCAGTCCACCGCCCCAAGAGAAGAGGAGGAAACGGGGACCAGCCAGACCCAGTAAGGAATCAAGCACTTTTTTAATCTTTTTATTGACCTTTGATTGTCGCCAACTAATCTTCGTGAAATTATTCATGATAATATTGATTTCATTATTTCACTGATAAAAAATTTCGAAAATAAAAAAGAGAAACAAATTCTTTAAGTTGGCTTGAGAGGACGAGCTTCTCTTTCTCATTCCCATTATTGTCCCAACTCCCACCAGTTGTTTGGGCTGTTCTCTGTCCTCAGTTTTTAAGCTAAGTCACGAAATTCGTCCAAACGTTCCAAAATTACAAGAAATGTTCACTACATAGCTTTTAGGAAATGTTCTTTATATATTACTAATGGGATGTGGACGGTGATTGTTGAAATAAAACATTTTTTTTCTAGAAGCGGACCAGCTCTAACAGGCCCTCCACCCTCTCACAACCCTCACCCCTCCAGCCCCCAGGCCCCCACCCTCTACAGCCTCCCAGCCACCTCTGCCTCTCCATCACTCTGGAGCGGCCATGCTTGAGCATCGTGAAGTTAAATCTATATGCAACGTTATGAAAAATGTTATATACAGATATTAATATCTGTATTTTCCCAGGTAAATACCGCTACTGATGAACATTGGGTCCTGTGGTTTGACAATGCTTGTTTGGGCTGACCACTTCAAAATATTTTTGTAGTAGGCACATTCACTAGAGTGATACAAACCAAGAATGTTTCTGATACACAATTGCAATAAACGTAATGTTTTAAGCCCAGCCCATCTATCATGCTCGTTTAATCAGTGATACCCCATGATGCAAAATTCACTGTTAAGTGAAGTTCAGTGAATATATACTTTTAAGGAAAAAAAGAGCAGTATTTATCCATCCCAATATTACCTTAATCTGCCCATTCAGCAATGCATTGTGTGCTGGTTACAAGAAATGAAACGGAAATTATGACTTCTGTTGCAGGCCCTAATAGAGACCGTTATGGTCTTGCCCTTGACCCAGTGCGGGTTGATAAGTTGTCAGGAGAGATCGTGAAGCATGTGTTAACCATCAAACAGCCCCATCAGTAGAAATCACTGTACCATAGCTAGGTATGCATATCTAAACTAAGAATTTTTAGACAATAATGATATCTTATTCTGAGCTTCCTTTTTATGACATAGCACATTATAGCATTGCAGTAGTACCATGTATGTGTAAGTAGTTCTATCAGGTGCAAAAATTGCATCTCACCGCATGGTTGACTTAGGAGAATGTGCCGCAACCATCGTCACCACAATTTCTAAATCTTCCTCCACAGAATACAGAGCATGCGGGGAGATGCGCCACATGGTGCGGGCCCTGGACACGCGACCTGACCGCCGCCTGACCAGCCTGCGTGAGAGGGGCACCCCAGTTAACCCCCTTTTTTTTTGTGTTATTTTTTTGTACATAGTTTTTTTTTTTTAAATTTCATATTGTAATATATAAAAAAGTTCTGAAAAAAACAATGTTTTGGGCTTTATTTTTCGATATATCAATTATTCAGATCAGTCATATCAATTTTATTGAAAAACTGAAAATACCTATCTATTAGACTAGCTATATGTTCGGTATTATGAATTGATATAACTTACTAACTGCCATTACACACACCACATTGGCCCCACATTTCCCCTATATAGTTAGTTGCACCACAACCAGCAGAAGCGCGAGGGGTGGTGGTACGGTTACTAATAATGGTCCACTGTGTTTGCGCCACCATGTGGTGGGGCCAGGCAGGCTTGGCCCCACGGACATACCCTCACCCATGGCTACTCTCCCTCAGAGTATGCATCGGCAAGGGAAAGCAGGTGAAAGGTTAAATGCTTCGTAGGAACAGCACCATTGGAGTACAGCAGGACCTGAGTTTGCCAATTGTTGTGGGGCAGGCAGGCTTGGCTCCCCGGACCATACCCCCTCACCCATTGGCTACTCTCCCTCAGCGATGATCGCATGCTGGCAGGGAAAGGGGCAGGTTGAAAGGGGAAGGCTTCGTAGGAACAGCACCATTGGGGTTACAGGCAGCCCACCGCAGTTTGCCCATTGTTGAAGAGCCAGGCAAAGCTTTGGCCCCACGTGGGACATACCCTCAACCCATTGGCTTCTCGCATCAAGGTAGCATCGTGCAAGGGAAAGCAGGTAAAAGGCGTAATGCTTGTAGGAACAGCACCATTGTGTTACAGCAGGCACATTGCAGTTTGCCACCATGTTTGAAGAGGCCAGGCAAGCTGCCCCACGGACATAACCCCTAACCCATTGGATTACTCTCCTCCCAAGGTATGCAATCGTGCTAGGAAAGCAGGTGAAAGGGTAGGTCGTAGGAACAGCACCATGTGTTCCGGCAGGCCCACTGCAGGTTGCCACCATTGGTGGGGGCAGGCAGGCTTGGCCCATTGGACATACCCTCACCCCATTGGTCTATCGCCTAAGAGTATGCATGTGCAAGGGAAAGCAGGTGAAGGGTAATGCTTCGTGGAGGAACAGCACCATTGAGTTACAGCAGGCACAACCTTGCAGTTTTGCCACCATTGTTGAAGAGCCAGGCAGGCTGGCCCCACTGGACATACCCCTACACCCATTGGCTTAAATCCCTCAGAGTATGCATCGTGCTAGGGAAAGCAGGTGAAAGGGTAAGGTTCGTAGGAACAGCACCATTGTGTTACGCAGGCCCACTGCAGTTTGCCACCATTGTGAAGAGCCAGGCAAGCTTGGCCCCAACTGGACATACCCTCCCCTTGGCTACTCTCCTCAAGTATGCATCGTGCAAGGGAAAGCAGGTGAAAGGGTAATGCTTCGTAGGAAACAGCACCATTGAGTTACAGCAGGCACACTGCAGT
This sequence comes from Hymenochirus boettgeri, assembly GCA_019447015.1. Classification (NCBI taxonomy): domain Eukaryota; kingdom Metazoa; phylum Chordata; class Amphibia; order Anura; family Pipidae; genus Hymenochirus; species Hymenochirus boettgeri. The sequence continues at coordinate 77,463,840 of CM033470.1, forward strand.
TTGCACCATGTTGAAGAGCCAGGCAGGCTTGGCCCCACTGGACATACCCTCACCCCATTGGCTACTCTCCCTCAGACTATGCATCGTGCTAGGGAAAGGAAAGAAGGTGAAAGGGTAAGGTTCGTAGGAACAGCACCATTGTGTTACAGCGGCCCACTGCAGTTTGCCACCATTGTTGAAGGAGCCAGGCAAGCTTGGCCCCCGGAATACCCCTACCCATTGCTACTCTCCCTTAAGATATGCATCGTGCAAGGGAAGGAAAGCAGTGAAAGGGTAAGGCTTCGTAGGAACAGCACCATTGTGTTACAGCAGGCCCAATGCAGTTTGCCACCATTGTTGAAGAGCAGGCAAGCTTGGCCCCCATGGACATACCCCTCACCCCATGGTACTCTCCCTCCAGAGATGCACGTGCAAGGGGAAAGCAGGTGAAAGGGTAAGGGTAGGCTTCGTAGGAACAGCACCATTGCGTTACAAGCAGGCACACTGCAGTTTGCCACCCATGTTGTGGGGCCAGGCAGGCTTGGCCCCACTGGACATACCCCTCACCCCATTGCCTACTCTCCCTCAGAGTATGATCGTGCAAGGGAAAGCAGGTGAAAGGGGGGGTAATGCTTCGTAGGAACAGCCCCATTGAGTTACGCAGGCACACTGCAGTTGCCACCATTGTGAAGAGCCAGGCAGCCTTGGCCCCACGGACATGGAGTACGGCTCTCGGCCAGGTCAGGATTGACCCAGAGCTGAAAACATTAGCCACAGAGTAGCTGTTGCGGCTGTATGAGATGGTCAGAGTAGTGACCCACAAAGGTGCCTCATGGAGAGAGAACGAAGATCAAATATGGAGTACTGCTCTCGGGCCAGGCAGGATTGACCCAGAGCTGAAAACATTAGCCACAGAGTAGCTGTTGCGGCTGTATGAGATGGTCAGAGAGTAGGTGACACCACAAAGGGCCTCAGGGAGAGAAGAAGAAGATCAAATATGGAGTACTGCTCTCGGGCCAGGCAGATGACCCAGAGCTGAAAACATTAGCCACAGAGTAGCTGTTGCGGCTGTATGAGATGGTCAGAGTAGTGACACCACAAAGGTGCCTCTGGAGAGAGAACGAAGATCATCAAATATGGAGTACTGCTCTCGCGGCCAGGCAGGATAGACCCAGAGCTGAAAACATTAGCCACAGCGTAGTGTTGCGGCTGTATGAGATGGTCAGAGAGGTGACACCACAAAGGTGCCTCATGGGAGAGAGAACGAGATCAAATGGAGTACTGCTCTCGGGCCAGGCAGGATTGACCCAGAGCTGAAAACATTAGCCACAGAGTAGCTGTGCGGCTGTATGAGATGGTCAGAGTAGGTGACACCACAAAGGTGCCTCATGGAGAGAGAACGAAGATCAAATATGGAGTACTGCTCTCGGGCCAGGCAGGATTGACCCAGAGTTGAAAACATTAGCCACCGAGTAGCGTTGCGGTGTATGAGATGGTCAGAGTAGGTGACACCACAAAGGTGCCTCATGGAGAGAGAACGAAGATCAAATATGGGGTACTGCTCTCGGGCCAGGCAGGATTGACCCAGAGTGAAACATTAGCACAGAGTAGCTGTGCGGCTGTATGAGATGGTCAGAGTAGGTGACACCAAAAGGTGCCTCATGGAGAGAGAACGAAGATCAAAATATGGAGTAATGCTCTCGGGCCAGGCAGGATTGACCCAGACTGAAAACATTAGCCACAAGAGTAGCTGTTGCGGCTGTATGAGATGGTCAGAGTAGGTGACACCACAAAGGTGCCTCATGGGAGAGAACGAAGATCAAATATGGATGACTGCTCTCGGGCCAAGTAGGATCGACCCAATCTTAGAAAAATTAGCCACAGAGTAGTGTTGTCGCAGAGCATTTGTTATTTCATAACCTGAATGCAAGTAGAGCAAGGTTAGGACCATATATGGCCCGCCAATAAGAAAAATTAGCCATTTGCCAGCTAAGCTGGCATCAGCTAAGCCTCTAGGTGGAAAATGAGGCGGAAGGAACAGTATGGGTGGCCAGGGCAGGCAGGGCCTTCAGTCACGGGCATCAGCAATAGGGGTGCTGTATTGAGATGTGATCACGCCTCATTCATTGATTGATGTAAGGCGGTCCACATTCTCAGTGGAGAGAGGGGTCCTCCTCTCGTTACAACCACCCCTGCTGCGTGAAGGTCCTCTCCGAAAGAACACTGGATGAACGGATGAAAGGACCTCGATGGCATACTTGCCAACTCGGGCCAGATATCAAGCTCGCACCCAGTAGTCCCAGTGGATCCTCAGTCTCTGATGTGGCTACACCGGCCCTGGATCCGATTTGTAGTACGTGACCATGGCGACTGAGCTCGTCCCGCCTGGTGCGACTTGTTGCCGTGTGAATCGTGGTATGGGCAACTGTCGGGCTGGAAGACACCCATGAAGTACCCGCAGGACGTTCCGCTAAGTGCCGCCTCCAGCCTACTCTTTTCCCCCTGGTCAGGCACAGCCGGACCCGTGAGCCCCCCGTTGCTTTCCCGCAAATCAGGCTGTTTCGTTACCTGCCACGCACCTGGGAACGGACAGACACGAGCAGGTGCTCTAACGTGTATTGCTTTGCACCCATAGTGCCTCATCTACTCTCCCTCATGAGATGGCGCGGATAAACCCTCCGCACCCACTTTACACTCTATAGCGGGGATCTAAAGGGTGCCCCATATCTGCTCCTTCTCTTTGATGGCTCATTAATAGCCCCTCCCCCCCCTTTCCTTTTAGCGGTCCTTGCGAAGGCATCTCACAGCATAAAGAGCCCACTGCGCCGCGCAAAACTGCCATGCCCCCGCGAGGACCCCATCGTCACTCTCGATGTCATGAGGCCGGACAGTAGGGTCCGGGCCTCAAACTCTCCCCAAACACGACGATATGACACTGTGGTACCTCTGTTGGAGGTTGACCCCATGTCTGCCCATAGACGGAATGACACCCATTATTCCCACTTCCGGTCAGTCACCTATATTCACCCTCTCCTAATCATGGACGGCTGCTTGGCACCGTGATGTTCGGGATCCGGAAAGCATTCCGGCTCTGTCGGACATGCTTACCTCCCCTCCTCTCCAGTGCCTGCTCCGACTACGACAGCCCGAGTGCCCATGCTCGAGTATGCCCAGTTTGAACAGTGTGGACTTTGCCATCTAAGGGGACAGAATGCGGATACTGGTGCGATCCTGTCACCCCGACCTTGCCCCTATTGAGAGGTGTGTCGGTTCGGCCCAGCACTATCTCAAACCGACCTCTGCAGTGCGCCCAGCACTCTGGCCCCGGTCCGTGGCTCCTATCATCTGACGGCACCAGATGCTCAAACACTGCACTTGGCAAACGTCTAGCCTGGCACAGAAGATAGTGCCTCTGGGGGTGAACACGGAGCTGGTCGGGAAGAGGCCACCGGATGAGGAGGGGGCCGGGCGTCGGAGACTGGCGTATCATCACCAATGCATGTGGCTGCGGTACCACATACTCCCAACCCACCTGCCGCTCCTGCCCCGTCTCGTGCCGGCTAGCAAGTGTCCGGCACCACAATTGGGCGCTAAATGACAAACATCACCGCCCCTCGTGCTTGCTGGACCACGCGTCCTAGTATTATGTGGACACACTTGCCCACACGTGTGGTCCAGCGACCAAAGCCAGATACTATTGCATCCTGCAGCCCACTGGTACGTGCAGGGCTGGTACTGCTCTCTGGGCAAAGTTACCTACGGCCAGGGCGACCTGCCTGTTGGTTGTGCCACCATGGCCACAAATCCCCTCCACTTAACGCTGCCACTGCTAATCCCGGCTGAACCCTGGTTTAGCAGCGCACCCGCAGGAGTTTGGATAAGCGGCCCGGAGTGAGACCTGGGCTTGGGGGTGACTGGGGGTACTTTTCTGCCTCCTCCAACAACTGGGGACAGACGAGTACCCTTTTCTGCCTTTTAGCTTGACGCTCAAGCAGCAGTGTCAAAGAGGCCATCCTTACCACCCCGTCCGCGGTGGCCAAAGGTGCCTTGCCCCTCCTAATTCACACCGAGGATAGCGAGGCGATGGGGCCGGATCCCCCTGGGGGAGGAGAGGAACCGGTGGCTACCTGGGCCGCGAGGTAGGGAACGTTGGGGTGCTTTGTACAGTTCCTGTCCGCTGCTCCACCCGGGCAAAGTGGTGCAGAATCATAATGCCTCCTCATCATAGAGTTGTAGGGTCTTCCCAACACATACTGTGCAGCTGTGTGTGCTTCCTTCCACCGGGCAACGTTGCAGGCACACTGCCAACCTGCAACTGTGGCTGACCTGGAGCCAGCTGAGAAGAACTCTCCAACATAGTGAGCCGGAACGTCGGAGCAGAGGGTCCCGCTGAGGTGGGGCATGGCACCAGATCTACTTGGTGCCATACCCTCACGTGCACCATAGGTGCATGCACTCTGACCCGGCCCCTGCCCCCAGTCCTGCCTACTGGGTTCAGAACGGACTCATGCTCTGACGGGACATCCCTCCAGAGACACTATCCTCCTCCTCTCTCACAGAGGGCACCCATGACGATCGGTGATCACGTCCCACTTCACCTCCTCAATACTGGAGGCTGCATCACTAACAGCAGCCAGCATCTGGAAACCTCACCCCTGCATTAGTTCCCTGGCGGCTACCAGACGCTGCCGTGACATCGTCAGCCCCTGTCCCCCTGTTGCACTGGCACCTTTCCCCGCTCGGGCCGACAGGAAAGAGTTGTGCATCAGTGCACAGTCCTCCTCAAGCACAACTAGCCCCACACATAGTGTGTGCGAAAACATATCCTGAGACCTCCTCCTCGGCCATCCCCGAAGGTACGGCCATGTGGGCAACGAACTCCTGATAGACGGGATAAGGTTCATGCCCACAGTAGGAGCCTCAGGTGAGAAGGAGTAGTAGGCACAATATCTACAGTAGGCAGCTCGGCTGTCTCTTGCTCCCTGTGAGGAGGTGGAGAGGAAGGCTGGGTTAATCCAACTCTCATACTACCCGCCTTCCTTGATCAGAGGATAGCCCTAGACCGGCTACCCCTAAAAATATCGGGCGGTAACCGGCTGCCCTGCGAAGGCAGGTAGCTCCTGGCCAGAGCCTTTCAGTGGCCTCCTTGCTCTCCTCTCCTTCCTCTCCACGTGCAGAAGCACCCTGCTCCCCCTGGTCCCCCTGCCCTGCCAGCATTCCCTCTCCCAAATTATCCCCAAATAATTAATTATATATATATATTATAAACACACACACACACACACACACAAACACAAAAACGACAAAAGCAACAAAACAACACAGAAGCAAACAAATAAACACAAAGCTTTTTTTTTTTTTTTTTTTTTTTTTTTTTTTTACACATAAAGCCACAAATAGGACCACAGAACAACTGACAGCAAACAGAGCATCAGACAGCAAAAGCTGCTGATTGCTGCTAAAGGCAGCACTTGTCAGCTACACAAACACACAGACACACTGACACAACAGATACAAGAAAACAAACAACAAACAGGACACCCTAGACCTCTAAAAGGTTAACACAAAATTTGTCCAAAGGCCTTATAGGGGGGTAGTCCTTAAAAGGACTGTTGGGTTCTCACAAGTTAGTCCTTAAAAGGACTGTTGGGTCTCAAGATGTGTGAATACAGGGTGGTAACAACAAGTGCTTAACACCACACTGAAATCCACACCAGAAAGCTCAAAAAAAGCTCAAAGAAGCGCACAATAATCTCTCTCCACCACTCCTTTCCCACACTCGCTTAGGTATATCATTCTAAAACCCCTCACAACAACACTGGACAAAATCGATCGCGCTACGTGAAGCTCCCAGCCCTTTTATACCCAGGTGGCTGGACAATATCTTATGTTAAGCTGCCATTGGGCTACATTTGCGGTCCATGTAGGCTTTGCTCCGTCTTGCACAAAACAGCCCCACACAAAATTCGATTTACAAGGAAAGTCTCGTTTTCCGAAACAATTCTCGTTAATTTAAGCAGTACATCCTCGTCAATTAGGCAGGTCTCGCGCCGGTTTCCGGGCCCCGGAAGACTCGCGGATTCTGTAATTAGGGATCATCGTTGGACTTTCGCAAAATTTCGGTAAAAAAAACACAAATCCGCGGTTCGGAAGCTTCGGGAATGGAGGAAAATCCGGAAGAAATCGGAATAATCCGCGTTACGCGCGACGTCCGATTAAAATACCGCGGCGGATCCCAGTTCGGTTGCTCTTTTTCCTCTCCGCGACACTCGGCACATCTCTTTATTCATGTGTAAACATATAGCTTTTATTCATTCTGGGCTTTGAAAAATAAGATTTACAAGGAGTCAAGCGAGTTAGGGAGAATTTGCCACACAACTCCCTTGCTCGTTATGCAAATAAGGGTAAAGAGACTTCTGGGGAATTATAATTTAATTTTGCATTTCTGGTATGTTAATTAGAATTTCCCAGCAGAAAAGACAGCAGTAAAGGCGGCGGCCAGGTGATCAGGTGATCAATGGCTGCCTCCATAAGGCACATACAAAATGGAAGACCACAGTTCCCCTTTAAAGAGAGGGCCTACAGAGCCAGGTACCTGCCTCAAAATTGGATTATCATATAGGGCAGGGTTCCTCAAAGAGAGTGCATACAGAGAGTCAGGGATGCACCTCAAAATGTGATTATCATAAAGGGCAGGGTTTCTCAAAGGGAGTGCATACAGAGAGCAAAGGGTGTCCCTCAAAATGTTATTATCATGTACTGCAGGGCTTCTCAAAGAGGGTGCCTACAGAAAGCCATGGGTGTGCCTCAAAATGTAATTATCAAATAGGAGAGAGTTTCCCAAAGAGAGTGCCCACAGAGAGCCAGGGATGTGCCTCAAAATGTGATTATCATATAGAGCAGGGCTTCTCAAAGAGAGTGCCTACAGAGAGTCAGGGACGTGCCTCAAAATGTGATTATCATATAAGGCAGGGTTTCTTAAAGAGAGTGCCAACAGAGATCCAAGGACTTGCCTGAAAATATGTGTCCCTCAAAATGTGATTATCAAAATGTGATTATCACATACCGCAGGGTTTCTCAACAAGTATGCCTACAGACAGCCAAGGGCGTGCCTCAGAAGTTTGGCAGAGGAAATATTTTCACCAGTATAACAGCTCTCTAGAAGTGATTTTTGTAAACTTGTCATTCTATCGGTTCAGTTTATTCCCAAGCCAGTCCTAAGCCAATATTTGTAAGTATTTTTCATAAATTAAACTATAGTTAAAAAGAAATAGGGACCAAATAAAAAAAATCACTCTCTACATTACTTAATTTACTGGACTCAGTAATGTCCAGTCAACTTTACAGTGAACAATGGTAGCAATGGAGTACGCCTTAAAGGTGGAGTTCAGTGTTTTTCTTTATATTATACATACCTAGTTATTCTACATAGTCTCTTCCATTTTGAAAAATCATTTGAATTTATACCCCTTGCTATTCCCTGCTGTTGAAATTAGTGAGCTGACATTTTAGGTTCTGTAACAGTCCTTCTTCTTTCCAGAATGCACCCTACCTTGGAATGTTCCTAACAGTAATTTCTACTGATTGGCTGTTGGATGGGTCAAACATGCTCAGATCTCTACTGAGCAATTTAATCACTTCCCCTTTAATGGGTTAGCCCATCCCAAAAATAACACTTTTCTTTCATGTAGTGTACCCCAGCCCATCCCAACCAAGTTAGTTTTGTAAAACAAGACGCAGAAATATACTTACGCTCCTCTGTTTCCTCGGCTGTCTGCTCTCGGTGCTTTGCTAGCCAGTAGTAGCAGAGAGAAGCTGGACCGGCAGCCGCATCTGTGATTGGCTGGGAGTCAGACTGTGCAGGCAGCCGAGAGAATGAAGGAGCGTGAGTATATTTCTGGGGCTTGTTTTACAACAAGTAGTGTACACTACACTACGGAAATTTTTAATGGTGGGGGACCAAGCAGCCTGAAGGGATCCGGAGGGAGGGGGAGGGCACCCCTGCACATGCCAGAGTCCTCCAGGAGGACAAGGAAGAAGCAGGGACAGGATGACACATACACCTCCTACTCTTCACTGCTCCTACTCTTCTGGGACTTTGAACAAGAACTGCAGGAGAAGATTTTTGAACTCTACACAGTGGGGCCATTAGTGGGTAAAATTTATTTTTTGGGGTGGATATGCCCTGAAATCTAGCTCTGCCATTACATACATTAGAGCTCAAATAAATCTGCATGGTTTGCTCCATTAGTGGTTGTGGAGAAAGTGTGGGAAAATCAATTCGAGCACGGTTGGACTGAATCTTGTTACAATTTTCAGCATCCAAATTCAATTCAGATTTTCTACATTTTTGACACTAAATTTTTTAATTCACATCTGCCAATTGAAATTCATGCAGGTGAGTCTGAAGATTGAATTACACACACCTACCTACCTTGCTTTACTGTATCTTATTTATTTGCAGTTTTCAATTTATAATTTAATGTTCTCTCTCGTACATCCACCTATGTAGACTCCATTATCTTCAATAATTTTGATAGAGCTTCTCAAAATTATTCTTGTCGTCTTTAAGAAAAAGAAGTTTTGTTTTAGACAAATGAAAATAAATTCTGTCTCCTGCTAAAAGGCAGTTAAAACAATATTTTCAGGTTGTTATAAAATTCCTTTCAGCTATGAAACCTAATGGATCGACCAAATAAGAAACCATTCTGTTGCATAGCAACAGCACAATCAGGTAGAAGATGAGATATAGAAAACGTGCCCTGCATGAAGAAATGTGAAGTTATCCCAAAAAAAAACCACCCAATAATGAAATAGCAATCTGAATGACTTTGCATAAAAATATAAACAACATTTGATAAACCTCGCAGGGATTGGTATATTTAATTTTCTGTAGGTTAGGAAGAATAGTCATCTAGCAAGCTACCACCAGCTATTGAGCGTAAGTCTCTTGAGAAATATGATGATCTATAAAAGGATCTTTGCTTTGAAATTTCACACAAAAACTTAGATTTTCTAGAATTTTAAATTCTATAGTCCTGCAACTCAACTGTGCAACAGAAATTTGTAACAGAGACTATAATAGTCATATGTTCTTCCCTGCAAAATCAATTAATATTCAATGTTAATGTTCATAAATAATGTATTTTATATGATTAATAACAGTAACATTTTCGAAAGTTAGAAGTCCATTATACAATTAAAGCAAGAAGAATAAAACTTTTCAAGCTCATAAAGCTTATCAGGCAGAAGCAAAAAATTCAAATACATGTATTTATAGAGTCAGACTATGAAACATTATACGTGGCTGTTTATCGCTTGTTCTAAAGCCCACATATTGCATTTTTAATAGTGTGTACCACATAAAGTGAAATTATACTAACAGACTGTGAGTGATATGCCTGGATGGACTGGTGCTGCAAGCTTTCCTTTTGTTTAACACTATGAATACATTTATATTGATGATTACTCACATATGCCTGTGTTACTTACATGTGCTTCTACCCGATATGTTGTATACAGTGTTCTTGGGTGGATGCACCTTTCCAGGCGTTCCTGTTTGCTGATATTACTGTATATTGGTCAATTGAAATGAATAGCTTGGTAAAACCTCTATCTCCCTTTTAAATGTTCCTAATGTGAATTTAAAAGCAAATATACTGTTACATACTGTATATACATATACCGATATGAAAATGTCCTAGTTAGATAAGATTTTGTTAAAAAACAGACAGTACAGTAGATCTGAATGAAACTGGCCATGTTTCACTCCATCAATGGAAAAGAAAATCCATTTTGAACCCAACTGAAGCAAATTTTTCACATTTTCAGCATTGAATTTCTGACTTTGGAAGTTTTGACACTGATTTTTGCCTTTTTCTACACTGAATTTTCGACTTTTCCCTTTTTGAAACAGAATTTTTGACTTTTCAGCGCAGAATTTGGATGAACGAAAGTTCAGCCAGATTTGAGTAATTTCGAAACCAGCAGTTCTGCCTCAAAGCCAGGTTTATTTAGAAACCGGGACTCATCACTTGTTTTGTGAGGAAACAATCTTACATTTTGATGTCACTATTTAATGTCACTATGTCTAGTACACATGAGTTAAAAATCTATTGAAAATTGATCAGAAGTAGCAATCAAAATTCACCACTTGCACTATCAATATTGAGCAGATTTCAGCTTCTGCTCTTTATTCATTCCTTGCAAATATCATACCCCAGTACCTGCAGAAACGATAGGAAAGGTCACCCAGAAAGTGCAAAGGCTGAGATCCTAGCCAAAAAGGAAATAGGCAATGGCAGTTCCTAAAGCCAATATGAATAAAATGTCTGAGTAGCCCCTGAAGAGCCCTTCCAAGCAACCATTTTCATCTAAAGAAAGTGAAAGATTTGTGAAAGGCTTTCCACATGTTCAGTAAGTTGTCAAGCTCCTTTACCCCTTGCCAGAGCGTTTACAGTAAGACGTTGTTGGTTGACATGGAATGGGGAAAAAGTAGGATATAGAGAAGCCCAATTACAGAATTACAGATAATTGCTTTGTAATGCTGTTGAGTCAGATGTAAGACTCCAGAATTAAAGGGCATGCCCACCCTTAAAACAAAAAACAGGGTATATCTGTTGTATTCAATTAGATCAATTGGACTTGAAGTTTAGTTCTTGAAGACGTTTCGCTAGTCATCCGACTGGCTTTCTCAATTCAGAATGACTTGTACAAGAATCTGTGGCAATTATGTGCCCTGGAAAATCCCAATTAGCATATCACAGTCACAGCCAAGTGTTAAGGGCGTGATTAGATAGTGGCTAAGAGGTGTTATAGGAACACCCAGAGTAAGGTGTCAAAACAGCATTGTACATGGCAGACAGTTGGTGTCGAACCCCCCACCTTACTTTCTGGGTTTTCCTTATAACACCTCTTAGCCACTATCTAATCACGGCCCTTACACTTGCCTGTGCTGTGATATGCTAATTGGGATTTTCCCGGGCACATAATTGCCACAGATTCTTGTACAATTCATTCTGAATTGAGAAAGCCAGTCGGATGACTAGCGAAACGTCTTCAAGAACTAAACTTCAAGTCCAATTGATCTAATTGAATAAAACAGTATACCCTGTTTTTTGTTTTAAGGGTGGCATGCCCTTTAATTCTGGAGTCTTACATCTGCTCCAACAGCATTACAAAGCAATTATCTGTAATTCTGTAATTGGGCTTCTCTATATCCTACTTTTTCCCCATTCCATGTCAACACCAACAACGTCTTACTGTAAAACGCTCTGGCAAGGGGTAAAGGAGCTTGACACTTACTGAACATGTGGAAACCTTTCACAAATCTTTCACTTTCTTTAGATGAAAATGGTTGCTTGGAAGGCTCTTCAGGGGCTACTCAGACATTTTATTCATATTGGCTTTAGGAACTGCCATTGCCTATTTCCTTTTTGGCTAGGATCTCAGCCTTTGCACTTTCTGGGTGACCTTTCCTATCGTTTCTGCAGGTACTGGGTTATGATATTTGCAAGAATGAATAAAGAGCAGAAGCTGAATCTGCTCAATATTGATAGTGCAAGTGGTGAATTTTGATTGCTACTTCTGATCAATTTTCAATAGATTTTTAACTCATGTGTACTAACATAGTGACATTAAATAGTGACATCAAAATGTAATTGTTTCCTCACAAAACAAGTGATGAGTCCCGGTTTCTAAATAAACCTGGCTTTGAGGCAGAACTGCTGGTTTCGAAATTACTCAATCGGCTGCAACTTCGTTCATCACATTCTGCGCTGAAAAGTCAAAAATTCTGTTTCAAAAAGGGAAAAGTCGAAAATTCAGTGTAGAAAAAGGCAAAAATCAGTGTCAAAACTTCCAAAGTCAGAAATTCAATGCTGAAATGTGAAAATTTGCTTCAGTTTGGGTTCAAAATGGATTTTCTTTTCCATTGATGGAGTGAAACATGGCCATTTTCATTCAGATCTACTGTACTGTCTGTTTTTTTTAACAAAATCTTATCTAACTAGGACATTTTCATATCGGTATATGTATATACAGTATGTACACGTATATTTTGCTTTTAAATTCACATTAGGAACATTTAAAGGGAGATAGAGGTTTTACCACCTATTCATTTCAATTGACCAATATACAGTAATACAGCAAACAGGAACGCCTGGAAAGGTGCATCCACCCAAGAACACTGTATACAACTATCGGGTAAAGCACATGTAAGTAACACAGGCATATGTGAGTAATCATCATATAAATGTATTCATAGTGTTAAACAAAAGGAAAGCTTGCAACACCATTCCATCCAGGCATATCACTCACAGTCTTAGTATAATTTCACTTTATGTGGTACACACTATTAAAATGCAATATGTGGGCTTTAGACAAGCGATAAACAGCCAGTATAATGTTTCATAGTCTGACTCTATAAAACATGTATTTATTTTTTGCTTCTGCCTGATAAGCTTTATGAGCTTGAAAAGTTTTATTCTTCTTGCTTTAATTGTATAATGGACTTCTAACTTTCGAAAATGTTACTGTTATTAATCATATAAAATACATTATTTTAGAACATTACATTGAATATTAATTGATTTTGCAGGGAAGAACATATGACTATTATAGTCTCTGTTACAAATTTCTGTTGCACAGTTGAGTTGCAGGACTATAGAATTTAAAATTCTAGAAAATCTAAGTTTTTGTGTGAAATTTCAAAGCAAGATCCTTTTAGATCATCATATTTCTCAAGAGACTTACGCTCAATAGCTGGTGTTAGCTTGCTAGATGACATTCTTCCTAACTCACAAAATTAAATATACCAATCCCTGCGAGGTTTATCAAATGTTGTTTATATTTTTTATGCAAAGTCATTCAGATTGCTATTTCATTTTGGTTGGTTTTTTTTTGGGAATACTTCACATTTCTTCATGCAGGGCACTTTTTCTATATCTCATCTTCTACCTGATTGTGCTGTTGCTATGCAACAGAATGGTTTCTATTTGGTCGATCCTTAGGTTTCATAGCTGAAGGAATTTTATAACAACCTGAAAATATTGTTTTAACTGCCTTTTAGCAGGAGACAGAATTTATTTTCATTTGTCTAAACAAAAACTTCTTTTTCTTAAAAGACGACAAGAATAATTTTGAGAAGCTCTATCAAATTTATTGAAGATAATGAGTCTACATAGGTGGATGTACGAGAGAGAACATTAAATTATAAATTGAAAACTGCAAATAAAATAGATACAGTAAGCAAGGTAGGTAGGTGTGTGTAATTCAATCTTCAGATCACTCCCGCATAATTTCAATTGGCAGATGTGAATTAAAAAATTTAGTGTCAAAATGTAGAAAATCTGAATTGAATTTGGATGCTGAAAATTGTAACAAGATTCAGTCCAACCGTGCTCGAATTGATTTTCCCACACTTTCTCCACAACCACTAATGGAGCAACCATGCAGATTTATTTGAGCTCTAATGTATGTAATGGCAGAGCTAGATTTCAGGGCATATCCACCCAAAAAATAAATTTTACCCACTAATGGCCCCACTGTGTAGAGTTCAAAAATCTTCTCCTCAGTTCTTGTTCAAAGTCCCAGAAGAGTAGGAGCATTGAAGAGTAGGAGGTGTATGTGTCATCCTGTCCCTGCTTTCTTCCTGTCCCCCTGGAGGACTCTGGCATTTGCAGGGGTGCCCTCCCCCTCCCTCCGGATCCCTTCAGGCTGCTTGGTCCCCCACCATTAAAAATTTCCGTAGTGTAGTGTACACTACTTGTTGTAAAACAAGCCCCAGAAATATACTCACGCCCTTCATTCTCTCGGCTGCCTGCACAGTCTGACTCCCAGCCAATCACAGATGCGGCTGCCGGTCCCTTCTCTCTGCTACTACTGGCTAGCAAAGCACCGAGAGCAGACAGCCGAGGAAACAGAGAGCGTAAGTATATTTCTGCGTCTTGTTTTACAAAACTAACTTGGTTGGATGGGCTGGGGTACACTACATGACAAAAAGTGTTATTTTTGGGATGGGCTAACCCATTAAAGGGGAAGTGATTAAATTGCTCAGTAAGATCTGAGCATGTTTGACCCATCCAACAGCCAATCAGTAGAAATTACTGTTAGGAACATTCCAAGGTAGGGTGCATTCTGGAAAGAAGAAGGACTGTTACAGAACCTAAAATGTCAGCTCACTAATTTCAACACGCAGGGAATAGCAAGGGTATAAATTCAAATGATTTTTCAAAATGGAAGAGACTATGTAGAATAACTAGGTATGTATATATAAGAAAAACACTGAACTCCACCTTTAAGGCGTACTCCATTGCTACCATTGTTCACTGTAAAGTTGACTGGACATTACTAGTCCAGTAATTAAGTAATGTAGAGAGTGATTTTTTTTATTTGTGTCCCTATTTCTTTTTAACTATAGTTTAATTTATGAAAAATACTTACAAATATTGGCTTGGACTGGCTTGGGAATAAACTGAACCGATAATGACAAGTTTACAAAACTCACTTTCTAGAGAGCTGTTATACTGGTGAAAATATTTCCTCTGCCAAACTTCTTGAGGCACGCCCTTGGCTGTCTGTAGGCATACTTGTTGGAAACCCTGCGGTATGTGATAATCACATTTTGATAATCACATTTTGAGGGACACATATTTTCAGGCAAGTCCGTGATCTCGTTGGCACTCTCTTTAAGAACCCTGCCTTATATGATAATCACATTTTGAGCACGTCCCTGACTCTCTGTAGGCCACTCTCTTGAGAAGCCCTGCTCTATAGGATAATCACTTTTGAGGCACATCCCTGGCTCTCTGTGGGCACTCTCTTTGGGAAACTCTCTCCTATTTGAATATTACATTTGAGGCACACCCATGGCTTTCTTTAGGCCACCCTCTTTGAGAAGCCCTGCAGTACATGATAATAACATTTTGAGGGACACCCTTTGCTCTCGTATGCACTCCTTTGAGAAACCCTGCCCTTTATGATAATCACATTTTGAGTGCATCCCTGACTCTCTGTATGCACTCTCTTTGAGGAACCCTGCCCTATATGATAATCCATTTTGAGGCAGGTACCGGCTCTGTAGGCCCTCTCTTTAAAGGGGAACTGTGGTCTTCCATTTTGATGTGCCTTATGGAGGCACCATTGATCACCTGATCACCTGGCCGCCGCCTTTACTGCTGTCTTTCTGCTGGGAAATCTAATTAACATACCAGAAATGCAAAATTAAATATAATTCCCCAGAAGTCTCTTTACCCTTATTTGCATAACGAGCAAGGGAGTTTGTGGCAATTCTCCTAACTCGCTTGACTCCTTGTAAATCTTATTTTTCAAAGCCCAGAATGAATAAAAGCTATATGTTTTACACATGAATACCAAACTAAATAAAGGCAGTGGTATGCACTATATTTGATTGCTTTTATAAATATGCCTGTATATTTGAACTTTTTTAGAAGGTATTTGTATATATTTAAGTCCTTCTCTAATATAACTAAAATAGAGACTACACAGCAGTAGTTCTGTTTTAATACTTGTCAACAAATACTGCTCACCAGGGCTGAAGGTAGCTCAGGAGCCTACCCAGCCAGGTGTATACTAGTCAACAGCTATCTTTTGTAGCCCTTATACCTAACTACAACTTATCGTACAGCACTAATCCAACACTAGCTGCCAATTCAGATCTCTTGCTTTTAAGTGTCTCCCATACACACCTTTAAAATCTGATTGGTCTGATTTAAATCTTGAATCTGATTGGATCGAGGGTATTGGACCAATCAGATTTAGGGGTGGGGTATAGGAGGGGTCCAATACCGATAGTCCAATCAGATTCAAGATTTAAATCAGACCAGTCATATTTTAAAGGTGTGTTTGGGAAACACTATAAAATGCAAGAGATCTAAATTGCAGCTTAGTTTGGCTTAGCAGCTATACTGATAAGTTGTAGTCTTGTATTTAGGCATAAAGGCTACACAGTTGACTGTTGGTCTAGTATATATCTGGCTGGTAGGCTCAATGAGCTCCCTTCAGCTCTGGTGAGCTTAGATCCTCATTATTTGGTAGTAAGTATTAAAACAGCACTACTGCTGGATATTTTTCTATTTATGTTACTTTAGAGCAGGTCCTATCAAAAAATCTTTGTATCTTACATTTTTTTAATAATGAACTAGAAAACTAATTTCTTTTTTTTCTGGTCAACTTCCTTTATATATATATATATATATTTATAAATCAATGAAATATATTGCATACCACTGCCTATATATATATATTTAGTATTCATGTGTAACATATAGCTTTTATCATTCTGGGCTTTGAAAAATAAGATTTACAAGGAGTCAAGCGAGTTAGAGAGAATTTTACCCACACTCCCTTGCTCTTATGCAAATAAGGGAAAGAGACTTCTGGGAATTATAATTTGATTTTGCATTTCTAGTATGTTAATTAGAATTTCACACAGCAGTAAAGATAGCATGAGCTGCTCCAACCCTAAACCAAGCAGTGGTCAGATAATCTAGTGATCAATTGGGATGGCATAGAACTCGAACTCGAACCCGAGTTCGGCCGAACTGTTCGAGTTCGAACGGACCCGGCCTTCTCGAACTACTCGGAGCGGACTTTCGATATTTCCCGGACTTTCGATGATTTATCGAATGTTCGAATGTTCGAATCGGCGAGTAAAATGTACATTGTTCTAGGCGCGAACATCGAATCTGCGAGTAAAGTCTCCATTAAAGCCTATAGGCGAGCATCAATCTTGCGAGTAAAATGTCCATGTTACCCTCGAACGTTCGAACGCAAAAGCTCGAAAGAGCGCGTGTGAGGTAAAATCGATTTTAACGAAAGTCGGGATATGGGAACATGCCCCAGCCCATTTCCCAGGTCCACAGCCATTTACATAAGTTACCATAATATTTTAGTTGTATTTGACTCGAACTTTCGAACATTGCCCCCATAGACTTTACAATAGTTCGAAAGTTCGAAACGGACCGAACTTTCATAGTTCGACCATCTCTAGTGATCAATGGCTGCCTCCATAAGGCACATACAAAATGGAAGACCACAGTTCCCCTTTAAGAACCCTGCCCTATATGATATCACATTTTGAGGCAGTTCCCACATTGCTTTTCTGTAGGTACTCTCTTTGAGAAACCCTGTCCTATATGTTTATCACATTCTGAGTAAAAGCCCTGCTCTCTGTAGTACACTCTTGAGAATTGACCGCCAAGAGCCAGGGGTGTGCCTCAAAATTTGAGTATCATACTCACTTTTTGAGGCACACCCCGGCTCTGGCAGTCAATTTCTTTGAGAAATCCTGCCTGTATGATAATCGCAAAAAGATGAAGGATTAACATACCGTCTACTACCCTCATTACTATATACAATTTTAAAAACAATTTTTTCTATAGTTGCCTTTGAAGAGTATTTTTCCTGTCTTAAAATGTAAAACAAGTGCATGTAACTAATTAAACCCAATTAGACATTCTTTCCTTTCTTGTTTGAAGTGTATATCTGCCTGAGGCATCATATTCTTAAATGCTCCTACCCTTTGTGTTCTTGTTTAAGATATCACAGTCATGTATTAATAAGGCAGCCTTTAACATTATAAGCAAGAGAATACTGTTAGATACATGTGCTTATTTAGCCAGGCACTGTCTTTTTATGTCCTTTAGCAGAGATGTCAACTTCTTTGTTTGAATGCTGTGTTTTTGTAATTGGATATCAAAGGCTTAAACCTCCTGTTTTTAGCAATGCTACTGAACATGGAAAAGGAAAACAAATCTGTTGAAGCTTGGATAAATTGTTTTGTGCCCCAGTTCCTTAAGTGTTGAGATGGTTATGAGGAGCTGAAAAGGCCAATGTGCTAAACTACATTTTCCTCTGTATTCACTATAGGGAATCCTAGTCCCTTAGCAGGGACTGTAATAACATGAAGGTATAAATGAGGAATATTCACTCTGTATCATAGGGGGGATTCTTCAATGGGTTACCACTGAACAAGCCCAGAAGAGGTTTGTGACCAAATACATCCATGTGTTCTATATATATGCCATCAATAATATTATATATTCTCTAATTGCCATGGTTATCATCACAGTTAGCCATTACAGATATTCCCTTTACTTTTTTTATAAAGTATATTCATTAAAGCTGGGTAGAACACAAAGATTTTCGGGCCAACCAACAGATATTTCCATGTATCGGTCGGTCAGGCCAAAATCTGAGGATTTCAACAGTTGCGGCGAATGCTGTCAGTCACCGTTTGCCTGGATTGGATGAACGGCAATTCGGCATGCCAGTAATCATTGACGATTGTGTAGTTCAACGAACATTTGCCATGGCCGACCACTCTATAGTGGGGAACAGTCAGACAGAAATTTTCATTACCGCTCCCTTTACTCAGTAGAGTAAGCCAATAACATTGGAACCATGCATGGGCCAATCGATTAAGTTTTGTATACAGAATATATGAATCCATCACTCCTGTGTGATTTATATATATATTTCAATATATATATATACAGTTCGGATTGCAGGCACACAATTGTAGCTGGCTACTTGCCACCTATAGGAAATATCCACAGTATGAAGAAGGTAGGTGCACTCCAAGGACATGTATTGAACAATTCTTATTTAAACACACGTGCAACGTTTCGGTCTTAATCTATGACCAGTTCGCTTGAGGAAAGGTCATAGATTAAGACCGAACGTGCACAGTGTTTAAATAAAGAATTGTTGAATACAATGTAACAGTCACCTATACAACCACCTCCAGGATTTCCTAATGATTTTTCCTATTCCTGCTCACTAAGCTCCTTCACAGTTTAGGTAGGTACATAATACTGCAAGTAAACCCATTGTCAACATCACCCCGCTGCATGGCACTAATAAGGTAAACAAGTTGAGGGTCGCACTCCGATAAAGAATTATATTTTATTTGTGACCACACTCATATCACACACGTTTTGGGGAAAATAATGGCCCCTTCCTCAGGTGATGATACAGATCTCTATGCTGCGGTCATCACAGGGATTTGGATACATGAAATCACAATGCTGCTTCTCATTGCCAGCTTAATAAGCAATGTAACAATCTATGTATCAGTCTATGAACACTGGACTGCACTGAGCGGCAGAAAGGGGGGATTCCATCACAGAATCCCCTCTAAACGCACTTGAAGGGTTCAATTATCCACCATTTGCTTTATACATAGCTTACTGGTACCATTATAGCATCCATTTTGTATTAGCTGCCCTCGTTTTTATTTTCTTTTCTTTTACTTTACAGCTTAAAACCGTACTAATGTCTTTGTTTTAGATTACAGTATATCCTACATTGCATCTTCAAGCCCAATTGTTTGTTATTTTGTAAACCATTTTTAAAACTAGCCACAACCCATGAAAAGGCTATTTCCCCTCTCTTTCTGGGGTGTCCTTTAAAGGAAAATATAACATGTGTAGGTATGACAAAGGATAATGCGTCTGTCCAAACAGAGGGAAAACAAGGAAGTGAAAATGTACCTGCCTATAATTTGAGAATCACAGAAGCTAGCGATATCGCCCCGCTTGTTTGTAGGTATGAGATGGTTTGATGCAGCCAGGCTGTCCCTGCCATGGTTCCCAGTGGGTAAACCACAAAATCCACAGGTACACTTACAAAGTTGTGCTGAAATAGAATAGAAGTTTTATTGAAATATCACACAAAAACAAGATATTTATCTTACTTCCTTCCTTTGTATATCCTAACATACAACATTCTGCCGCACAGTAAAGAGTACGTTGCATTATAATTGGTTACATTTGGTGCAATGCTTAATTCATTAAATCTCATTATATATTAATATTATTCACACTACTATTACATTTTAACAATTACCGTAAGTTACCCTGCATTCTGTCTCCTTTAAAGAGCATTTCACAAGCATAGTCTTTTTACTGCTATATGGCTCAAGTACATAATATAAGTTACAAAAGCATCTTTGCATATATAACACAGGAAATAAACAGCAGCCACTAGCAGGGCATCATTTCATACTGACATTTACTTATTTAGCATTACAGCTTATAAAGAGAAGTTACCTTTATTAGCAATAAAGATTTTAAAACTAATTGTACATAGAAACAGGAAGTAAGTGAAATTATAACTACGCAATGATTTAATACCAAAGAGGATCAGGTTAATGTAGGTTAAGATTCAATAACATACGTTTGGTCCAATAATGCAAATTTTGGCTCCTACAATTTCTTTCCATCTCCCAATGCTTCCTTTTATTGAGGGCACTTGTATGGAGACCACAGCTTCCCTTTAAATGTGTTTGCAGAACCTGCATCAATTATCACGATGGATACAGACTTCCAATTTCATGACTCAACATTCGACTTTGTGACTTTTAATTATTTGTAAAATGGATTAAGAGCTATAATCCCCAAGGCCTGATTGGTTCTGACCTTGGCCTCCTTCCAGTAATCTGCAATAACAAGAAATGAGGTACAAACAAGTAAACATAATACTGTAATATCTGGATTCTTCCCAAATGAATGTAAATCGTTCTTTAGGCAAACAGCAATGTGAATGACGATAGAACACATTAAGGGTAACTGTGGTCTTAAATTCTTCCAAACTTTAAGAATTATATAAAAATCTTCCAACATACCTTCAAAATAAACCTAAATCACATCTCTGAAAAAATTTGTGAGAAGTCATTGCTGGAAAGGTTCGCCAATATTACTTCCGCTTGAATACTCCTGTTTTCAGCCAGGTGACCAGCTTGTAGTCATGTGACCAGTCTCCTGCCTGCATTAATAGGCTCCTTTTCTCAACTGCCAATTTTTTCTCCAGGCACTTCCTGATTTCCCAACATAAAAGTCTTAGCTGAGCATGCTTCTCCCCTGGGCGGGGCAGAGTCAGTGATGTCACTCAACCTACTGGA
The DNA here is from genome assembly GCA_019447015.1 of Hymenochirus boettgeri. Taxonomy (NCBI): domain Eukaryota; kingdom Metazoa; phylum Chordata; class Amphibia; order Anura; family Pipidae; genus Hymenochirus; species Hymenochirus boettgeri. The sequence goes on from CM033470.1 coordinate 77,484,742, forward strand.
AGCAGGAAGTTTGAACATTCACCCCAATGTATTTCTCACAGGTTCAAGAGCCAGAGATGTGACTGGCAGCTATTATAAAGGAAATACTGCAGGCTTTCATTCACACCCTAACTTGTTTGTGACCACAGTTGCCCTTAATAAAGTGAACAGAGAGGAGATTGTTTGCTTTACCTAAAGGAAAATGATAATAAAAATCCAACTTTTAAGGCCAGATTTTTTATCCAAGTGTCATTTAGACTCTAGCACCACGCCCGTTTACCTTTAAATTTATATAGAAACACACCTACATAAATAAAAAATAACACTTTGCTGAGGATGGAACGCGGCAATGAGATTGTTTAAATTTATTTGTGCCGTTGTGTATCTCAGGGCATTTTTTAAGTGCTATAGCTAGATAAACGGAATTTGCTTTGCTAAAAAAGCTCTGTAATTTAACAGTGATTGATTTTCCTAACGTAGCACCAGATGTTCAAGGATGTACAATGAATTCCCCAATAACATTTTAACTGATGAAATAACAATCAATGTGCTTTATTAATCTCTGAAGAGGTTTTATCTCATAAGCATGCCTGCTTTATTGTTGGATTAATAGGAAATCAAAGGAACAAAGGATTAAAATGAAGAAAACAGAAATGGCTAACATGGTCAATGCTTTAAAATAAGGAATGAAATAATGGCACTGAAATGGAAACAATGACACTAGCGAAATGATGGGACAAAGAAATGTAAATGTGGCTTGGAAAGGAAAATCGAGAGAATAAACCCTATTTATTTTTTCATTTAATGGGGAACTACTATGAAAAAAATATCATCGGTTTTATCTATAATATACAAAGGCGCTGCAAGGGGACTGGTGTCTGGAGCAAAATCACTCTGGCGGTGCCAACCCCTTGCCAATGCTTTCTAAGGGTGAGGGCATAACCATAGATTTAATTGCAGACATCCTAAAGGCAACTGAATTTTTTCAAATTGCTTACAACCAATCATTTACTGAACTGCAATCTGCTTTCAGTATTAAAGCAGTTCACCAATCATGTGACATTACTGAATTTTGACAATATTACAACCATTACCACCGGACTGAAATATTGTATGGACACCAGACAGATTAAATTGATCTGTGCCTCCCTGCCATCTTGCCTGCTTGTTTACAACAACGGCACCAGTAGAATAGTTTGTTATAATAGAGAGTGTTGATTGACAGCGAAATGTCATGTTTCAGATTGGATATCTTAAGAAATAGGGGACACTTGAACTTTTGAACGATTTTTGGGTTGAACTATTGTTTGTTTTCTGATTCACGGCTTGTATTTTCGATAATTTCGTAAATCGATAATTAATCAAATTTACGGCCGTTCGCTAACCCTAGATGTATTGTTTGCTAATCCTGCTCAATGTATCGTTCGTTTTCGATAACCCTCGAAGTAAGGAGCGTTTCACTAATCCTCAAATGTAGCCTCGATTTTCATTACCCTCAAAGTATCGTTCAATTTCGGTAACCCTCGAATTAGGGTTCTATTTTTGGTAACCCTTGAAGTATCGTTCATTAACCCTAAAATTAGTCGTAAGAAGTTTTTTAAACAGGTTTCGGTGATATTGACTAGGGATGGCATAGAACTCGAACCCGAGTTCAAGCCGAACTGTTCAGTTCGAACGGACCCCGACTTCTCGACCTATTTCGGACGACGCGACTTCGATATTTCCCGGACTTCGATGATTTATCGAATGTGCGAATGTTCGAACACGGTCGAATCGGCGAGTAAAATGTACATGGTATCTACGCGCGAACATCGAATCTGCGAGTAAGTCTCCATTAAAGCCTATGGCGAGCATCGAATCTGCGAGTAAAAAGTCCATGTTTACCTTGACGTTCGAACGCGAAGCTCGAAGTAGCGCCGTGAGAGTAAATCGTTTTACGAAAGTCCTGTTATTGGAACATGCTCCCAGACCATTTCCCAGGTCCCAACAGCCATTTTACATTAAGTTAACATTAATATTTTAGTTGTATTTGACCGAACTTTTTCAACTATTGCCTCCATAGTCTTATGGGTCCGTGTTTCGAACTTTCGAACTTTCGAACTTTTACAATATTTCGAAGTTCGAAATGGACCCGAACTTTCAATAGTTCGACCATCTCTAATAGTGACATGTTCCCCAGACCCTTTCCCAGGTGCCACAGCCATTTACAGTAAGTTAGATGTTAGTTTGTCTTTAATCATCCAAACTTTTCGAACTATCACTCCCCATTACTTTAATGGGGAACATGTCACATCACCAAAACTTGTTAAAACACTCTTAAACACGAGCGGGGCAATTTTTTTGGTTTTTGTGCAAGCTACATTGCGAGTTTACGGCCAATTCGGGGTTACCGAATGATACTTTTGATGGTTACCGAAAATAAAACCATAAATTCGAGCGTTACCGAAATCAACAATACTTTCAAGGGTTAGCGAAAACGAACTATACTTTTGAGTGTTCGCGAATGATACATTCAAGGGTTAGCGAACAGTTCGTAAATTCGATAATTCTCGAACAGCGTCAACAACGTTTGATAATTAGCGAAGTCCAGAAAATTCGAAAGTCCGAAAAATCCGGGTCCGGGATAGCTCGAGAGGTCCGAGTCTGTTCGAACTCGATAATTTCAGTCGACTCGGGTTTCGAGCCAAACTATGAGTAAGCAGTGGGAGGGAAATTTTAAAAACTGTGAAATTTACACATTCAACTGTCACTATTTCAGTTTACAAAAGCAAAATGGACACACACACAAGATTTTTTTATGATAATAGGCCCTTGATGACAGCGGAAAGGTAAGATGTTTTGTAAGATATTTTTTTTGGGGGGGTGGGAAATCAAAATTTGGGGAAATTTTTTGAGCAGATCTATAGACTGGTAATAAAATACAGAGCTGATTTATTTTTAGGGAGAATATTACTGAGTCTCCATCAAAGATCTGAGTACATTGTTAGCATTAACTAATACTGTATTACAGGACAATTATACCCCGCTCCTCTCCTCAATAGTACCCAGAGTGGAGGAACTAAAACCACTAGGCGCTTTACAGATCAATCGTAATAGTTGCTTAAAGATTCCCTCGCCTGCTGGCTCCTCTTCTGTCTTATGTCTGCAAAACATGGGTCAATGGAAGACGTGCTCTGGGTGAAACATGTCTTCCAGTGCCCCATCATGACTGTCAGTGACAGAGACTAGGAAGGAGCAGACCAGTCATGAAGGAAAACTTAAGTTTAGAATTACATATGATATGTAAAGTACCCAGAGGTGAGGACCTAGGGGTGGATCAGGATGAGGTGAGTATAATAGTCCTTTAAATAAGAAGTAATGGGTTTGTTGTTTTGACAGGTACCTTGTTTTTTTAGAACATCTGAGCTAGAAACACTGATTAAAATACAAGAAAATTCACAAAAACATTGGTAAACACTGCACTAATTTAGAGTACTAAGTGCTTTTACATTTTTATACTTTATACATCACAAGTGCTTAGTCTCTTATTTATGATATGTATCTCACTGTTGGCTTAAGGTTGAAATGTAAATTTTTTATTAAGTAGGTTTAATTTTATCATAAATAATAAAAACATTTCCTTTGGTAACAATAGACTAAGCAACATATGCTTCTTCATTCTCTACTACACACATACAGTAGAATGAAATAATGTTGACAAAGCACCAACCTTGCTAACTCTCCTGGGGCCTAATTCAATAACAGGTGCAACATTTTGGCTGTGTTCTTTATCTGCAGAAACCAATCAATGTTATAATTAATGTAGTACACCAGTAAAAGGTATCAGGTGAGCCAAAATTAATAGCTTGGGCAAATTTTTGCACCTCTAATAAATAACCTGCAGGGTGTTTGTTTTCTTTTTATTTTTCTTAATGTCGATTTGACAAAAATACCACACTGCTGAAGATATGAACTGCCTATCTATCTGTGCTTATTAGTGATGAGTTGCATTTTTTTTAAACAAACCTGGTTTTGATTTAAAACTGCAGGTTTTCCATGGATCTGATAGATTTAAACAAATTGTTTGAAATTCTGCACTATCTAAAAATATTATTTAAAACTTTTCAAAAATTAAAATGAGATTGGGGAAATTCAAAATTGTCGTTAAAACTTAAAAATATTCAGGAGATTCAATAAAGTTCTTATCGTTTAAAATGGTGCAATTTGCCCCAACCAATCAGATTTTTTTAACATTTGAAAGCTAACATCTGATTGGTTGGGGCAAAATACAACCATTTAACGATAGACCTTTTATTGAATAACCCTGATTGAGTTTCAATTTGGTTCAATTGATTTTCAGACCTTTTAAATTGCTTTTTGTTGTAGTAAAAATGAATGCATGTATCACATAGCTGTAAATTACAAGCTAGTTGGTTATAACCAGAAGCCCACACACTTGCAATCAAAGTAACGGTCACTGATAATGAAAGAAGAGACTAAAATGATTAAGCAGGCCATGGAACGTTATTATTCTTTCTGGCCTGCTTACATTTAAAGGTTGTATTTTAAGCCATATCACGTTTGGTATGAGATTGATTGTAAGGAGCAATGTGTCCTTGATATATAAATATCTTGATAAAATGTCTCTTCATTCTCTCTTGTGTAGCCTCCTGAACTTTACTCGAATATTACAATGGAATGTTTTTGTAATTATGATGAAGGTCATTCAAAGAGAAGTCTAAGAAACATAGAGAAGACCTTGGAAATGGGGGGGTTTTCAAAATTACTTGTGAAAATTCTTTTAACCACAGTGGTAGTTGTGTAGGCATTCTCAATCTTGAAACATTTTCAGTCATGACAGTTAGCACAGCTGTATATAGAACCATTAACCCTCTGAATCGTCCCTTCCCCCCGTCGAACATCTTTCCACCACAAACCACCCTGCACATTTTCCACACCCTGTGCTCCTTCCAATCCACCTAGCACCTCTTCCTCCATGTACCTCTTCCCTGCAGCGCACTCTGAGCGATCTGTTGTGCGTCTGGTGGCTGAAAAGTGGTACAGCACTGTGTCCGTGGTGCATCCTTACCTGCGTGTTTTACAGCTCACACTAAATTCCCCTTTACTTGTCAGTTAGGTGTACAAACCAGTGTCTCTATTTAAATCATAATATTTTTTTGTTTCTAAAATTATCATTTTAGAAATAAAACATTATAACCAGAATATCATAATATGCAACATTAAAAGGGATGTTATTGAGAGCCATTGTACTCCTTTATGGTGTAAAAGAGTGTTTAAGGTCATAAGCGCTTTAAGTGTGGACATGCTCTTTAACCCCTTCAGTGTACCAGCTAAGCGGGTATTGCAAAAACCCGCACAGCTGTGCAGACAATTCAATCTGCAGTTTGCATGTGTTATTGCGTGACTATAAAGCTTCCTCGCTGGGGAAATCCCTTCCATGATTACCCACAGTGCACACATACAGGAAGAATGAGTTGAGTTCTTATTGTTACAAATGGTGTGCTAATTTTGCCCTAAACAATCAGATATTAGCTTTCAAATGGTAATAAATACATCTGATTGATTGGGGAAAAATTAGCACATTTTAATGATAGAAACATTTATTTCCGGGTATTTTATAAAAGTTTCTTATCGTTAAATGGAGCTAATTTTGCCCCAACCAATCAGATGGTTAGATTTTCAAAATGTTAAATAAGATCTGATTGGTTGGGGCAAAATTAGCACCATTTGAAACGATAAGAACTTTCATTTGATCTCCCTGTAAATCTCCCTGATCGGTATTAATCCTGGAAGTGTTACCCAGAGCAATAAAGTAATTTCATCATATACTGTTTTATCTTCAATATATCTAGTATAAAAAACAACGACATCTGTTTATGCTTTAACGTCGTCTCTGACCTTGACAAGTTTTAATGAATTCCTTTGGATAATAACCTGCATGTTAGCTTGGAGTGTAGATGCAATGTTCAGAGACATAGAGTTTTCATTTTAAACCAACTAATTCTTTAAAAGTAAGTTGACTGGAAACTTTGTATGGCACTAAATGTGCTAAGAAAAAAAAGCAGACAGCAGTGTTGCCAGCTCCTAATGAATTTTTATTAAAGATGCCCCCATTAGAAAAATAATATTTTTAAGGAAATGAATAACTCTCAGAAATGCTGGAGATGCCCCTGAACCCATTGCACTCCACAGACTATAAACAATGCACTGAATTGAATTATTAGGTCGCACTCAAATCAACAACAGATAGTCAGAACAATTGTGTTTTTTAATGAAGGACATGGGCATGATGGCTATGAGTTTCCTCTACACAGGGCTCAATTATTGTGATCTGCTTTATATAAAAAACTGCCTGGACGAATGGAGGACTTGTTTCTATGATTAGGAATTAGACAGTAAGACTTAGTTTATCCTGTACTTTTAGGATGTTGATTAGGTTCATATGGGTTAAAATAATATAGCCAGAATGAAGGAGACAAGCAAGTATGTTCAGTTCAGGACATTGTTTAAACCCACAAATATTTTTTTTTATTTCCTATTGATTTAAGTGTAAACTATTGCACACAGATAGTAAGGTCCAACTCCTGACCTTAATCCAAACCCAGAAATCGACTTTGAATTTCTGGACTTTTTCTGATTTTCTCTAAACTTTGCTAAACTATTTTCAAAATGAAATAGATGCCTCTGTTATAAAAGGTTCTGCCTTCATTTTCAGGCTTTTTCTCCTTTTGGCCAACCTCACCCTAAGCTATCTAGCTGCCTGTCTACTGACACCCAGTCTACCACATATGAGCCATGAATCCTATCTTGCACTGACGGACTAACACGATTAAAACATGTCATGTCTTCAGGTCAATGATTGGGCTAGTATTTATACTACAGGTTGAGTTATAACAGACAACCTAGCCTGCCTTGGAAGATTTTTGGGAGCAGAAGTTGTAAAATATGGTTCCCATGTTCATTTCACCCACCCTAGTGTGAAAAATGATGTATAGTATATAATCTCCCAAATCTTCAACTGCACATAGTTAGACACATTAGAAAGCATTTTGCAATAGTGATGTTTCTATTTTTCTAATGTGTTTTTAGAGATATTTTCACATCAGTCGGTGATAAGATTACAGTATAAAAGGGCATGCACACAACATGGTTTATGTTAACATATTGCAATTTCAATATGGCACATTTCCTAAGTGAGATCCAATGATATACGCTGTCTAATTTGTCCACATTCAGTTCTATTGAAGTCCAAAAATCTGATCTACCGACCCAATTGAATTTAGATTTTTCAAATTTCTATCACAATTTTCAAAATATTTTATCAGAATTTTGCAATTTTTGAATTTTTAAAATTTTTGATTTTAGAATCTAATTTTTTTTTCTTCCACATTTCTCTCTACATTTTGAAATTCCTTCGTATGCAAATTTTTCAAAACTGTCATGTCGAATTGAAGACCAAAAGTCACGGTGAATCCCTGTTGATGAACATCTCTGGGGCTTTCCTCATGCTACTCATACTTTGGAGTCCTGGTACAACACAATTGAATGTTCGTGAATTACAAGTTAATCCTATAAAGCCAGTATAGCACTATGGATGCCACTATTAAATTAAAACCAAATCGCTGAATAAAGGACTACTTTATTGACTAACTGTAAACACATTAACAATTGGACAATTTGTTTAAGACACACCTTTAAAGGTGTGAACCTACTAGGTACATCTGCATACATCTCAAACACCAGTAGTGAGACCAACTTTGGGTATATTGTTTCTCCCACGCGGCAAGTACAGTTTTATTTCACCTTACAATTTGGTCTTCGAGGGATATTCTTTAGGGCGGCAGTTTGTGCCCCTGTAACTACTGACACTGATTGGCAAAACATTGCTTAGATTTAAATTATAATCTCATTAACAAAAATCTCATCTCAGAGTTTTTTGACAAAGGACAATTGTTTCAACCATAGATTTTTTGGCAGATTCATTTTTATTTAGCTGTTTCCAATATATTATTTTTTTAAATAAATGGACCAATTCAAACCTATTTGATTTTCATGAAAACGATCCAACATCATATGTTTTGCCTTCATAAATTATTGGTTGAATGCATCATTGAAACATTAGAAAGATGCCCTGTCTGACAACATTTTTAACTCACAAGAAAGCATTTCTGAGTCATTTGTAAAATCTGAATTCCACAATCTTTTCAAAAGATAATCTAATCTTAACTCCAAGATAAAACCAGGACAAACCATTTTAAAATTATTTCTTTAAATTGGCCTTGATGAATAACTAACTCCTATAATGAATAACGTTTTGAAATAAATGAGAGATAAATCTAACATAAAATGAATTACACATCTTTTGTTAGATATTAACATTATTAGTTGATCAAAAGAAAAGATTACTTCAAAGGAAAACATATATTCAAATTTACTTAACAAACAACCCCACCCCCCCGCCACAAGACTAAAATGCCTTTCCCAGTTTTGGCATTACGGAAATGGAGCATCTCCGGAACAAACAAGATTACTGTAAACGAACTAACACCCAGCACACAAGATTCCAAACTATCCAGAGAGCTGTGTGAACACAAAGCGCAGATGAGCAGGGGAAAGTAAGGAAACGCTGGGATTGCTACCTGGGACCTGCCCTTGTGCTTAATTTTCATGACTATTTCTTGAATTTCCTTGTACATTTACATTTACTATCTTCATTCACATCATGCCCTGCCAAAGAGTTTTACAATCTAAGCACATTTAGCACATACAATCTTCATGTCATGTCCTTATAGTTGTGTGGGGGGGGGTGACTGCAAGCCCCAGAGAGGAACAAACAAACCTTGCAGATGTGTTGGGTGTAATATTGACTCAGAACTGCACTGCAGGCATCTGTGCTAGGCCAATGAGAAGTAAAAATGTCAAAACAGCATTGTACATGGCAGACAGTTGGTGTCGAACCCCCCACCTATATTTAGGCTTGGTTTCTTTATTTTCACATAAATGTCCTCCTTAACACCTCTCTTGAACCAGTCACGTTCCTTTACCAATATGTTAACATTACAATCTTCAAAGGTATGTCCTTTATCCTTAAGATGCAGGTACACGGCTGAGTCCTGACCCGAGGAATTGGCTCCTCTGTGCTGGGCCATACGTTGATACAGTTGCTGTTTGGTCTCTCCCACTACACCAACGTATAGCCCAGTACAGAAGAGACAGTTCCTTGGGGTACTTGTCAGTTATCTGCCCACAACCCCAACTGCTATTTTCCCAGTTTATTTAGGTTGAATAAAGACATACGTCCATCAAGTCCAACCTATTCACCCTCCTTTTTTTTTTTTAACCCTACCTAACAGGTGATCCAGAGGCATAAAAAAACAGCTAAAAAAAAAGGGGGGGGGAGGATTTCCTGACTCCAAACGGCAATTGGAAAGTCTCCCTGGATCAACCAGAACTACAGAATATGTATTAATGCCAGTAATTTTTAATATTATACAGTATCCCTGTACCAACCAGAACTACAGTATATTTATTAATACCAGTAATTCTCAATATTATATAGTATCCCTGTACCAACCAGAACTACAGTATATGTATATCTGTTGTATTCAATTAGATCAACTGGACATGAAATGTAGTTCTTGAAGACGTTTCGCTAGTCATCCGACTGGCTTTCTCAATTCAGAATGACTTGTACAAGAATCTGTGGCAATTATGTACCCTGGAAAATCCCAATTAGCATATCACAGCCAGGTGTTAAGGGTGTGATTAGATAGTGGCTAAGAGGTGTTATAGGAACGCCCAGAGTAAGGTGTTAAAACAGCATTGTACATGGCAGACAGTTGGTGTCGAACCCCCCCACCTCTATTTAGGCTTGGTTTCTTTATTTTCACATAAATGGCCTCCTTAACACCTCTCTTGAACCAGTCACGTTCCTTCGCCAGTATGTTAACATTACAATCTTCAAAGGTATGTCCTTTATCCTTAAGATGCAGATACACGGCTGAGTCCTGACCCGAGGAATTGGCTCTTCTGTGCTGGGCCATACGTTGATGCAGTTGCTGTTTGGTCTCCCCCACATACAAATCAGAGCATTCTTCACTGCACTGCACTGCATATATGATGTCGCTTTTCTTGTGTTTAGTTATTGGGTCTTTCGGATGTACCAATTGCTGCCTCAGTGTGTTGTTCGGTTTAAAGCAGACAGGGATACGATGTTTTTTGAAAATTCTTCTTAATTTCTCGGAGACACCTGCTACATATGGGATGACCATGTTCTTCCTCCTGTCTTGCTTTTCCCCTTCACTGTTGGTATTTCAGTTCTGCTGGTAAGAGTGCTGTCTTGGCCCAGCCGTTTTCTCACTATGTCAACAGCCTCCTTGGTGGGTATACAGGTGAAGAGAGATGTCACATCATAGGACACCATAGTTTCTTCTACACCGAGTACTATATCTTCAATCTTGTTGGTGAAATCCTTATGACCCCGCCCCCTCTATTAGGCTTGGTTTTTTTTTTCACATAATGGCCTCCTTAACACCTCTCTTGAACCAGTCACGTTCCTTCGCCAGTATGTTAACATTACAATCTTCAAAGGTATGTCCTTTATACCTTAAGATGCAGATACACGGCTGAGTCCTGACCCGAGGAATTGGCTCTTCTGTGCTGGCCATACGTGATGCAGTTGCTGTTTGGTCCCCCCACATACAAATCAGAGCATTCTCACTGCACTGCACTGCATATATGATGTCGCTTTTCTTGTGTTTAGTTATTGGGTCTTTCGGATGTACCAATTGCTGCCTCAGTGTGTTGTTCGGTTTAAAGCAGACAGGATACGATGTTTTTTGAAAATTCTTCTTAATTTCTCGGAGACCCCCTGCTACATATGGGATGACCATTTTCTTCCTCCTGTCTTGCTTTTTCCCCTTCACTGTTGGTATTCGTGTTCTTTTCTTCCTTCTACTTTCTTTTGACAAAGGCCCAGTCTGGATATCCACAAGTTTTAAGGGCTCCTCTGAGATGTTTCATTTCTTTAGCCTTCGCCTCTGTGCTAGTGGGGATGTTTCTTGGCTCTGTGTTTGCAGGGTTCTGATACACCCGCTTGTGATCTAAGGGTGGTGGGAGTCAAACATCAAATACTGATCTGTGTGTTTGGTTTTCTGTAAACCTCTACTTCCAGTTTACCATTTTCCTAACTTCTACCACAGCAGTCCAAGAAAGCCAGTTGTTGTTTAGTACCTCTCCCTTGTGAATTTAATGTTTTGGTCCACCGCATTATGTGTTCTGTGAAAGCTTGTACTTCCTTCTGGTGGATTTTAACCCAGGTGTCATCAACATATCTGAACCATTGGCTGGGTGCTATGCCCTTAAAGGTATTAAGCGCCTGTGTTTCTACCTCCTCCATGTAAAGGTTGGCCACAATGGTGAAACTGGAGATCCCATAGCACTTCCATGTTTTTGCTTATAGAACTATCCCTGTATTTGAAATAGGTGGTATTCAGGCCAAGTCCAACAAGGAACACACCTGTTCTGGGTTGAGATCAGTTCTGCTGGTAAAGAGTGCTGTCTTGGCCCAGCCGTTTTCACTCATGTCAACAGCCTCCTTGTGGGTAAACAGTGAAGAGAGTGTCACATCATAGGACACCATAGTTTCTTCTACACGATGTACTATATCTTCATCTTGGATTGAAGATATAGTACTCGTGGTAGAAAGAAACTATGGTGTCCTATGATGTGACATCTCTCTTCACCTGTAACCCACCAAGAGGCTGTTGACATAGTGAGAAAACGGCTGGGCCAAGACGCACTCTACCAGCAGAACTGATCTCAACCCAGAACAGGTGTTCCTTGTTGGACTTGCGCCTGAATACCACCTATTTCAAATACAGGGATAAGTTTCTATAGCAAAAACATGGATGTGCTATGGGATCTCCAGTTTCACCTATTGTGGCCAACCTTTACTGAGGAGGTAGAAACACAGGCGCTTATACCTTTAAGGGCATAGCACCCAGCCACTGGTTCAGATATGTTGATGACCACCTGGGTTAAAATCCACCAGAAGGAAGTACAAGCTTTCACAGAACACATTAATGCGGTGGACCAAAACATTAATTCACAAGGGAAGAGGTACTAAACAACAACAAACTGGCTTTCTTGGACTGCTTGGTAGAAGTTAGGAAATTGTAAACTGGAAGTAGAGGTTTACAGAAAACCAACACACACAGATCAGTATTTGATGTTTGACTCCCACCACCCTTTAGATCACAAGCTGGGTGTCATCAGAACCCTGCAACACAGAGCCAAGAACATCCCCACTAGCACGAGGGCAAGCTAAAGAAATGAAACATCTCAGAGGAGCCCTTAAAACTTGTGGATATCCAGACTGGGCCTTTGTCAAAGAAGTAGAGGAAAGAAAAGAACACGAATACCAACAGTGAAGGGGAAAAGCAAGACAGGAGGAAAACATGGTCATCCCATATGTAGCAGTGTCTCCGAGAAATTAAGAAGATTTTCAAAAACATCGTATCCCTGTCTGCTTTAAACCGAACAACACACTGAGGCAGCAATTGGTACATCCGAAAGCACCCAATACCTAAACACAAGAAAAGCGACATCATATATGCATGCAGTGCAGTGAAGAATGCTCTGATTTGTATGTGGGGGAGACCAAACAGCAACGCATCAACGTATGGCCCAGCCAGAAAGCCAATTCCTCGGGTCAGGACTCAGCCGTGTATCTGCATCTTAAGGATAAAGGACATACCTTTGAAGATTTTAATGTTAACATACTGGCGAAGAACGTGACTGGTTCAAGAAGGTGTTAAGGAGGCCATTTATGTGAAAATAAAGAAACCAAGCCTAAATAGAGGTGGGGGGGTTCGACACCAACTGTCTGCCATGTACAATGCTGTTTTAACACCTTACTCTGGGCGTTCCTATAACACCTCTTAGCCACTATCTAATCACACCCTTAACACCTGGCTGTGAATATGCTATTGGGATTTTCCAGGGTACATAATTGCCACAGATTCTTGTACAAGTCATTCTGAATTGAGAAAGCCAGTCGGATGACTAGCGAAACGTCTTCAAGAACTACATTTCATGTCCAGTTGATCTAATTGAATACAACAGATATACCATGACCTGGATGAATGAGAACCTTCACAAGCAAGACAAGTTCATTGTATTGTTATTCCCCCCCAAAATGGTTTTAATATACCGGTTTATGATGGTTGTCCTGAAGCTTACCCTTCCTCAGTATGGCAGTGCTGCATGCGATTCCCCCTCACCTTTCTGTATCATAGACATTGTTGTCCCTGTGCGCCCCTTTCCCATCAGTATGGGGCTAGTAGATGATGCTGATATTCCTCCTCACATACACTGGAGGGAATGGTTTTGCTTTGCTACCCTTTCTAGTGAGTAGAGCAGTAGCTGCAGTTTTATTCTCCACCACTCACATACATGTAAAGGGAATGGTTGTCTTCGACACCCTTCCCTTCGTAGAGTGCTGTAGACTGCAGTGCTATTAACCCACTCCATACATGGTTAGGAAATGGCTGTCTGCTATACCCTTTCTGTCAGAAGGGGGACAGGTAGACTGCGATTTTCCTCCCCACTGATATACAGGGTATAAGGAATGGTTGTCCTAAGACATGGAATACCATATACCATATCTATATTTGCTTTTCCTTTCTAGCTACCATTTTACCCCTTTTAGATATTTCTCCTAAGGGTAATCCCCTCTCAAAACTGGCAGATATTTATAAATTATTTGTTTTTAGTCTTTTAAATTCACTGGTCTATTCTATTATAAAATACCCTTTTTCCTCTTTTTCTTGGGGCCTTTTTCTGTTAGTTTCTGTCTAGCTGTTTAGTTGCTTTATCTATTTAAACCCTTCCCATATACTATTTTTATAGCAAACAGGTAAGTTGCACACCGGTATCCAAACATTCGATTGGGTCCACTCCCTCGTACTGGCTCTGCTGCGTGCCTGCATTAAAAAATTTATTGCAACATGTTTTCGGACTCTAAAAAGTTCCTTTTCACAAAAATCAAATCCTCCTGAAGTGATCAGCTCTTCTTCAAAATGAAGTAATTTCACTTTAAGGGCATGTTGAAGATGGACCAGAACTCGAACTAATAGTTTTAAAACAACGCTATTAATTCGCACATCAGAAAAGGTTTCTGACATTGATTATTTATGTCCTTTCTTACCATGTATACTGTATTTGGTTTTGTTTTACAAAATCTCTTTCCCCCTCTTCATTTCATTGTGTTCCTTTCTTGTGTTGCTGTTCTGTTTTGAGTATTTTTACCATTTTCGCCAACGGGAAGCATACCGAGTGAAAATCGCCAATACCGTGAATGGGAGGAAATCATCACCATCCCTCTATTTTATTAATATATAGAACACCAAGCCTAAATAGAGGGGGGGGGGGGTTCGACACACCAACTGTCTGCCAGGTACAATGATGTTTTGATACCTCGGGCGTTCCTATAACACCTCTTAGCCACTATCCAATCACGCCCTTAACACTTGCACTGTGATATGCTAATTGGGATTTTCCGGGGTCATAATTGCCACAATTCTTGTACAAGTCATTCTGATTGAGAAACCAGTCGGATGACTGCGAAACGTCTTTAAGAACTAAACTTTAATCCAGTTGATCTAATGAATACAACAGATCTACCCTGACCTGGAAGAATGAGAACCTTAAAAAGCATATTTCAAAACAAAACTGATTTACTTTATTGCCATTAGAATTATATCCCACTCGTTCCACTTTCCTCCCCGTACTTGACCTCACGAACATACGTTCATAAGAAACTACAAATTGAACTGGGCTCCTGTTTATTACAGATTGAACCTTATCCTTACCCCTGATACCTAAAATCTGCGATGAAGGAAAGAGACCAAAATGAGTGGTAACCCACCTCACCAGTGACATAGAAACTGGAATTTCACCTAACACTACGATTCCACAACGGCCATGGCAACTTACCGCTTGGTAACACCCCCAAACCCAACTCCCAATATACACAAACGTGATAAATGCTCAATATTGTAATGCTAATTAAATTCAATTTATACTGCCCTAAACTCACCATGCTGATGGAGCCAGATGTAATATGACTGTTGACAGCTTAAACAGTCTGAATTAGGTTGTCTACTTATAGTTTTACTGTCCTGTTCAGATGGAATGCATTACATTTGCCTGTACCGTGATACGCTGTCCATTAGACTGCAAAACCAGCTAACTAAATAGATTGAATGTAATATAATTGCCTAAGATTCAGCTACACAATATAGACCTAATGCAAGATATCTGCCATGTATACTATTACTAACAACTGACTGAAACGTCTGAATGTAAATAATGGCCCTTGACGGCCAGGTACTCACGAGACGCTTTCAGGAGGAGCTAATAGTCCAAAGATTAGGAATACAGATGGCTGCTGGGAATAGTAGGCTGGATTCTGGAGACAAGGTGCTGCTGGAACTGTAGGCTTGGATACCGGAAACAAGGTGCTGGCTGGGAACTTAGGCTGGATGCTGGAAACAGGTGTCTGCGGGAACTGTAGGCTGGATACTGGATACAAGGTGCTGCTGGGAACTGTAGGCTGGATACTGGAAAAAGGTGCTGCTGGGAACTGTAGGCTGAATACTGGAAACTGGCAAGGTAAGTAGTTGGTACTGGAACAGGCAAGTAAGTAGTTGGTACTGGAACCCAAGTAATAACATAGGAGCCAGGGTAGCGGAAGCTACATCAGGCAACGGACAACGCCGGCTTTTGAATCTTCTGCCGGGACTATCACGTCGCTGGTACCGAATACCCGGAACTGTCTGGCTATCCCCAGATCGGAGCAGCGCAGGTAAGTTCTTGACAGTACCCCCCCTCTACGGGGGGCCACAGACCACTTTTTCCAGAAAGCTCCTGTGAAAAGACTTGACCAAACAAGGAGCATGTGCATCAGAGTGTATATCTATGATCTTTCCTCAGGAAAAGGATAAACCCTTTCCAATGGACCAAGGGCGGATTTTTGAGATTTGTATAGATAAAAACATGAGACTTTTATCAAGTTAGATATCTAGATACTAGATGTATAACACCTTATTTTAAGTAAATATCCAATGTGTAAAAGTGTAAGAAGCTAATGAATCCCAAATTATGGGAACAATAGATAATCACTCCTGATAAGAGCTTGATATAAACTACATTAAGAGTCACTACAGCATGCATTAGCTAATAGGAAAATAGTATGGAATCAAAGTCTGAGAATATCGTAGGTATAAGAGACAATATAGCATAAAGCAATTCAGTTCAAGTCTGCGTTGAGTCCCCAGGGGTGCTACAGTTTTTTATGTACATCCAGAACACCTCTTTACGGAGAAGTTTGCGATGCCAGTCTCCCTTTTTGTGATGATATTTAACTCTATCAATGATCTAAAATTTAATGCGCAGAGATCCACCAATGGTAGGACAGAAGGTAGGCTGCTATAGCTGACCTCTGATCGCCTATTTTTGTGGGGCATTAACGTGTTCCATGATCCTTCTGGTCGCCAATCTCGTAGTTTTGCATACGTATTGGCTGCCACAGGCACATGTAGCAAGATATATTACGTTATAGGAACAACATTAATTTTGTATCTACGACCCTTTGACTACTGGTTAAGTCAGTGATACAAGTATGTATTGGCAAGAAGCACATCTTGGACCTCCACATTGGTGAGATCCCTTGTGTTCTAACCAGGTGTTAGTGGTCCTGTTAGAGGGAGTTTTATAGAGCGATGGGATAATATGTCTCGATATTACGTGCTCTCTTCTGTAGCAAAATTTTTGAGCCCTTACCCAAGATGTCCCTTAATTATGGGTCTGCTTCTAACACTTCCAATGCTTTTTTAGAATGTTATTAATTCTGTAGCTTTGTTTGGAAAACGTGCTAACAAATGATAGTCTGTTATCCCTACAGATAATTCATTTTGGTTTTTATTACTTACAAGCACCTATGCCTCTGTAGTACACACCAGGTCTAAAGAGTACATCATCATTTATCCCTAAAAACAAGGGTCAATACATGATATGTATCAATACATAGATATATATATATGTTTACTGTAATATACTTCCTACAGTCTTAGGCTGGGTACACACCAGCATATTTTCGGCCGACCCGACCGATTCATCGCACTTTCGGTCGGTCGCCTGAAAATATCTGCTGGTGTGGGGTGGCCGACCGCAACGAACCTCGATCATCCGTTCCTCCAGATCGGACAACGAACGATTGGACGTGTTGATAATTATGGGACCGCACGATCGATCGTTCCGTGACCAACAGACATTTGTCCCAGCCGAGCGCTTGCTAATGACAAATAGTCCCTCCGTGTGTACAGCCTAAGGGTCACGCAACTCGTACTAGGGCCCCCCTCCCCGGCAATTAGAAGTGGGTCCTGCAGCTCGAACCAAGACCCCGCATTGTCTCTTGAAAGAGCCCTTGTGCGTGTCTTCTTTATTCCCAGCCGGCGACACCACATCCACTGATGGCCCCCGGGCTATGTCACTGCGCCACCAGTGACAACCGCTGGCGCCGGTGTTCCAACGTCTTCTTTCTTCCTTCTTTCTTCTGCCATCACTGTGATGACTTCTGAGCTTGGCAAGAGGTTTGCACCACTTATATAGTTTTTGCTATTGGACAAAATCCAATTGTGGTTGTTTAATATTTTCAATACTTGCAATCATATGATCAACCATTAACCAATCATATTTTGATTTTATTATTTTACAAGGGCACTTATAGTGGGGGGTTGCGGTTTCGAGATTGAGGACCCCTTAAACCCAAAAGGCCCTTCTAAGGGCCACAATGGTCCTCCTGAGGTACCCGGGAGGGGGGCCCAGGAAGAGCTGTGGGACCCCCCAAATGTCCGGCAGCGTACTTTCGGCCGTACAATGATATTCCATACAAAACCGGGTTCGAATCTGCGATCTGGCCATCTCTAATAACAACCTACATCTAAGACAGTTTAAGGACCCTGAGGGCTTGTGCCCCTAGTTGAACCTGGATCTTATTTCTTATCTCTCTTTACCTCTGTCTTTCTTTCCCCTTCTCTCCTTCCTTCTGTCTTTACCTAATCTATTCCTATATGCCTCCAGTTATTGTATTGCCTGTCTCCAGGTATCACATCCACTACTGTGCCAATGCTGGCACTACTCGTACACCCTCTTTGCAGTTCTGTATATTTTTCCTGCCCACTGTTTGACCTCAACTAGATACGGGATATGATACGGACCTGGGGGCAGGCATAGGACATACACTGTCCCCTCGCCAGACTTGACGCCCCTCAAGAAGAATATGAACATCTGACCCCTTTCCACTGATGGTGATTGTTGAGGGTGTCAGATAAAAATCACACTACCTCCAAATATCGAACTGATAACTGCGAGGCATAGACACCTATATAGACTCCCTACTTCCTCTTCACTGACAGAGGCCGACTGGATACAACCCGCAACGGCTGAGAACTGCTTATCACTAACTCGATAGATTGCGTCAGACTTGATAAAACTTTTCTATACCCCAATCATATTAGACACAGAAAATGTATGTATATGAGCACTTGTTCCCCCCCTCAATATTGCTGATTATTTAGAATGCAAAAATTATATATTGGTACTGGAGACCCCAGATTTCCATCCACTTCTAGACTCAGCAGAAACAGTACTGTGTGCATCCCCAAAACCCCCAGTATCCTGGAAGTTTGTGGTTAAATGGACCACTCGTATCCTACTAGGGATCATGGTCCCTTTGTCGATTTTCAATGTTAAATATATTTTTTTATTTATGTTATTTAATTTTCTGTGCCAAGAAACTACTGCAACAATAGAATTATTTACATTTAAACGGCATCTTGGAATGTAAGAGGACTAACAAACCTAAAAAGTGGTTAGCAACATTCACTCAGATATGTTCTTATAAAGCTGACATCATCTGCCTAAGAGACACATCAAGAGTACTGCAACTCATTATGCCCTTAACCTTGGTAGGCTGGGCGCCACAGTACACAGCTCTTCATACTCTAAGCGGAGTTTCTAATCTACTAGGTAAACATCTAATACAAGATGCCCAGTCAAATCAGATAGAGCCCTTAATATTGATACAACCCAATAGTCATACTTAGGATATATGACCCCCCAACGGCTAACTTAAAATCAATGCAAGAAGCACTCATCTTCATTTCGAGCTATACCAATGCACACTTAATCTGCATGGGCGATTTCAACTCGTCAATGGATCCCAAACTTGACGAACATGGTGGGACGAGAACCCTAGATGCCTCTCTCCTCCAGACTCCCCTCTGAGCAGACTAAATTAAACTGGGTAGATCCAAATCCACATTTGTGGATTCCACAATCCACAAATTAGAGAAATACACTTTCAGTTCTAAAACATGACTCACTATCCTGTATAGATTATATATTTGTCACAAAGGTGAAATCCTCCCCAGAAGCGTGTCTGACCACTCCCCTATACTACTCACTAGAGATGTCCGAACTTCGAAAAATCCGGTCCGCTCGAGGATCCGCGAATTTTCGAAAAAATTCGGAAATTCGAAAATCCGCACGGGCCCGTTAAAATGAAATATTTTTAAAAATTACAGATTTCTCGTATTTTCGAAAATTTTTCGAAATTTCGGGAAATCTCGTAATTTCGAAAATACGTGAAATCTCGAAAATACGTATAAAATAAGAGACATCCTCGTATTTTCGAAAATTTCGAAATACGTATTGCCGAAAATACGAGAAATCTCGTAATTTCAAAAATTTTCAAAATACGAGAAATCCGCGGTTCGGAAGGCGGAAAATCCGCTATTCGCGAACGGATAAATCCGCGGCGGATCCGGGTTCGGATCCCGAAACGGCCATCCCTACTACTCACCCTCCATATCCCTACAACCACATATACTCACATGATCCTGGTGCTTTCACCCCTTCTTGCTAACTTTATTTTCCGGACAGACCCCATAATCAAGCATATTGACACATATCTAAATTAGAACACAACCCAGTCTCTCTTGAGATTCAGTGTTATGCTCTCAAAGCGACTTATAAAACTTACCCTCACCTCAAACTAAAACTAATTGGCAATAGCCCTCCTTATTTAATAGATACTACTGAAAAACACACAGGAAAGATTCTTCAACAAATGTACTTTGAGTATGGGCATCAGTCGACCAAACTTCTAGCGAGATTGGCAAATGGACCCACAGACCATAATACAATCCTACACCTGCAAAACCCTCACAAAGGATTAATAATAACCACACCAGATATACTAAAATACCTACTCAGTTTCTACCTACACTCTACTAAACACAATATCACTCCATCCCAACACATATCTGGACTTGGTCCTCTTTCCCAAATTATCCACTACAGATGCTACAAGGCTGGAAGAGATCACTCACTCTAAACTCCGACTACACCAGGGCGTGGTAATAAATGGCTGGGAGGCCGGGGTACTCACAAGTACGCTTTAGGAGGAGGCGCCTCCGATGGCAGGTGGGGTTGCAGAACTGGACACCAGAGACTGCTGGGAACTGTAGGCAGAGGAATGGCGGCTAGGTGCTGCTGGAGAGAAGGCCGGATACTGGTATGGCAAGGAGTCTCTGGAACTGGCAAGGTAATCTCTGGAGAAGGCTAGGTAAATTGTGCAGGTATGGCAAGGAGTCTCTGCAACTGGCAGGTAAGTCTCTGGAGCAGGCTATGTAAGTAATAGGTGCAGGTATGGCAAGGAGTCTCTGGAAATGGCAAGGTAAGTCTCTGGAGCAGGCAGGTAAGAAATAGGTGCAGGTATGGCAAAAGTCTCTGGACCGGGCAAGGTAAGTCTCTGGAGCAGGCTAGGTAAGTAATAGGTACAGAGGAACAGGATCCAGGGCAGGTAAGTAGAGGAGCCGGGAGGTAGCTAACACTACTATCAGGCACCGGGTCCAGGAGGACGCGGCTTTGAATTCTCGCGCCGCCCGGCGTGTCGGCGTCGTGACTCATGACGTCTCAACCCCCCACCTGAAGTGCAGTGCGCGCGCGGACCAGAGCGGCGGTAAGTTCGTGACAGGGGGGCATAATAAAATTAGTCTGAAGGTCCTAAAAATCGCATCATTTAAATGAACAAACACACACTTATATCCTCCCTTACTATACACCTGCCAGATAGATATAGAGGGTCTATGTGGAATAAACCTGCAGGTCGGAGAACTGACCCAGGCAATCTAAACAGCACCTTTGGGCAATCAAAAGTAGCCCATACATATATCCGATTTTACTTTCCCGACCGAGTGCTCCCGCGACATTAGATCGATCCTGCAAGAACCGCTGTCTGTGGCATAGAGAATGGGAAAGGTGGCTCCAAGATCAAACTAATATTGCACGAGCGCTTGGTTGGATAAGTAAAATCATATATATGTATAGCCACCTAAATCCTATACAGTATCCTGATTAACATGCAAGGTTCATATTATTAGTATTTACCACAACAAGTTTAACTAACCTATGGGGTAGGACTTGAGAGCACAGGATACTGATTAAATATACATGTTAGGGAGAGGTTTGGATAGAGGAGCTAAAAGCTCCACACAGAGTATAAATTGAAAAGAGCCTTCTTATAACAGAAGTTACCTCATAGAATCATGTTATTATAACAGCATTGCCATAATGATCTAACATATAAACACATATTTCTCCACTTAAAGAAATGGGGGGGGGGGCAAAGTTCTTATTTATTGCCTGTGGCAAAGGCATGTGTCTAAGCGTGACCTTTCACATGTTTGAAAACTACAACCCAAGCATTCTCTGTTTTGCAGTTATGTCTTCTAATGAACTTTCACATGTTTAAAACTACAACTCCCGCATTCCCTAACTGCACAAATTCTGGAAAACTTAGTTTTCATACATACTGTTTAAAGACATTTTCCTGACTTACAGACATTAAAAGCCCACGGTCATGCTTTAGCACTTCCTACCCAAGGGTTTGACCATGCAAGTGATTCATCTGCCCTTCCCTTACATCCATAGCTATTAGACCCTTTGCGGCGGTAGCGTGAGTACCAGAAGAGGCACTCGTGCGGCGCCGTTTCAAAGTAATTACCATAGGTAGCGTGCCTCTTTACATGTAAGTATTAAACACCAACTAATAGCTGGCGATAATACTTATGTGCGGGTGAGATTCACCCAAAATTGCACAGCCTCTGGTAAATCCCGTACGGGAGATTTGCCCAGAGAGCTTGTGCCTCTGGGTGAATCTCCCTGTTAGAGTCTAACCTTTACCATATTTGCACTCACTTCCAAATACCACCTACCTGGCAGTTATAATCTATAAAGTCTAAAGGTTCGTGCACACTTGCGATCGCCAGTGCCGACACATGACGTGTGAACGGCCGTTTTTCGATTATCGGCCGTTTGTCACAATCGTGCGTTCACGGGTGGGCACCCGCGATCGGATGTGTGTACGAACCTTAAGCTGGGTAAACACCAGTGAACGACCCATAGTGCCACGGCTGGAAATATGTGATGGTGTGGGGCGGCCAGCCGCGACCGAGCTCGGTCGTCCTTATCAGACAAATGGGTCAGTTAGTAAATCACGGCCAATCACGCATTTCTCTATGGGACCACATGATCAGTCTGTCACATGCGCTGCTGGCTGCAGCCACTGTTACTGTGACCAACAGTCTCTTCCTGGCAGGGCTCTCACACAAAGCAGATGCTCATTTGGGACACATGTATTATATGTATCCAGACAAAAAGTATTAACCCGCAGACTGAACCACAGGCACATCCTGCCACAATGTGCAATTCAATCTGAACGCTCCTGGACATCCTAGACCCTATTTTTTTATTGAAAGCTCGGGGTTACGTGTTTCTGTGATCGTCACCACAGTGCAACAAAACAAAGTGGTTCGGGATCCGTTCTGACTCCCTCTTATGCCCATAGCTGTTAAGCCGTAGGGCTAGAGGGAGACAACTGAGGTCCCTTCGGCCGGTAGCGTCAGGAACCACCATACTTACCCTCCCTTTCTGCTCCAGCTGCCACCGAGCTTCCGGGGGGTTCACATGGGAAAAGCCTGAAGGTCCCAAAAAGGACCCAGGCAATCCCGCCACAATACGTGAAACACCACAAAAAAACAAAAAGTGCACGTGATAGTGCTCGTTAATAAATAAAGGTGCCTAGTGCACAATTAATCAGGGGATGACCAAATAGGCCCAACCTTTCGGTCGGGGATAAAAAATTGTTCCACCGAGCCGCACCCCCCACAGCATAGGGGTGCCCCTGCCGTTCCCAGCTGATAAGAGCAGATACTACACTTGATCTTAGCCAAAAGGCCGAGAAGCGATACATCCTGAGACCCTATACAGGATCCACAAATACATGCTAGGTTCATACTTATTGGTAATTACCACAGCAAGTTCCAGCAGTCACTATGGGGTTAGGAAACACAGGATTCTGATTGCTTGACATTATGGAGAGTTTGGATAAAGGAGCTAAAACCT
Organism: Hymenochirus boettgeri; assembly: GCA_019447015.1. Lineage (NCBI taxonomy): Eukaryota > Metazoa > Chordata > Amphibia > Anura > Pipidae > Hymenochirus > Hymenochirus boettgeri. The sequence goes on from CM033470.1 coordinate 77,508,253, forward strand.
CACCAGTATAAAATGAATTAGAGCCTTCTTAAACTGAAGGTACCTGACAGCCTCATGTTTAATATATTATATTGGGGTAGAAACTGCCCATTTCTCTAAGAATGCTGGTAGTTTTAGAGACGTGCAAAGTCTTTAATCATAAACAGACACTTCTGTTCTGCAAACAGAAACTGGATTTCTCATACTTTCTATGGAGAGGGGGAGTAAATGTCAGAGTCTGAAGACTTTTCTAATTTGCTAAGACTGTCGCATGTTTACAAACAGCACATAACTGGGTGTAATATAAAAACTTCCTTACACTTCCTGTCTTGTTATGGACAGTGCCTAAGAGAATTTTTTGATTTGCTAACTATGAGATCAGAACCTCTCATTGGATGTTAGTAAAATTCCACTTCCTTTAGTGTCTACATGGAGACCCTGTAGAAACCCTGAAGGTGTGTCTTACACCTATCATTTTGAGTTTTCCATTCAAACTTAGGGGTGTCCAGTAAAGTAAGTTTAGTTTATTAATTGTATATAAATTGTTTTGTAATTCAGTAGTAGTAGTAGTACTATTATACTACTAAACGAAGTTGATAGCACTCAGCTTCAGATTCATCAACCAGGTGCTTACTCCGGGATAACGGAAATATTTTAGAAAATACGGGCACTCAAGTGGATTTTACAAATACAAAAACAAGGTTTATTGGGATCACATCACATCAACGCGTTTCAATCCACCTGGACCTTCATCAGGATTACAGATACCTCATTTCCTGCTGGATTTAAGGTAAGTAAATTACTACAGGGCCTTAGTACTTATGTAGTATACTTTATATCTTGTCCATGCGGATTATACTACGTCGGAAAAACCACCACTCCTTACGGGAACGGATGGCATCATAGACAAGCCATAGATCAGCCCTTAATGTTAAGGATCTGATTCCAGTGAACCTAAAACAAGGGGAACTATAGAGCTATAACAGAGCAACCAGTAGCTCGGCACTTCCAAGAGTCAGACACACTTTAGCAAACGTCCCGTGGATGGCAATTGACCATATCAAACCTACTGACTGCTGCAAAAGGAATCTTGGTGGATTAAAAGACTCAATACGGTGGCTCCTAAGGACTGAACAAACTCTTCCCCTGTCCTGTTTCTTATAATTGTTTCTTAAAATTGTTCTAATGACATATGCCCGTGAGCTCTAGACTGTAGATTTATGCAGTAATACCACGGTAGAACCCCTAAGAGTCCGTAGGTATATGTGCCCTACCTATTTGAATTGTGAGTTATCATAGTACGTAATATTGAAAGGTACCAATTGGGCTATATATAAGTTTGCACCTTTAATGGGCTATGACTATCATTCGATACTGAGGTTTTAGCAGTAAGCTTGATAACTGTTTATTTTGAATAAGTAGATTATTATAGAGTATATTGAATTGAATTTTTTTACTATTTATTTGTTTTAGCTTTTCAATCATTGCTAGTATACTATCCTGTCAGGTGTTTACATATCCTATACTCGTCCCTTAAAGTGTCTGAATAGGGACACTTGTGCCTTCTTTTTCTAGTATCTCTTTCTAGCACTTGATCTTTTATTAGGGTTTATTACTTTTAGTAGATATTTTAAGATTGCCTATTTATGTTGTAACTTTCTGGCCTTTTGCCAGATATACACTTGACACTTTGTATCTTATTAGTTCGACTAACGTTTGATATAATAACTATAGTTATTAGTTATTTGGGCATTACGCCTGTTCTAGCACTGTACACTTTATATATTTCTTTGCACATGGTCTTATTGCACTGAACCACCACATGGTTCTGTTCTGAACAGAGCCATATAAGCGTTTTTTATATTTATTTGATTTATTTTGTATAATGAGCACTGCACGGGGTAATTAAGCAACAATGGTAAGGGAGTGTGGGTTGTTAAGAGTTAAGTGGGTTAATTGCTGTGTGAATCACCTTACCTTAAATCCAGCAGAAATGAGGTATCTATTGAATCCGATGACGGTAATTTCTGTTAGATCCACTGTCAGTGTCACAGTTCTGACTTTGAAAGACCCTTATGGTAATGTAGTGCAAATGTGGATGTCTCAGTAAAACAGAATGTTAGGCTGGGTACTATATGAGAAATTTTTCTGTCCCGACCGTTTTGCTGCTATAGAGTGGTCAGCTACAGCAAATGTTTCCTATGGACCACACGATCGGCGATGATTTACCGGCATGTCAAATTATCCGTTCATCTGATCCAGGCAAACGGGCAACCGACAGTGTTCACTGATGCTTATCAGTGGTAACCCATTTAGGAATCCCCCCCTGCCACTCAGATGTTGTAGCCAACAACTTATGGGTGTAAAAACAGTGAATACACATTCAATGATCACAGGCAGTAATAAAAGAATTAGCAAAGGTTAAACAACGGTCAGACAGAACTTCACTTTAAGTGTCAATGGAGGGTCTGGTATAAATGGATATTTATGGGTTTGGGTGGTTTTCATGATTTGGTCTGATTAACTCACATGACATGAGATTAGAAACATAGGAACACAAAGTTTAGTCCACAGTTCCAAATTTTTACATTTCCCATTCTAACCTCTCCTTTTGGAATCTAAAATTTCCCATGAGCCACGGGACTATTGGGTCTTTCAGACTGTGCCCTTGGCGGCAGAAAATGGGCACCCACAGGGACATCTCTTTTTGTTATTGATGTGTGAATCTATGCAAGTTCATCCTTTGCCTCAGGGTCTGTCCAGTCTCTCCTACATATAGTCCAGGGGCACCTAGAACAAAAATCAGGTATACTACATTTGATGATTTGCAAGAGAAGTTCCCTTATTTTTAAACCAATGTTGGGAACCTGGTATTGGTATCCTGTCTCCAGTGTGGATGTACTTGCTGGTTTCACCCTTTTCCTGCAAACAGGGAGATGTTCCATTTTATACGGGGCTTGTTAGGGAACTTCTTACAAGCAGTTATTAAATTGGGTGGTTTTCGATAAGCTAAGAGAGGGGGGTCTGGGAATATTTCTTGTAGTCTGTCCTCCTTTTGTAGATATGTTGGAGTTTCTTGACTATCTTTCTGAGTATTCCCATGTGGGGGTGATATGTAACAACTAGTGTTACGGTTCTCCTTTTAGTCTGTTGGTACTTTAGCAGGTTGGTTTCTGGGAATGCTGGTGTGTGTTTCTATAGTTGACCAACTTTATCTTTGTTTTGTAATTTCCTTTTTAACTATAATAGGAATGGTATACATTAAAGCTAAAAGGTTGCTGACAGAGAAGACTTACAGGTAAAATGACAGTAAAAAAATTAGACATAATTTACATCATCAATAATGCAAGAGAATCATCAAGTTAACACAAAATAGGGGTGCTTAATTTATAAGAATAAGACAAATTCATCTCCTCATTGAGACCTTGTGGAAACAGTGTTTCTAACTTTTCTATCCAGAAACATTCTCTCTGTAGTAAGCATCTGTCATGATTGCCACCTCTTTGTTCTTTATTAACCACTTCTAGGACAAGCTATCTCAATTGTGATGCCCTATGTCTATTTTCCGAAAGTGTTTACTGACAAAGTTTAATATCTTTTTTTCTCCCATAGTACCATCATAATTAAAAAGACATGTCTCTTTTTTGCTCACCAATCCTTGTCCAATATCTCTTTTGGTTTTTCCCACATAGCTTCCCGCAGGGACGTTATAGTTCTACATGTTGCATAGTTTTTTAACTTAATTTTGGTACCTTTTAAGGGGTGGAAAGGATTTAAACAGGTTGATACGTTATAGGCTTGGCAATTCAATCATGGGTATGTGCCAATTTGAGATCTCCTCAAAGGATGGGGTACTTGATTTGGTGGTCAATATGTCGGCTCATACTATCTCATTACCAATACTTTTGGCTCTTTTATATGAGAATAATGGTTTATTTTATAATAACTGCCCCTATTCAGTTCAGATTGTAAAGTAGATACAAAAGGCAGTCTATCTGTATGGGGATTAGATGGCTTTTTATTCAACAAATTGTTCCGATCCATGGCAAAAGCTTTCTCTAAGTCTTTGATAGGCTACGCTCAGAATAACGGTGTGCAATGAATTTCTTACCGAGTGTGCTTACTCTAACCATGTAAAGTGTTGATGGACATTTACAGTTACATTGGAGTTTTCTACCTATCGTAAGGCATTTCCATTGGTAATGTAAAAATGTCTGGAAGTATAATGTTCAGTAGTTCAAGTCCTGGAGATATCCTCCATATTTGGTGTCATAATAAATAGTACATGGGTTTTTTAGAAAACGTTTCTGAATTCTTTTAACCCTCAAAAAATGGTAAGGATTTCTAAGCTTGTTTACAAGGACTTATGTGAAAACATGTTGAGGACATTATCAGCAACCATTAAAGTGTTAAAAGGAGAACAATATCCATTGGAACTCTAGGAAAGATTCTCAAATCTTGGCACCACACAGGGTAGCATAGGCTTTCTGTTCTTGTATCTAAGAAATGTGTAAATTAAAAGGACTGCCCACCCCCAAATAAAATTTGTTTATAGGCTTAACACCCCCGCCCCCCTCAACCTTGACCACAAGTTTAAATGTTTCTAAGAAGCTTGTAAGTATACTTACCAGCCCTTGTTCCCTTGTCTCTGCTGCTGCTGTTCATACTTTATACGTGCATGGATGCAGCAGGAGGGGCAAGAATGGTCTATATCAAATTTATTTGGGGGGTTTGATATTACTTTTAAATGAAGAATGACCAGTAAAACTGCTTTCTCTTTTCCCTAAGGACAAAGATGTAGTGGATAATTCAATTTATGATTAGAACATGAATTTCAATAAATTATGACCTCTTCCGGAACCGGAGTTTGTAAATACTAAAGGGCGATAACGGCTAGCTACTGTATGCTTGCCTCCTGTGTTAATTAACTCCCCCCTAAAAGGCAGTCCAGATAAAAGAAGGTTCATAAGCTTTGTAAGCCCACATAGTTCCCTAGAAGAGGCCATACTTAATAAAGAGTGAAGCAGGTAAGGTCTTTCTCCCCCCAGGGATTGTGCATTTCTCTTTGGTTAGGACTGATGCTTAAATACTGCTTGTTACCCTTCATTGCTTGCAGGTATGTTTAACGTTTATACCTATTAATTTATGGCTATATGTATGTTGAGTGCTGGAGTCTTTTGTGTAATTGCCAAACTCATTTGCACTGACACTAAAAGTAATAGTAAATAAAGGTTTATCTCTACTGAATTAGCACCAGGGCAGTACAATCTATGAGGAGTGAGTGCCCATACACAGAAGGTACCTCACAACGTCATGTTATTATAAGTCATTGCCCTAATAATCTAACGTATAAACAAAAATTTCTCATTCCCAGTTTACCTAAAGAAATCGATTTATCCTTTATATACTCTTTATATACAGATCTAATTGGAAAAAAAATAGCTTCAGAGCATTTGGGGAACTGGGGCAAAAAGAACATTAGAATAAATTGAATAATTGCTTCCTGAAATTTTTTGCAATTTAGTCATTGTTTATTTTGCATAGTTTTGAAGATATTCCTTTTTGTGTGTGATATGGCAGCAGCATCACCAGGTCCCCTGCACTTCCTGCTTCCTGCTCTGAAACCATGTCAGTCAACAGCCCTGTGCCTCTTCTTCCCCTTTGCAGCCCCCCTGGTCCCTCCCACTCATGACCCCATGCCCTCCAGTTGCAGGCCCCCTTGGCCCATTCCCTTCCAGCCCCAGTGGCCCCCGCCCACCCACAGATGCCTAAGCCCCGCCCACCATGGATGCCTAAGCCCCGCCCACTTGTGGGTGCCATGGGCCACTCAGATGAGAACCTGCCTGAAAAGGCTGTTTTCACATAGTGAGAGAGAAGGGCTTTAGATTCCCTTACCTTCTCTGCAGCTGCAGGTCTTCACACAGGCACATGTTGAGGGAGGGACATCCTGTCTCCCTCACACAGTGGAGTCTGAGGCTGTGTTCGCCACGGCACTGTGCAGGAGAAGTCTTAGGAATGTCACATGTCAGCCTCCCCCATTAACTTTCTGTCAGTAATTTTTTTAGATCTGTGGGCTGTGGAGCATGTAGCGAGGTGGTTGATGGCTTGTTTTAAAGGTAGGAAACTGGCCTTTCATTTAAACGCAACTTGTTTGGAGACCACAATTCCCCTTTAATAACTAATAACTGCTTTTTATTTCAGTATTACAGTAAATCCTTGGTATACCTGCCTGTCTTTGCCACTAAGCAAAAGGCTATGGACTGCAAGCAAGCACCTTCATCCCAACCATTAATAGTGGCTGCCAATTCAAATTGTCTAGCCAATCAGTCCACTCCCTATTACCCTATCAAATGGATCAGGTTTAAAAATTGGTTGGCAATTGGGCCTGGTAGAGCTACAGAAAGTATTGCGGCATTTCAATTCAGGTACAAGGACAGGAGGATTTAATCAATACTTTTAGTAGCAGACTCCATAGCTTAATACAGAGAACAAATATACAGAGAAGACAGGGAGAATAATTGTATTACCGGCAGCGATGCCACCAATTTGCACCAGTCACTGCTTTATGGAATGTTATGGGTAGCATAGCACACAGTGGTTACTCTGGTGTCTGGCACAAAGCAGACAGTGCACATAAACGTTTCTCCATATAACGTTGCAGTAATCAGGGGTGTCCCTGTCTATGGTGCACCACTTTAAATTTGACTAGGCCTGTATATTGTGTCCTTGTAAGTTGGTGTACACTTTTCTGTTATCTTAGAGTTTGTATCAATAAGGTAATTTGTCTGTCCAATAATCTGTCCTCCCAACAGTTGGTAACAGGATCTTATACACAGGATCTTGTGTTGCGTCAATATCTTTCCGAAGCACACATCACAATCTACTTTCACTTTCCTTCTCTCCTCCTAGCCATAGAGAGCAGGGATGTCTTGTCTTTTATCACTCACTGACACCACCTGCAGGCTGGAGGTGGTATATTAGGAGCCTTGGTGTATATGTCCATTACAATACATATCACATCCTGTGTAGCAGATTTATTTTGTATTTTGTGTTGTGTTGTATCTAATATATCAGTGCTATACTGCTTATATATCTCCTATATCTCCTATCATGTGTATGACTTAGATCATTTTTTTCGGTCCTTAGTGTGTCCGCCATCGTGATTGTCAGTTAAATTTCTCCCACCATATTTTAAGGGCCAGGAGGACACGCCCCTTGGTACCTTAACCCCTAGTGTCCTCACCACACAGTGTATAATAAAAACATTTAAACACAGCTTCATAAATTTCTAACACATTCCACCACCAGACCATAAGAAGGGGAAAAAAACATGTCAAGTTGACTGATGATGAATGATGGTTCCACATATTATACTTAAACAATGTCTCAAAACTGCCCTGATACAAAGTCTGAAATATTACCTTCCCATTCTATAGGAAGCATGTGAAGAAAAACAACCTCATTTAACCCCCTTGGGGCAACGTGTCCAACCTCCAGATCCACTGGGCCTCTAACTGTAACAATTTCTTGTCTCTCAGTGGGCCCATGACAGTGGCCAGGAAGTGGTCTATGGCCATCCTATAAACATGGCAAGATTATTTCCAGCCACTTTGAAGTGGCAGGCCACCGATTGTTCACCATACTAACTAGGAGCCTACAGTGAGCACCCCTTTTGGACAATGCTGCTCTTATAGCTGCCCTGTGGTTGTTCATACGTTCTCTAACATGGCACGTAATCACATAAATTAAAAACTGGACGCACAGGTAAGTCTAAACCGGATCTTAAATCTCTCGCCAGTGTGGGGATGAGGAAAATCTTTCACCCACCATCGCATAACAGCATGTCTGGCACCCCAGCATCTGACACATCCATTAGCATTACTTACCAACCAATTTTTTCGATCACCCATCTTAGGACTGATGTCTGTCTTGACAATAAATGCATAAATTGGGGGCCCTCAGATATGCACAGCGAATATCCGTATATTGAAAAGGTAATTGTTTATCAGATTTTATAACATCCCAATGCTTACGGATGCTCTTTTTGATCATGTGGCTGAGCGGCGTATGTGCATGGTAAACATTTACACCTCCTATTGACCACTTTATCACATTTGTAAAATGTAGCATTTTGTTGTCCAAATATGATCATGTGCCCTGTCCAGTTGTTTTATTTGTAATTTTCACCATACCCCTTTCCAAAACTCTCTGGATATTTCTTGAACTTGGACAGACACTTTTTGCAAATCTGTGTTATTCCTAAAAACAAGGAGGTACAAAATTTGTTATTAACAACAGAAATTCTTAAATCAAGAAATCTACTGTGTCCCGGCTGTTGTTGACACTGAATTTAATAGGGTGTCCAACCCATTCAAATAGTCAACATTGTTGAGCTCCAACGTGGTCCCCTCACCACAATAGAAACAGGTTTTCTATTTACCTTTTGTACAAGAGGATACTATCCCCAACTTAGGGAAAATGTAGGTCTCCTCGAACCACTGCATAAAGAGTTCACAAAAGAGGGGGCCACATTGGAGCCCATCGCTGTGCCAGACACATGAGCTGTTCTCAAAACGAAAGTAGTTGTTTCCTAAGATGAAGGCCAGGAGTTCCACCAAAAACTCAATCGGTGGCCCCCTATGCCCTCCTTGCAACAGAGCATTATCACAAATCTTTACCCCCTGTTCCTGTGTATAACAGTATAGAGGCTACCAACACTCCGCTGTAACCAATAGCACATCATCAAAGCCACCATCATAGTTTTTTAATAAAGACCGTAGTTCACCAAGAATGCATGGTTTTAACGACCAGTTGCAGAAAGTGGTCTAAAAACTGTGCAATTGGTTTAAAAAGCAAGCCTCTGGAAGCAATGATCATATGAACTGGGGGTGCTGTCACCGTTTGTGGATCTTTGGGATGGTATATATGATGGGACAAATTGGACTATCATTGACCAGAATTTATGTTCTTTTTCAGTGCCAAGGAAAGCCTGTCATCTAGTTCTTTCTTAAATCTAACAGTCGGGTCGTCTTCTAGCTGTCTATATGTTGTGGATTCTGCCAATTGAGAGAAGAGTTCCTCTGATAGTACCCTGGATCTGAAAGGACAATGACAACTCCTTTGTCAGCCTCATGTATGACCACATTGTCATTACAGCGCAGAGCCTTTAATGTCACTCTCTCTATTTTATTGAATTTCACTATAGCGTGGGACAAGGGTTTACCAAAATCCTGGAGATCATTAGTAACCATATTGTGGAATAGCGTGATGGCAGCTGCTGTATTGGGAGGCTTAAACATACTTTTTACTCTGAACTTAACATAAAATAGGGTCCTTAATAATTAAGACATGTAGAAACTATTAGAAACTTATCTAACCCACTTTTAAAGCTATTCAATGAACTTGCCATTACCACGTCTGCTGGAAGACAGTTCCACAGTTTGACCGTTCTCACTGTAAAGAAACTTTCCTAACTTGAAGATGAAACTTCTTTTCTTCCAACCTTAAAGGATGTCCACAAGTTCTCTGATATGACCTATTAGTACAATGCGCAGAAAATTATCAAATATAGTCAGGACCTGCTGTTTTTTTACAGGTTATTAAGAAATTCAGGTTGGCAAGTCACCACCTGTCTGACATGTAATAGTCCTCGGAGATCCATAATTAAGTTACAGCTTCCAGAAAACAGAGAATCCTATAAATCTCAAATTAGTTCAAATGCATTTATATTAAAATATATCTATATTTTAAATTGACGTGTAATGGAAACTATAATTCTTCCCAACCACCACAGTAAAAATTTTGTTTATATGCCCTCTATTTCTTTACATATCCAATGATTGCTTGCTAATGTGCATTATAATACTGTGTAGTCCGTAAATACAGTACTGTTGGAAAGAGCTAATACCTGTAACAGACAGAATTACCTTTAACAACCTGGCACACTGACTGCTAGCTATTGGGCATGTTATATACGTGTAGTCCATAAATACAGTGCTACTGGTACTGTAGCTATACCTATAACAGAGAGAAATTACCTTTAACAACCTGGCACACTCTAAGCTAGTGGCATGTTATATAGAGTGTAGACTATAATACAATGCTGTTGGTAATAGTATTACCTGTAAAAGACAGATATAACATTAACAGACTGTTGCACTATGCTAGCTTTGGGCATTTATATCAGTGTAGCTCAGAAATACAGTGCTGTTGAATAAGACATACTCCATGAAGTTTAACCTTTAGCCTACTCATCAACCCAACCCTCCAGAGGATGTAAAAAAAAAAACTTATTCCTGCTCAAAGGGCAAATGTAAAGGATCCTTGGATCCCAGAACTATCAGGGTTATTCAATAAAAGTTCTTATCGTTTAAAATGGTGCTAATTCTGCCCCAACCAATCAGATATTAGCTTTCAATGTTAAGTACGATCCGATGGTTGGGGCAAAATTAGCATAATTTTAAATAATAAGAACTTTATTGAATCTTCCTGTATATGTATTAATTGCGTTATTTTCAATACTTTTTAGTTTAAAAAACTAATCCAGCCCACTTTTAAATAGCTATTAAACTTTCTTTTTTTTTTTATAAACTTTATTTTATAATTTTTTAAAATAGAAGTTTTTAAATATAAATCAAAAGAAAGAATTTCATTTAAATTTTGAAGAAGAGATAAACGGGGTTGGTGAACCTATATTATAACTGGGTCTCAGGAACTTGATAAATATTTTTCTCATTGTTCGATTTTTGTAAATTCCATATCAAAAGTTTTTATAGCTTTGTTTCTACGCCCGCTCATCATGGATTACCTTGTTCCATTTGGACATTTTAGCTTAATCATTAATTTCGAGATTATTTAAGCTGTATGGTCTGGATTTGAATCTTTAGATGTCCCTTATTTATCGACCACTGGGAATTTCCCTTTCTGTATTGTGAGATACAGTCGACAAGGGGATACTATAAAAATAAAAAAATAAATAAAAACCACAAACAATAAAAATAATACTTATGATACCTATAAAACCTTTAAACAGTTTACCATCCGTAGCTAATATTAACAGTTTGGCCAAATCACAGAGGTTACCTTCTATTTTCACTTTTATTTTATTTTGTTGGGCGTCCCACCCGGCAAGGAATCCTTTAGCTCCGCGAAGACTCTTTTTATATATACTAATTGTGGTGAACTATTCTATGGACATCAATGCGTCCCAAGGGGGCCCATATCTTTTCAAAGAGTCTATTCGTCTGTTATTCTGGCCGTTAAGCTGGGTACACACAATGAGATATTTCGGTCAATCGGACCGAATATCGCATCTGAATGCTTCCATGACAGACCGACCGTTAGTCCAATCGGATGAAAGGACAATTGGACATGGTGGAAAACCTCGTCCGATCGTGTGGTCCTCTATGGACCACACGATCGACAGTCCTTCCTCTTGGCCAACTGGTCGAAAGTATCGAACAGTCGGTCAGGAGGAAAAATCGCTAGGTGTGTACCTAGCTTAGATTTTCCATGTTTCGGGCTTCTGTTATGGCTTGTAATAGATCTTCCACAAAGAGAATAGAAGTTTGCTTCCAATACCTAGTGATTAAGCATCTTGTGGATCTTGATATTGGGTGCATAACCTGGTAGAGGTTTTAGAGAGGCCTTTAAACGGTAGACCTAGTATCCAATGAATAGGTTCCATAGGAACAGTTTTCGGATCAGGTTAGAGGCCTGTATCCATAAATTTTTGATATGGGGACATTCCCACATATATTAAATAGAGATCCCTTTCTACCACACACCCCTCCAACACCTGCCCAAGGCATCAGCCACATTTTATGGGTTTTTTCGAGTGTAGTACCTCTCCATCATTATTTTGTATATATTTTATTTTGTTGTTATACATATGAGGATTTGGAGGCTTGTTCCCATTACTATAGGTATAGCCTCTGGTAATATTTGACTTTTAATTGTTGTTATTTTACACACCAAGATAAGGTGAGGGAGTTCCTTGAGCTGAGTAATTGTTTTGTTTCACTCATGAGTGTGGTTAGTTGGCTGAAAAGGTAGGGGATAGATGGGGTGGTGTTAATGCCTAGTATATGATGGATTTATCTTTCCAGGTGTAGGGGAATGCTTGGTGAAGGTCTGCTTAATTGGTGATGGTACATTAATAGATAGGGCTTCTGTTTTACTTTGATTGATTTTAATCCAGAAAATTCACTATATATCGCTAACTCTTTATGTAGGTTTGGTAATGAGATTAACAGGTTTGTTAAAGAGAGAGTACACATCAGCAAATAGTGAAATTAGATAACTATTTTGTTTTATTTGTATTCCGTTATACACGCTAAGGGCTCTATAGATAAGTGTTACAATGTGGGGATAATGGGTAACCCTGCCTAGTTCCATTGGATATGGTGAATGGTTGGGATGAGGTCATTGGGAATTTGGCTGTAGTATATAAGTTGTTGATTGCTGTCATGTAGGCTCCTTTTTTACCTATATGATATAAAGAGGAGAGTAGAAAGGGCCAACTAGCCTGTCAAAGGCCTTCTCTGTATCAAGGCTTAGAATTTGCCGCTTGTGATCTTTTGTGTAGAGCAAAATAATCAATATTGTCTCCTGCTGCCTGTGACGTATAATCCAACCTGATCTCTGTGTATTATTTTTGGTAAAAGATGACTAGTCTATTTGCAAGGATTTAGTGATATCTTATAGTCATAGTTAAGGAGGGCTATTGGTCTGTAACTAGAACAAAGCGAGGGGTCCTTACCTGGCTTGGGTATAACTACATGTGTGAGTTAGTGAAGGATGTAGGGATTAATTCACCTGCTTTATGGGGTTGTATAATGAGAGCAATTGGGTGTAAGTATTTCTTGATAAGTTTTTGTAATAACTTTGGGGAATCCATCTGGGCCTGGTGTTTTCCCGTTAGGCAGGGTTTTTTATTACTTCAGAAGAGATAGTTTGTCTAATGAATTTAGTTGAAGTTCTGTTAATTGGGCATGTGGCTATTTGTTATGTATGATTTCATTTGTGTTCTGAATTTAGGGGTGATATTTTCTTTAGTGGGATGAACTTGAGTTGTAAGTTTTTCATAATATTTTCCAATTATTAACTATTTGGTTTGAGCATATTCATCTTTAATATTAGCTGGGATGGCTTGAGTTCTACGGTCTCTGAGAAGGTTTGCTAACTGAGTGGATGCTTTATTGCCTTTTTCATAAAATGAACGTTTTAGCCCATCTCAGTTTTTTGTCCACATTCAACAAATGCAGGTCTTTCAGTGTTGCTCAGAGCTGAATTACTTTTCTTTTTTTGCTCTGCTATTGTGAATTTACTTGTGATTTCATGATAGTTTTTTTATTGTTCTTTTTAAGTCTCGAGGCTAACTGTATACAATGACCTCGTAGGTCGCTTTATGAGCTTCCCGTAGTGTCATTGGGGATTTAACTGATCCTCCATTTGTGTCAAAATATGTTGTGATCGCTTCTTTTATGCAATCCTGTGGATGGGGTGTTCGAGATGGCTTTCATTGAGTATCCAGTGGTATTGTTTAGGAGTGTGTTTTGTCAGAGTGATATTAGCTGTAACTGGACCGTGATCTGACCAGGTCAGGGAGGTTAGATCTACTGTTTCTAGGGCTTTCAAGCCTGGATGTGTGATTAAGTAGCTTTAACTGTGGGATTGGATATTCCCAGGTGTCATATAGCCCATGACGTCTAATTATAGTCCGGAAGGCCCTGGACAGCCCAGCTGAGGTATGAGAAAGTGGGGTTGTTGCTATTGTCATTCTCCATAGTTTCAGCACATTTGCATATTAAAGTCTCCTCCAATTATTTTAATGGGACTGGAATAGTTTGTATTTTTTTTAAAAACACAAACCAAAAAACAGGCCGCACTTCCGATCTTGAAAAAAAGCTTTATTGAAACATGTTCATCTAGAGACACGCACAGTACCCAGCATCCCAACGCGTTTCGGGGAAACACCCCCTTAGTCATGGATGATGCTCTAGCACATTCCCCCCCTATATATCAGCGGGGTGTGTCCAGGGTAATATTAACCCTATCGATACACAAATTGGCATAGATAAAACATACAGGTTGCAATAAACATAATATTTACAGTACTTATAAAACAACCAAATTACATAAAGAAAGAATCAGACGAAATGGGTGACATCCCATCGGGAATTCAACCCCAATGGTTGTCTTGTTTGCATTTGAAAAATCCAAAATACCTCTCTCTTCCCTATAAGTTTGAGAAAGTCGACCCCTCTTAAGGGGGATTTCACTCTCTCTATTACCTTGACGCTCAAGCGCCTCCAATTTGAGGCCGTACAGGCCGCAAAATGTTTCCCTATAGGGGTTATAGGATTATCGCTTTTTATGGACAGGATATGTTCCCTAATCCTACATTTCAGGTTACGTGTGGTATATCCATATATTGTATTTTGCATTTTTGACACTCAAGTAGGTAAATAACTGATCTGGTGTACAATTGGCATAGCATCTGTTCATGTAACTTTTCCCTGTGACCGTGGATTCAAAGGAGGAACTTGTGGTAATTACTCCACATGTTATGCATCTTGAACTGCCACATTTAAAGGTCCCAAGTGACCTAGCCAATTGCCCCTATGTTTACGTTACTAAACTTAGAGACACACTAGGGGCTAGGATCGAGCCTAACGTAGGTGCTTTTCTGGATACAAATTTTATGAACACTCATCAAGACGTTTCCGGCACAATACTTCCATACAATATGGGTAAGTTTTTCTTGACTATATTACAGATCTGACGAAACTCCAACTATATTCTGTTGAGAAGTATATGCCATCCCGGTTATCTCTGTTCCCACTAGAACATTCCTTATGACCTCCCAAAAGGGAGCTTCTGTCTAGACTACTGGCTTTTTTAAAAGCTTGATCAGTAAGTCTCTCTGAGTAGCCCCTATCAAGCCTGCCTTTAATGCTTGTGACTGAGTAAGAAGTCTGAGTCACTAGAACAGTTTCTGCGTACTCTGACAAATTGACTGTATGGAATGCTACTAATTGTATGTTTGGGTGGCAGCTACTCGCCTTCAGAATAGAATTCCCTGCCGTTTCCTTTCGGTACAAAGTTGAGTTAATTTGACATGTCAGTGGGTCACAATAATTTCAAATCCAGGAAATCAATTTCCCTGATTTGACTTCCCACCGAAAAATTTACAAAGCATTGTTATTCAATAGTCGACATATGATAGGAGGCTTTTCTCTCTTCCCCTCCAAATAACAGCAAATCATCAATATAGCGACCATAGAAAATTACTTTATCACAAAAAGTTAAGTTACCCCCAAGACGTGGGACTCCTCCACCATCTCATAAAGATATTTGCATAGGTGGGAGCAAAAGAGGCACCCTAGCTGTCCCACGTCTCTGGAGGTAAAAGACATCCTGAAAAGAAAATAGTTATGATGGAGCAAAAATCCAAGGCCTGAATGATGAAGTCATCTACTACAGGGAAATAAACCAAGACGGACAAAGTTTTTTGACAGCATTAATGCCCAGTTCATGGGTTATAGAGGTATAGAGTGAGGAGACATCCAGAGTAGCCCATCTGTATCCTTCTTTCCATGTAATATCTTTTAGTTTTTGGAGTACATGGGTTCTGCTCTGATATAGGAGACTGTGCTCTCACCACAGGTTGCAACATGTGATCAACCCAGTCCGATAACCCCTCACTTAGAGCTCCAATGCTAGCCACAATTGGCCTTCCCTCAGGTTAGTCATTGATTTTGAATTTTAGGGAGATGGTGAAAGACTGGTGTCACTGGATGTCTCCTCACAAAAAATCTTTTGATTTTCTCTCTAAATATCCCCTGTCTTACGCCCTCGTCTACTAACAAAGTTAATTCATTCTGGAAATTCTTTAACGGATCAGATGCAAGTGGTAAATATACAAGATCATCTCCTAATTGGCGTAAAGCCTCCCTGTACCAACCAGAACTACAGTATATGTATTAATACCAGTAATGCTCAATATTATATAGTATCCCTCTACCAACCAGAACTACAGTATATGTATTAATACCAGTAATTCTCAATATTATATAGTATCCCTGTACCAACCAGAACTACAGTATATGTATTAATACCAGTAATTCTCAATATTATATAGCATCCCTGTACCAACCAGAACTACAATATATGTATTAATACCAGTAATTCTCAATATTATATAGTATCCCTGTACCAACAAGAACTACTGTACCAACCAGAACTACAGTATATATATTAATACCAGTAATTCTCAATATTTTTTAGTTTTAGAAACTTATCCAGCCCACTTTTAAAGCTATTCAATGAACTTGCCATTACCACATCTGCTGGAATACAGTTCCACAGTTTCACCGTTCTCACTGTACAGAAACCTTTCCCAGGTTGAAGATGAAAATTCTTTTCTTCCAACCTTAATTGATATCTATGTGTCCTCTGATATGACTTATTAGTGAACAATGCATCAGAGAGTTTATTGTATGGCCCATTTATATATTTGTATAAGGTTATCATATCCCCCATGCAAACGTCATTTCTCCAATATAAACAGCCCTAACTTGTCTAATCTGCCTGCATATTCAAGCCCCTCCATTGCCCTTATTAATTTAGTTGCCCTTCTCTAAACTGCTTCCATTTCCAAGATGTCCCTTTAGTATATGGGATTCCAAAACTGCACCGCATATTCCAAATAAGGCCATACCAGTCTCTTGAATCTATTCCCCTTTTTATACAAGACAATATCCTGCTAGCTCTAGCCGTTGCTACCTGGCATTGTTTGCTACAGCTAAGTCTACCAGAACCCCCAAATCACAAATTACATATATTTGTAACCAGATATTTAATAATAAATTATATTGCTTTCTGGCAAAGGTATCTGCCATTCTGCCATTCTGCTTAGGGCTTTTTCACACTAGAAACCAACAGAAACTGACAGAAACTGACAGAAATGCACAGCATGCGTTTTTTACATGCATTTTTGTCCATTTTTTCATAATGCCGTTTCCATAGATTTATATAGAAAATGCATGCAAAAAATGGGCAGGAATGCTGCATGTGGCATTTTCTGCTTTTTTAATCTTGCCTCACTGTTGCCACAACAGTTTGTCTCGGTAGCAGTACCAGTAAGTAGGGTTGTAAACCCATGCACAGTGCAATTGATATGTATAATGACTTGCATACAGTACCCTAAATTTGAGGCCTGTTTTTAAGTGTTTTTATTGTCTTCTTTCCCTAATGTGATATAATATAAATAAAGGACATTTTTGTATTGCATATCAGATAAGTGCAGATAGTGATTCTTTCTTTCTCTATATATACTGACAGTTCACAACTGACCGAAACGCAAATGGACACATTCAGAATGCAAAAGTTTGAACGGTATTGAATTTTTTTATTTTTTAAAAACGATCTTGCATAAAAACACACCAAAATGGACCAAGTGGTAATGAGCTTGGAATGACTTTTTAAAAAGTTTAAGCATGTGCAGAGGAGGTAGCAGGGGAAACAGCAGTCAGTCATTGTCTGTGATGTCAGCAATCATAGCCTTGATTGACTGCATGGAGGGAGGAGCCAGTTACTCTACCAGGTTGAGGAGAAAAATCACCCTAAATATCTGGTTAGTAATGTATTTAATAAAGTGATAAATATTGAAGTTTGCGTTGGGGGCAGGTAACTGACAATTGACCTGTTTTTTGTTTTAGGGTGGACATGGCATTTAGTTATATTTTATATATATTTGATATTTTTATATATTTTAATTTATTTTACTCATACATTCTATAAGGATATTGGGGGCTAATTTATCATATACCCTGTCATGCTTATTAAAGAGACTCAGTCTATCAATTTTATGAATAATAATTCCTCAAAACTGCCTAATCTATTTGTAATTTGCAGTACTCAAAGGTATCGAATGGCCACTGGGTAAGCCAGCTGTTTATAATCAGTAATACCATGCTAATTGCTAATTACATATATTAATAGTGTCCTCCAATAATCAGTTGATCTGATAACACTACTTGTGGCACATAGGGCCATATTTATAAAAGCATGGTATCGCTTATCATCGGTAAAACGATTGATAAACCAGTCGTAAATTTCCGATTGGTTTAACGATCGTTAATTTATGATTGTTATCATAAATTTATGATAATGATCGTAAATTACAGATTGTAAATCTATCGGAGATTTACGATCCCCATAGAATACCATTGCAACCGTACATTTACGACCGCGATCCTACATTAACTAGCCCCCAGTATGGCTAAAATGCAATACCATGGGTTTGTAACTATGGCCCATAGTTCTGCAAGGTTCCCCCTGGGCATTCTTTCATGTAGTTTATGCAGGTTCTGACTGTGCTTTCATCTGGACACCTTTGAATTTCTCTTAGATTTAGTACACTATTTTCCTAACCGCCATACCACCTATCATTACTCCAAGCAGTCCAATATTTTGGAGTGACTATTCACACAGTCCATTATAGATTACATAACCAGCTTCAATTTACCACTTTGTTAAGTCCATTTCTTGTCCAATTTTCAAAAAAGTTTTACCAATATTTTAATGTGTTCAAACCAGGTTGAATACAAGAAGTATGCTAGCTAAAGAATTTGAAAATCCTTTTTCTGATATCCAATTGTTGCTGCCTGCATGATAAACATCTAGTCTAAATCATGCTCCACAGCCATTCAAATTGTAACTAAACTAAAATATGGCTAACGGCTATACAAAAATATTCTAAGAAATAGCATTTTGAATATAACTGTTTCTAATTTAGATAATTCTGGTTCTTTTTTCCAAAATGACTATTTCTGACTATGGTAATTTTTTTTAAATTATCTTTGATGAATGTGCAGAAGTTGGTAGTATTTTCAGAGATGTGAAAAATGATTTAGTGGATACGAAATAAAAGTAATTAGTATGAATAGATAATATTTTATCTTACATCATTGATTTACAGACGATCTTTCTAAAATTGATTGCCATTTGATGCACTCTGCCTGTGGACTTCATCTTCAACATTATTCCCTTAATTAAACTGCTGGTATCATATTTTATCTGTAAAACAATATTCTTATGAGTAAGCCAAGTGCTTTTCCTTCGTTTTATCTGTAAATCTCATTTTTAAACAATCCCTTGGTAATTTCATAAAAATCTCTAATGTATGCAGTTTCAAAATGGATGCAAACAAAATGAAGCTGGTTGTACATAATTACATAGTAACATAGTAGTGCCACCCTAACAAAATCACCCCCACCCAACCTGTCGCTATTAATTGTGTAACCTGTGTCACATACAGTATATAATCAAGGCTGATTACCTTTCTTAATAAAAATTTACCATAAAATGTTGAGGGGTTTTCTTCTGGCATTTGCAAAACGTTGGAATAGAACATTGGAAAAGTAAAATTAGTTAGTAGATAGTCCAAGGTCAGTAATAGAGATGTCCGAACTTCGAAAAATCCGGTCCGCGCGAAGATCCGCGGATTTTCGAAAAAATCCAAAAATTCGAAAATCCGCGAGCGGACCCGTTAAAACGTATTAAAATGAAAGTTCGGCAAAATCCGCATTAAAAGTGGTCTAAATAGCCTTGGTAACTTACACTTA
The DNA here is from genome assembly GCA_019447015.1 of Hymenochirus boettgeri. Lineage (NCBI taxonomy): Eukaryota > Metazoa > Chordata > Amphibia > Anura > Pipidae > Hymenochirus > Hymenochirus boettgeri. Next base: position 77,527,863 of record CM033470.1, read on the forward strand.
ACCACTCAGGGACCTGGGTAATGGCCTTAGAAGCACGTATAAATGCCAACAATACCTAAAAAGTACAGTCCGCTAGCGTGACTTTAAAAAAACGGTATTTTTCGAAAATACGAGGATTCCCGTAAAAACGAGGATTTCCGTAAAAAAACAAGGCTTTCTGTAACTATGATAGCTGCCATTGGCTAATTTGGATCATGTGGCTTGCTCCGTCTTGAAAATTTACACGAATTACTCGTTTTTACGAGTATTCTCGTAATTACGAGAATATTCGTAATTACGTGAATCCCCGTAATTACGAGGATCTTCGGTTTTTCCATATCCCGAAAGTATCGTAGATCCTCGTAATTACGGAGAAACTCGTATTTTCAAAAATTTTCGTAAAAAAAAAAATCCGCAGTTCGGAAGTTCGGAAGTCCGGAAAGTCCGGAATAATCCACCGTTCGCGGACGGGAGAAATCCGCGGCGGATCCGGGTTCGGGTCCGCGAACCGGCCATCTCTAGTCAGTAACATGGATCAACAACACAATACAGAGGAGCACATAAAATCATAGTCAGCATCAAAGCCTTACATGGAGGTCAGGTAGATTAAAGGGGAGTATACATCCAAATATCAACGAGTTGTGGATATCCAACAGGTAAGTTTTGAAGGTGCACTCCCTGAAGCCTGTGCCATATCAGGTAAGTATTCAATCAACATAGGAAAAGTAGGGAGGCACACTTGAAGATAAATTGCAAAAAATCTGATTGGTCTGATTTAAATCTTGAATCTGATTGGATCTTGGGTATTGGACCAATCCTATACCCCACCCCTAAATCTGATTGGTCCAATACCCTCGATCCAATCAGATTCAAGATTTAAATTAGACCAATCAGATTTTAAAGGTGTGTATGGGAGACACTATAAAATGCAAGATATCTGAATTGCAGTCTAGTGTTGGATTAGCTGCTGTACTGATAAGTTGTAGTTAGGCATAAGGGCTACAAAAGATAGCTGTTAGACTAGTATACACCTGGCTGGGTAGGCTCCATGAGGGTGCAGACTCAACGGCTCCAAACTCCGTCCACTCAATATACAAAACCAAAGAACAGGCCGCACTTCCGGATCTTGGTAGAAAAAGCTTTATTGAAACATCAACATATAATTTCAAATCCAGGAAATCAATTTCCCTGGGATTTGATTTCCCCACCAGAAATATATTACAAGCATTGTTATTCAAATAGTCGACATATGATAGGAGGCTTTTCTCTTCTCCCCTCCAAATAAACAGCAAATCATCAATATAGCGACCATAGAAAATTACTTTGTCACAAAAAGTTAAGTTACCCCCAGAGACGTGGGACTCCTCCCACCATCTCATAAAGATATTTGCATAGGTGGGAGCAAAAGAGGCACCCATGGCTGTCCCACGTCTCTGGAGGTAAAAGACATCCTGAAAAAGAAAATAGTTATGATGGAGCAAAAAATCCAAGGCCTGAATGATGAAGTCATTTACTACAGGGGAATATAAACCAAGACTGGACAAAGTTTCTTTGACAGCATTAATGCCCAGTTCATGGGTTATAGAGGTGTAGAGTGAGGAGACATCCAGAGTAGCCCATCTGTATCCTTCTTTCCATGTAATATCTTTTAGTTTTTGGAGTACATGGGTACTATCTCTGATATAGGAGACTGTGCTCTTCACCACAGGTTGCAGCATGTGATCAACCCAGTCCGATAACCCCTCACTAAGAGCTCCAATGCTAGCCACAATTGGCCTTCCCTCAGGGTTAGTCATTGATTTATGAATTTTAGGGAGATGGTGAAAGACTGGTGTCACTGGATGTCTCCTCACAAGAAATCTTTTGATTTTCTCTGTAAATATCCCCTGTCTTACGCCCTCGTCTACTAACAAAGTTAGTTCATTCTGGAAATTCTTTAACGGATCAAATGCAAGTGGTAAATATACAAGATCATCTCCTAATTGGCGTAAAGCCTCATTAACATAATACTCATAGCTCAACACAACTACACACCCCCCTTTGTCTGCATTGCGAATTACAATTCCCTTGTTATTTTTAAGTTGCTCCATCGCCTCTCTCTCTTGTTTAGTTAGATTATTATACATGCTAGATTGCTTATTGGACAAAGCAAGAAGCTCTCTCTCTACTCTATCTTGATAAATATCCATAGCATCACTTCTATATTGAACAGGATAAAAATCAGTGTTAGATGAATTTTTGGGGGTGAATTCAACTGTAGATATAGTATCTGGCATGCTATTGTGTAACTCATACAAAGTGTTCATATTCAAAAGATCAAAAGTTTCAGTCATGTAATCATGCTCCGTCTCCTCCAACCTTGGGGCTTCCAATGTAGCACTTGTATCAACATGTTTAAAGTATTTCTTTAGGGTGATCTTCCTTATAAATTTATTAACGTAATCTAATATATTAAATTATATTAGAGAAGGACTTAAAAATATTTTTTTCTTATCATTTTTTTAATTATTGGGCCAGAAATCTGGTTTTTCTTGTCAAATATCTTTTAAAATAGTTCAAATATATACAGCCATATTTTATAAAAGCAATCAAATATAGTGCATACCACTGCCTTTATTTAGTTTTGGTATTCATGTGTAAACATATAGCTTTTATTCATTCTGGGCTTTGAAAATAAGATTTATAAGGAGTCAAGCGAGTTAGGGAGAGTTTTCCCCACAACTGCCTTGCTCGTTATGCAAATAAGGGAAAAGAGATTCTGGGGAATTATAATTTAATTTTGCATTTCTGGTATGTTAATTAGAATTTCCCAGCAGTAAAGACAGCAGTAAAGGCGGCGGCCAGGTGATCAGGTGATCAATGGCTGCCTCCATAAGGCACATACAAAATGGAAGACCACAGTTCCCCTTTAAGTAAGGTACAGACAGCAAAGAGAGAATTAATTAGGTCATAAGGGGAACATTGGTCAGAAAAGAAAGTCTAATCCTTAACAAGTCAAACAGTCAGAAGCACACCAACAGAACAGAGCCAAAAGTTGACAGTACAAAGGGCAAGGATCAGCAATCAGTAGGAGAGTTAATTAGGGAGAAATAGGAAACTAGAACCAAGAAAATCATTCCTGAACTGCCCCCAAGTCTAACAAAGCAAAGTAAGTCATGAATCTCTCAATATGCAGAAGGCTTCTGTTTGACAGCTGAATTATACAGTAGGCATGAGATTAGTGGTAAACTTCAGAGGCAATTTCAAAAGCTCCACTGTTACAGAGGTGTTGGGAAATTGTGACTTAAAGGGCATGTCCACTCCCCCAACAAAAATTTGACCCACTGTGTAGTGTAAAAAGATCCATACATTTCTCTTCTGCTCTTTATGGGTCTCCTGCACGGCCTAATGAAAGTCCAGAAAAGTGAAGAGTAGGAGCCTCTCTGCGTGTAATCCATATCTGCCCCTCTATGCCTCTTAGAGGAGTCTGGCATTTTGCAATTGAGTTCCTCCTCCTCCAGATCCCTTATACCACAGCCTTGCATGTGAGGTATAGGTTATGGAGGATTTCCTACCACTTAAAAAAAAAATTTGGGGGGTGGATATACCCTATAAGGTTGGTACATTAAGCTCTGGGCATATTTTATTAAAATTTTTTCATCTTCCCAACCCCCACCACCTTTTACTTTCAATGATTAATCTTCTGTTTCTATGACTTGCATAATAAATATAGTCTATTCCATATTAAGGTATTTTGGAGCCTGATATTTATGAAGGTTTATGTATCTATAATGACCATTTAATGGGCTAGCAATGCGACAGGTTATTTGTATTTGCATAATCTTCTTCTATTTAGATTGTTGTAAACACATTTGATTTTTTACCCCTGTTGTTTCTGTAAGGTCTGTTTATCTGGTGTAATTGTTTTATACAGTGTAATTGTCATGTTTTACATTTCTACCTCATACTGAGAAGACAGCTATTAAAGTTTATGCCACTGAATAAATAATAAAAATGACAATGTTTTTTTTTTAATTCCTTTCACTTCAAAATAAAAAATATTTAGAATTTTAAAATAAAGGGAAAATATTAAAGGACATATACACCCTTTAAACAGAAATGGGTCAATTGTCAATGACCTGCCCCCAACCCTAACATATATATTTTACACTTACTACCTGCATTACTAACAAGATATTAAGGATTATTGCTGTCCCCATTCTGGCAGAGTAAGCTGGCCCCTCCCACCATGCAGTCCGTCAAGGCTGTGACTGCTGACATCACAACCAATCAGTGGTGCAAATCCCAAAGTGCCTGGCCATTTCATAAATAAACTGCAACTCAACATATTAACAAAGTGGTTGCCAAATGGCACCTTGTCCGGCAAAGTAATCCCCTTGAACATTATCATTTGTGTGTTCACTAGAAATGGGTGAACTCCATGTAACCCGTTCCGCTTGCAGCTTTGCAGATTTTTGAAAGAAGTACTGTGGTTCAAAAAAATCAGAAAAAGTCAGAAGTTCAGAAAGTCTGATGGATCCCACTACAGAATTGGGTTCGGGGCCATCCATCTCGGGTCCAATGAATGGGTTAAGTGTCCTTTTACACCTATTAAAGTGATATGGTAAATCATCAAACTCTGCAACTAAACAGGGAGTTTCAGACTGATTTCCACTGACCACTGAATGTGTAGCTCAATTAAATCCTATTTGCACCTGATTTCTGATTTTGCTTTTTATTCACAGATACCTTTAAAGCTACATCAAACAGATGTAAAGCTTGAACCATATTAAAGCTACAGCATGTAAAATAATTCTGACACATTCATCAAGCCAGAAGTAAGCTGATTATATCCAAAGGGGGAAATGACTAAAGATGTGCAGGGTGTAAACATTACCATTAGTAGTGTATATCTCCCCTACAATACATTCTAGAAATGTCTGAGCTGTATTTATATCTTGGTAAGATACAGTAGAATGGAGCTTATTACGGGAGCTCAGTAGTAAGTCTTTTTATAAAATTTCTCATTCCAGAGACAGGAATAAAGTATGAAAATCTTCACATTAAAGGAAAATATAAATCATTTGTAATAAGGATCTGACCTATTAGATTTCTAACCTTAAAGATGGCAACCTTTAATAAAATTGTTTGCAGTTGTGTGGGCTACTCATTTCTTCCTCCTCTAATAATATCTTCTTTTGGCACAATCCCAGTAGACGAATGGAGATGAAGGTGGTTACACTTAACATATTGCAGTTCAGGTTATGTTCCCCATGGGGAATCATCTTGTTTATTTCCTCTTTAAACTAAATCCCCTAATAACCTCCCTGGAAGGAGAAAGACCACCCTAAAACAATTTTCCTAAATTTCCCTAATAGAAAGATCAGATATTGCCATTTTAAAATTATGTGTTTACTTCCCAACTAAAGATATTTGAAATCAATTAATTCTTTCACTACAGAACTACAATTCCTTTTAACTTCAACTTTACTCTCGATTTGGAAAAATCCTCTCTGTCCCCTGGGTGAATCACAGTGAGCATGTCTGGGCTCACTAATAGAGATGGACTAGGATTAGAACTCGTACCCGAGTTCAAGCCGAACAAATCGAGTTCAAACAGACTCGGACTTCTCAAACTATCCCGGACCCGGATTTCTCAGACTTTCAAACTTTCGATAATTATCAAATTCAAAAATCAAACAATCTTCAAATTGTTTCTGGGAAAATTATCGAATGTTCGAAATCGTTTATGGGATAATCATCGAAAATCGAACTCGGAGCTCGAAAGTACCGCGTGTGAGAATAAAATAATTTTTTGAAAGTTCTGGATATTCAAACGTGTTCCCCAGACCATGTCCCAGGTCCAACAGCCATTTACATTAAATTACCATTGATATTTTAATTGTATTTCATTAGAACTTTTTGAACTATTTGACTCCCATTGACTTTAATGGGTCCGTTCGAACTTTCAAACTTTCCGTACAGTTTGAAAGTTCGAAAACGGACCGAACTTTAAGAAGTTCGTCCATCTCTACTCACTAAGCTAGAGGAGTAGGCAGTTACTGCCGGCCTCTTTGCAGTGTACGTTTTAGTGTGTATCTTTGCTTAGGCACAACACAGACAGACATTGCTGCAATCAGCAGGAAATGTGTGTCCAGATTTAAAGGGGTTGATCTGGACATAGTGTCACATTTAATAACAATTTCTGCAGAGCTACATAAAAATCTCTGCAGATCCTTTTAAAAAACAAAACAAAAAAAATATATATATATATAGTCTGACCACTGTTGACACATTGATGGTATTGAGTTAGACAGCTTATCGCTAAAACCTCTAAAAATCATGGTAGGGATGTATGTGAAGAAGCCAATCTCCCAAGCCTAGGATCATATTATAACACAGGAAATGACAAAATGCACTGTCAATGCTCTGATTGAAAAGAAAGATGTGTGCTGAGAAATTTCATAATAATCAGGAAATCTTTCTTGTGTTATTGTCCTTCACCATTGTAGCCAACAGATATTCGTTAGGCATAAATGTCAAATTAGCCGTGGCTGGGTGACCGTGCTCCATTGCACATATCTATTTGCCTACTGCAGTTTTGTCTTTGGGCACCCAGCTTGATAAAAACATGAAAGATGTTCATGACGCGCATTGGTTATTTCACACCAGCTGCAGCTTCCTTTACAGGCTAGAGACTAGGAAATATAACCCAGTGGCAACACTTAACTTGTTTAATATCAATTTCAACTCCTATTAGAATCTTTATACAATCTCTTCAGAGTTTCTTTTTTATTTAAATTGTGCAGCAAGTATGGGATCATTATAGAAGACGAGATTTCCATGCAGAGACTATCTGCTCCATTAGTCTTTCTTTCTGGATTTCATTGTTTCTAACAAACATCATACACAGTACAAAAAAAGACAAAATATCAAGGACCGTTCACCATTTGTAATCTCCAAGTGCAACCAAAGCTAAAAATGCCAAACAGATCAAATCTCCAAACAGCTGTTTCTATGAGTATTGAACCTCATTATATATTTGCTTTGCAAATCAAGTTTTCGAGCTTTGAGCGAATGGGCATCTGTATAAGGGCTGCTGGCTAAGTTTATGTTTTCTATTTTTCAATACTGGTCATTGCCAGTATTGATTGCACTTTGTTTGAACAAAACTGTCTGTGTATGTAATTATGGGCCATATTTATAAAGGTGCGTTATATCGCTTTTTAGCGATTTCGTGACTTTAACGATCGCTATCGTAAAAAAAAATGGAGATTAATGATCGGTTTAACAGTCGTAAATTTACGATACCAATCATAGATTTACAATACCGAACTTAAATCTATGATAACGAAATCGTAGGTTTACGTTCCCCATAGAATACCATTGCGGTAGTTTACTTCCGCACGGTATTTTACGATCGAATGTTCGTTAATTAATGAACGTTCTTTCGCAATCGTACATTTAAAGCCGCAATCGTAAATTAACTAACCCCTGGTATCGCCTAAAAGAGATACCGCAGGTTTATAAATATGGCCCTAGATACCTTGCTTTTTTTTGATTGTTTAAACTTTATACCAATAATTCTAGGTACTTCTATGTAATAAGGTAATTATCTGGTGGTAATTAGCAGGTTATGACTATGGTGCAGCTGTGTATAGCCAACAATCACAAATAACAATATTTCTTAGCAGATATTCTGATGCTCCTACAGATAAGTCCAGACTGTAACTAGGCAACACATCTCAAATGTTCACTGTCCTAACAGCTAAAAGCTTTTCTGGTTGCGTTAGTCCAGAGCATGTCTCATTTTGATCTAAATGGATGCCCTCTTGGCTCTAGGAGGCCTGTCAGATTAAGATATTATTTATTACACAGCATGCAATATGTTACATAAATCATAATATTTAATGGCATCATTTTAAAACTCCTTCTTTTTCAGTATAATTGTTCCTATTTTGATAATAATATTGATTTTTGCCCCATAAACTAATTACTACCAAAGTTTTAGATGATATATCTGGAGCTTTCCCAGAATTCTGACCATATCCATTAACAGAGAACTAAGGCCAAGGCAACACTTCAACACGTGCTCTTGCTCCGGACACGTCTGGTGCACTTGATTGCACAAAAAATTTGCATGCACTCCAATTAGCAGATCGCAGCGCACAGCAGTGCTCCTAGTGTGACCACAACAATTGGGCTTTTTAACATGTGATCAGGTTGCAGTTGCCATTGGATTGTGTGTTAAAACAATTTGATGTGGCCTATCCCTAAAGCTGAAATATAAATGAATGGATCTCTCCCCTCGGAAATCAGCACTGTGGAGAAAGCATATGTTGATTTCTGAAGGTATTTAGTAGGACTCATGATTTTCCCATTATGCTGCTGAATTCTAGACTCCATGGGCCCTATTTATAAAAGATTGTTATCGTAAAAATAACGATCGCTAGTGTAAAATAACGACCGTTATATTCCGAAAACAACCGTTATTTTTCGATAACACCCGGTATTTTCCGATAACGACCGGTCGTTATTTTACGATAGCGATTGCTATTTTTTCGATAACGATCTTTTATGAATAAGGCACCATGTTTTTTTGTCAATATCTGTAAAATAAATCAATCAGTAAGAGCAACATTGCCCTTGGCCTTGCTAATCCGTTAAACACAAGAAACATGCAGTGAGCTACGAACCCTTATTACATTAATGCAAAGATATGTTGACAAACCCCTTTTCCAAATACTTCTAGGGGCCGTCTCCTGTAGGATGCTGCTGGACTTCTGGGGACCGTCTTCTGTGGGATGCCGCTGGACTTCTGGGGGCCGTCTTCTGTGGGACACTGCGGGACTTCTGGGGGCCGTCTTCTGTGGGACACTGCTGGACTTCTGGGGACCGTCTTCTGTGGGACACCGCTGGACTTCTGGGGACCGTCTTCTGTGGGATGCCGCTGGACTTCTGGGGACCATCTTCTGTGGGACACCGCTGGACTTCTGGGGGCGTCTTCTGGGGACACTCGGACTTCGGGACACTTCTGTGGGACACCGCTGGACTTCTGGGGGCCGTCTTCTGTGGGACACTGCTGGACTTCTGGGGACCGTCTTCTGTGGGACACTGCTGGACTTCTGGGGACCGTCTTCTGTGGGACAACGCTGGACTTTCTTCAGGTATACATTATTAAATTATATATATCCATAATGTGTGTTATTGTATAGAATATTTTATATATATTCCATAAAATATATAAAATATTCTATTTGTAAATAGTTGATTCACTTTTCAATTCTTAAGCTTCATACATATGTGTGAATGCATGATGATGGTGTATGACGGCAGTTACACTGGTAAGTGGGCCATACACTTGCCGATAGTCATCCAAAACGTCATGCGTTGCGGGTCGACCCCACAATTGCACGTGAATACGAAGCTGTCAGTGCTTAATTGGGTAATTAACAAAAATGTGGAGCCAGATTGATCTGCTCAGTTTCATTTACTTTCAGATAGTGAATGTTTTATTTATTTTCAGATAGGTACACTATAGAGTAATGCATTGTAAATGCATTGCACAGAGCTGTGATAAGATCAGGATCACTTAATTATCCTCCCTAGTGGAGCCATGCCCACTGGGTGGAGCCACACCAACTTGTTAAGCCACACCAAAATGTTAAGCCCACCCCCATTGCTACGCGCACCGCATAGAGGCTGGATTCACAGTTTAGCTCAGGTGGCAAAAACCCTAGAGACACCCCTGACTGTGAGTTATGAATTGCTGGTAGTTTCAAAAAAATTATATTATAAATTTAGTTCTCCTTAAAGTTGAAATGTTCCAGCCTCAGACCTCAGACCAAAGGACAGGTTAGTCTGAAATGTAAACGAAAATGTGCCCATGCTGCAGTAACCAATCAGATGATAGCTTTTTACTGGCTTTAAAGAATTATTATATTCATCTCCCCCTCTCCCCTCTTTTTCCAAAGCTGCATAGTACCAAGGGGAGAACTTAAACCTCAATGATGTACCCAATGGGAAGACACGCTCTGCAAAATAGTATGTCTTCATTGGCTAAATCGCAGACTGTTGTTGACAGTGGAATGAGCCAGAGCACAGAGCGAATCTTTAGTGCAGGTCCACCCCCAAAACTAAAATTTTTATCCACTACTGGCCCTACTGTGTAGTGTTCAAAAATCCTAACTTTGCATCTCTGCTCCTTACGGTTCTCCTGCAGTGGCAGTTCAAAATGAAGAAAAGTGAAGAGTAGGAGCTGTCAGTGAGTCATCCAGCCCCTGCTTCCTCTTTGTCCTCTGAGAGGTTTCTGGCACTTACAGGAGAGACTTCCCCCTCTTTCCCTTCAACCCTCCAGATCCCTTCTGTCTTCTTGACCCCCTATCATTAAGAGAGTTTTCTGTAGTGTAGGGAACCCTAGCCCACCTACAAGTTAGTTTAGTTAAAAAAGCTGCATAAATTTAATTACATCGCTTCATTCGCCTGACGTTTTCTATTGCCAGCAGCTGCGCCTGGGATTGGCTGTATATAGTGGCGTAACTACCGCACCCGCCACCCCCGTGACCACGGGGGGCCCGTATGGTAGTAGGGCCCCCCACAAGCCCAAGATCTCTTCCGCAATCAGCCATTTTTAAACTGAACCGGATGTTCGGGTCCGGTCTTTTAAACAGCTGATCACGCTTATGTTTCATTCACATGTGGGATCAGCTGTTTAAATATGGCTGATCGCGAAACAGATCTTGGAGGGAGGAGGGAGTCAGGGGCCGAACCTCCAATTTCAAGAGGAGAGGTATGCCCCTGTAAGTATAACAGCTGTTAGGTAAAGAATTTAGGTCCTCAACCTGGGTATTTTTTTTTAGTTATGGAACGTGGAAAAGGACAGTATAATTTTCCTTTGAAATAAATAATCCCCATAGTGTGGCATTCCATCAATTAATTCACAACCCCAGAGTTGGGCTTTTCTGGAGGTCTTCAGTTCTCTGAATTTTTAGCTTTTATAGTCCACTGTTTGGATGATGGGACTCACAAAGCGGCATTTCAAGGTGGCATTTGGGTGGGTGGGGTTTTGGAAAGGTGTGGGTAGGTCAGGACAGGGTCAGGGAAGCAGCCCGCTAACAACTTGTAGTGCTGCTACTTGGTTGGGCACCCCTGTTGTGAGTTGTGAAAGCTTTTCTCCCTAGAACACCTATACATTCTTCTCTATTGCATTTACATATATGTGAGAAATAGATTCTATAACTAACAAAGTTTCCATGTTGTTGTCTGTACAACAAACAGTCTATGTAGTCTTTAAAGAGCCTTGTGAGCATGTGCAACTGTTGTCCAAGTATTTTATGTGTCTTTGCACAAAATATTTTGTTACCCTCCCATCCAATGATTAGCATTCAAGGCACAAGGGGCCCTATTTATAAAAGATCGTTATCGAAAAAATAACGATCGGTATCGTAAAATAACAACCGGTATTTTCCGATAACGCCTGTTATTTTACGATAACGGACGTTTTTTTCCGATAACGTTATCAGAAAATAACGGGCGTTATCGGAAAATAATGGTCATTATTTTACGATAACGAACATTATTTTTTCGATAACGATAACAATCTTTTATAAATAGGGCCCAAGGCCTCCAAATAAAGGCAGGTTCCTCTACCACATGGAAGCTTGGCCTTTCTTCCTCCAGAGAAACTCTGCTACATTACATACACAAAACAGTGGGCTGTGGGAGCACTCCTTAGGCAAAATTACTAACAAATGGTGGAAGTGCTACTAATCTGACCAATACATTAGAACAAACAAAGAAAAAGACAATCAATGCCAATTATTGGACCCCGTATAATATCATAATATCAGGGGTTTTAGGGCCATATTTATCGCACAGTATCAGTTATGTACAACAGTGGTCAGGGTGGTATACATTTACACCAAATGTTTGGTCGCAGAATACCATGCAGTAGTAAACTACCACAATGATAATGATATGGGGATCGTAAATCTACAGTTGAGGTATCGGAAATTAACAAATGGTTTAAAGGGCATCTATAGTGGGAAAATGAACTTTTTTCTTTCTTTCCATGTGTTCTATAATTCCCCACAACCCCCAGAGTGTCTTCACTTTTTTCAGATTCCCTCTCTGTCCTGAGATACACCAGTTAGAAGAATATGTGATTGCATTCCTCTACTCCTACTTGGACTGTCAATCAAATCCCTGTGACGTGATCCCCCCTCCCTGCTATGTAATGAACATAGATATAAGAGCATTAGCAGGGGGAGAGCGGTAGCTTTGATGGTAGATATAAGGCTGCACTTGACCACCCTTCTTAATAGCTTTCACTGATTGATGATGGGTCACAAAGTGAGAGATCGTAAACTGTACTGTTCTCCTTCTTCTTCCTCCATGTCTCCAGGACAGCTTGCTTTCTATTGGCCACTGTGCATGGGTGTGTTTTTCAGGATGTTGAACTTTTAACTCCTACTGCACATGATAAGCTTGTCGGTTAGCCAGAGCTGAGACATGGAGGAGGTAACAGAGGGGAGGGGGAAGGGGGGAGTGCTGCACAGAGATCTGACACCATGGTTAAACAAAGCCACTGACAGAGATAGGATTAAGGCAGCACAGAGTACATGAATTTAACTTTGCAAAGGGGCAATGTGTTTTTTTCACTATAGATGCCCTTTTAACGATCATTAAAACCAAAATTAACAATCGTTTTAACGATTTGTATAACGGGCTTAACTGTCTAGTATATATATAATAGAATATTGACAGTCAGTTGTACAACCACCTCCAGGATTTTCCCTATTCCTGCTCACTAAGCTCCATCACAGTGCAGTAGGTATGGTAAGTTCTGTATATAAACCCAGTGTCAGCAATCACCTCAGGCAGCTGCAGGGTTAATGTTGATACAGATCTCTATGCTGCTGTCAATCACAGGGCAGACTGGATATATTTTTGAAACATACAAATGTTGCTTCTCACTCACAGCTCAATTAACAATGTAACAACCTATGTAACAATCTATGTACCAGTCTATGTACCAGTCTATGTAACAATCTATGTACCAGTTTATGTAACAGTCTACTGTATTAGATTGGTTAATACACACTGAACACCTATCTTTGTTATTTAAAAATAGCCTAACACATGTGGTGTTTTTTTCAGCCAGATGTGATAAATAGTGTAAAACTCAAATGGCAAATTTTCTCAAAAGGCAAATTTTTTAGCATTGTTTATTTTCAGCAAACTGCAGCTAATTATCTAACCAGTTCCATTAAAATGGGAACATACCATAGTGCTGTGTAAGAAATAGTCATGTTAATGGAACATTCCAGTAAGTAATGATGTTTGGCGAAAATTCTGGTAAAATTGCAAAAAATGCAACAAAAAGGAGAAAAGGGGCAAAAAAATTTAAATTTCACCTACTTATAAATGGCTTCAAATAAAAAAAAAAAATAACAAAAATAGCTCTGAAATTACACTAGAGAGCAATTTTTTTTGCAGCGATACCACACTGACCGCAATGAATAAGGCAAAAATACCATCACACATGGCCGCAGAGATACTTTTCCGCAAAGGTGAAAGCGAAAACGAACGTTTTTATAATCCTGCGATAGCGAAATATGCCCCCAAGCCTTTATAAATATGGTCAATTATCATTGACTGCTATATCACAGTTATAAATAAAAAATGGTGCATCTGCAGAGAAAAGGCAGGGAGAATATACATTTGGTGCAATGCTGATCATGATTCTGCTCATGAAAACCCTTTAACAAATGTATTTCGAAAGTATTAAGCATAAAGTAGAGCTACAATAAGCTGCTTGTTCCCTTTAACAGATATACAGCTTAAATCTGTTGTCTAGTAGAGATGGCCGAACTTCCTGAAGTTCGGGTTCATTTTCGAACTGCCGAATTTCAGCAAATGTTCGGAAGTTCGGGGGTTCAGAAACTAACCCATTAAAGTCAATTGGAGTCCAGTGGTTTGAAAAATTTGGAATAAATACAGATAAAATAGCAATGATAACTTAATGTGAATGGCTGTGGCACCTGGGAAATGGCCTGTGGAACATATTTATATATCAGCAAAACTTATTTAAACACTACCTTTTTTCACGATCGGGCAATTGTCGGGTTTCCGCATGCTACATTCCAAGGTTACGGCCAATTCGAGGGTTACCAAATTATACTTTCAAGGGTTACAGAACAATAAATTCGAGGGATACCGAAATTGACTGCTACATTCGAAGGTTACCGAAATCGAATTATACATTCAAGGGTTACTGAAATCAAAGGCTACATTTGGGGGTTACCGAAGTCAAAGGCCACATTCGAGGGTTACCGAACAATACATTCAAGGGTTACCAAAATCGAACGATACATTCGAGGGTTACTGAAATCAAAGGCTACATTCGAGGGCTACTGAACGATACATTTAAAGGTTACCGAAATCAAATGATACATTCAAGGGTTACTGAAATCAAAGGCTACATTCGGGGGTTACCAAAATCAAAGGCTACATTTGAGGGTTACCGAAATCAAAGGCTACATTCGAGTGGGTTACGGAACAATACATTCAAGAGTTACCGAAATCAAACGATACATTCAAGGGTTACCGAAATCAAATGCTACATTCCAGGGTTACCAAACGATACATTCAAGGGTTACCAAAATTGAACGATACATTCGAGGGTTACTGAAATCAAAAGCTACATTCAAGGGTTACCAAAATCTAAGGATATATTTGAGGGTTACTGAATTGGAATGTTCCATTCGAAGGTTACTGATTTGCGAATTCAATAACTATTGAATTTTTCGAGAACTATTAAAATTATGTCAGTGAGTTTGGAAAACCCGAACTAGTTCGAAGTTCAGATAGAGTTTGGATAGTTTGAGTTCATCCAAACTCATAAAGTTTGGCCTGAACTCAGGTTCCGGTTCACGTCGATCACTATTGTCTAGTGACTATGGCACCATAGGCCAGAGCCTAATGTGTTTGAGCCTTGATGTCATTGGTTATAACCAGAGCTTGGTAATATCAGTTGGACAGACACATCAAAATTCTTTTGTAATTAGGGGATTTTTTTCTAAAATGGTGTTCCCCCCATAGTAAAATAAAACAGTTATTGAAATGACAAAGAAGTTTTAGGAAATGTATTAAAATATTCCCCCAAGTAAAATTGTCTGTTATTTAAATACTTGTAGATTTTACATTTACAGTAGGGATGCAATATTCCCTGGTGCTAACTGACCAAACTTTAACCTACACAGTTTAATTAAATAGGCAAACAATAGTTCAATGCAGAGTTTCATGGCATGATTGGTGATTGGTCATGGAGACCTTGGTCCTACAAACCAACCAGTCTTTTACTCCTTTCATTGACCCACAGCTGAGATGGGCAGAAAAACTAACTCTTCATGAAGGAGGTTTCAGATTAAGGAAACCAGCCTCCTAAATGATTAGCCTTATTTCTATAGTCATTCCAGTGCTTCTAAATGGCAAATAAAAATGATACATTTATCTTTAATGTGCAGCAGATACATACGTTTCAACAGCGCCTTCTGCATATTTACTGATTATGTTGTATTAATTGGAACAGTACAGTATCTACATAAAGAAGAAAAAACAAACTTCTTACTTCACTTAATTTTGTACCTTCTGAAGCAACCAATTAGTATGCAATATAATGCCAGCGAATAAACTGTGCAACGCTTGACTAAATTCATCATTGGCTTGTTTTTGCTTCTGTTCAAAACCAGTTACTTTGTAAGCAAGAAGAAAAAAAATGAAATTTCAGTGTTAATTGCATGGGTTGCTGCTTACAGTAGAAGTTTCCTTCATTGACCAATCTGCTCCCGGCAGCTGCTTTACATTATTAACTGAAATTGCTAGAAAATGTTTTCATCTGAAAGGCTTTGTTCACCGAGTTAATTGTCAGCACGGAAGGTGAAAACATTCAACAAGCTTCCCAACTTCTATCATGTATTATTTACCATGTAAAGAAAAATATTCTAACATCTGATGACTGTTTCCTTTATCTATACCTCTAACAAAAAAAAGCCCTTCTTATCTCTGCTGTCTCGGCCCCACTGTACTGTAATTCAATGTATATTTTAAGGATCTACAGAAAACATTGTACTACTGTAACTACTGAGTTTTTCTTTTATAAGGGAAAGATAGATAGATACAGAAGATAGTCTTCGTTCCATAGAAATAAAGTATGCCATTTTATTCCTGTCTTTGCTTTTGTGCATCAAATAACTTCAATCAGCACAGAAACATATTCTTCTAAGAACTTATCTTCAGAGACCTTCCTATCTTCCCTTTTAAAAGTTCCATTTTCACAATCATCCTCATTACATTGGTTCTGTGCTTTCAGCCACAAAATGTTCTACTGCACAATTAGCTTCCTTCTCTTTGCTGTGTGCCAGTAAAAATATATTTTTCTGTTCTGTTTCTGGTCCTCCTTGCCCTTAAATACACCTAATTAGAGAAACTCCGTTTTACAGAGTTCTTATAGGAAACTGGCAGTTATTTTCTATATGGTTTGGTAGACAGAAATGTTCTTAGTAAGTATAAAATATGGGAGTAAACAATATGGTTTGTGATTCCATGGGAAATATATAACTGTTTTTTTATGAATTTTGATGGGGTTCATCACAGAGGATATGGAAGAGAAGGATAAACGAAAGATAAACTTTCCCTAAACATGTTTATGCAGATGTTCAACTCTCACCGTTTTCCTAAAAATGTTATCAGTGATTTGCATTTCATGTGCGGCTGTATAAAGGCAGATACAGATTGGACTGCCAAGTATTTCTCTGATTGCTTTACTTTTCTAGCCATCATCTGCTGAAGACTTACAACTTGACATGGTATCTACTGCCTATAGCCAGTTATTTATTCTATGGTCATATTGTATAGACTGGGTGCTAAATAAATATATAATAATTATCTGGGGTCACATTTTCTGGTCCATATTTTTATTTTTTAATCCTTTTGGTGTTGTATGTATTTTATCATATACAGAAAAATAGCTTTGTACAGCTAGCCAATGAAAGTAAACCAGGGATTCCACTTTTAATACAAAAATGAAAGTCGAATGGAACAGATTACACTAATAAGTAGAATAGTAGCAGAGCAGATCCGGGCACCCTGGATTTTTTAAAACATTTATTAGATATTAATGTTTCAGTGCTCTCCCCATTACCTTTATTAGGATGTTTGGATGAATGTACTTGGGACAAAATCAAAGTGTTGATTTTATCCGCACGTAAGTATTAAGGACAGCTATCTGCTGGTGTTAAATACTTATGTGCAATCAGCCATGCAGCCTTTGGTAATAGGTTTGCGTTGGCTGTGCGAGAGTTTCTTCCGGTTCTTGCGCAGCTGCCACAAACCGAGGCTTAAAGTCGCACTAATTGATCATAATTTCGAGAAATGAAGGCTGCATGTCCGCAGCACTCCCTGGTAAATTCTGCTGCTGGTGTACAGTGAAGCTTTGATATGAGTGCACATGGAAGTTATGTCTGTGATTGGCTGAGAGACATGCCTGCAGGTCCGGACCCTTCTGCTGCTTTCGTGTGGAAGAGCAGCAGAAGGAGTCGAAGGCTGGTAAGTACCTTTAGGAGGTAAGTACTTTAAGGAGCCAATATTGGGGATTTAAACCTAGCGTCTAAGGTTAGGGGGATTTCCTTAATCTTATTCATTTTTAATTTAGGCTAAGATGTGATGCTTTATTAAAAGGGATCCGGAGGGAGTGGGGAGAGCTCTACTGCACATTCCAGAAACCCTTTCAGAGGAGCAGGTAGAAGCAGATACGAATTACATACATCAAAGCTTCCTACTCTTTAGTTTCCTGGACTTACATCAGGCTCTGATGCAGTAAAGATGTTTACATTAATTACCTCAGGGATTTCCTTACTCTCCTGCTGTGCTGTGTCGGAGAAAATGGGGCCCGCCCGGCATGCCCATGCGTGTGACATCACGGTGCATGCGCGTCAGCACGTGCACGGACGTGTGTGCGTGTGACATCATTGTGGCACGCTGGGCACGCGCAGGGGGTGGACACAATGGGACACGCTTTTTCCAACACAGCAAAGCAGGAGAGAAAGGAAATCTCGGGGGACGGAGGTAAAGAGACTGCAACTATAACCCAAGATGTCAGTAACTTCAGGTCTTCACAGGTAGCCTCAGGGGGGCCCTAGGGGGGGGAAAGGAACACATTACTTAAAGCTGCAGCTTCCAAATACAAGTCAGTTGATTTTAGGGTGTACATATCCTTTAAACACTTTTTGCTACAATGTCATTGATATTCTAGCTTTCAAAGTGATAAATATTTATCAATAAAGCTGAGCAGGCTAAATAATTCTGTGTTCCTATTGAACGAATACCATATATATCACATCCATATAAGATAGTATTTGTCATTATGTCAAAAATGTCATTATGTGGTGTCTCCGTGAGATGATTAATAGGGTGTATCAGTGTATTTTAAATGGAGGACATAAGGCTGAGAATTATTTCCATGTTGCTGTAGACACTCTGACACCAATGCAGGTTGACATAACATGCTGCAAAGGGTAATATTAAGATAATAACATCAGTATATCAGGACATTACTATGTTTTCTAGGTTTGGAATAAAGAAATATTAAAATCTCTAGCGATGTACATTCTTTATCCAATGTGTCTACAATCAGGGGGCAAGTGCTGTAATCTTCTGTGTGATTGACTACAAACATAAAGAAATGATTTAGTGATGTGCGTTTTGCAATCCATGAATGCTATAGAGCATGAGGCTTCATAAACTTCAAATACTCTAAATGACATGTTTGGGCTGGAGGATTACGATTCATCTGAAACTAGATAATATAAAATAAAGATAAAATTAGATGTTGGCGAGTGAGGGTTCGGAGCTGATCTCAGGGGAGCAATTCAGAGTGAATCTCTTTATTCCTCTTCTGGATAAATAAATGGTCTAATTAGTTTACAAAGAGACCAGAGGCTTAAAATGCAGATAACTTGTAGTTTTCTTAAAAATATGTCACAGTTAAAGATTTCATTTCCCAGGCTAATAACCCTCTGGCTATCAATACTGTTATGATTTAGATGTAATGACTAAGGAGGATCTACAGATTGCTCTCATACAAATTAAAGTAATAAGTAGGGGTCAGTTGTGTTACTTACCTGCTCAAAATTCTTGCTGTATGTAACCCATTCAAATGTTATATTAGAATAATGGGCCTATTTATCAATTTATATGAATTTTGCATAGTACTGGAGGCATAATGGAATTTGCTATAGGTTAGCATTGGTACTGATTGATGCAGATCAGAATTTATCACCACAATTTTTTATGGCTGCATTGTAAAAGGAACAGTATCAGTGTCTATGGGCAGTATTCAGTTCTGGGTATGATATTATAGTTAGCACATCTGTGTTAAGATCATTGTGTTATTATAAGTGAATGTGTAGCAGTTAACATAATAAATCCGACTGTTTATGGGTTGTAATGTGAAGATTCACTATTGTTAGGGTTTTTCTGCAAATAACAACAGATGTTGGGGTTGGTTCTAAATTGGATTTTTTAATTAATATCTTCATTGAGGAGCTATTGTATTGCATGCTATTCTGATTTGCTTCTATGTGGGAGCAGCATACTGTATACAGGTATTAACATCAAAACTGATCCCACCTATGGGAATAGCATGCTAAGGGTTTTTATGTTGTATTGGGAATTAGCTGGGGATTTTCCACTGATGTGTATATGTGTTAATGTGATAGCCTTTATTAAGGGAGCCCCTCTTCCTTAAAACCCAATTCCTCCATCTCACCAGGCAATCAAAACGGATGATCATGCAAGGATGCACAGTCAGTTTTTTAAAACAGCCTCAACGGGTGGTCCCATTGGGGTTGCAGGGGTGGTAGCTCTACCCCTGAAACAGATTAAACTGATACATTTAAACCATGTTACGTATATTATGTTTAGATGTCTTGGATTTGGTACAACTCAGTTCTGGAACGTTGCAGCATTGACTATTTGCAATTAGTTTCTCCTAATAAAAGCTGTAAATGAATGATGTATTACCTTCTCTGATGCCAAAGAAACCAAAGACAGTTTAAGTCTACAGTAAAACTGTTTAAATCAATCTTCACAGCTGAATTATAGTCACTTTAATTAGGTGTAGGATACTGAAATAGATCATCAGCCAAAAGGTTGCAATTTCCCATTTCTACGCAGACAGACATACTTGATAGTATGTAATCCGTACACATGCTAGATGGCTACATTTTACAGACAAGCAAATAAGCAAAATAGCCATTCCACAGCAATAATTAAGACAATTTGTGGCAAGATTATGGTCCTGTACCTACTTTCAGCCAAAAACCTCTTGTTCCCCCCAACTGACATGTATGAACTCCCGGCATTTGCAGGAATCATGACTTTTTATTTTTAAGGTTTAGCTTTTTTAGTTTGGATCTCAAGCTAGATACATATCTGCACCCACTCAGAGAAAGCCTGTGGAATGTTGCTGCATGCTGCACATGATGTAATGAACAGAGCTACATTTTCACTAAGTGGCAAAATCCAATATTTAGCATTCTTTGTTTATATAATAATAATCAATCATAGGGAACAGCAAATTATAACGAGGTAAGACTTTAGTTTTTAGATTCATTTATAGTTTTGCCAGTAAAACAGCACAGTTGAGTTCACCAGGACAGGAAACCCAAGATCTGTTCTGCTAAGTCTTATTTATGAGCTCAATAGTGACTTCCTTCACCCCCGAGCAGAAGAAACCCGGTAAGTATCCAGAAGACAAAACACAGGCCCTGTACTATAGGCACTATCACCATTTCTATAATAAACGTCTGACAAGGTTCAAAGATAAATACAATGTCCCTTTTATTGTCTCCGAAAACAGTCATCATTATATATTAGAACCACATCATTCCACAAGGGAACCACCCTGTATGATACAACATATAATATTAATAAGCAAACAACTCACGACCTTTATGCTGAATATCATGAACACAATGGTCTCCGGAGTCCCGTGTAGCGAGCTCCACTCCTCCGTTAGCCCTTCCACCCAGCCAAGAGGAGATGGAGCTCGCTACACGGGACTCCGGAGCCTTGTGTTCATGATATTCAGCATAAAGGTCGTGAGTATGAAGGATTATACCATACACTTCACACGAAGAACACAGTATGCGGCTAGATAATTTGCTTATGGAGGTGGGACGGGTGAAGATTGTTGTTTGTGTCAAGTTTGGACTGCAGTAAAAGCTCATATGGGAGCTAACTAAGACCTGATACCAGCACTGAGTTTAGTGTTTGGACAGGCGAAGCAGTTGCCGTATACCATGGCTAAAGGTGGCTATAGATTGTATCTGCTATATAGACAACAGGAAATTTCTATTCGAGGTGTAAGTCCCGATACCCTCCAGGCTGGATGCCCGTTGTATGAAATTAAGTCTTATGGTGTTTCATATAATCGTTAAGAGACATTTGAACTTTGGTGACTTTTTTGACTTCCTGCACTGAATGCATCTATAAGCGAGTGAGGACCTACAGATACCATCATGCTCTGTTGCCCTTCCGCCCAGCCTATTGTTTTGTCTTGTTTGCTTATTAACATTACATGTTGTATTATACAGGGTGGTTCCCTAGTGGAATGATGTGGTTCTAATATATATATGTATGACACGTTTCGGAGCCAATAAAGGGACATTGTATTTATCTTTGAACCTTGTCAGATGTTTATTATAGAAATGGTGATAGTGCCTATAGTACAGGGCCTGTGTTTTGTCTTCTGGATACTTACCGGGTTTCTTCTGCTCGGGGGTGAAAGAAGTCATTATTGAGCTCATGCTACGTTTGCCCTGGAGGCACCTTTACACTTAAAGAAATCACCTATAACAGTATTTATTAGGGAGGAGCACTATACCGCAATTGTCTTATTAAGTCTTATTTATATTGCACCCTAGTCGATGGCAAGGAATTACAGCAACAGTAAGTACAAATACAATGTCAATATATGCACAGGATGTGTGCGGATATACAACTTACCAAAATGAATGTTTACTGACAGCTGTCTTGCTGCCCCTTCCTATGCCAGTGTGCAGATAATATGATATTGTATGGGGCCTAGGAATGTGCATTTATTATCTATGTTTGTATAAATGTTTGACCAGATCAGCAGCACTTTCGCTAAATGTAGTTGTAATTTAGCCTAATTGGAGTGCTTCCACACTATATATATATATATATACTTGAAAAATACAGTTTGGTGCCATGCTAATCTAACTCTTCTAATCCTGAACTTTCTAGCTGTAGAATTGGTCTGGCTGGTCTGGCTTGGTGTGACTAATAATTCATTGCTCCTGTCAGTAAAAATAAATATACTGACCTAGCACCGTTACTTTATAATGAGATTGAGGCCACCTATACCCTGCCCCCATGGTTGGTATTTTTATATATATTTTTTTTCTATTGCTTTTTTATGGTTGTTATCTTAACAAACATTGGGACATGGTACTGCCTTTGCTGTACTTTGTATTTCTTTGCATTGACCATAAAATTACTATAAATCAAAACAAAATATTTAGGATGTATAGGTGAAATAGAATGCTCCCGACTGCCAAGCAGCAGACTGAAATCTGCAGCCAGAGATCAGTTTGGAAAGCAAATCAATCAAAATGAGACCACAGTGACCAACCCAAACCCAGAAAACAAAACTCTAACTAACTGACTAACTAACTATGAAGACTACATACAAGACAATGAAACAAAATATATATACATAAAAGAAGATAAACAGAATACAAATGACAAAAGACAAGATAAACAGAACTAAACAATGAAAACTAGAGCTAGAATCTGGGGAACAAGACCAGCGACCAAAGCAGGATGCCGGGGGGAACATGATTAGGAAACTCAAGGACAGGAATAGGAATGAAGACAGGAAAACAAAATCAGGATCAGGACTAACATGAATCAAATGCGAGTCAAGTATGTATGAGTATGGATGAGGAGTGCAGAGTCCTTAAGTAGCCA
Source organism: Hymenochirus boettgeri (assembly GCA_019447015.1). NCBI lineage: Eukaryota > Metazoa > Chordata > Amphibia > Anura > Pipidae > Hymenochirus > Hymenochirus boettgeri. The sequence goes on from CM033470.1 coordinate 77,550,876, forward strand.
TATGGCACACAGGTGAGGACGATGATGATGGGGATGGCGAAAACCTCTGCTGGTGGGTAATCAGAATGCAGTTTAGAAAAGTTCAAGAGTCCAGTGCAACCAGCAGGGAAAAACGTAAATAGCAGAAAATCCTAACATGAAATAGCTGTCTAGTGTATATAGTAACAGGGCTGCCTCCCTAATGAGGCAGAGGGAAGCATATTATAAAGCAGCACCCTGTTGGGAGGCAGCAGTTTTGGTGCCAGATTTTTTTTTCTGGCTTTATGTGCCATGATTTTTCCATGTACCTGGGGCCCAGATGCCAGGGGGCCCCAAAATGACATTTGTAAAAACCACATATTTTCAGGAGGTACTTCAGCAGGGGAAGCCATGACTTACATTGCACAACAGAATGCAGCTACGGACTCCTTCCCCTCCCTTCTGACTGGCAATTCAAATGATCAAAATTAATGTTTGTCAGCCCTGCAGATGGAAAATCAATGTTGGGCATCATTTACCAGTCATTGTGGGCATTATTTATTAGTCATATGTAAAGCCCCTCCCACATCTGGACAAGCCACACCCCACTTCTGGACAAAGCATCACCCACATTCAATTATAAAACCACACCCCTTCTGATGGCATGGCGAGGGGGGCAGCATTTGGATTTTTTTTTCAGGTGCCAAAAAGTCTACAGACGGCCCTGGATTGTAACCACAAATTGAAATTATGTTTGTTTAGAATTTCTATTGAAAAATAAATAGATGCATTAGGGTTCAGAGGGAGGGGCTAACCTTTATCTACCCGCAAAACAAATGTTTAAATAATAGGCAGACAGATATGGAGCTGCACAGTTTTTACTGTAGTAAAGTGCTTATATTCCAGCAGATTTTTACCCTGTGTGCAGACTGTCTATTGTGTGTGCAGACTGTCTATTGTCTGTGCAGACTGTCTATTGTCTGTGCAGAATGTCTATTGTGTGTGCAGACTGTCTAGTGTCTGTGCAGACTGTTTATTGTCTGTGCAGACTGTCTATTTTGTGTGCAGACTGTCTATTGTGTGTGCAGACTATCTATTGTGTGTGCAGGCTGTCTATTGTGTGTGCAGACTGTCTATTGTGTGTGCAGACTGTCTATTGTCTGTGCAGACTGTCTATTGTGGGTGCAGACTGTCTATTGTCTGTGCAGATTGTCTATTGTGTGTGCAGGCTGTCTATTGTCTGTGCAGGCTGTCTATTGTGTGAGCAGGCTGTCTATTGTGTGTGCAGACTGTCTATTGTGTGTGCAGACTGTCTATTTTGTGTGCAGACAGTCTATTGCCCAGTAAAGATGTTTACATTAATTTTTTGTTCTGTTTTCTTCCCATTTAAAAAAAAAATACTCTATTTTCTTGTAAATGTGTCAGATCCACCTAAAACACAATTAGAATTAAAAGTCATGTTTCTGGGTAGGAATTCTGCCAACATTTAATTTCAATGCAAATTAAATATTTTAAAACATTTTGACTTCCAGAAATGCATCTCACATGCATGTTTGTAATACAGATTTTAGTTCAATTATGTTGGAAACAAAAACAGTTTATATGAATACATTTGCAATCACACTGATAACATTGGATAAGGTTGGTATCTAATTTTGCTTCAAAGTACAGCTATATTACCACATACTCAATCATCTTTTCTTTTTTTAACAATAGTCTATAGCTATTACCTGGGGCCCAGATGCCAGGGGGCCCCAAAATGACATTTGTAAAACCACTATTTTCAGGAGGTACTTCAGCAGGGAGCCATGACTTACATTGCACAACAAATGCAGCTACGGACTCCTTCCCCTCCCTTCTGACTGGCAATTCAATGATCAAAATTAATGTTTGTCAGCCCTGCAGATGGAAATCAATGTTGGGCTCATTTACCAGTTCACAGTGGGCATCATTTACCAGTCATTGTGGCATTATTTATTATGTCTATGTAAAGCCCCTCCCACTTTGGACAAGCCACACCCCATTCTGGACAAAGCATCACCCACATTCAATTATAAAACCACACCCTTCTGATGGCATGGCGAGGGGGGCAGCATTTGGATTTTTTTTCAGGTGCCAAAAAGTCTAAGAAACGGCCCTGGATTGTAACCACAAATTGAAATTATGTTTGTTTAGAATTTCTATTGAAAAATAAATGGATGAAATTGGGTTCAGAGGGAGGGGCTAACCTTTTCTACCCAAAAACAAATGTTTAAATAATAGGCAGACAGAATGGAGCGGCACAGTTTTACTATAGTAAAGTGCTTATATTCCAGCAATTTTTACCCTGTGTGCAAACTGTCTATTGTGTTGCACTGTCTGTGTGCAGACTGCTAGGTGTGTGCAGACTGTCTATTGTCTGTGCAGACTGTCTATTGTCTGTGCAGACTGTCTATTGTTGAGCAGACTGTCTATTGTCTGAAGGCTGTCTATTTGTGTGCAGGCTGTCTATTGTGTGTGCAGACTGTCTATTGGTGTGCAAGCTGTTATGGTGTGTGCAAGCTGTCTATGTGTGTGCAGACTGTCTATGTGTGGTGTGAAACTGTCTATTGTGTGTGCAGGCTGTCTATTGTGTGTGTCAGACTGTCTATTGTGTGTGGCAGACTGTCTTTGTCTGTGCAGCTGTCTATTGTGTGTGCAGACGGTCTATTGTGTGGTGCAGACTGTCTATTGTGCCTTAAAACTTGTGGATATCCAGACTGGGCCTTTGTCAAAAGAAGTAGAAGGAAAGAAAAGAACACGAATACCAACAGTGAAGGGGAAAAGCAAGACAGGAGGAAGAACATGGTCATCCCATATGTAGCAGGGGTCTCCGAGAAATTAAGAAGAATTTTCAAAAAACATCGTATCCCTGTCTGCTTTAAACCGAACAACACACTGAGGCAGCAATTGGTACATCCGAAAGACCCAATAACAAAACACAAGAAAAGCGACATCATATATGCAGTGCAGTGCAGTGAAGAATGCTCTGATTTGTATGTGGGGGAGACCAAACAGCAACTGCATCAACGTATGGCCCAGCACAGAAGAGCCAATTCCTCGGGTCAGGACTCAGCCTCGTGTTCTGTCTTCCTTCTACGTCTTTTGACAAAGGCCCAGTCTGGATATCCACAAGTTTTAAGGGCTCCTCTGAGATGTTTCATTTCTTTAGCCTTCGCCTCTGTGCTAGTGGGGATGTTCTCGGCTCTGTGTTGCAGGGTTCTGATGACACCCAGCTTGTGATCTAAAGGGTGGTGGGAGTCAAACATCAAATACTGATCTGTGTGTGTTGGTTTTCTGTAACCTCTACTTCCAGTTTACCATTTTCCTTAATTCTACCAAGCAGTCCAAGAAAGCCAGTTTGTTGGTTAGTACCTCTTCCTTGTGAATTTAATGTTTTGGTCCACCGCATTATGTGTTCTGTGAAAGCTTGTACTTCTTCTGGTGGATTTTAACCCGGTGTCATCAACATATCTGAACCAGTTGGCTGGGTGCTATGCCCTTAAAGGTATAAGCGCCTGTGTTTCTACCTCCTCCATGTAAAGGTTGGCCACAATAGGTGAAACTGGAGATCCCATAGCACATCCATGTTTTTGCTTTAGAAACTTATCCCTGTATTTGAAATAGGTGGTATTCAGGCACAAGTCCAACAAGGAAACACACTGTTCTGGGTGAGATCAGTTCGCTGGTAAGAGTGCTGTCTTGGCCCAGCCGTTTTCTCACTATGTCAACAGCCCCTTGGTGGGTATACAGGTGAAGAGAGATGTCACATCATAGGACACCATAGTTTCTTCTACACACCGAGTACTATATCTTCAATCTTGTTGAAGATATAGTACTCGTGTAGAAGAAACTATGGTGTCCTATGATGTGACATCTCTCTTCACCTGTATACCACCCAAGGAGGTGTTGACATAGTGAGAAAACGGCTGGGCCAAGACAGCACTTTACCAGACAGAAACTGATCTCAACCCAGAACAGGTGTGTTCCTTGTTGGACTTGCGCCTGAATACCACCTATTTCAAATACAGGGATAAGTTCTATAAGCAAAACATGGAGTGCTATGGGATCTCCAGTTTCACTATTGTGGCCAACCTTTACATGGAGGAGTAGAAACACAGGCGCTTAATACCTTAAGGGCATAGCACCCAGCCACTGGTTCAGATATGTTGAGACACCTGGGTTAAAATCCACCAGAAGGAAGTAAAAGCTTTCACAGAACACTAATGCGGGTGACCAAAACATTAAATTACAAGGGAAAGAGGTACTAAACACAAAACTGGCTTTCTTGGACTGCTGGTAGAAGTAAGGAAAATGGTAAACTGGAAGTAGAGGTTTACAGAAAACCAACACACACAGATCAGTATTTGATGTTTGACTCCCACCACCCTTTAGATAACAAGGGTGTCATCAGAACCCTGCAACACAGAGCCAAGACATCCCCACTAGCACAGAGGCGAAGGCTAAAGAAATGAACATCTCAGAGGAGCCCTTAAAACTTGTGGATATCCGACTGGGCCTTTGTCAAAAGAAGTAGAGGAAAGAAAAGAACACGAATACCAACAGTGAAGGGGAAAAGCAAGACAGGAGGAAGAACATGGTCATCCCATATGGGAGCAGGTGTCTCCGAGAAATTAAGAAGAATTTCAAAAAACATCGTATCCCTGTCTGCTTTAAACCGAACAACACACTGAGGCAGCAATTGGTACATCCGAAAGACCCAATACCTAAACACAAGAAAAGGACATCATATATGCAGTGCAGAGCATGAGAATGCTCTGATTTGTATGTGGGGGAGACCAAACAGCAACTGCATCAACGTATGGCCCAGCACAGAAGAGCCAATTCCTCGGGTCAGGACTCAGCCGTGTATCTGCATCTTAAGGTAAAGGACATACCTTTGAAGATTGTAATGTTAACATACTGGCGAAGGAACGTGACTGGTTCAAGAGAGGTGTTAAGGAGGCCATTTATGTGAAAATAAAGAAACCAAGCCTAATAGAGGTGGGGGGGTTCGACACCAACTTCTGCCATGTACAATGCTGTTTTAACACCTTACTTGGGGTTCCTATAAACACTCTTAGGCTATCTAATCACACCCTTAACACCTGGCTGTGAATGTAATTGGGATTTTTCCAGGGTACATAATTGCCACAGATTCTTGTACAAGTCATTCTGATTGAGAAAGCCAGTCGGATGACTAGCGAAAACGTCTTCAAGAAATACATTTCATGTCCAGTTGATCTAATGAATACAACGATACATGACCTGGATGAATGAGAACCTTCACAAGCATACAGTATATGTATTAATTACCAGTAATGCTCAATATTATATAGTATCCTCTACCAACCGAACTACAGTATATGTATTAATACCAGTAATTCTCAATATTTATAGTATCCCTGTACCAACCAGAACTACAGTATGTATTAATACCAGTAATTCTCAATATTATATAGCATCCCGTACCAACCAGAACTACAATATATGTATTAATACCAGTAATTCTCAATATTATATAGTATCCCTGTACCAACAAGAACTACTGTACCAACCAGAACTACAGTATATATATTAATACCAGTAATTCTCAATATTTTTTAGTTTTAGAAACTTATCAGCCCACTTTTAAAGCTATTCAATGAACTTGCCATTACCACATCTATGGAATACAGTTCCACAGTTTCACACCGTTCTCACTGTACAGAAACCTTCCCAGGTTGAAGATGAAAATTCTTTTCTTCCAACCTTAATTGATATCTATGTGTCCTCTGATATGACTTATTAGTGAACAATGCATCAGAGTTTTGTATGGCCCATTTATATATTTGTATAAGGTTTCATAATCCCCATGCAAACGTCATTTCTCCCATATAAAACACCCTAACTTGTCTAATCTGCTGCATATTCAACCCTCCATTGCCCTTATTAATTTAGTTGCCCTCTCTAAACTGCTCCATTTCCAAGATGTCCCTTTAGTATATGGGATTCCAAAAGCACCGCAATTCCAAATAAGGCCATACCAGTCTCTTGATCTATCCCCTTTTATACAAGACATATCCTGCTAGCTCTAGCCGTTGCTACCTGGCATTGTTTGCTACAGCTAAAGTCTACCAGAACCCCCAAATCACAAATTACATATATTTGTAACCAGATATTTAATAATAAATTATATGCTTTCTGGCAAAGGTATCTGCCATTCTGCCATTCTGCTTAGGGCTTTTTCACACTAGAAACCAACGAAACTGACAGAAACTGACAGAAATGCCACAGCATGCGTTTTTTACATGCATTTTTGTCCATTTTTTCATAATGCCGTTTCAAGATTTATATAGAAAATGCATGCAAAAAATGGGCAGGAATGCTGCATGTGGCATTTTTCTGCTTTTTTAATCTTGCCTCACTGTTGCCACAACAGTTTGTCTCGGTAGCAGTACCAGTAGTAGGGTTGTAAACCCATGCACAGTTGCAATTGATATGTATAATGACTTGATACAGTACCCTAAATTTGAGGCCTGTTTTTAAGTGTTTTTATTGTCTTCTTTCCCTAATGTGATATAATAAAATAAAGGACATTTTTGTATTGATATCAGATAAGTGCAGATAGTGATTCTTTCTTTCTCTATATATACTGACAGTTACAACTGACCGAAACGCAAATGGACACATTCAGAATGCAAAAGTTTGAACGGTATTGAATTTTTTTATTTTTTAAAACGATCTGCATAAAAACACACCAAAATGGACCAAGTGGTAATGAGCTTGGAATGACTTTTTAAAAGTTTAAGCATGTGCAGAGGAGGTAGCGGGAAACAGCAGTCAGTCATTGTCTGTGATGTCAGCAATCATAGCCTTGATTGACTGCATGGAGGGAGGAGCCAGTTACTCTACCGGTTGAGGAGAAAAATCACCCTAAATATCTGGTTAGTATGTATTTAATAAATGATAAATATTGAAGTTTGCGTTGGGCAGGTAACTGACATTGACCTGTTTTTTGTTTTAGGGTGGACATGGCATTTAGTTATATTTTATATATTTGATATTTTTATTATATTTTATTTATTTTACTCATACATTCTATAAGGAGATTGGGGGCTAATTATTCATATACCCTGTCATGCTTATTAAAGAGACTCAGTCTAATCAATTTAGAATATAATTCCTAAAACTGCCTAATCATTTGTAATTTGCAGTACTCAAAGGTATCGAATGGCCACTGGGTAAGCCAGCTGTTTATAATCAGTAAACCCTGCTAATTGCTATTACATATATTAATAGTGTCCTCCAATAATCAGTTGATCTGATAACACTACTTGTGGCACATGGGCCATATTTATAAAAGCATGGGTAATCGCTTATCATCGGTAAAACGATGATAAACCAGTCGTAAATTTCCGATTGGTTTAACGATTTATTTATGATTGTTATCATAAATTATGATAATGATCGTAAATTACAGATTGTAAATCTATCGGAGATTTACGACCCCATAGAATACCATTGCAACCGTACATTTACGACCGCGATCCTACATTAACTAGCCCCCAGTATGGCTAAAATGCAATACCATGGGTTTGTAACTATGGCCCATAGTTCTGCAAGGTTCCCCTGGGCATTCTTTCATGTAGTTTAATGCAGGTTCTGACTGTGCTTTCATCTGGACACCTTTGAATTTCTCTTAGATTTAGTACACTATTTTCCTAACCCCATACCACCTATCATTACTCCAAGCAGTCCAATATTTTGGAGTGACTATTCACACAGTCCAAGATTACTAACCAGCTTCAATTTAACACTTTGTAGTCCATTTCTTGTCCAATTTTCAAAAAAGTTTTACCAATATTTTAATGTGTTCAAACCAGGTTGAATACAAGAAGTATGCTAGCTAAAGAATTTGAAAATCCTTTTCTGATATCCCAATTGTTGCTGCCTGCATGATAAATCTAGTCTAAATCATGCTCCACGCCATTCAAATGTAACTAAACTAAAATAGGCTAACGGCTATACAAAAATATTCTAAGAAATAGCATTTGAATATAACTGTTTCTAATTTAGATAATTCTGGGTCTTTTTTTCCAAAATGACTATTTCTGACTATGGTAATTTTTTTTAAATTATCTTTGATGAATGTGCAGAAGTGGTAGTATTTTCAGAGATGTGAAAAATGATTTAGTGGATACGAAAAAAAGTAATTAGTATGAATAGATAATATTTTATCTTACATCATTATTTACAGACGATCTTCTAAAATTGATTGCCATTTGAGCACTCTGCCTGTGGGACTTCATCTTCACATTATTTCCCTTAATTAAACTGCTGGTATCAATTTTATCTGTAAAACAATATTCTTATGAGTAGCCAAGTGCTTTTCCTTCGTTTTATCTGTAATCTCATTTTTAAACAATCCCTTGGTAATTTCAAAAAATCTCTAATGTATGCAGTTTCAAAAGGATGCAAACAAAATGAAGCTGGTTGTACATAATTACATAGTAACATAGTAGTGCCACCCTAACAAAATCACCCCCACCCAACCTGTCGCTATAATTGTTGTAACCTGTGTCACATACATATAACAAGGCTGATTACCTTTCTAATAAAAATTTACCATAAAATGTTGAGGGGTTTTCTTCTGCATTTGCAAAACGTTGATAGAACATTGGAAAAGTAAAATTAGTTAGTAGATAGTCCAAGGTCAGTAATAGAGATGTCCGAACTTCGAAAAATCCGTCCGCGCGAAGATCCGCGGATTTTCGAAAAATCAAAAATTCGAAAATCCGCGAGCGGACCCGTTAAAACGTATTAAAATGAAAGTTCGGCAAATCCGCCATTAAAGTGGTCTAAATAGCCTTGGTAATTACACTAACCACTCAGGGACCTGGGTAATGGCCTTAGAAGCACGTATAAATGCAACAATACCTAAAAAGTACAGTCCGCTAGCGTGACTTTAAAAAACGGTATTTTTCGAAAATACGAGGATTCCCGTAAAAACGAGGATTTCCGTAAAAAACAAGGCTTTCTGTAACTATGATAGCTGCCATTGGCTAATTTGGATCATGTGGCTTGCTCCGTCTTGAAAATTTACACGAATTACTCGTTTTTACGAGTATTCTCGTATTAGAGAAATTCGTAATTACGTGAATCCTCGTAATTAGTGAATCCCCGTAATTACGAGGATCTTCGGTTTTTCCATATCCGAAAGTATCGTAGATCCTCGTAATTACGGAGAAATCGTATTTTCAAAATTTTCGTAAAAAAAAAAATCCGCAGTTCGGAAGTTCGGAAAGTCCGGAAAGTCCGGAATAATCCACCGCGTTCGCGGACGGGAGAAATCCGCGGCGGATCCGGGTTCGGGTCCGCGAACCGGCCATCTCTAGTCAGTAACATGGATCACAACACAATACAGAGGAGCACATAAAATCATAGTCCGCAGTCAAGCCTTACATGGAGGTCAGGTAGATTAAAGGGGAGTATACATCCAAATATCAACGAGTTGTGGATATCCAACAGGTAAGTTTTGAAGGTGCACTCCTGAAGCCTGTGCCATATCAGGTAAGTATTCAATCAACGTAGGAAAGCAGGGAGGCACACTTGAAGATTAATTGCAAAATTTCCATTTATTAGGTGTCAACATGCAAGTCAGGTACACAACGTTTCACACCTGAGGAAGGGGGTTGGACCCCCCGAAACGTTGTGTACCTGACTTGCATGTGAGCACCTAATAAATGGAAATTTGCAATTAATCTTCAAGTGTGCCTCCCTGCTTTTCCTACGTTGATAGATTAAAGGGGAACTGTGGTCTTCCATTTTGTATGTGCCTTATGGAGGCAGCCATTGATTATCTGACCACTGCCTTGGTTTAGGGTTGAGCATGCTCACTGCTATCTTTATGCTGTGTGAAATTCTAATTAACATACTAGAAATGCAAAATCAAATTATAATTCCCAGAAGTCTCTTTTCCCTTATTTGCATAATGAGCAAGGGAGTTGTGGGTAAAACTCTCTCTAACTGACTTGACTCCTTGTAAATCTTATTTTTCAAAGCCCAGAATGAATAAAAGCTATATGTTTACACATGAATACTAAAATAAATATATATATATATATTATATATATTATAATATAACATATATACAGGCAGTGGTATGCAATATATTTGATTGATTTTATAAATATATATTATATATATATATATATATATATATATATATAAAGGAGTTGACCAGAAAAAAAGAAAATTAGTTTTCTAGTTCATTAATTAAAAAAATGTAAGATATAAGATTTTTGTAGGGCCTGCTCTAAATAACATAATAGAGAATTATCCAGCAGTAGCACTGTTTTAATATATTACCAAATAATGAGGATCTAAGCTCACCAGAGCTGAAGGGAGTCTCATTGAGCCTACCCAGCCAGATATATACTAGACCAACAGTCAACTGTTGCAGCCTTTTATGCCTAAATACAAGACTACAACTTATAGTATAGCTGCTAAGCCAAACTAAGCTGCAATTTAGACTCTTGCATTTTATAGTGTCTCCCAAACACACCTTTAAATACTGATTGGTCTGATTTAAATCTTGAATCTGATTGGATCTTGGGTATTGGACCAATCCTATACCCCACCCCTAAATCTGATTGGTCCAATACCCTCGATCCAATCAGATTCAAGATTTAAATTAGCCAATCAGATTTTAAAGGTGTGTATGGGAGAACACTAAAATGCAAGAGATTTGAATGCAGCCTAGTGTTGTATTAGCTGCATACTGATAAGTTGTAGTTAGGCATAAGTCCTACAAAAGACTGTTAGAACTAGTATACACCTGGCTGGATTGGCTCCATGAGCTACCTTCAGCCCTGGTGAGCGTATATTGGTGACAAGTATTAAAAGAGACTATGCTGTTGTAGTTTCTATTTATGTTATATTAGAGAAGGTTATTATACAAACAAACAAATGGCCGCTCCAGGGTCATTTCCGGCATGGAGGTCCGGGAGGGAAGAGACAAGGGTAGGGTTCGACCTGAACCGGGTGCAGACTCAACGGCTCCAAACTCCGTCCACTCAATATACAAAAACCAAAGAACAGGCCGCACTTCCGGATCTTGGTAAAAAAGCTTTATTGAAACAGTTCTCTAGAGACACGCACAGAACCCAGCATCCAACGCGTTTCGGGGAAACACCCCCTTAGTCATGGATGATGCTCTATGCACATTCCCCCCCTATATTATCAGCGGGGGTGTGTCCAGGGTAATATTAACCCTATCGGATACACAAATTGGCATAGATAAAAATACATAAGTGCAATAACATAATACTTAACAGTGCTTAATAAAAACACCAAATTACATAAAAGAAGGAATCAGACGAAATGGTGACTCCCATCGGGAATTCAGCCCCAATGGTTGTCTAGTTTGCATTTAAAAACCAAATACCTCTCTCTTCCCTATAAGTTGAGAAAGTCACCCCCTCTTAGGGGGGATTTCACTCTCATTACCTTGACGCTCAACGGCCTCCAATTTGAGGCGTACAGGCCGCAAAATGTTTCCCTATAGGGGTTATAGGATTATCGCTTTTAATGGCAGAATATGTTCCCTAATCTTACATTTCAGGTTACGTGTGGTATATCCAATTATTGTATTTGCATTTTTGACACTCAAGTAGGTAAATAACTGATCTGGTGTTACAATTGGCATAGCATCTGTTCATGTAACTTTCCCTGTGACCGTGGATTCAAAGGAGGAACTTGTGGTAATTACTCCACATGTTATGCATCTTGAACTGCCACATTTAAAGGTCCCATAGTGACCTAGCCATTGCCCTAATGTTTACGTTACTAAACTTAGAGACACACTAGGGGCTAGGATCGAGCCTAACGTAGGTGCTTTTCTGGATACAAATTTTAATGAACACTCATCAAGGACGTTTCCGGCACAATTATCCCACACCAATATGGGTAAGTTTTTCTAGACTATATTACAGATCTGACGAACTCACAAATATATTCTGTTGAGAAGTATATGCCATCCCGGTTTTTCTGTTCCACTAGAACATTCCTTATGACCTCCCAAAAGGAGCTTCTGTCTAGACTACTGGCTTTTTTAAAGCTTGATCAGTAAGTCTCTCTGAGTAGCCCCATAAAGTAGCCTTGCCTTTAATGCTTGTGACTGAGTTAAAAAGTCTGAGTCACTAGAAACGTTTCTGGTTACTCTGACAAATTGACTGTATGGGATGCTACTAATTGTATGTTTGGGATGGCGATACTCGCCTTCAGAATAGAATTCCCTGCCGTTCCTTTCGGTACAAAGTTGAGTTAATTTGACATGTCAGTGGGTCAACATATAATTCAAATCCAGGAAATCAATTTCCCTGGGATTTGATTTCCCCACCAGAATATTATACAAGCATTGTTATTACAATAGTCGACATATGATAGGAGGCTTTTCTCTTCTCCCCTCCAAATAAACAGCAAATCATCAATATAGCGACCATAGAAAATTACTTTGTCACAAAAGTTAAGTTACCCCCAGAGACGTGGGACTCCTCCCACCATCTCATAAAGATATTTGCATAGGTGGGAGCAAAGAGGCACCCATGGCTGTCCCACGTCTCTGGAGGTAAAAGACATCTGAAAAGAAATAGTATGATGGAGCAAAAAATCCAAGGCCTGAATGATGAAGTCATTTACTACAGGGGAATATAAACCAAGACTGGACAAAGTTTCTTTGACAGCATTAATGCCCAGTTCATGGGTTATAGAGGTGTAGTGAGGAGACATCCAGAGTAGCCCATCTGTATCCTTCTTTCCATGTAATATCTTTTAGTTTTTGGAGTACATGGGTTACTATCTGATATAGGAGACTGTGCTCTTCACCACAGTTGCAGCATGTGATCAACCCCAGTCCGATAACCCCTCACTAAGAGCTCCAATGCTAGCCACAATTGGCCTTCCTCATAGGTTAGTCATTGATTTATGAATTTTAGGGAGATGGTGAAAGACTGGTGTCACTGGATGTCTCCTCACAAGAAATCTTTTGATTTTCTCTGTAAATATCCCCTGTCTTACGCCCTCGTCTACTAACAAAGTTAGTTCATTCTGGAATTCTTAACGGATCAAATGCAAGTGGTAATATACAAGATCATCTCCTAATTGGTAAAGCCTCATTAACAAATACTCATAGCTCAACACAAACTACAACCCCCCCCTTTGTCTGCATTGCGAATTACAATTCCTTGTTATTTTTAAGTTGCTCCATCGCCTCTCTCTCTTGTTTAGTTAGATTATTATACATGCTAGAGCTTATTGGACAAAGCAAGAAGCTCTCTCTCTATCTATCTTGATAAATATCCATAGCATCACTTCTATATTGAACAGGATAAAATCAGTGTTAGATGAATTTTTGGGGTGAATTCAATGTAGATATGTATCTGATGCTATTGTGTAACTCATAAAGTGTTCATATTCAAAAGATCAAAGTTTCAGTCATGTAATCATGCTCCGTCTCCTCCAACCTTGGGGCTTCCAATGTAGCACTTGTATCAACATGTTTAAAGTTTTCTTTAGGGTGATCTTCCATAAATTTATTAACGTAATCTAATATATTAAATTATATTAGAGAAGGACTTAAAAATATTTTTTCTTATCATTTTTTTAATTATTGGGCCAGAAATCTGGTTTTTCTTGTCAATATCTTTTAAAAATTTCAAATATATACAGCCATATTTTATAAAGCAATCAAATATAGTGCATACCACTGCCTTTATTTAGTTTTGGTATTCATGTGTAAACATATAGCTTTTATTCATTCTGGGCTTTGAAAATAATTTATAAGGAGTCAAGCGAGTTAGGGAGAGTTTTCCCCACAACTGCCTGCTCGTTATGCAAATAAGGGAAAAGAGATTCTGGGGAATGATTATAATTTAATTTTGATTTCTGGTATGTTAATTAGAATTCCGCAGTTAAGACAGCAGTAAAGGCGGCGGCCAGGTGATCAGGTGATCAATGGCTGCTCCATAAGGCACATACAAAATGGAAGACCACAGTTCCCCTAAGTAAGGTACAGACAGCAAAGAGAGAATTAATTAGGTTCATAAGGGGAACATTGGTCGAAAAGAAAGTCTAATCCTTAACAAGTCAAACAGTCAGAAGCACACCAACAGAACAGAGCCCCAAAGTTGACAGTACAAAGGGCAGGATCAGCAATCAGTAGGAGAGTTAATTAGGGCGAAATAGGAAACATAGAACCAAGAAATCATTCCTGAACTGCCCCAAGTCTAACAAAGCAAAGTAAGTCATGAATCTCTCAATAGCAGAAGCTCTCTGTTGACAGCTGTAATTATACAGTAGCATGAGATTAGTGGTAAACTTCAGAGGCAAATTTCAAAAGCTCCTGTTACAGAGGTGTTGGGGGAAATTGTGACTTAAAGGGCATGTCACCTCCCCCAACAAAAATTTGACCCACTGTGTAGTGTAAAAAACGATCCAACATTTCTCTTCTGCTCTTTATAGGTCTCTGCACGGCCTTAATGAAAGTCCCAGAAAAGTGAAGAGTAGGAGCCTCTCTGCTGTGTAATCCATATCTGCCCCTTATGCCTCTTAGAGGAGTCTGGCATTTTGCAATTGAGTTCCTCCTCCTCCAGATCCCTTATACCACGCCTTGCATGTGAGGTATAGTTATGGAGGATTTCCTACCACAAAAAAAAATTTTGGGGGGTGATATACCCTATAAGGTTGGTACATGAAGCTGGGCATATTTATTAAAATTTTTCATCTTCCAACCCCCACCACCTTTACTTTCAATGATTAATCTTCTGTTTCTATGACTTGCATAATAATATAGTCTATTCCATATTAAGGATTTTGGAGCCTGATATTATGAAGGTTTATGTATCTATAATGACCATTTAATGGGCTAGCAATGCGGCAGGTTATTTGTATTTGCATAATCTTCTTCTATTTAGATTGTTGTAAACACATTTGATTTTTTACCCTGTTGTTTCTGAAGGTCTGTTTATCTGGTGTATTGTTTTATACAGTGTATTGTCATGTTTTACATTTCTACCTCATATAGAAGAAGACACGTATTAAAGTTTATGCCACTGAATAAAGTAATAAAAATGACAATGTTTTTTTTTAATTCCTTTCACTTCAAAATAAAAAATTTAGAATTTTAAAATAAAGGGAAAATTTAAAGGACATATAAACCCTTTAAACAGAAATGGTCAATTGTCAATGACCTGCCCCCAACCCTAACATATATATTTTACACTTACTACCTGCCTTACAACAAGATATTAAGGATTATGCTGTCCCCATCTGGCAGAGTAAGCTGCCCCTCCCACCATGCAGTCCGTCAAGGCTGTGACTGCTGACATCACAACCAATCAGTGGTGCAAATCCCAAAGTGCCTGGCCATTTCATAAATAAACTGCAACTCAACATATTAACAAGTGGTTGCCAAATGGCCCTGTCGGCAAGAAAGTAATCCCCTGAAACATATCATTTGTGTGTTCACAGAAAAGGTGAACTCCATGTAACCCGTTCCGCTTGCAGCTTTTCAGATTTTTGAAAGAAGTACTGTGGTTCAAAAAAATCAGAAAAGTCAGAAGTTCAGAAAGTGATGGATCCCATACAGAATTGGGTTCGGGGCCATCCATCTCGGGTCCAATGAATGGGTTAAGTGTCCTTTTACACACCTATTAAGTGATATGGTAATCATCAAAACTCTGGCAACTAAACAGGGAGTTTCAGACTGATTTCCCACTGACCACTGAATGTGTAGCTCAATTAAATCCTATTTGCACTGATTTCTGATTTTGCTTTTTATTCACAGATTACCTTTAAAGCTACATCAACAGAGTAAAGTGAACCATATTAAAGCTACAGCATGTAAAATAATTCTGACACATTCATCAAGCAGCGCAGAAGTAAGCTGATTTATCCAAAGGGGGAAATGAACTAAAGATGGCAGGGTGTAAACATTACCATTAGTAGTGTATATCTCCCCTACAATACATTCTAGAAATGTCTGAGCTGTATTTATATCTTGGTAGATACAGTAGAATGGAGCTTATTACGGGAGCTCAGTAGTAAGTCTTTTTATAAAATTTCTCATTCCAGAGACAGGATAAGTATGAAAATCTTCACATAAAGGAAAATATAAATCATTTGTAATAAGGATCTGACCTATTAGATTTCTAACCTTAAAGATGGCAACCTTTAATAAAATTGTTTGCAGTTGTGTGGGCTACTCATTTCTTCCTCCTCTAATAATATCTTCTTTGGCACAATCCCAGTAGACGAATGGAGATGAAGGTGTACACTTAACATTATGCAGTTCAGGTTATGTTCCCCATGGGGAATCATCTTTGTTATTCCTTTTTAAACTAAACTCCCTAATAACCTCCTGGAAGGAGAAAGACCACCTAAAACAATTTTCCTAATTTCCCTAATAGAAAGATCAGATATTGCCATTTTAAATTAGTTGTACTTCACAACTAAAGATATTGAAATCAATTATTCTTTCACTACAGAACTACAATTCCTTTTAACTTCAACTTTACTCTCGATTTGAAAAATCCTCTCTGTCCCCTGGGTGAATCACAGTGAGAATGTCTGGTCACTAATAGAGATGGACTAGATTAGAACTCGTACCCGGTTCAAGCCGAACAAATCGAGTTCAACAGATCGACTTCTCAAACTATCCCGACCCGGCATTTCTCAGACTTTCAAACTTCGATAATATCAAATTCAAAAATCAAACAATCTTCAAATTGTTTCTGGGAAAATTATCGAATGTTCGAAACGTTTATGGGTAATCATCGAAAATCGAACTCGGAGCTCGAAGTACCGCGTTGGAGAATAAAATAATTTTTTGAAAGTTCTGGATATTCAAACGTGTTCCCCAGACCATGTTCCCAGGTCCAACAGCATTTACATTAAATTACCATTGATATTTATTGTACATTAGAACTTTTTGAACTATTTGACTCCATGACTTTATGGGGTCCGTGAACTTTCAACTTTCCGTACAGTTTGAAAGTTCGAAAACGAGACGAACTTTAAGAAGTTCGTCCATCTCTACTCACTAGAGAGAGGAGTAGGCAGTTACTGCCGGCCTCTTTGCAGTGTACGTTTAGTGTGTATCTTTGCTTAGGCAAACACAGACAGACATTGCTGCAATCAGCAGGAAATGTGTGTCCAGATTAAAGGGGTTGATCTGGCATAGTGTCACATTTAATAACAATTTCTGCAGAGCTACATAAAAATTCTGCAGATCCTTTTAAAAAACAAAACAAAAAAAATATATATATATATAGCTGACCACTGGTTGACACATTGATGGTAATTGAGTTAGACAGCTTATCGCAAAACCTCTAAAAATCATGGTAGGGATGTATGTGAAGAAGCCAATCTCCCAAGCCTAGGATCATATTAAAACACAGGAAATGACAAGCACTGTCAATGCTCTGATTGAAAAGAAAGATGTGTGCCTGAGAAAATTCATAATAATCAGGAAATCTTTCTTGTGTATTGTCCTTCACCATGTAGCCAAACAGATATTCGTTAGGATAAATGTCAAATTAGCCGTGCTGGGTGACCGTGCTCCATTGCACATATCTATTGCTACTGCAGTTTTGTCTGTGGGCACCCACTTGATAAAACATGAAAGAGGTCATGACCGCATTGGTTATTTCACACCAGCTGCAGCTTCCTTTACGGCTAGAGACAGGAATATAACCCAGTGGCAACACTTAAATTGTTTAATATCAATTTCAACCCTATTAGAATCTTTATACAATTCTTCAGAGTTTCTTTTTATTTAAATTGTGGCAGCAAGTATGGGCATTATAGAAGACGAGATTTCCATTCAGAGACTATCTGCTCCATTAGTCTTCTTTCTGGATTTCATTGTTTCTAACAAACATCATACACAGTACAAAAAAAGACAAAATATCAGGACCGTTCACCATTTGTAATCTCCAAGTGCAACAAAGCAAAATGCCAAACAGATCAAATCTCCAAACAGCTGTTTCTATGAGTATTGAACCTCATTATATATTTGCTTTGCAAATCAAGTTTTTCGAGCTTGGAGCGAATGGGCATCTGTATAAGGGCTGCTGGCTAAGTTTAGTTTTCTATTTTCAATACTGGTCATTGCCAGTATGATTGCACTTTGTTGAAAAAACTGTCTGTGTATGTAA
This sequence comes from Hymenochirus boettgeri, assembly GCA_019447015.1. Lineage (NCBI taxonomy): Eukaryota > Metazoa > Chordata > Amphibia > Anura > Pipidae > Hymenochirus > Hymenochirus boettgeri. Next base: position 77,569,049 of record CM033470.1, read on the forward strand.
TTATGGGCCATATTTATTAAAGGTGCGTTATATCGCTTTTTAGCGATTTCGTGACTTTAACGATCGCTATCGTAAAAAAAAATGGAGATTAATGATCGGTTTACACAGTCGTAAATTTACGATACCAATCATAGATTTACAATAACGAACTTAAATTATGATAACGAAATCGTAGGTTTAACGTTCCCCATAGAATACCATTGCGGTAGTTTACTCGCACGGTATTTTACGATCGAATGTTCGTTAATTAATGTAACGTTCTTTCGCAATCGTACATTTAAAGCCGCAATCGTAAATTAACTAACCCCTGCGTTATCGCCTAAAAGAGATACGCAGGTTTATAATATGCCTAGATACCTGCTTTTTTTTTGATGTTTAAAATTTATACCAATAATTCTAGGTACTTCATGTAATAAGGTAATATCTGGTGGTAATTAGGGTTATGACTATGGTGCAGCTGTGTATAGCAACAATCACAAATAACAATTTCTTAGCAGATATTTGATGCTCCTACAGATAAGTCCAGACTGTAATAGGCAAACACATCTCAAGATTTCACTGTCCAACCTAAAAAGCTTTTCTGGTTGCGTTAGTCCAGAGCATGTTCATTTTGATCTAAATGGATGCCCTCTTGGCTCTAGGAGGCCTGTCAGATGAAGATATTATTTATTACACAGCATGCAATATGTTACATTAAATCATAATAATTAATGGCATCATTTTAAAACTCCTTCTTTTTCAGATAATTGTTCCTATTTTGATAATAATATTGATTTTTGCCCCATAAACTAATTACTACCAAAGTTTTAGATGATATATCTGGAGCTTTCCCAGAATCTGACCATATCCATTAACAGAGAACTAAGGCCAAGCACACTTCAACACGTGCTCTTGCTCGACACGTCTGGTGCACTTGATTGCACAAAATTGATGCACTCCCAATAGCAGATCGCAGCGCCAGCAGTGCTCCTAGTGACCACAAACAATTGGGGTTTTTAACATGTGATCAGGTTGCAGTTGCCATTGGATTGTGTGTTAAAACAATTTGATGTGGCCTATCTAAAGCTGAATATAAATGAAAGCATATGTTGATTTCTGAAGGTATTAGTAGGACTCATGATTTTCCCATTATGCTGCTGAATCTAGACTCCATGGGCCCTATTTATAAAAGATTGTTATCGTAAAATAACGATCGCTAGTGTAAAATAACGACCGTTTATATTCTGAAAAACAACCGTTATTTTCGATAACACCCGGTATTTCGATAACGACCGGTCGTTTTTTACGATAGCGATTGCTATTTTCGATAACGATCTTTTATGAATAAGGCACCATGTTTTTTTTGTCAATATCTGTAAAATAAATCAATCAGTAGAGCAACATTGCCCTGGCCTTGCTAATCCGTTAAACACAAGAAACATTGCAGTGAGCTACGACCCTTATTACATTAATGCAAAAGATATGTGACAAACCCCTTTTCCAATACTTCTAGGGCCGTCCCTGTAGGAGCTGCTGGACTTCTGTGGGACCGTCTTCTGTGGGATGCGCTGGACTTCTGGGGGCCGTCTTCTGTGGGACACTGCGGGACTTCTGGGGGCCGTCTTCTGTGGGACCACTGCTGGACTTCTGGGGACCGTCTTCTGTGGGACACCGCTGGACTTCTGGGGCCGTCTTCTGTGGGATGCCGCTGGACTTCTGGGACCATACTTCTGTGGGACACCGCTGGACTTCTGGGGGCCGTCTTCTGTGGGACACGACTGGACTCTGGGACCATTTCTGTGGGACACCGCTGGACTTCTGGGGCCGTCTTCTGTGGGCAATGCTGGAATTCTGGGGACCGTCTTCTGTGGGACACTGCGGACTTCTGGGACCGTCTTCTGTGGGACAACGCTGGATCTTTCTTCAGGTATACATATAAATTATATATAGCCATAATTTGTGTTATTGTATAGAATATTTTAATATATATTCCAAAAATATATAAAATTCTATTTGTAAATAGTTGATTCACTTTCAATTCTTAAGCTTCATACATATGTGTGAATGCATGATGATGGTGTATGACGGCAGTTACACTGGTAAGTGGCCATACACTTGCCGATAGTATCCAAAACGTCATGCGTTGCGGGTCGACCCCACAATTGCACGTGAATACGAAGCTGTCAGTGCTTATTGGGAATTAACAAAATGTGGAGCCAGATTGATCTGCTCATTTTCATTTACTTCAGATAGTGAATGTTTTTATATTTTCAGATAGGTACACTATAGAGTAATGCATTGTAAATTGCATTGCACAGAGCTGTGATAAGATCAGGATCATTAATTACCTCCTAGTGGAGCATGCCCACTGGGTGGAGCCAACCAACTTGTTAAGCCACACCAAAATGTTAAGCCCACCCCCATTGTACGCGCACCGCATAGAGGCTGATCACGTTTAGCTCAGGTGGCAAAAACCCTAGGAGACACCCTGAATGTGAGTTATGAATTGCTGGTTTCAAAAAAATTATATATAAATTTAGTTCTCCTTAAGTTGAAATGTTCCAGCCTCAACCTCAGACCAAAGGACAGGTTAGTCTGAATGTAAACGAAAATGTGCCCATGCTGCAGTAACCAATCAGATGATAGCTTTTTACTGGCTTTAAGAATTATATATTCATCTCCCCCTCTCCCCTCTTTTTCCAAAGCTGCATAGTACCAAGGGGATACTTAAACCTCATGATGTACCCAATGGGAAGACACGCTCTGCAAAATGAGTATGTCTTCATTGGCTAAATCGCATACTGTTGTTGACAGTGGAATGAGCCTGAGCACAGAGGAATCTTAGTGCAGGTCCCCCACCCAAAACTAAAATTTTATCCACTACTGGCCCCACGTGTGTGTAGTGTTCCAAATCCTAAACTTTTGCATCTCTGCTCCTTACGGTTCTCCTGCAGTGGCAGTTCAAAATGAAGAAAAGTGAAGAGTAGGAGCTGTCAGTGAGTCATCCAGCCTGATTCCTCTTTGTCCTCTGAGAGGTTCTGGCACTACAGGAGAGACTTCCCCCTCTTTCCCTTCAACCCTCCAGATCCCTTCTGTCTTCTTGACCCCTATCCATTAAGAGAGTTTTCTAGTGTAGGGAACCCTAGCCCACCTACAAGTTAGTTTAGTTAAAAAAGCTGCATAAATTTAATTACATCGCTTCATTCCCTGACGTTTTCTATTGCCAGGCAGCTGCGCCTGGGATTGGCTGTATATAGTGGCGTAACTACCGCACCCGCCACCCCCGTGACCACGGGGGGCCGTTATGGTAGTAGGCCCCCACAAAGCCCAGAGCTCTTCCGCAATCAGCCATTTTTAAACTGAACCGGATGTTCGGGGTCCGGTCTTTTTAAACAGCTGATCACGCTTATTGTTTATTCACATGTGGGATCAGCGTTTAAATATGGCTGATCGCGAAAAGATCTTGGAGGGAGGAGGAGTCAGGGGCCGAACCTCCAATTTCAAGAGGAGATGATGCCCCTGTAAGTTAAACAGCTGTTAGGTAAGAATTTAGGTCCTCAACCTGGGTTATTTTTTTTAGTTATGGAACGTGGAAAAGGACAGTATAATTTTCCTTTGAAAATAAATAATCCCCATAGTGTGGCATTCATCAATTAATTCACCAACCCCAGAGTTGGGCTTTTCTGGAGGTCTTCAGTTCTCTGAATTTTAGCTTTTATAGTCCCCTGTTGGATGATGGGACTCACAAAGCGGCATTTCAAGGTGGCATTTGGTGGGTGGGTTTGGAAAGGTGTGGGTAGGTCAGGACAAGGGTCAGGGAAAGCAGCCGTATACAACACTTGTAGTGCTGCTACTTGGTTTGGGCACCCCTGTTGTGAGTTGTGAAAGCTTTTCTCCCTAGAACACCCTATACATTCTTTCTAATTGCATTTACCTATATGTGAGAAATAGATTCTATAACTAACAAAGTTTCATGTTGTTGTCTGTACAACAAACAGTCTATGTAGTCTTTAAAGAGCCTTGTGAGCATGTTCAACTGTTGTCCAAGTATTTTATGTGTCTTTGCCACAAAATATTTTGCTACCCTCCCATCCAATGATTAGCATTCAAGGCACAAGGGGCCCTATTTATAAAAGATCGTTATCGAAAAAATAACGATCGGTATCGTAAAATAACAACCGTATTTTCGATAACGCCTGTATTTTTACGATAACGACGTTTTTTCGAAACGTTATCGAAAATAACGGGCGTTATCGGAAAATAATGGTATTATTACGATAACGAACATTATTTTTTCGATAACGATAACAATCTTTTAAATAGGGCCAAGGCCTCCAAATAAAGGCAGGTTCCTCTACCACATGGAAGCTTGGCCTTTCTTCCTCCGAGAAACTCTGCTACATTACAACACAAAACAGTGGGCTGTGGGAGCACTCCTTAGGCAAAAGTATAACAAATGGTGGAAGTGCTACTAATCTGACCAATAATTAGAACAAACAAGAGAAAAGACAATCATGCCAATTATTGACCCGTATATATCATAATATCAGGGGTTTTAGGGCCATATTTATCGCACAGTATCAGTTATGTACAACAGTGGTCAGGGTGGTATACATTTAACACCAAATTTTGGTGCAGAATACCATGCAGTAGTAACTACCACAATGATATGATATGGGGATCGTAAATCTAACGTTGAGGTATCGGAAATTAACAAATGGGTTAAAGGCATCTATAGTGGGAAAATGAACTTTTTTCTTTTTTCCTGTGTTCTATAATTCCCCACACACCCCCAGAGTGTCTCACTTTTTCAGATTCCCTCTCTGTCCTGAGATACACCAGTTAGAAGAATATGTGATTGCATTCCTCTACTCCTACTTGGACTGTCAATCAAATCCCTGTGACGTGATCCCCCCTCCCTGCTATGTAATGAACATAGATATAAGAGCATTAGCAGGGGGAGAGCGGTAGCTTTGATGGTAGATATAAGGCTGCACTTGACCACCTTCTTAATAGCTTTCACTGATTGATGAGGGGTCACAAAGGGAGAGTCGTAAACTGTACTGTTCTCCTTCTTCTTCTCCATGTCTCCGGACCTTTGCTTTCTTTGGCCATGTGCATGGGTGTGTTTTTCAGGATGTTGAACTTTTAACTCCTACTGCAATGATAAGCTTGTCGGTTAGCCAGAGCTGAGACATGGAGGAGGTAACAAGGGAGGGAGTGGAAGGGGGGAGTGCTGACAGAGAATCTGACACCATGGTAAACAAAGCCACTGACAGAGATAGGATTAAGGCAGCACAGAGTTACATGAATTTAACTTTGCAAAAGGGGCAATGTGTTTTTTCACTATAGATGCCCTTTTAACGATCATTAAAACCAAAATAACAATCGTTTAACGATTTGTAATAACGGGTTAACTGTCTAGTATTATATAATAGAATATTGACAGTCAGTTGTACAACCAACCTCCCGGATTTTCCCTATTCCTGCTCACTAAGCTCATCAAAGTGCAGTACGGTATGGTAAGTCTGTATATAAACCCAGTGTCAGCAATCACCTCTCGGCAGCTGCAGGGGTAATACTGATACAGATCTCTATGCGTGTCAATCACAGGGCAGACTGGATATATTTTTGAAAAATACAAATGTTGCTCTCACTCACAGCTCAATTAACCATGTAACAACCTATGGAACAATCTATGTACCAGTCTATGTACCAGCTATGTAAAATCATGTACCAGTTAGTAACAGTCTACTTATTAGATTGGTTAATACCACCTGAACACCTATCTTTGTATTTAAAAATTAGCCTACACATGTGGTTGTTTTTTTTTTTTTAGCCAGATGTGATAAATAGGTGTAAAACTCAAAGGCAAATTTTCTCAAAGGCAAATTTTTAGCATTGTTTATTTTCAGTCAAACTGCAGCTAATTATCTAACCAGTTCCATTAAAATGGGAACATACCATAGTGCTGTGTAAGAAATAGTCATGTTAATGGAACATTCCAGTAAGTATGATGTTTGGCGAAAATTCTGGTAAAATTGCCAAAATGCAAACAAAAAAAGGAGAAAAGGGGCAAAAAAATTTAAATTTCACCTACTTATAAATGGCTTCAATAAAAAAAAAAAATAAAAAAAATAGCTTGAAATTACACTAGAGAGCAATTTTTTTTTGCAGCGATACCACACTGACCGCAATGAATAAGGCAAAAATACCATCAACACATTGCCGGCACGCAGAGATACTTTTCCGCAAAGTGATGAAGCGAAAACGAACGTTTTTATAATCCTGCGATAGCGAAATATGCCCCCAAGCCTTTATAAATATGGTCCAATTATCATTGACTGCTATATCACAGTTATAATAAAAAAATGGTGCATCTGCAGAGAAAAGGCAGGGAGAATATAAATTTGGTGCAATGCTGATCATGATTCTGCTCCTGAAAAAAACCTTTAACAAATGTTATTCGAAGTAATTAAGCATAAAGTAGAGCTACAAAAGCTGCTTGTTCCCTTTAACAATATACAGGCTTAAATCTGTTGTATAGTAGAGATGGCGCGAACTTCTGAAGTTCGGGTTCTATTTTCGAACTGCCGATTTCAGCAAAGTTCGGAAGTTCGGGGGTTCAGAAACTAACCCATTAAAGTCAATGGAGGTCCAGTGGTTTGAAAAATTTTGGAATAAATACAGATAAAATAGCATGATAACTTAAGTGAATGGCTGTGGCACCTGGGAATGGCTGTGGAACATATTTATATATCAAGCAAAACTTATTTAAACACTACCTTTTTTCACGATCGGGCAATTGTCGGGTTTCCGCATGCTACATTCCAAGGTTACGGCCAATTCGAGGGTTACCAAATTATACTTTCAAGGTTACAGAACAATAAATTCGTAGGGATACCGAAAAGTACTGCTACATTCGAGTTACCGAAATGGAATTATACATTCAAGGGTTACTGAAATCAAAGGCTACATTTGGGGTTCCCGAATCAAAGGCCACATTCGAGGGTTACGAACAATACATTAAGGGTTACAAATGAACGATACATTCGAGGGTTTACTGAAATCAAAGGCTCATTCGAGGGCTATGAACGATACATTTAAAGTTACGAAATCAAATGAACATTCAAGGGTTACTGAAATCAAAGGCTACATTCGGGGGGTACCAAAACAAAGGCTACATTTGAGGGTTACCGAATCAAGGCTAACATTCGAGTGGGTTTACAGGAACAACTACATTCAAGAGTTACCGAAATCAAACGATACATTCAAGGGTTACCGAAATCAAATGCTACATTCCAGGGTTACCAAACGATACATTCAAGGGTTACCAAAATGAACGATACATTCGAGGGTTACTGAATCAAAAGCTACATTCAAGGGTTACCCAAAATCTAAGGATATATTGAGGGTTACTGAATTGAATGTTCCATTCGAAGGTTACTGATTTGCGAATTCAATAACATTGAATTTTTGAGAAATATAAATTATGTCATGAGTTTGGAAAACCCAAACTAGTTCGAAGTTCAGATAGAGTTTGGATAGTTTGAGTTCATCCAAAACTCATAAAGTTGGCCTGAACTCAGGTTTCGGTTCACGTCGATCACTATTGTCTAGTGACTATGGCACCATAGGCCAGAGCCTATGTGCTTGAGCCTTGATGTCATTGGGTTATAACCAGAGCTTGGTAATATCAGTTGACAGACACATCAAAATTCTTTGTAATAGGGATTTTTTCTAAAATGGTGTTTCCCCCATAGTAAAATAAACAGTTATTGAAATGACAAAGAAGTTTTAGGAAAGTATTAAAATATTCCCCCCAGTAAAATTGTCTGTTATTTAAATACTTGTAGATTTACATTTACAGGTAGGATGCAATATTCCCTGGTGCTAACTGACCAAACTTTACACACCAGTTTAATTAATAGGCCAAACAATAGTTCAATGCAGAGTTGCATGGCATGATTGGTGATTGGTATGGAAGACCTTGGTCCTACAAACAACCAGTCTTTTACTCCTTTCATTGACCCCAGCTGAGAGGGCAGAAAAACTAACTCTTCATGAAGAGGTTTCAGATTAAGGAAACCAGGCTCCTAAATGATTAGCCTATTTCTATAGTCCTTCCAGTGCTTCTAAATGGCAAATAAAATGTAACATTTATCTTTAAGTGCAGCAGATACATACGTTTCAACAGAGCCTTCGCATATTTACTGATTATGTTGTATTAATTGGAACTACAGTATCTACATAAAGAAGAAAAAAACAAAACTTCTTACTTCACTTAATTTGTACCTTCTGAAGCAACCAATTAGTATGCAATATAATGCCAGCGAAATAAACTGTGCAACGCTTGACTAAATTCATCATTGGCTTGTTTTGCTTTGTTCAAAACCAGTTACTTGTAAGCAAGAAGAAAAAAAATGAAATTTCAGTGTTAATTGCATGGGTTGCTGCTTACAGTAGAGTTTCCTTCATTGACCAATCTTGCTCCGCAGCTGCTTTACAGTTATTAACTGAAATTGCTAGAAATGTTTTCATCGGAAGGCTTTGTTCCCGAGTAATTGTCAGCACGGAAGGTGAAAACATTTCAACAAGCTTCCCAACTTCTATCATGTTTATTTACCAGGTAAAGAAAAATATTCTACACTCTGATGATGTTTCCTTTATCTATACCTCTAACAAAAAAAGCCCTTCTTATCTCTGCTGTCTCGGCCCCACTGTACTGTAGATCAATGTATATTTTAAGGATCTACAGAAAACATTGTACTACTGTAACTACTGAGTTTTCTTTTTATAAGGGAAAGATAGATAGATACAGAAGATAGTCTTCGTTCCATAGAAATAAAGTATGCCATTTTATTCCTGTCTTTGCTTTTGTGCAATCAAATAATTCAATCAGCACAGAACATATTCTTCTAAGAACTTATCTTCAGAGACAGTCCTATCTTCCTTTTAAAAGTTCCATTTCACCATCATCCTCATTACATTGGTTCTGTGACTTTCAGCCAAAAATGTTCTACTGCAACATTAGCTTCTTCTCTTTGCTGTGTGCCAGTAAAATATATTTTTCTGTTCGTTTCGGTCTCCTTGCCCTTAAATACACTAATTAGAGAAACTCCGTTTACAAGGTCTTATAGGAAATGGCAGTTATTTTCTATTGGTTGGTAGACAGAAATGTTCTTAGTAAGTATAAAATATGGGAGTAAACAATATGGTTTGTGATTCCATGGGAAATATTAACTGTTTTTTTTATGAATTTTGATGGGGTTCATCACAGAGGATATGGAAGAGAAGGATAAACGAAAGATAACTTTCCCTAAACATGTTTATGCAGATGTTCAAACTCTCACGTTTTCCTAAAAATGTATCAGTGATTTGCATTTCATGTGCGGGGTATAGGCAGTACAGATTGGACTGCCAAGTATTTCTCTGATTGCTTTACTTTTATCAGCCATCATCTGTGAAGGACTTACAACTTGAAATGGTATCTACTGCCTATAGCCAGTTATTATTCTATGGTCCTATGATGTATAGACTGGTGCTACATAATATATAATAATTATCTGGGGTCACATTTTCTGGTCCATATTTTATTTTTTAATCCTTTTGGTGTTGTATGTATTTATCAGATACAGAAAAAAATAGCTTGTACGATAGCCAATGAAAGTAAACCAGGGATTCCACTTTTAATACAAAAATGAAAGTCGAATGGAACAGATTAACACATAAGTAGAATAGTAGCAGAGCAGATCCGGGCCACCCTGGATTTTTTAAAAAACATTTATAGATATTAATGTTTCAGTGCTCTCCCCATTTACCTTTATTAGGATGTTTGGTGAATGTACTTGGGACCAAAATCAAAGTGTTGATTTTATACGCACGTAAGTATTAAGGACAGCTATGCTGGTGTTAAATACTTATGTGCAATCACCTGCACCATTGGTAATAGGTTTGCGTGGCTGGCGAGAGTTTCTTCGGTTCTTGCGCAGCTGCCACAAACGAGGCTTAAAGTCGCACTAATTGATCATAATTTCGAGAAATGAAGGTGCATGTCCGCAGAATCCTGGTAAATTCTGCTGCTGGTGTACAGTGAAGCTTTGTATGAGTGCACATGGAAGTTAGTCTGTGATTGGTGAGAGACAGCTGCAGGTCCGACCCTTCGTGCTTCGTGTGGGAAGAGCAGCAGAAGGAGTCGAAGGCTGGTAGTACCTTTAGGAGGTAAGTACTTTAAGGAGCCAATATTGGGGATTTAAACTAGCGTCTAAGGTAGGGGGATTTCCTAATCTTATTCATTTTATTTAGGCTAAGATGTGATGCTTTATTAAAAGGATCCGGAGGGAGTGGGGGCGCTCTATGCACATTCCAGAAACCTTCAGAGGAAGCAGGTAGAAGCAGATACAGAATTACATACTCAAGCTTCATACTCTTTAGTTTCCGGACTTACTCAGGCTCTGATGCACGTAAAGATGTTTACATTATTACCTAGGGTCTCCCTAACTCTCCTGACTGTGTGTGGTCGGAGAAAATGGGGCCCGCCCGCATGCCATGCGTGTGAATCACGGTGCATGCGCGCAGCCAGTGCACGGCGTGTGGGCGTGTGATCATTGGGCACGCTGGGCACACGCAAGGGTGTGGACACAAGGGTACAACGATTTTTCCACACAGCAAAGCATGGAAGAGAAAGGAAATCGTCGGGGGACGGAGTTAAAGAGACTGATCAACTATAAACCCAAGATTCAGATACTTAGGTCTTCACGAGTAGCTCAGGTGGGCCCTAGGGGGAAAGGAACCATTACTTAAAGCTGCAGCTTCCAATACAATCAGATTTGATTTTAGGGTGTACATATCCTTTAAACCTTTTTGCTTCTACAATGTCATATTGATATTGTAGCTTTCTCAAGTGATAATATTTATCAATAACTGAGCAGGCTAATAATCGTGTTCACTATGAAACTAATACCATATATATCACATCCATAAACGATAGTATTTGTATTATGTCAAAATATGTCATTAGTGGTGGGTCTCCGTAGATGATTAATAGGGTGTATTATCAGTGTATTTAAATGGAGGACATAAGGTGAGAAATATTCCATGTTGCTGTAGACACTTCTGACACCAATGCAGGTTGACAATAACATGCTGCAAGGAATCATTAAAGATAATAAATCAGTATACTCGGACATTAACTATGTTTCTCTAGGTTTGGAAATAAAGAAAATTAAATCTCTAGCGATGTACGAATCTTTAGCCAATTTGTCTTACAATCGGGGAAGTGATTCTGTAATACTTCTGTGTGATTGACTACACATAAAGAAATGATTTAGTGATGTGCAGTTTGCAATCCATGTAATTGCTATAGGATCATGAGGCTTCATAAAACTTCAAATACTCCAATGACATGTTGGGCTGGAGGATACCTTATTCGAAACTAGTAATATAAAATAAAGTAAAATTAGAATGTTGGGCCGAGTGAGGTTCGAAGCTGATCTCAGTGAGCCAATTCGAGGAAGTCTTTATTCCTCTTCTGGATATAAATGGTCTAATTAGCTTTACAAAGAGACCAGAGTGCTTAAAAATGCAGATATTAGCTTAGTTTTCTTAAAAATATGTCACGTTAAAGATTTCATTTTCCCAGGCTTATACCTACTGGCTATCAATTAACTGTTATGATTTAGATGTAATGACTAAGAGGATCTACAGATGGCTCTCATACAAATTAAAGTAATAGTAGGGGTCAGTTGTGTTTTTCTTAATGCTCAAAATTCTTGCTGTATGTAACCCATTTAAATGTTATATTGAATACATGGGCCTATTATCTCAATTTATATGAATTTTGCATAGTATGGAGGCATAAGGAATTTGCTATAGGTTAGTCATTGGTACTGATTGATGCAGAATCAGAATGTATCAGCCACAATCTTTTTGATGGCTGCAGGTGTAAAAGGAACAGTATCATTGTCTAGGGCATATTCAGTTCGGGTATGATATTATAGTTGCACATCTGTGTTAAGATCATTGTGTTATGTATAAGCTGGAATGTTGGAGTCAGTTAACATAATAAATCCGACCTGTTCTGGGTTGTAATGTGAAGATTCAACTTTGTTAGGGTTTGTCTTGCAAAAAACATATGTGGGTTGGTTCTAAAATTGGTAATTTTTAATTAATATCTTCATTGAGAGTATTGTATGATGCATTCTGATTTGCTTCTATGTGGGAGCAGCAGTACTGTAGTACAGTATTAAACATCAATACGAGCCCACCTATGGGAATAGGCATGCTAAGGGTTGTTATGTTGTTATTGGGAATTAGCTGGGGTTTCTCCACTATGTGTATATTGTTAATGTGATAGACCTTTTATTAAGGAGACCCTCTTCCTTAAAACCCATTCCTCCATCTCACAGGCAAAGCAAAACGGATGATCATGCAAGGAGGCACAATCAGTTTTTGTAAAAACACAGGCCTCAACGGGTTGGTCCATTGGGGTTCAGGGTGGTTAGTTCTACCCCTGAAACAGTATTAACACTGATACATTAAACCATGTTATCGTAGATTATGTTTAGATGTCTGTGGATTTGGTACTAGCTCATTTCTGGAACGTTGCAGCATTGACGATTTCTTAGTTTCCTAATAAAAGCTGTAATGAATGAAGTGGATTACCTTCTCTGATGCCAAGAAAACCAAAGACCAGTTTCTAAGTCTACAGTAAAAACTGTTTAATCAATCTTCACAGCGGATATAGTCACTTAATGTAGGTGTCAGATACTGAAATAGCTATCACCACCAAAGGTTGCAATTTCCATTCTACGCAGGGGACAGACATACTTTATCAGTATGAATCCGTCCACTTGCTAGACTGGCTACACTTTTACGAAAGCAAATACAGCAAATATGCCATTCCACGCATAATTACGACCACTTGTGGCCCAGATTTGGTCCGTACCACGTTTCGCCAAAAACTCTTGTTCCCTCAACGGCATGTATGAACATCTATTGTGTGTGCAGACTGTCTATTTTGTGTGCAGACTGTCTATTGCCCAGTAAAGATGTTTACATTAATTTTTTGTTCTGTTTTAGGGCATGTCCACTCCCCAACAAATTTGACCCACTGTGTAGTGTAAAAAGATCCATAATTTCTCTTCTGCTCTTATGGGGTCTCCTGCACGGCCTCAATGAAAGTCCAGAAAAGGAAGAGTAGGAGCCTCTCTGCGTGTAATCCATATCTGCCCTCTATGCCTCTTAGAGGAGTCTGGCATTTTGCAATGAGTTCCTCCTCCTCAGATCCCTTATACCACAGCCTGGCCCATGTGAGGGATAGGTTATGGAGGATTTCCACCACTTAAAAAAAAAATTTGTGGGGGGTGGAATATACCCTATAAGGTGGTACATAAGCTCTGGGCATATTTATTAAAATTTTTCTCTTCCCAACCCCCCCACCTTTACTTTCAAGATTAATCTTCTGTTTCTTGACTTGCATAATAATATAGTCTATTCCATATTAAGGTATTTTGGAGCCTGATATTTATGAAGGTTTATGTATCTATAATGACCATTTAATGGGCTAGCACTGCGGCAGGTTATTTGTATTTGCATATCTTTTATATTAGATTGTTGTAAACACATTTGATTTTTTACCCCTGTTGTTTTCTGTAGGTCTGTTTATCTGGTGTGAATTGTTTTATAAGAGTGTAATTGTCATGTTTACATTTCTACCTCATACTGAGAAGACAGCTATTAAAGTTTACACAGCCACTGAAAAATAATAAAAATGACAAGTTTTTTTTTTTAATTCCTTTCACTTCAAAATAAAAAATATTTAGAATTTTAAAATAAAGGGAAAATATTAAGGACAATATACACCCTTTAAACAGAAATGGGTCAATTGTCAATGACACTGCCCCCAACCCTAACATATATATTTACACTTACTACCTGCATTACTAACAAGATATTAAGGATTTTGCTTGCCCCATTCTGGCAGAGTAAGGGCCCCTCCACCATGAGTCCGTCAAGGCGTGACTGCTGACATCACAACCAATCAGTGTGTCAAATCCCAAAGTGCTGGCCATTTCATAAATAAACTGGAAACTCAACATATTAACAAAGTGGTTGCAAATGGCACCTTGTCCGGCAAAGTAATCCCTTGAACATTATCATTTGGTGTTCACTAGAAATGGTGAACTCATGTAACCCGTTCCGCTTGCAGCTTTGCAGATTTTTGAAAGAAGTACTGTGGTTCAAAAAAATCGAAAAAGTCAGAAGTTCAGAAAGTCTGATGGATTCCCACTACAGGATGGGTTCGGGGCATCATCATCCGGGTCCAATGAATGGGTTAAGTGTCCTTTTACACCTATTAAGTGATATGGTAAATCATCAAACTCTGCAACTAAACGGGAGTTTCAGACTGATTCCACTGAAACTGAATGTGTAGCTCAATTAATCTATTTTTGACCTGAGTTCTGATTTTGCTTTTATTCACAGATACTTTAAAGCGACTCCAAACAGATGTAAAGCTTGAACCATATTAAAGCTACAGCATGTAAAATAATTTTGACACATTCATCCAAGCCAGAAGTAAGCTGATTATATCCAAAGGGGGAAATGACTAAGATGTGCAGGGTGTAAACATTACCATAGTAGTGTATATCTCCCTACAATCATTCTAGAAATGTCTGAGCTGTATTTATATCTTGGTAAGATACAGAGTAGATGGAGCTTATTACGGGAGCTCAGTAGTGCTTTTTAAAAATTTCTCATTCCAGAGACAGGAAAAAAGTATGAAAAATCTTACATTAAAGGAAAAATATAAACATTTGTAATAAGGATCTGACCTATTAGATTTCTAACCTTAAGATGGCAACATTTAATAAAATTGTTTGCAGTTGTGTGGGCTACTCATTTCTTCCTCCTCTAATAATATCTTCTTTTGGCACAATCCCAGTAGACGATGGGATGAAGGTGGGTACACAAACATATTGCAGTTCAGGTTATGTCCACCATGGGGAATCATCTTGTTTATCCTCTTTAAACTAAATCCCCTAATAACCTCCTGGAAGGAGAAGAACACCCTAAAAACAATTTTCCTAATTTCCCTATAGAAAGATCAGATATTGCCATTTTAAATATGTGTTTACTTCCCAACAAAGATATTTGAAATCAATTAATTCTTTCACTACAGAACTACAATTCCTTTAACTTCAAATTTACTCTCGATTTGGAAAAATCCTCTCTGTCCCTGGGTGAATCACAGGGAGCATGTCTGGGCTCACTAATAGAGATGGACTAGGATTAGAACTCGTACCCGGTTCAAGCGAACAAATCGAGTTCAAACAGACTCGGACTTCTAAAAACTATACGGACCCGGATTTCCAGACTTTTCAACTTTCGATAATTATCAAATCAAAAATCAACCAATCTTCAAATGTTTCTGGGAAAATTATCGAATGTTCGAAATCGTTTATGGGATAATCATCGAAATCGAACTCGGAGCTCGGAAGTACCGGTGTGAGAATAAAATAATTTTTTGAAAGTTCTGGATATTCAAACGTTTCCCAGACCATGTCCAGGTCCAACAGCCATTTACATTAAATTACCATGATATGTTTAATTGTATTTCATTAGAACTTTTGAACTATTTGACTCCCATTGATTAATGGGTTCGCTCGAACTTTCAAACTTTCCTACAGTTTGAAAGTTCGAAAACGGACCGAACTTTAGAAGTTCGCATCTCTACTCACTAAGCTAGAGGAGTAGGCAGTTACTGCCGGCCTCTTGCAGTGTACGTTTTAGTGTGTATCTTGCTTAGGCACAACACCGACAGAACATTGCTGCAATCAGCAGGAAAGTGTGTCCAGATTTAAAGGGGTTGATCTGACATAGGGTCACATTTAATAACAATTCTGCAGAGCTACAAAAAATCTTGCAGATCCTTTTAAAAAACAAAACAAAAAAATATATATATATAGTCTGACCACTGTTGACACATTGATGGTATTGAGTTAGACAGCTTATCGCAAAACCTCTAAAAATCATGGTAGGGATGTATGTGAAGAAAAGCAATCTCCCAAGCCTAGGATCATATTATAACACAGAAATGACAAAAATGCACTGTCAATGCTCTGATTGAAAAGAAAGTGTGTGTGAGAAAATTCATAAATCAGGAAATCTTCTTGTGTTATTGTCCTTCACCATTGTAGCCAACCATATTCGTTAGGCATAAATGTCAAATTAGCCGTGGCGGGTGACCGTGTCCATTGCCAATATCATTGCCTACGCAGTTTTGTCTTTGGGCCCCCAGCTTGATAAAAACATGAAAGATGTTCATGACGCGCATTGGTTATTTCACACCCAGCTGCAGCTTCCTTTACAGGCTAGAGACTAGGAAATATAACCCAGTGGCAACACTTAACTGTTAAAATCAATTCAATCCTATTAGAATCTTATTACAATCTCTTCAGAGTTTCTTTTTTATTTAAATTGTGCAGACAAGTATGGGATCATATAGAAGACGAGATTTCCATGCAGAGACTATCGGCTCCATTAGTCTTTCTTTCTGGATTTCATTGCTAACAACATCATAACCAGTACAAAAAAGACAAAATATCAAGGACGTTCACATTTGTAATCTCCAAGTGCAACCAAAGCTAAAAAATGCCAAACAGATCAAATCTCCAAACAGCTGTTTCTATGAGTATTGAACCTCATTATATATTTGCTTTGCAAATCAAGTTTTCGAAGCTTTGAGCGAATGGGCATCTGTATAAGGCTGCTGCTAAAGTTTTATGTTTTCTATTTTTCAATACTGGTCATTGCCAGTATTGATTGCACTTGTTTTGAACAAAACTGTCTGTGTATGTAATTATGGCCATATTTATAGGTGCGTTTAATCGCTTTTTAGCGATTTTGGGACTTTAAACGACGTATCGTAAAAAAAATGGAGATAATGATCGGTTTAACAGTCGTAAATAATTTACGATAACATCAAGATTTACAATAACGAACTTAAATCTTGATAACGAATCGTAGGTTTACGTTCCCCATAGAATACCATTGCGGTAGTTTACTTCCGCAAGGTATTTTACGATCGAATGTTCGTTAATTAATGAAGTTCTTTCGCAATCGTACATTTAAAGCCGCAATCGTAAATTAACTAACCCTGGTATCGCCTAAAAGAGATACCGAGGTTGATATAAATATGGCCCTAGATACCTTGCTTTTTTTTGTGTTTAGAACTTCTTATACCAATAATCTAGGTACTTTATGTAATAAGGTAATTATCTGGTGGTAATTAGCAGGTATGACTATGGTGCAGCTGTGTATAGCACAATCACAAATAACAATATTTCTTAGCAGATATTCTGATGCTCCTACAGATAAGTCCAGACTGTAACTAGGCAAAACATCTCAAATGTCACTGTCCTAACAGCTAAAAGCTTTTCTGGTTGCTTAGTCCAGGCATGTCTCATTTTGATCTAAATGGATGCCCTCTGGCTCTAGGAGGCCTGTCAGATTAAGTATATATTATTACACGAGGCAATATGTTACATAAATCAAATATTAAATGGCATCATTTTAAAACTCCTTCTTTTTCAGTATAATTGTTCCTATTTTGAGAATAAATTGATTTTTGCCCCCATAAACTTAATTACAAAAGTTTTAGATGATATATCTGGAGCTTCCAGAATTCTGACCATATCCATTAACAGAGAACTAAGGCCAAGGCAACACTTCAACACGTGCTCTTGCTCCGGACACTCTGGTGCACTTGATTGGCACAAAAAATTTGCATGCACTCCAATTAGCAGATGAGCGCACAGCAGTGTCCTAGTGTGACCACAACAATGGGGCTTTTAACAGTGTGATCAGGTTGCAGTTGCCATTGGATTGTGTGTTAAAACAATTGATGTGGCCTATCCTAAAGCTGAAATATAAATGAAAGCATATGTTGATTTTGAAGGTATTTGTAGGACTCATGATTTTCCCATTATGCTGTAATTCTAGACTCCATGGGCCCTATTTATAAAAGATTGTTATCGTAAAAATAACGATCGCTAGTGTAAAAAACGACGTTATATTCTGAAAACAACCGTTATTTTCGATAACACCCGGTATTTTCCGATAACGACCGGTCGTTAGTTTACGATAGCGATGCTATTTTTTCGATAACGATCTTTTATGAATAAGGCACCATGTTTTTTGTCAATATCTGTAAAATAAATCAATCAGTAAGAGCAACATTGCCCTTGGCCTTGCTAATCGTTTTAAACACAAGAAACATGCAGTGAGCTACGAACCCTTATACATTAATGCAAAGATATGTTGACAAACCCATTTCAAATACTTCTAGGGGCCCGTCTCCTGTAGGATGCTGCTGGATTCTGGGGACCGTCTTCTGTGGGATGCCGCTGGACTTGGGGGGCCGTCTTCTGTGGGACACTGCGGACTTCTGGGGGCCGTCTTCTGTGGGACACTGCGGACTTCTGGGACCGTCTTCGTGGGGACACCGCTGGACTTCTGGGACCGTCTTCTGTGGGATGCGCTGGACTGTCTGGGGACATCTTCTTGGGACACCGCTGGACTTCTGGGGGGCGTCTTCTGGGGACACTCGGACTTCGGGACACTTCTGTGGGACCACCGCACCCGCTGGACTTCTGGGGGCGTCTTCTGTGGGACACTGCTGGACTTCTGGGGACCGTCTTCTGTGGGACACTGCTGGGACTTCTGGGGACCGTCTTCTGTGGGACAACGCTGGACTTTCTTCAGGTCTACATTATTAAATTATATATATCCATAATGTGTGTTATTTGTATAGAATATTTGTATATATATTCCATAAAATATATAAAATATTCTATTTGTAAATAGTTGATTCACTTTCAATTCTTAAGCTTCATACATTGTGTGAAGCATGATGAGGTGTATGACGGCAGTTACACTGGTAAAGTGGGCCATACACTGCCGATAGTCATCCAAAACGTCATGCGTTGCGGGTCGACCCCACAATTGCACGTGAATACGAAGCTGTCAGTGCTTAATTGGTGGTAATTAACAAAAATGTGAGCCAGATGATCTGCTCAGTTTCATTTACTTTCAGATAGGAATGTTTTATTTATTTCAGATAGGTACACTATAGAGTAATGCATTGTAAATGCATTGCACAGAGCTGTGATAAGTCAGGATCACTTAATTATCTCCCTAGTGGAGCACATGCCCACTGGGTGGAGCCACACCAACTTGTTAAGCACACCAAAATGTTAAGCCCACCCCCATTGCTACGCGCACCGCATAGAGGCTGGATTACAGTTTAGCTCAGGTGGCAAAAAACCCTAAGAGACACCCTGACTGGTGAGTTATGAATTGCTGTAGTTTCAAAAAATTTATTATAAATTTAGTTCTCCTTAAAGTTGAAATGTTCCAGCCTCAGACCTCAGACCAAGGACGGTTAGTTGAAATGTAAAACGAAATTGCCCATGCTGCAGTAACCAATCAGATGATAGCTTTACTGGCTTTAAAGAATATTATATTCATCTCCCCCTCTCCCTCTTTTTCCAAAGCTGCATAGTACCAAGGGGAGAACTTAAACCTCAATGATGTACCCAAGGGAAGACACGCTCTGCAAAATAGTATGTCTTCATTGGCTAAATCGCAGACTGTGTTTTGAAGTGGATGAGCCTAGAGCACAGAGCGAATCTTAGTGCAGGTCCACCCCAAAACTAAAATTTTTATCCACTACTGGCCCACTTGTAGTGTTCAAAAATCCTAACTTTGCATCTCTGCTCCTTACGGTTCTCTGCAGTGGCAGTTCAAAATGAAGAAAAGTGAAAGAGTAGGAGCTGTCAGTGAGTCATCCAGCCCCTGCTTCCTCTTTGTCCCTCTGAGAGGTTTCTGGCACTTACAGGAGAGACTTCCCCCTCTTCCCCTTCAACCCTCCAGATCCCTCTGTCTTCTGACCCCCATCATAAGAGAGTTTTCTGTAGTGTAGGGAACCCTAGCCCACCTACAGTTAGTTTCAGTTAAAAAAAGTGACAAAATTTAATTACAAGTTCATTCGCCTGAAGTTTCTATTGCCAGCAGATGCGCCTGGGATTGGCTGTATATAGTGGCGAACTACCGCACCTGCCACCCACCGTGACCACGGGGGGCCCGTATGGTAGTAGGGCCCCCACAAGCCCAAGATCTCTTCCGCAATCAGCCATTTTAAACTGAACCGGATGTTCGGGTCCGGTCTTTTTAACAGCTGATCAGCTATGTTTCATTCACATGTGGATCAGCTGTTTAAATATGGCTGATCGCGAAACAGATCTTGGAGGGAGGAGGAGTCAGGGGCCGAACCTCCAATTTCAAGAGGAGAGGTATGCCCCTGTAAGTATAAACAGCTGTAGGTAAAGAATTTAGGGTCCTCAACCTGGGTATTTTTTTTTAGTTATTTGGAACACGTGGAAAAGGACAGTATAATTTTCCTTTGAAAATAAAAATCCCACTAGTGTGGCACCATCAATTAATTCACAACCCCAGGAGTTGGGCTTTCTGGAGGTCTTCAAGTTCTCGTATATTTTAGCTTTATAGTCCACTGTTTGGATGAGGGGACTCACAAGCGGCATTTCAAGGTGGCATTTGGGTGGGTGGGTTTTGAAAGGCCTGTGGGTAGGGTCAGGACAGGGTCAGGGAAGCAGCCCGTCACAACTTGTAGTGCTGCTACTTGGTGGGGCACCATCCGTTGTGAGTGTGAAAGCTTTTCTCCCTAGAACAACTATACATTCTTCTATTGCATTTACATATATGTGAGAAATAGATTCTATAACTAACCAAAGGTTCCTGTTGTTGTCTGTGACAACAACAGTCTATGTAGTCTTTAAAGAGCCTTGTGAGCATGTGCAACTGTGTCCAAGTATTTTATGTGTCTTTGCCAAAATATTTTGTTACCCTCCCATCCAATGATTGCATTCAAGGCACAAGGGGCCCTATTTATAAAAGACGTTATCGAAAAAATAACGATCGGTAGTCGAAAATAACAAACCGGTATTTCCGATAACGCCTGTTATTTTACGATAACGACGTTTTTTCCGAAACGTTATCAGAAAAATAAGGGCGTTATCGGAAAAAATTGGTCATTATTTTACGATAACGAACATTATTTTTCGATAACGATAACAATCTTTTATAAATAGGGCCCAAAGTCCTCCAAATAAAGGCAGGTTCCTCTACCACATGGAAGCTTGGCCTTTCCTTCCCAGAGAAACTCTGCACATTACATACACAAACAGTGGCTGTGGGAGCAACCTTAGGCAAAATTACTACAAAAATGGTGAAGTGCATACTAATCTGACCATACATTAGAACAACAAAGAAAAAGGACAATCAATGCCAATTATTGGACCCCGTATAATATCATAATATCAGGGTTTTAGGGCCATATTACGCACGCTATCAGGTTATGTACAACAGTGGTCAGGGTTGGTATACATTACACCAAATGTTGGTCGCAGAATACCATGCATAGTAAAACTACCACATGATAATGATATGGGGATCGTAAATCTACAGTTGAGGGTATCGAAATAACAAATGGTTTAAAGGGCATCTATAGTGGGAAATGAACTTTTTTCTTTCTTTCCATGTGTTCTATATATCCCACAACCCCCAGAGTGTCTTCACTTTTTCGATTCCCTCTCTGTCCTGAGATACACCAGTTAGAAGAATATGTGATTGCATTCTCTACTCCTACTTGGACTGTCAATCAAATCCCTGTGACGTGATCCCCCCTGCTATTGTAATGAACATAGATATAGAGAGCATTAGCCAGGGGAGAGCGGTAGCTTTGATGGTAGATATAAGGCTGCACTTGACCACCCTTCTAAAGCTTTCACTGATTGATGATGGGTCACAAAGTGAGAGATCGTAAATGTACTGTTCTCCTTTTCTTCCTCCATGTCTCCAGGAAAGCTGCTTTCTATTGGCCACTGTGCATGGGGTGGTTTTCAGGATGTTAACTTTTAACTCCTATCTGCACATGTAAGCTTGTCGTTAGCCAGAGCTGAGACATGGAGGAGGTAACAGAGGGGAGGGGAAGGGGGGAGTGCTGCACAAAGATCTGACACCATGGTTAAACAAAGCCACTGACAGAGATAGATTAAGGCAGCACAGAGTACATGAATTTAACTTTGCAAAGGGGCAATGTGTTTTTCACTATAGATGCCCTTTTAACGATCATTAAAAACAAAATTAACAATCGTTTTAACGATTTGTATAAAGGGCTTAACATGTCTAGTAGATCTTATAGAATATTGACAGTCAGTGTACACCACCTCCAGGATTTTCCCTATTCCTGCTCACTAAGCTCCATCCAAGTGCAGTAGGTATGGTAAGTTCTGTATATAAACCAGTGTCAGCAATCACCTCAGGCAGCTGCAGGGTTAATTATGAACAGATCTCTATGCTGCTGTCAATCACAGGGCAGACTGGATATATTTTTGAAAAATACAAATGTTGCTTCTCCACTCACAGCTCAATTAACATGTAACAAACTATGTAACAATCATGTACCAGTCTATGTACCAGTCTAGTAACAATCTATGTACCAGTTTATTGTAAAGTACTCTGTATTAGATGGTTAATACACACTGAAACACCTATCTTTGTTATTAAAAATAGCTAACCACATGTGGTGTTTTTTTCAGCCAGATTGATAAATAGTGTAAAACTCAAATGGCAAATTTTCCAAAGGCAAATTTTTTAGCATTGTTTTATTTTCAGCAAACTGCAGCTAATTATCTAACCAGTTTCTAATAAATGGGAACATACCTAGGCTGTGTAAGAAATAGTCATGTTAATGGAACATTCCAGTAAGTAATGATGTTGGCGAAAATTCTGGTAAATTGCAAAAAATGCAACAAAAAGGAGAGACAAGGGGCAAAAAAATTTAAATTTCACCTATTATAAAGGCGTCAAATAAAAAAAAAAAATAACAACAAAAAATAGCTCTGAAATTACACTAGAGAGCAATTTTTTTTGCAGCGATACCACACTGACCGCAATGAATAAGGCAAAAATACCATCACACATGGCCGCAGAGATACTTTCCGCAAAGGTTGAAAGCGAAAACGAACGTTTTATAATCCTGCGATAGGAAAATGCCCCCAAGCCTTATAAATATGGTCAATTATCATTGACTGCTATATCACAGTTTAAATAAAAAAATGGTGCATCTGCAGAGAAAAGGCAGGAGAATTACATTTGGTGCAATGCTGATATGATTCTGCTCATGAAAACCCTTTAACAATGTATTTCGAAAGTATTAAGCATAAAGTAGAGCTACAATAAGCTGCTTGTTCCCTTTAACAGATATACAGCTTAATATGTTGTCTAGTAGAGATGGCCGAACTCCTGAAGTTCGGGTTCATTTTCGACACTGCCGAATTTCAGCAAATGTTCGGAAGTGTGGGGGTTCAGAAACTAACCCATTAAAGTAATTGGGTCCAGTGGTTTGAAAAATTTGGATAAATACAGATAAAATAGCAATGATAACTTAATGTGAATGGTGTGGCACCTGGGAAAGGCCTGTGGACACATATTTATATATCAGCAAACTTATTTAAACACACCTTTTTCACGATGGGCAATGTCGGGTTTCCGCATGCTACATTCCAAGGTTACGGCCAATTCGGGGTTACCAAATTATACTTTCAAGGGTTACAGACAAAAATTCGAGGGATACCGAAATTGACTGCTACATTCGAGGTTACGAAATGAATTATACATTCAAGGGTTACTGAATCCAAGGCTACATTTGGGGTTACGAAATCAAAGGCCCACTTCGGGGTTACCGAACAATACATTCAAGGGTTACAAAATGCGAACGATACATTCAGGGTTACGAAATCAAAGGCTACATTCGAGGCTACTGAACGATACATTTAAAGGTTACCGAAATCAAATGATACATTCAAGGGTTATGAAATCAAAGGCTACATTCGGGGGTTACCAAAATCACAAGGCTACATTTGAGGGTTACGAAATCAAAGTACATTCGAGTGGGTTACGGAACAATACATTCAACGAGTACCGAAACAACGAGACATTCAAGGGTTACCGAAATCAAATGCTACATTCAGGGTTACCAAACGAACATTCAAGGGTACCAAAATTGAACGTACATTCGAGGGTTACTGAAATCAAAAGCCTACATTCAAGGGTACCAAAATCTAAGGATATATTGAGGGTTACTGAATTGGAATGTTCCATTCGAAGGTTACTGATTTGCGAATTCAATAACTATTGAATTTTTTGGAAACTATTAAATTTTGTCAGTGAGTTTGGAAAACCAAACTAGTTCGAAGTTCAGATAGAGTTGGATAGTTGAGTTCATCCAAACTCATAAAGTTTGGCTGAACTCAGGTTGGTTCACGTCGTCACACTATTGTCTAGGACTATGGACACCATAGGCCAGAGGCTAATGTGCTTGAGCCTTGATGTCATTGGTTATAACCAGAGCTTGGTAATATCAGTTGGACAGACACATCAAAATTTTTGTAATTAGGGGATTTTTTTCTAAAATGGTGTTCCCCCATAGTAAAATAAAACAGTTTGAAATGACAAAGAGAGTTTTAGGAAATGTATTAAAATATTCCCCCAAGTAAAGTTGTCTGTTATTAAATACTTGTAGATTTTACATTTACAGTAGGGATGCAATATTCCCTGGTGCTAACTGACCAAACTTAACCTACACAGTTAATTAAATAGGAACAAATAGTTCATGCAGGGTTTCATGGCATGATTGGTGATTGGTCATGGAGACCTGGTCCTACAAACCAACCAGTCTTTTACTCCTTCATTGACCCACAGCTGAGATGGGCACGAAAAACTAACTCTTCATGAAGGAGGTTTCAGATTAAGGAAAACCAGCCTCCTAAATGATTGCCCTTATTTCTATAGTCATTCCAGTGCTTCATACAGGCAAATAAAAATGATACATTTATCTTTAATGTGCAGCAGATACATACGTTTCATACAGCGCCTTCTGCATAATTACTGATTATGTGTTGTATTAATGGAACAGTACAGTATCTAAATAAAGAAGAAAAAAACAAAACTTCTTACTTCACTTAATTTTGTACCTTCTGAAGCAACCAATTAGTATGCAAATAAATGCCAGCGAATAAACTGTGCAACGCTTGACTAAATTCATCATTGGCTTGTTTTGCTTCTGTTCAAAACCAGTTACTTTGTAAGCAAGAAGAAAAAAATGAAATTTCAGTGTTAATTGCATGGGTTGCTGCTTACAGTAGAAGTTTCCTTATTGACAATCTGCTCCCGGCAGCTGTTTACATTATTAAACTGAAATTGCTAGAAAATGTTTTCATCTGAAAGGCTTTGTTCACCGAGAGTTAATTGTCAGCACGGAAGGTGAAACATTCAACAAGCCTTCCCAACTTCTATCATGTATTATTTACCATGTAAAGAAAATTTCTAACATCTGATGACTGTTTTCCTTTATCTATACCTCTAACAAAAAAAAAGCCCTTTTATCTCTGCGCTCGGCCCCACTGTACTGTAATTCAATGTATATTTTAAGGATCTACAGAAAAACATGTACTACTTGTAACTACTGAGTTTTTCTTTATAAGGGAAAGATAGATAGATACAGAGATAGTCTTCGTTCCATAGAAATAAAGAAAGTATGCCATTTTTTATTCCTGTCTTTGCTTTTGTGCATCAAAATACTTCAATCAGCACAGAAACAATTTTCTAAGAACTTATCTTTCAGAGACCTTCCTATCTCCCTTTTAAAAGTTCCATTTTCACAATCATCCATTACATTGGTTCTGTGCTTTCAGCCACAAAATGTTATACTGCACAATTAGCTTCCTTTCTTTGTGTGTGCCAGTAAAAATATTATTTTTCTGTTGTTTCTGTCCTCCTGCCCTTAAATACACCTAATTAGAGAAACTCCGTTTACCAGAGTTCTTATAGGAAACTGGCGTTATTTTCTATATGGTTTGGAGACAGAAATGTTCTTAGTAAGTATAAATATGGAGTAAACAATATGGTTTGTGATTCCATGGGAAATATATAACTGTTTTTTTGAATTTGATGGGGTTCATCACAGAGGATATGGAAGAGAAGGATAAAAGAAAGATAAACTTTCCCTAAACATGTTTATGCAGAGTTCAACTCTCACCGTTTCCTAAAAATGTTTATCAGTGATTTGCATTTCATGTGCGGCTGTTATAAGGCAGATAACAGATTGGACTGCCAAGATTTCTCTGATTGCTTACTTTTCTAGCCATCATCTGCTGAAGACTTACAACTGACATGGTATCTACATGCCTATAGCCAGTTATTTATTCTATGGTCTATTGTATAGAATGGGTGCTAAATAAATATATAATAATTATCTGGGGTCACATTTTCTGGTCCATATTTTTATTTTTTAATCCTTTTGTTGTTGTATGTATTTTATCAATACAGAAAAATAGCTTTGTACCGCTAGCCAATGAAGTAAACCAGGGATTCCACTTTTAATACACAAAATGAAAGTCGAATGGAACAGATTACACTAATAAGTAGAATAGTAGCAGAGCAGATCCGGGCACCCTGGATTTTTTAAAAAATTTATTAGATATTAGTGTTCACGTGTCTCCCCCATTACCTTATTAGGATGTTTGGATGAATGTACTTGGGACAAAATCAAAGTGTTGATTTTTCCGCACGTAAGTATTAAGGACAGCTATTGCTGGTGTTAAATACTTATGTGCAATCAGCCATGCAGCCATTGGTAATAGGTTTGCGTTGGCTGTGCGAGAGTTTCTTCCGGTTCTGCGCAGCTGCCACAAACCGAGGCTTAAAGTCGCACTAATTGATCATAATTTCGAGAAATGAAGGTGCATGTCGCAGCACTCCCTGGTAAATTCTGCTGCTGGTGTACAGTGAAGCTTTGTATGTAGTGCACATGGAAGTTATGTCTGTGATTGGCTGAGAGACATGCCTGAGGTCGGAACCTTCTGCTGCTTTCGTGTGGAAGAGCAGCAGAAGGGTCGAAGGCTGGTAAGTACCTTTAGGAGGTAAGTACTTTAAGGAGCCAATATTGGGGATTTAAACCTAGCGTCTAAGGTTAGGGGGATTTTCTTAATTTTCATTTTTTAATTTAGGCTAAGATGTGATGCTTTATTAAAGGGATCCGGAGGGAGTGGGGAGAGCTCTACTGCACATTCCAGAACCCTTTCAGAGGAGAGGTAAAGCAGATACGAATTACATACATCAAAGCTTCCTACTCTTTAGTTTCCTGGACTTACATCAGGCTCTGATTGCAGTAAAGATGTTTCATTAATTCCTCAGGGATTCCTTACTCTCCTGCTGTGCTGTGTCGGAGAAAATTGGGGCCCGCCCGGCCTGCCCATGCGTGTGACATCACGTGCATGCGCGTCAGCACGTGCACGGACGTGTGTGCGTGTGACATCATTGTGGCACGCGGGCACGCGCAGGGGGTGACACAATGGGACACGCTTTTTCCAACACAGCAAAGCAGGAGAGAAAGGAAATCTCGGGGGACGGGGTAAAGAGACTGCAACTATAACCAAGATGTCAGTAACTTCAGGTCTTCAAAGGTAGCCTCAGGGGGGCCCTAGGGGGGGAAAGGAACACATTACTTAAAGCTGCAGCTTCCAATACAAGTCAGTTGATTTTAGGGTGTACAATCCTTTAAACACTTTTTGCTACAATGTCATTGATATTTAGCTTTCAAAGTGATAAATATTTATCAATAAAGCTGAGCAGGCTAAATATTCTGTGTCCTATTGAACGAATACATATATATCACATCCATATAAGATAGTATTTTTCATTATGTCAAAAATGTCATTATGTGGTGTCTCCGTGAGATGATTAATAGGGTGTACGTGTATTTAAATGGAGGACATAAGGCTGAGAATTATTTCCATGTTGCTGTAGACACTCTGACACCAATGCAGGTTGACATAACATGCTGCAAAGGGTAATATAAGTAATAAATCAGTATATCAGGACATTACTATGTTTTCTAGGTTTGGAATAAAGAAATATTAAAATCTCTAGCGATGTACATTCTTTATCCAATGTGTCTACAATCAGGGGCAAGTGCTGTAATCTTCTGTGTGATTGACTACAAACATAAAGAAATGATTTAGTGATGTGCGTTTTGCAATCCATGAATGCTAAGAGCATGAGGCTTCATAAACTTCAAATACTCTAAGACATGTTTGGGGTGGAGGACGGATTACGATTCATCTGAAACTAGATAATATAAAATAAGATAAAATTAGATGTTGGCGAGTGAGGGTTCGGAGCTGATCTCAGGGGAGCAATTCAGAGTGAATCTCTTTATTCTCTTTGGATAAATAAATGGTCTAATTAGTTTACAAAGAGACCAGAGGCTTAAAATGCAGATAACTTGTAGTTTTCTTAAAAATATGTCACAGTTAAAGATTTCATTTCCCAGGCTAATACCCTCTGGCTATCAATACTGTTATGATTTAGATGTAAGACTAAGGAGGATCTACAGATTGCTCTCATACAAATTAAAGTAATAAGTAGGGGTCAGTTGTGTTACTTACCTGCTCACAAATTCTTGCTGTATGTAACCATTTAAATGTTATATTAGAATAATGGGCCTATTATCAATTTATATGAATTTTGCCTAGTACTGGAGGATAATGGAATTTGTATAGGTTAGCATGGTACTGATTGATGCAGATCAGAATTATCACCACAATTTTTTATGGCTGCATTGTAAAAGGAACAGTATCAGTGTCTATGGGCAGTATTCAGTTCTGGGTATGATATTAGTTTAGCACATCGTGTTAAGTCATTGTGGTATTATAAGTGAATGTGTAGCAGTTACATAATAAATCCGACTGTTTATGGGTTGTAATGTGAAGATTCACTATTGTTAGGGTTTTCTGCAAAAAAACAGATGTTGGGGTTGGTTTAAATTGGATTTTTAATTAATATCTTCATTGAGGAGCTATTGTATTGCATGCTATTTTGATTGCTTCTATGTGGGAGCAGCTACTGTATACAGGTATTAACATCAAAACTGATCCCACCTATGGGAATAGCATGCTAAGGGTTTTTTATGTTGTATTGGGAATTAGCTGGGGATTTCCACTGATGTTATATGTTGTAATGTGATAGCTTTATTAAGGGAGCCCCTCTTCCTTAAAACCCAATTCCTCCATCTCACCAGGCAATCAAAACGGATGATCATGCAAGGATGCACAATCAGTTTTTTAAACAGCCTCAACGGGTGGTCCCAGGGGTTGCAGGGGTGGTAGCTCTACCCCTGAAACAGATTAAACTGATACATTTAAACCATGTTACGATATTATTTAGATGTCTTGGATTTGGTACAACTCGTTCTGGAACGTTGCAGCATTGACTATTTGCAATTAGTTTTCCTAATAAAAGCTGTAAATGAATGATGTATACTTCTCTGATGCCAAAGAAACAAGACAGTTTAGTCTACAGTAAAACTGTTTAAATCAATCTTCACAGCTGAATTATAGTCACTTTAATTAGTGTGTAGGATACTGAAATAGATCATCAGCCAAAAGGTTGCAATTTCCCATTTCTACGCAGACAGACATACTTTATAGTATGTAATCGTACACATGCTAGATGGCTACATTTTACAGACAAGCAAATAAGCAAAATAGCCATTCCACAGCAATAATTAAGACAATTTGTGGCAAGATTTGGTCCTGTACCTACTTTCAGCCAAAAACCTCTTGTTCCCCCCAACTGACATGTAGAACTCCGGCATTGCAGGAATCATGACTTTTATTTTAAGGTTTAGCTTTTTTAGTTTGGATCTCAAGCTAGATACATATTGCACCCCTCAGAGAAGCCTGTGGAATGTTGCTGCATGCTGCACATGATGTAATGAACAGAGCTACATTTCACTAAGTGGCAAATCCAATATTTAGCATTCTTTGTTTATATAATAAATCAATCATAGGGAACAGCAAATTATAACGAGGTAAGACTTTAGTTTTTAGATTCATTTATAGTTTTGCCAGTAAAACAGCACAGTTGAGTTCACAGGACAGGAAACCCAAGATCTGTTTGCTAAGTCTTATTTATATTGCACCCTAGTCGATGGCAAGGAATTACAGCAACGTAAGTACAAATACAATGTCAATAATGCACAGGATGTGTGCGGATATACAACTTACCAAAATGAATGTTTACTGACAGCTGTCTTGCTGCCCCTTCCTATGCCAGTGTGCAGATAATATGATATTGTATGGGGCCTAGGAGCATTTATTATCTATGTTTGTATAAATGTTTGACCAGATCAGTAGCACTTCCGCTAAATGTAGTTTGTATTTAGCCTAATTGGAGCGCTTCACAATATAATATATATATATACTTGAAAATACAGTTTGGTGCCATGTTAATCTAACTCTTCTAATCCTGAACTTTCTAGCTGTAGAATTGGTCTGGCTGGTCTGGCTTGGTGTGACTAATAATTCATTGCTCCTGTCAGTAAAAATAAATATACTGACCTAGCACCGTTACTTTATAATGAGTTGAGGCCACCTATACCCTGCCCCCATGGTTGGTATTTTTATATTTTTTTTTTTTCTATTGCTTTTTTATGGTTGTTATCTTAACAAACATTGGGACATGGTACTGCCTTGCTGTACTTTGTATTTCTTTCCATTGACCAAAAATTACTATAAATCAAAACAAAATATTTAGGATGTATAGGTGAAATAGAATGCTCCCGACTGCAAGCAGCAGACTGAAATCTGCAGCCAGAGATCAGTTTGGAAAGCAATCAATCAAAATGAGACCACAGTGACCAACCCAAAACCCAGAAAACAAAACTCTAACTAACTGACTAACTAACTATGAAGACTACATACAAGACAATGAAACAAAATATATATAACATAAAAGAAGATAAACGAATACAAATGACAAAAGACAAGATAAACAGAACTAAACAATGAAAACTAGAGCTAGAATCTGGGGAACAAGACAGCGACCAAAGCAGATGCCGGGGGGAACATGATTAGGAAACTCAAGGACAGGAATAGGAATGAGACAGGAAAACAAAATCAGGATCAGGACTAACATGAATCAAATGCGAGTCAAGTATGTATGAGTATGGATGAGGAGTGCAGAGTCCTAAGTAGCCATATGGCACACAGGTGAGGACGATGATGATGGGGATGGCGAAAACCTCTGCTGGTGGGTAATCAGAATGCAGTTTAGAAAAGTTCAAGAGTCCAGGGCAACCAGGAGGGAAAAACGTAAATAAGCAGAAAACCTAACTGAAATAGCTGTCTAGTGTATATAGTAACAGGGCTGCCTCCCTAATGAGGCAGAGGAAGCATATTATAAAGCAGCACCCTGTGGGAGGCAGCAGTTTTGGTGCCAGATTTTTTTTTCTGGCTTTATGTGCCATGATTTTTCCATGTACCTGGGGCCCAGAGGCCAGGGGGCCCCAAAATGACATTTGTAAAAACCACATATTTTCAGGAGGTACTTCAGACAGGGGAAGCCATGACTTACATTGCACAACCGAATGCAGCTACGGACTCCTTCCCCTCCCTTCTGACTGGCAATTCAAATGATCAAATTAATGTTTGTCAGCCCTGCAGATGGAAAATCAATGTTGGGCATCATTTACCAGTCACTGTGGGCATCATTTACCAGTCATTGTGGGCATTATTTATTAGTCATTGTTAAAGCCCCTCCACATCGGACAAGCCACACCCCACTTCTGGACAAAGCATCACCCACATTCAATATAAAACCACACCCCTTCTGATGGCATGGCGAGGGGGGAGCATTTGGATTTTTTTTCAGGTGCCAAAAAGTCTAAGACAGCCCTGGATGTAACACAAATTGAAATTATGTTTGTTAGAATTTCTATTGAAAATAAATAGATGCATTAGGGTTCAGAGGGAGGGGCTAACCTTTATCTACCCGCAAACAAATGTTTAAATAAAGGCAGACAGATATTGAGCTGCACAGTTTTACTGTAGTAAAGTGCTTAATTCCAGCAGATTTTTACCCTGTGTGCAGACTGGTCTATTGTGTGGGCAGACTGTCTATGTGTGTGCACTGTCATTGTCTGTGCAGACTGTCTATTGTCTGTGCAGAATGTTTATTGTGTTGGGCAGACTGTCTATTGTGTGAGCGACTGTCTATTGTCTGTGAAGGCTGTCTATTGTGTGTGCAGGCTGTCTATTGTGTGTGCAGACTGTCTATTGTGTGTGCAAGCTGTCTATTGTGTGTGCAGACTGTCTAGTGTGTGTGTGAAGACTGTCTATTGTGTGTGCAGGCTGTCTATTGTGTGTGCAGACTGTTATTGTGTGCAGACGTTTTGTGTGTGAGACTGTCTATTGGTGTGTGCAGACTGTCTATTGTCTGTGAAGGCTGTTTATTGTGTGTGCAGGCTGTCTATTGTGTGTGCAGACTGTCTATTGGTGTGAAAGCTGTCTATTGTGGTGCAGACGTAGTGTGTGTGTGTGAAGACTGTCTATTGTGTGTGCAGCTGTCTATTGTGTGTGCAGACTGTCTATTGTGTGTGCAGACTGTCTATTGTGTGTGCAGGACTGTCTATTGTGTGTGCAGACGTCTATGTTGTGCAGACTGTCTATTGTGTGTGCAGACTGTCTATTGTGTGTGCAGACTGTCTATTGTGTGTGCAGACTGTCTATTGTCTGTGCAGACTGTCTATTGTGTGAGCAGACTGTCTATTGTCTGTGAAGGCTGTCTATTGTGTGTGCAGGCTGTCTATTGTGTGTGCAGACTGTCTATTGTGTGGGCAGCTGTCTATTGTGTGTGCAGACTGTCTAGTGTGTGTGTGTGTGAAGACTGCCTATTGTGTGTGCAGGCTGTCTATTGTGGCAGACTGTCATTGTGGGCGACTGTCTTTGTCTGTGCAGACTGTCATTGTGTGTGCAGACTGTCTATTGTCTGTGAAGACTGTCTATTGTGTGTGCAGACTGTCGTATTGTTTTTATTGTGGCAGATGTCTATTTGTGTGCAGACTGTCTATTGTGTGTGCAGACTGCTATGTGTGTGCAGACTGTCTATTGTGTGTGCAGACTGTATATTGTGTAGTGCAGTGGACTGTCTATTTGTGTGCAGACTGTCTATTGTCTGTGCAGAACTGTCTATTGTGTGTGCTTACTGTCTTCTTTGTGTGTGTGCAGACTGTCTATTTACTTCTCGATGCAAAGAAACCAAAGAAGTTTAGTCTACAGTAAAACTGTTTAAATATCATCTTAACAGCTGAATTATAGTCACTTTAATTAGGTGTAGGATACTGAAATAGATCATCAGCCAAAAGGTTGCATTTCCCATTTCTACGCAGACAGACATACTTTATAGTATGTAATCCGTACCACATGCTAGATGGCTACATTTTACAGACAAGCAAATAAGCAAAATAGCCATTCCACAGCAATAATTAAGACAATTTGTGGCAAGATTATGGTCCTGTACCTACTTTCAGCCAAAAACCTCTTGTTCCCCCCAACTGACATGTTGAACTCCCGCATTTGCAGGAATCATGACTTTTTATTTTTAAGGTTTAGCTTTTTAGTTTTGGATCTCAAGCTAGATACATATCTGCACCCACTCAGAGAAAGCCTGTGGAATGTTGCTGCATGCTGCACATGATGTAATGAACAGAGCTACATTTTCACTAAGTGGCAAATCAATATTTAGCATTCTTTGTTTATATAATAATAATCAATCATAGGGAACAGCAAATTATAACGAGGTAGACTTTAGTTTTTAGATTCATTTATAGTTTTGCCAGTAAAACAGCACAGTTAGTTCACCAGGACAGGAAACCCAAGATCTGTTTTGCTAATTCTTATTATATTGCACCCTAGTCGATGGCAAGGAATTACAGCAACAGTAAGTACAAATACAATGTCAATATATGCACAGGATGTGGTGCGGATATACAACTTACCAAAATGAATGTACTGACAGCTGTCTTGCTGCCCCTTCCTATGCCAGTGTGCAGATAATATGATATTGTATGGGGCCTAGGAATGTGCATTTATTATCTATGTTTGTATAAATGTTTGACCAGATCAGTAGCACTTCGCTAAATGTAGTTGTAATTTAGCCTAATTGGAGCGCTTCCACAATATATAATATATATATACTTGAAAATACAGTTTGGTGCCATGTTAATCTAACTCTTCTAATCCTGAACTTTCTAGCTGTAGAATTGGTCT
Source organism: Hymenochirus boettgeri (assembly GCA_019447015.1). NCBI lineage: Eukaryota > Metazoa > Chordata > Amphibia > Anura > Pipidae > Hymenochirus > Hymenochirus boettgeri. The sequence goes on from CM033470.1 coordinate 77,603,278, forward strand.
GGCTGGTCTGGCTTGGTGTGACTAATAATTCATTGCTCCTGTCAGTAAAATAAATATACTGACCTAGCACCGTTACTTTATAATGAGATTGAGGCCACCTTAACCTGCCCCCATGGTTGGTATTTTTATATTTTTTTTTTTTCTATTGCTTTTTTTTGTTGTTATCTTAACAAACATTGGGACATGGTACTGCCTTTGCTGTACTTTGTATTTCTTTCCATTGACCATAAAATTACTATAAATCAAACAAATATTTAGGATGTATAGTGAAATAGAATGCTCCCGACTGCAAGCAGCAGACTGAAATCTGCAGCCAGAGATCAGTTTGGAAAGCAAATCAATCAAAATGAGACCACAGTGACCAACCCAAACCCAGAAACAAAACTCTAACTAACTGACTAACACTATGAAGACTACATACAAGACAATGAAACAAAATATATATACATAAAAGAAGATAAACAGAATACAAATGACAAAAGACAAGATAAACAGAACTAAACATGAAAACTAGAGCTAGAATCTGGGGAACAAGACAGCGACCAAAGCAGATGCCGGGGGGAACATGATTAGGAAACTCAAGGACAGGAATAGGAATGAAGACAGGAAAACAAAATCAGATCAGGACTACATGAATCAAATGCGAGTCAAGTATGTATGAGTATGGATGAGGAGTGCAGAGTCCTTAAGTAGCCATATGGCACACAGGTGAGACGACGATGATGGGGATGGCGAAAACCTCTGCTGGTGGGTAATCAGAATGCAGTTTGAAAAGTTCAAGAGTCCAGTGCAACCAGGAGGGAAAAACGTAAATAGCAGAAAATCCTAACATGAAATAGCTGTCTAGTGTATATAGTAACAGGGCTGCCTCCCTAATGAGGCAGAGGGAAGCATATTATAAAGCAGCACCCTGTTGGGAGGCAGCAGTTTTGGTGCCAATTTTTTTTTCTGGCTTTAGTGCCATGATTTTTCCATGTACCTGGGGCCCAGATGCCAGGGGGCCCCAAAATGACATTTGTAAAAACCACATATTTTCAGGAGGTACTTCAGCAGGGGAAGCCATGACTTCCATTGCACAACAGAATGCAGCTACGGACTCCTTCCCCTCCCTTCTGACTGGCAATTCATGATCAAAATTATGTTTTCAGCCCTGCAGATGGAAAATCAATGTTGGGCATCATTTACCAGTCACAGTGGGCATCATTTACCAGTCATTGTGGGCATTATTTATTAGTCATATGTAAAGCCCCTCCCACTTCTGGACAAGCCACACCCCAATTCTGGACAAAGCATCACCCACATTCAATTATAAACCACACCCCTTCTGATGGCATGGCGAGGGGGGCAGCATTTGGATTTTTTTTTCAGGTGCCAAAAAGTCTAGAGACAGCCCTGGATGTAACCACAAATTGAAATTTGTTTGTTTAGAATTTCTATGAAAAATAAATAGATGCATTAGGGTTCAGAGGGAGGGGCTAACCTTTATCTACCCGCAAAACAATGTTTAAATAATAGGCAGACAGATATTGAGCTGCACAGTTTTTACTGTAGTAAAGTGCTTATATTCCAGCAGATTTTTACCCTGTGTGCAGACTGTCTATTGTGTGGTGCAGACTGTCTATGTGTGTGCAGACTGTCTATTGTCTGTGCAGACTGTCTATTGTCTGTGCAGAATGTCTATTGTGTGTGCAGACTGTCTATTGTGTGAGCAGACTGTCTATTGTCTGTGAAGGCTGTCTATTGTGTGGCAGGCTGTCTATTGTGTGTGCAGACTGTCTATTGTTGTGCAAGCTGTCTTGTGGTGCAGACTGTCTAGTGTGTGTGTGAAGACTGTCTATTGTGTGTGCAGGCTGTCTATTGTGTGTGCAGACTGTCTATTGTGTGTGCAGACTGTCTATTGTGTGTGCAGACTGTCTATTGTGTGTGCAGACTGTCTATTGTCTGTGAAGGCTGTTTATTGTGTGTGCAGGCTGTCTATTGTGTGTGCAGACTGTCTATTGTGTGTGAAACTGTCTATGTGTGTTAGACTGTCTGTGTGTGTGTGAAGCTGTCTATTGTGTGTGCAGCTGTCTATTGTGTGTGCAATGTTATTTGTGCAGCTGTCTATTGTGTGTGCAGACTGTCTATGTGTGTGCAACTGTCTATTTCTGTGCAGACTGTCTATTGTGTGTGAAGACTGTCTATTGTGTGTCCAGACTGTCTATTTTGTGCAGACTGTCTATGTCTGTGCAGACTGTCTATTGTGTGAGCAGACTGTCTATTGTCTTGAAGGCTGTCTATGTGTGTGCAGGCTGTCTATTGTGTGTGCAGACTGTCTATTGTGTGGCAAGCTGTCTATTGTGTTGTCACTGTCTATGGTGTGTGTGTGAAACTGCTATTGTGTGTGCAGGCTGCTATTGTGGTGCAGATGTTATTGTGTGTGCAGACTCTTGTGCGACGTCTATTGTGTGTGCAGACTGTCTATGTCTGTGAAGACTGTCTATTGTGTGTGCAGACTGTCTATTGTGTGTGCAGACTGTCTATTTTGTGTGCAGACTGTCTATTGTGTGTGCAACTGTCTATTGTGTGTGCAGACTGTCTATTGTGTGTGCAGACTGTCTATTGTGTGTGCAGACTGTCTATTTTGTGTGCAGACTGTCTATTGTCTGTGCAGACTGTCTATTGTGTGTGCTTACTGTCTATTGTGTGTGCAGACTGTCTATTTTGTGTGCAGACTGTCTATTGTCCAGTAAAGATGTTTACATTAATTTTTTGTTCTGTTTTCTTCCCATTTAAAAAAAAAATACTCTATTTTCTTGTAAATGTGTCAGTTCCACCTAAAACACAATTAGAATTAAAAGTCATGTTTCTGGGTAGGAATTTCAATGAAAATTAAATATTCTAAAACATTTTGACTTCCAGAAATGCATCTCACATGCATGTTTGTAATACAGAATTTTAGATCAATTATTGTTGGGAACAAAAACAGTTTATATGAATTACATTTGCAATCACACTGATTAACATTGGATAAGGTTGGTATCTAATTTTGCTTCAAAGTACAGCTATATTTACCACATACTCAATCATCTTTTCTTTTCCAACAACAGTCTATAGCTATTACAACTGAGATCCACTCTCAGGCATTAGGACTCTTCTTTATATAAATTCATAATCAAGAGAATAGCAAATCTGTTAAAATCAAATTTGTTTTAAATTAAAAAATTTGTGTAATGAAGGTTTTATATGCACATTACTGCTATGTGCTTTTTGTTTAACGCAAAGCTGTGCTTTTTTTTCTTTATTCAGTAATGAGGTTGGGACATAGTCAGAAATATAACGATTACAATATAAACAGTGAGACTTGATTTTTAATTTTCCATTAAAAATCTTGATTCTGATTACATGATTTATTCATGCAGTCAAAATTGCTTAAGATGTCCTGCGTTTGACATTGAAGCTTTTTTTTGTGATTTTCTAAAACAGAAAATCCAAGGAAATGAATATGAAGGTGAAAGGAAAGAGGAGACAGCTTTTGAAACCATTTTTCTGGTTTCTGCTTCAAATTGTGTGGTTTGCAGGAAGAGGGACTAATTTACATATAAACTATAATGTTCAAATGTCAAGTGCCCTCTCCCCTCTTCTTTGCCAAATACAATGAGAAAACACTACACCCTTACCCAACAGTATAATAAACTACTCTTCACCTTTTATCAGTTTAGTGAGAACCCCCCTTTTCCTATTACAATAAGAAGCCATTTTATCCTTTCCCTCAGTAGAATGAAAAGCCACTCTTGGAAAGCCATTCTCCCGTACCTCCCCTTGCCCCTTCCCCAAGTTCAAACAAAAGGCACTTAGCCCTGTACAATGAGGAACCACACTCCCCAGCACAAATACAAGATAGTCTCCCCTTTCGCCTCCTTGAAAATTTAGAAACAACCTTTTCTCCAGTACAATGAAAAAACTCTCCTCCGCTTCACAGGGATCAATAATAAGCCAATACCCTAAGCCTGGACGGTGATCTGTGGGTAATACTGTGAACAAATTGTGGCACAAACAGATGGACAAAATTTGTATGTTTAGCTTTGCCAACAAGTTCTTGAAAAGTTTCAGCCCTAAAAACGTATATGGGAGGCAAAACATAACTTCCCCAAGTCTTATACAGCATTAAAAAAATCATATAGGAAGCTGTGAGGAACATTAACCTTTCTTTAAAAATCTATTGCAAGCACTGTCTGAGGCTGGGGACACATGGGCAATATCATCACATGATCAACTGCCACTGCCAATATTTCAGTCAATCAGGTTGAAATGTCAGCCCAACTTTTAACCTGCATCCAACATTTTAGTAAACAATTTTGAATACATTAGGTGAAAAATGAATCAAACCCAGCAGAAAATTTCCCCCAACTACATAGTCTTCAATAGACCATGGGATTGGTTGCAACAAAATATCAGCAGCACCACAGTAATCCCCATCAGACAGACTACCGGTTGCACTAATTGATGGTTAGTCTGGGGTAGGCACAGGGGTGTCTAGACATAGAATAGAGTTTGATAACAACATTTCACCACACTAAATATGCAGAAAGGCTGCACTACAAAAAACCTTTTTATATAGGCACTCTACCACTAAGTAGGCAGGCAAAAAGATGTGCAAAAACCAATGCAAGGTGGTGAATGTTAAATTATACCTTCTTCCAAAATCATTTATAATGTATGAGAAATATTAACTGATGCAGCAAAACTCTTCAATGTAACAAGAGGGAAATGTCATAATCATTCCAGACTTATCTCATATAAAGAGCATATATATATATATATATATATATATATATATATAATAGGGCTGTTGTACATCAATATTAAAGTGCAACTAGAGACCAAAAATAAAATACATACAAACAATAGAATTCTAGTGCACAAACACTTCTTTTTTGAGCATTGTTTAAACATCACTGCCTACCTGAATATTGTTGCTGACCATGTCTATCCCTCTATAACACAGTGTACCTGTCTTTTGATGGCTACTTCCAGCAGCTTACATGACCTTAAACTGGTTTCTTGAACATTATACTCCATTCACCTCAACAGCCACCAAATCTCAATCCAATAGAGCACCATTGAAACGTGGTGGAACGGGAGATTCTACAGCAACTGTCTGATGTTATCACGTCAATATGGACTACAATCTCGGAGGAATGTGCCAAATAAACTGGCCACTGCATATCTGACAGAACATGCAATGTATGTTAACTTAAATAGTCCAAATAGTAAAGTCCAAAATAAAAAAGGTATCTGCATATTCCACCGGTTGTGTATGTATGTGTATGTTCCATTTCTCTTTGATTCTGTAAATAATGTAACATTCCACCTAGAATTGTCCCATATGAAGCACAATTCTCGCTGAATATAGCACGGGACGATCCAGAGCAGTAATTAAACAATTTTTACTATTTTGAAATTTATATAAATGGATTTTATCACCCAAGAAAGAGGATTTATGAGGCATTTTAACATCTTTGTGTCCTTTTAACAGCAAAATGGAAATGTAATTGCATTTCCTGCACAAAACATTTTAAAAGCTTTAATGTTAAAATACCTGCTTATTCTGAAAGGACTTTAGTGCAATAATATGTAATTTGTTGGGGCACTGGATTCCCATACCTTGTGTGTTGTGGGGGGGGGGTATATAATGTGGTTGTCAATCAGAGAGTTGAACAGGTAAGATCTCTAGACACACTTCAAATCTCTCACTCCAGCATACCTGGAAACAGCAACTTGCCAGTTGTTGGTAGGTACAATCCTCCTCGCCCCCTACCCTGGGATGTATATTCAATAGCAATAAACATATAAGAGAAGCACACTACTTCTAAGTGATAATAACACTTTATTGTGTGAAACATAAATACAATGTTTCAGGGGAACCTTTCCCCTTCCTCAGGTATATATGTAAGAACTAGTGTGCTCCTGTCATCTGTTTTTTGAGATCCATATGTGCTCCAATTACACATTCCCTATGTCATTATCCAGGTCCCTATGCAATTTGTTTAAAGTTAATATTGAAATTAGACTATAAACTTAACCATATTGATTGTGAAAATTCCACCCTCATTGACTTTGTATTTTCTGTTTGACAGAATTTCAACACCTACAGGGTTATTCAATAAAAGTTCATGTCATTTAAAATGGTGCTAGTTTTCCACAACCAATCAGATGTTAGCTTTCAAATGTTAAATAAGTTCTGATTGGTTGGGGCAAAATTTACACCATTTTAAACAATAAGAACTTTTATTGAATCTCCCTGATAGAGTGGGACTGCCAGAATGAAACTTGCCAGATTCTTTCCTCTCAAATATTTTAAGGAACGGTACTAGGTGAATGGCGCGGACGTAAAAATCTTCTCCCATTAAAGGTGGGGTATCGCAATACAAACCATTATTAATCCATTTCTTGATTTTACAAAAAAATAGCTGCAGGCGCAGACCAACACTTATCACCTTCGCTGTTATAGGTCATGCAAAGAGACCAACAGAGAAGTGATTAACCTCTCATCCAATAAAGATCTCAACAGACATAAAACCAGCCTGTACAACCCTACATATATTTTTTATTAACACTTGATAGTTCAATGATATAAATATTCTTTGTTTTTGTATATAACTATATCTGCTGAATATTTATCTAATGTTTAATGGTTTATTGTTCTGTTTTGGACCCATGGCTCCAAATTAAAGAAATGTGTCCTATCCCTTGGACATTTGCTATTTATCATTATTGCTTCTCTGCAGTATGTACGATATTGTGGGTTCATTTGTCTCTTTATTTGGCTTCTAGCACTCATTTAGCACTAATACGGTTGTAACCTGAGGTTTAATATATTTTGCTGTAGGCTTCTCCAATTAGAAGCCTCCCACGTAATGAGCTATTTGCAATGGTGAAAGCCTGACTCTGGGGACAGGAAGAAATTGCAAATACTGTACCAAGTATAGCTCAGGATTGATATCATTTTGCAGGATTAAGGAATGCTCAGTCACAACTGTATGATCAGAATCGAACATTTACGACTGCAATCGTACATTAACTAACCCGCAGTATCGCTATAAAGCAATACCGTGGGATTAAAAATATGATAATATTAAATATATAATATATAAAGATGATAGGGAGAGTTAAAGGCTACCCAGAAGTCTCCATGTTCCATAAAAATCCCAAACCTTATCAGCTACAGTACATCCGATTGAGTCAATAAAAAAAGACAATTATGTTTTTCCCTTTGAGATTTGAAGTGCCACATACGATAAAGGGATGTCATGTATCAGATTTTCCCTAGGCTTCTGTGTGCTTTCTTTATAATAATGCATTAATTTACTCCATTCAGCTTTAAGGGAGGAGTTGATAAATAAAGAGAAATGCTATGGGGCATAGTTATATAAGCGACAGTATTGAAAAACTGTAATACTGTCACTATACTGCACCATATATTTTGCCAACATCTCTTTGCAGTCCATATAATGAAAGTGTTTGGGATTCTGGGACTGCTGACACTACTGTTGCTTTTCCTTTTTATTTGTTTATGGCACTATGTCCTTTTGGAGCTTTACAGGTTTATTCAATAACAGGTGTAAAAATTTGCCTGCACAGTTAATTTCCCTCAACCAATCAGATGGTTTCTTTTTAATGGTCTACTACAGTTAAGAAAACATCTAATAATATCTGATTGGTTGCAGCAGCTTAAAGGGAATTTCAACCCCTCAACAATTTTTTTTGTTGTAGACCTCACTAGGATTAAAGGGTTCAAATCGGCCTCTATATGTACTTACCAGCCCTCGTTCCCTCGCTTCCTTCTGCTTGTCTCCCGTGCCCTTTCCATGCATGTAAGAAAGCAAAAGGGGCCAGACCAGCAGCTTCTACAGTGATTGGCTGAGACATTGCACCTTTTATTGAATAAGCCCCTTTATTTTTAAACATGGTGTGTGATTATTTTTTTATATTACTGTAGATGAAGTAGCATTTTCAATTTCAAAGGAAAAAAAAAGAAACAAGAGATTCAAGAGAGACCATAGTTTGTAATGTACTGTGTTAACACTAATGAGACATCCTTTCAGGTATCTAGAGACAGTAATTATCATTTACTCACAGTAAGCAATGTCCTTGATGTTTGATAAGGTCTAATGCCATTCACCCCTTTCTGTAGAACATCCATCGTTCTCTTACCTTACAGATACGTATCTCTGTCTATCCAAATACCTTGACTTTTCCTTCCATAAAAATCACATCCTGTTTGTGAGTGAAAATGCTTCAGTGGAGCCCAGTGATTTGTTAATCCTCTAAACATGAATTTAAATCCACCGTGCCGGCTCACTGCATTAAAAGATTTAGTTGATAACTACAAAGAATTTTGATGAACATCATGTTTGTAACTAAAAGGGTTTTTCCTTTATTGTCTTCTCACTGACATATGGATAAACATGTTGAACTGTTACTTTACCAAACCCCCCTAAAAGATGTTAAAAGGTTTTCCTACAATTCAGTATAAACAAACCTGCTTGAACCCAATAATGGCGAATTAACTGGTGGCTGCATTTCTCATCCCTAAAATCAGCAGCATTTTGTTGAAATCAACTCATGAATTCTGCACATTTTTACCTTTTCATTGACCCAAGCACAAAGTTGCATATAAATTCTCCAGACTCCCCCCTCCACTAGGGATGGCATAGAACTCGAACTCGAACCCGAGTTCGAGCCGAACTGTTTGAGTTCGAACGGACCCGGACTTCTCGAACTATCTCAGACGCGGACTTTCGATATTTCCCGGACTTTCGATGATTTATCGAATGTTCGAACGTTCGAATCCGCGAGTAAAATTTACATGGTATCTAGGCGCGAACATCGAATCTGCGAGTAAAGTCTCCATTAAAGCCTATAGGCGAGCATCGAATCTGCGAGTAAAATGTCCATGTTACCTCGAACGTTCGAACGCGAAAGCTGGAAAGTAGCGCGCGTGAGAGTAAAATCGATTTTACGAAAGTCCTGGATATTGTAACATGCTCCCCAGACCATTTCCCAGGTCCCACAGCCATTTACATTAAGTTACCATTAATATTTTAGTTGTATTTGACTCGAACTTTTCGAACTATTTGCCTCCCATAGACTTTAATGGGTCCGTTTTCGAACTTTCGAACTTTTACAATAGTTCGAAAGTTCGAAAACGGACCAAACTTTCAATGGTTCGACCATCTCTACCCTCCACATGCACACCTTCCAGAAGTGTCAATTAAAAACTTAACACCCCTCTGAACACATGCACATGTGCGATTATTGGCCAAAATGGCCGTTCTTTGTACATGTGCACACACTCGGGGTCGTTCGGCGGCGGTAAGAACAATCTGTTCTGCCAGATTGTTAAACAATTTTGGCACATTGTATATACCTAATTATATACAAAACATATATATAATATAATTATATACAAAACATATATATACAAACATAATGTGCATCTTTTATATTATTATATCATTAAGCTTCTACTATTAACAACTTTATGTCACAATATGAATAGCCTCTACAAATCCACATAAACCCATTCAATATGATTTGACCCTTTTACCTTATATAAATTAAGTGATTACAAAATATGATAAAGATTCTTCCTCCTCTGGCTTGAAATAGTTTCCAGTAATTATCACAGAACCAAGCTACTGGTGGAATGTAGAGGTTTTATTCAACCTCCAAATAATCCAATAGACAATCTAAGGATCTGCCAATCCTTGTGTAAGCATCTTTGTAAATTTTGCATTTTCAATTCATTAGTCAAAAGTTTTTAGAGATAAATATGTGCTATACCTTATTATATAACTAGAGATGGACTAGAACTCGAGTAAAATCGAGTTTTTGAAAGTCCTGGATATTCAAACATGTTCCCAAGACCATTTCCCAGGACCCACAGCCATTTACATTAAGTTACCATTGATATTTTAATTGATTTCATTCTAATTTTTCGAACTATTTGACTCCCATTGACTTTAATGGGTCCATTTTCGAACTTTCGAAAGTTCAACCATCTCAAACTATAACCCATACAAAATACGCCAAATAACATTTTCTAGCTCTGAATGCACTGCATTTGCTAATGCATGTAACCCTAACTCAAAGAAGACAGTTCAATAACTTGGAAAGACAGGAGAAATGGATAATGTTAACTTGTCACTCTGTGCACGTCAGTGTCCAACTGTCATTTACTGTCTACAGTTGCTTTCTCCTAAAGATACATTTTGATGGTGCTGATGCTTTCACATTTCAGAAGAGATTCCGCATCTCGATAAAATCCTGAGAATAATTCAAAATAAATTATACAATTTCAACATTTTAAATAAAAATAGGATAGTCAATTCAGATGATATTGATCTTAAATGTGTTCACCATTTAGTTAAGTGTGATTAAAGAGCGTTGCACAATTGCAATGCTCTCTGCATCTCAAGGGTATTCTAGATAGAGTATCACGGTAAGAATCAATAATCACATTTCTGGCTTCTTTGTATTAGCAGATCAGACAGCAGTATTGGGCTCACCAGGCATAATCAAGAGCTAAATATAACTCTGCAGCTGTGTGTTACACTTTGTCTGACTCATTCAGAGGCTAAAAATAGCTTGAAGATTTTTTAGAGGGCAATTTAGAAATATTACGTATAGACCATCAATCTTCATAATGTGAAAAAGGCTACATTTACAATTTAAAACGGCAATATTAAAATGTGTTATATACAGTACATGCATATCTATTAATAAAGGACAACTACATTTTCTAAAATAAAAATGAAAGCTGTGTCTGTTTTAATTTCTTGCTGTAACCATGTTTTTTTTTCCCACATTTATATCTTAACTAGAGATGTCCGAACTTCGCAAAATCCGGTCCACTCGAAGATCCGCGAATTTTAGAAAAAATTCGAAAATCCGCGAGCGGACCCGTTAAAATTAAAAATACATTTGAAATTACGAGTTTTCACGTATTTTCGGGAATTTTCGAAATTACGAGTTTTCATGTATTTTCGAAGATATGTATTTTTGAAAATACAAGTAATCCTCGTAATTTCGAATATTTTCGAAAATACGTATGTAAGGAATTAAGAGAAATCCTTGTATTTTCGAAAATTTTCGAAAATACATGTTTTCCCGTATTTTCGAAAATTTCCAAAAATACGTGAAAACTCGTAATTTCGAAAATACGAAAAATCCATGAATCGGAAGTTCGGAAGGTGGAAAATCCGGAAAAATCCGCCATTCGCAAACGGGATAAATCCGCGGCGGATCCGGTTCGGATCCGCGAACCGGCCATCCCTAATCTTAACTAGGTTGGGGGAGGGGTCTTATTACTATGTACTCCCAATCCAGTGAAAGAGTACCTAGGCAATTTAATAAGGCTGGGATATTGTGCATGTTAGGAAAATAGCAGAGAGCATACTGGTGGCAACACATGTTAAGATTACGGATGTAGGATCTACGATATAAGGATACCCCATTATTGTATAATGATTAATAACTCATTTTTTTCCTACATGCTGGAAAATTCTGAGGCTATATCAGGATTGTGCTACCATTGTATTATATATATGGCTACCTTTCATCCTAGTCTTTTTACTAAAAAGAAACAAAGAAAGTGCATGTCCCTAAAATATCTGCTGATTAATAGATAACAAAAATGTACTTAAAAATTTGTAAAAACGATATAGTTCTTTAAATGGCTATTGTCTGGTCTCCGAACAACTTAGGGTTAAATAAAAGAATGTAGCTGCAAACATAAAATCAACCCCCGGAAGGGACTGGAACATTTCGATGTAATTGGGTTCAAATTGATAACTTTACTAGTTTCCACGGAACCCTTGTGGGAATGAGACTTGCTGGTTTTGTTCATCTCTATCTCTATCTGCAGCTAGTGAAATGTTATATTATGGAAAATGTTACCATTTCTTTTACTGACATCATGTGAACTTCTTCTCTTTCCCTGTCCCAGGGGTCTGAGCATACTCACTGAAGACTTAATGGGAAAGGTAGGAAATCCCTGAACAGAAATCAGATGAATGATGTCATCATGGCCTGCACACAAACATCTGGATCTTTTTCAATATTCAGTAAAATGTCAATAGGGTTCTGCCTAAAGTTTACACAGAGAAAGGCAAAACAAAGTTTGTAGTGTTTAAAATAGCTAATGATTGACAGGTGGGAGGATTGTCTATCAATGCAGGTAGAAGATTTTGCTGGTCACAAAACTTAAAGCTGCTAAAAGCAGGACATGTTCAGGAAATTATATTTCGCAACCTTTTCAGTAATATAATTTCTCAGAGGTTTCAGGGCTTAAGGCTAAGGGCTTTTATTCAATACTAACTTTTTTACAGACCATGGTACCTCTTTAAATTCTATACAGTGGCACTGTGTCTTCTGTTGTGATGCTATTTTAACTTATTTAAATAATAAAAAAAACACAAATTAGTAATTAGTTGGTTACTCCCACAATGCCTCAATATTTACAACTGCAGAAAACATTAATCTTAATTCTTTGTTGATTAGGCATTTTTGCTCTCATCTTTCTCTGTAGTAGAAACACTGGAGTCCTTGGCAGAGACTCGTGGTAGTGAGCGGGGATGATGCCAATTAGCAAACACAGCTCAAAGTGAGATACATTAGTTTCACATTATCAATGGATTATAACTTAAGTGTATGTAATAACATGAGAGCATGTATATGCAATAACCAATTTGCCCCTAGCTTTATTAGACTGTAATGGCACAGTGGGGAATAAATGAAAGTGGGAAAAGAAATAATCAACTATATATTAAATATTTGTAGTGAAAGTTGTGCCTTATTTCTCTGTTTTTTATATAATACTATTTTCTCTAAAATGAGAAAAATGAGTAAAAAGCGTATTCATTCTGATTTTCTTAATGTAAAATAAGATTAACATGTCTGGGTATAGGAGAGACAATGATGTAGCCCCTTTCAGAAGCTGCCTTTTCTCCGTGTAGATAAATTACATTATGAATCAGGATGAGTCATGAGCAGAAAGAAATAGAAAATGCAAAATCGTGAACTGGCATATATTTAATCTCGTCTGTATATATCACTCATCAAATTGCACAAAAGCAGAACAGAAAAGCAGCCTCAATTTTCAAGATAAAAGGTTTAACTTGACTTTCTCACACTGAAGAAACTAAATATATAAAAAGGGGAGGGGGTGTCAAATGAAAAGGAATTAACACAGGAATGTTGGACTCAAGGTAAGGTAAGTGAGGAACACTGGATAAATTCCTCGTAGATTAAACAATCCTGCTTATATTGTAAATATCACTTTAAAATTTGTGCCTTTAAAGGGTATCCTTTAAAGTCCTATTTTGACCACTCTCTGCCATAAAAAAATGTATCCAAAGGTCTAAAGGGAGAACAGAGCATATCGCAGGTTGTGACAGGTTTTTGAGCTGTTGTAATAAGTGCTACTCAGTTGTAGAGATGGACTAGAACTCGAACCCGAGTTTGAGACGAACTTATCGAGTTCGAACAGACTAGGACTTCTCGAACTATCCCGGACTTTTCAGACTTTGGATAATTATCGAACATTCGTCGTCGCAGTTTCGAGAATTATCGAATTTCAGAGCCGTTCGCTAACCCTTGAATGTATCGTTCGATAACCTTCGAAAGTATTGTTTGTTTTTGATAACCTTCAAATTTATGGTTCTGATTGCGCTAACCTTCAAAAGTATCATTCGGTAACCCTCGAATTGGCCGTAATCGTCAAATGTAGCTTGTGCAAAACCAGACAATTGCCCGCTCGCGTTTAAGATGTGTTTTAACAAGTTTTGGTGACAGTGACATGTTCCCCAGACCATTTCCCAGGTGCCACAGCCATTTACAGTAAGTTACCATTGTTGGTTTAGCTGTAAACTACTACGAACTATCACTCTCCCATTGACTTTAATGGGTCCGAATTCGAACTTTTGGACTTTTACTGAAGTTCGAAAGTTTGAAAACGGGTTGAACTTTATTAAGTTCGGCCACCTCTACTCAGTTGTGCAAAACTAAAAATGGATTGCATTAGATTGAATTAAATTACGTAAATCACCCCTCAAAACCCACATTAGTTAAGAAGTTGGAAGATGTAGAATTGACCTTTTATGTATTTTATTTCTTCTAAAGTACTATATATCCTGCAGCACTCTTTAATTAATAAAGGGTATCTTTACTCAAAAAATTTAATTTTCAAAAAGTGTACCTTTAGATACAGCAAGATCCCACTGCTCCAAAATGTTTTTCAGATTTTACACCTAAGCTGTAGATTCTGAAAAATAATAATTTAAAAACACAGCATTCACAGGGAAAGACCTGTCACTCCAAAAGCAGAAATTCTAATATGTGACCCATGCCTGACCTCTTTGCCTGCCTGCCAGCACACTTTCTGCATCATTTAAGAGAATCAGCAGAGAAAAGAAAATATGGGGAGGGAGGGGGAGATGTGTAAGCAGAGCAGTGTCCATGTACAACCACGGGGAGCACCTCCCAGAACGGAGGCCGGCAACCAAACTCAGTGGGTAAGCGTGGAGCAGTGTCCATGGTGAGGCTGTGCAGAACTTATAAGTGTCACAGACACTAAAAGAAGGCAGTGAGTAAGGGAGGGTGGGGAATTAGGAACACTTACTAGACATTAATAATTTAATGACAAAGCAAGCACAGATAAATATGTGAGTACCACCATTTCACTTCTCTCAAATTGAAGTTTTTTAAGAAAATGTAAAGTTGTTTCAGTGAGTATAGTGACACTTTAATTAATTCACATCAGGCCCTGCTGCAAAGCGCTTATAATTATAGTTTGTTTTGTTTGCAAAAGAGACATTTGCAAAGGAATATAAGCATATATCATAATGTATAATAATAAGTATGACAACATTTAAAAATAAGCTTTAAATGATTTTTTAGGAGTAAACAAAAGCCAGTAGGTCTCCCCTAAAGACTTGAGGAAAGGTGTTTCCAGCTTAAGCAATGCAAATGATTTATACTGTGAGTGCGTTAAGGTTTTCAAATGCTCAACTATTTTAATATTGTGACAGCAGAATCTATAAACACATTGAAAAGAGGCATGGATGTAATCTTAAGGTCCATACACACGTGCAATCACAGGCCTGAACCACGATGCACAGTTGTGTAACAGCCTTTTGGGCAACCATTGTTGTGCTGGAGTGTTCCTTTGACTTTATCTTCATTTTGAAACTGGAATTTCTCACTACACAGAAGTAGAGATGGCCGAAACTACATAGTTTCGTTCCGTTTTCGGATTCCCGGATCTCGGGAAAATCCAGAAGATCCAAATATATGATCGGAGACCACTTTCGAGTTTCTGGTCGTATTTTCAAACGTTCAAGGCCATTTTATTGCTAATTTTCGACAATAGCCGCGAACATTCGAATTTTGATAATACGATCGGAAACTTGAAAGTGGTCTCTGATCGTATTTTCGAGGATTTTCAAACGTTCGAAGATATTTTGGAAAATTATCGAAAATAGCTCTGTACATTCGAAAATCTTCGAAAATTTGTTCCGAAGTCCCAAAATCTGGACGGATCTTTCGGATTTCGGGATTATATACACACAAATATAAATACATTGTTACAGTCAATCTCATTTGCTACACATACCCTCTAATTCAGTGGAGATATCACATTTCAGCTGTACTGCATTTGATCAATAGCATAGGGCCACCACGGATTTATAAAAGGAAACAACCAATATTCTTTTAATAGCTCAAGGAATTCCTTTTAATTAACATTTAAAAATTTCTATTTAATAGGTAATTAATAATAAATTGTTCATTTACCTAGAAAGGATCTAGTACTGTCTCTTAAAGGGGAAACAAACACAGAGGGCTTTTGCACTGACAGCCACTACACATCCTGGTAGCGGCTGTCAGTAAAGGCATTATGTGTCATGCCCAATCACGTGTTTGCTTGAAATGAGCTCACAACAGGAGCAGGGGGCAGCACCAAGGAGGCAAGGGACCGGCGGCAAGGGACCTGGTCAGGTAAGTACCTTCAGGGGCATATTTGGAGAGCATTAATAATGCGAAAGTAGGGTTTGGGGTGGGGGGGTGGAAAACATTTATAGCTAAGTTATTTTTTGACTGGACAGGCCCTTTAAGCAACAACGTAGTACCAAAACCAGATTATAGCATATTAGTTTATTACTTTTTAAATTATTTAAAATAACATCCTCCAAATGTGCAATTAATGTTACATTTCCTATAAATATTTTAGAAAACCAGAGATGCCCTTGAAAGTTTTTTAAACAGATGAAACCATTGGAAGTTAACAGAACAAACGCTACTCCAGTGAAAAGTGACTATTTATTTTTTAAGAAAATGAAATAAAACTGAAAAAAAAATCTTTTACATCACTGAGCCTTCTTAATAATCAGTACATAGTCAAGGGTTTAACTTTTTTTCTTGAGTAAATATGGATATCCCAGGATTCCTTAGGTCAATCTACCCATTTCGTTTGGGTATCTTTTTAATTGGTTTGCTATGGTGGCAGGGCGAATATGGAAATAAATGTAAAATAAAACCTTGTCTATCCAGAGAAATGAACAAATAAGTATTTACAGTTAGTATTTTAGGTTTAGCATTCTAGGGTATAAACAACTTTATAATCAATAAGAGAAAATACTTCCCTAAGGTATTATACAGCCTCTCAGACACTTAAAGGGTCCTACTCATCTTCTATAACTTTAGCATCAATATTGTAATTATTGCAGTGGACATCAAAATATTTTAGTCAGTAGTGATTTACAGTGATTTAGAAGGTAACACTTCTCTGCTAATATTCCCAATAAGTATCTTATAGGAAGACCCTGATTTTTTACTGTATCCATATGTGCATGTCTGTGTAGCATTAGGTTTTGTACATTTTCCAAGTCCAAGTTTGCGTGATAATTAGACTTTCTAACAAATGTAGGCATCCTTTGTTCCTTTCCAAAATGTGACATGCTTCCATAGTGGATACTGCATTATCTGTCAAAGGAGGTGGGGCTATGGACACAGTAATCACAGAAAGTCTTCAAACAGTATGTTCTGGCTCCCTTTCAAATATGTTTACACACTTTTATAGTCTAACTTTTCATTTGAACTAAAATGTTTCACTTCTAAAGCTATCCACCTCAAATAGGAGTCAACATAGCAGCAGCACAAATGTGTAAAATAGCACCATCTTTTAAGTCATGGAGAAGATTGCAATGTAATATACCAAATATTCTTGTGTTTCTTCTTTTTATTTTTTTCTGTGAACAAACATACAAAGGGAAACTAGACACTAGAATATACTTTACTTAACTGCTCAGAATTAATGTTCAGCAAGCAGTAAAATTTCGGTTTGCATTGACTTACTTATTTATACACATTGGCATCCACAACGAGATTTATTGGCTCCCTTTACTTTATCTCATGTCTGACGGATCCCCATACTGCATATGGGCGATCGGTCAGGTTCATGTGTGTGGTTCCCTTCACAATGTGCCAACAGATACCAATGTGATCTGTTGGCACATTGCAATGGAAATCGCATGTGTATGGCCACCCCAAGAGCAGGAAATCATTTGCGACATAAATGGGATTGACCAATAGTTTGGTTTTTTTCACTAGACACATCCAGAGTTCAGTACATGTAATAGAGTGTAGATAAAGAATAGTTAAGGTTTAAATAAATCTGAATCAGACCCAGTTCCGAATTGAAACCCTAGATCCAAAGTTATGTTTGGATTATTTTTTTGATAACCCTCTAAAGTATGGGTCTAATTTTGAAGGTTACGGTAACCCTCAAAAGTAGTCTTGTGTGCTGCTTTTGAGGGTTACCATATATACAGTACAAGTCAACTTTTAAGGGTTATCAAATATACAAGGCCACTTTTGAGGGTTTACGAAATTATGCTTAAATATACATGCAGAAGCTTGCGTGTAGGGTGTTTGTTTTTATTTAAATATTGCATATATTTCCCTGACCATTTCTCTGAGCCATCTACAGTAAGTTTCCATGCTTTTACTTGCCTATCTTAATTTAGATCTGTTGGATTTTTTTACCCTCCTATGGGTCAGTTTTCGAATTTTCGTATTTTTGTTTTTTTTTCCAAAAACATAACAAACGTTGCTGATTTCTCTAGTATTAAATGTTAAAAACTGTCACTGCCTCTTTTTTTGTAAAGAATAGACAAAAATAGCAACATGGCTGATGAGCTTTATATTACATAGCTCTCTTAGTATTGCAGCATTCCTGCTCTGTGTGGGCTGATAACAGGCGTAGCTGCCCAGTTTGCAAGTCTTCTTGGCTGCTGGTAGCAAAGTATTGGGTTACTTTTTAAAGGGACTGCATGACTTAATTTCCTTTGAACAGCTGAATTTTAAAAATTGAAAATTAAGTCTTAGATCAAAATATTTCCTTTCTGACTTATCTTTTTTTTTCTTTTCTCAAACACATTTAGCCATTAGTTCCACTTAAATTATGCAGGAGGTTTTTTTTTTTGGTTTTTTTTTTATTAAAAAGTCCAACTACTCATTATATTTGATTGCAAACAATATAAAAAAAATACCTTCTGCATATTCATGTTTTAATATGACTTTGTTGGTTGTTTGTGGTACTTTCTATTTAATATTTATAATACATTTAAGAAGTTTATGTGGTTTTTAAATATCTTGTAGAAAGGGCAACACTTACAACAAAATCGCATTCCATATCTTTGGATCACATCAAAAAAGTGTTCTTTTTATGTGTATATTTTAAACCGAAAATCACATAATCCTTTAATCCCTATGAGTAAAACGATATGTTTTCCTGAAGAGGAACACACAAGTATATTATCTTTTTCCCCTCCAAAAAATGTCAGCAGTTTGTAGATCACTGTTATTATAAGGTGGAACCAAAATCTTCTACCAGACTCGACAAGAATTTGACCCTCTGTTCATTTTTGAGTCTTCTTGACAATTAAAAGATTTGTGAAACTCTTCGAAATTGCTCATGGTGCCAATAACCCTGTCAGAAAACACATTTTAAAAAGTATTAAATTCTGCTATTGATTTTACATTTCTATAGAAAAAAACAACAGTTGGGTGCAGTAGCTAATTAGGATATTTTCCACTTGCATTTATAGTGTAAAATGTTGATTAAAGGATAACTATCATGTAAAAAGTTTATTTAAAAAAACAGTTCAACTGAAAAGTACTTGGGACAGGGATATAGGCCTGGTAATTCCTAACTCCCAATATTGTTTCTGTGAGGGGCACCAGCCCAAAGAAAACTGATTCTGCCAGTCTTCCTCCTGGCTTCACCACTATAGATATATTTTACATCATGTATTACAGGAGATGCTATCTATCTGTGGGTTACTTTCATTCAATAAATAATTTGAATAGATTTCAATAAGGTGTTTCTATGGACAGAATGAAACATAGTCCATAGGCCCATGGGGAGGGTAGATCTGGTATCCTGGTGGGCCAGTCAAACCCTGATTTGACCACAAAATAAATTCACCTTGCATTTACACTCTTTGGGTTCTATTACACTGGTCAGGGATGCAGCACCTAATGTGTCCATTTGTGGTTCTTTCTCGTAAATGACTTGTTTTTCTGGTCAGTGACAGTACTATTCAATTAAATGGATTTATTATTATGTGATAAAGGTCCCTAATAATGGTGAAATTGAACTGTATTGTGTTACATAGACAGGGTTGGCTTTATCATTGGGCACATGCCATACCTGTATTAGTAGGGGTGGCTGTGAATCTCTCCCTCTTTTCATCCTCCATAGTTCCCACTTTAGCTTTAAAAAACATCTGACATTCCTCTGATTTACAGTTAATATTTGAAACACATTTAGGGAGATTCACCCTGGATGAATTTCACCCTACATACGTATTTAATGGCAGCTTTCAGCTGGCATTAAATACTTACCCATGATCCACCGCACACAAGACTCTGGCAAAAGGTTTGAATCGGTCATAAACCGGTTAACATAACTTTAACCACAGATCAGTGCATAGTGGATGTAAGTGAATACAGGTAATTTTGCGGTTCTCATTTTAACATAATTATAATTGTTTTTTCCTACCAAAATAAAAAATATGCATGGTTTAGAGGCGTGGTCTGTGTTTAGGGGTGAAGTTAAGGGCTCAAGGTTTTTTGTACCTACAGGCTCCTGAAATGTAAATCTGATGCTAAACACAGGTTTCAGTTCTCCTGTATTGTAGTACATTGTGCGTTTTTTATTTTATCAATCCACACATTGGAAATGCTCTAATTCTATTCCTGCTGTAGACCCCATAGGTGTGTAAATCTATAAAAATCCACATTAAGTCAGTAGATGTTGCATATTGTGGAAATATGAAACACTTTTGCAGCACAATGGTATTTCAATGACTATTCTTGTCTGTGTTCCTGCTTGATAAATATTACACTCAAGGTAGTTATACAAATAATCTCATCTGTTTCAGCTGAAAACAACAGTAGGAAGTCACGATTGCAAAATAACATTATTTTCACATCATGTCCTAAATCTACAGTTTCTCTTCCGTTCAAGGACAGATCATTTGCAGTCTGTAGAACATTTTGCATATTTTGCCATACCTTAATGTTAGTTCTCTGAATCTAAACCTAGAATAATATTTTATTATTACATAAAACTTTATTACCTGAATTGCGGAGGGCTATGTACTCCACTTATGATTTGATCCCTTGCAGATTCAGGACGGAAAGTGTTACATCTCACCTATAAAACGCAGATCAAATTTCATATATTTGTTATTGTCCATTTAGTACTGTATGTCTTTACTGAAACGATGTACACATTCTTGTAACCTATAATCTATATAAATATGTCATTGAATTAAAAAATCCTAAACAAAACCAATGACAAGATATAACCTAATACCTTCCTATCCCCCTGCCCCCACTGAGATGCCTCTACATTCCGAGCAGAAAGCATCCTAGTAGAGCAGAGGTTGGCAATGTGGGACTACGTCCATACTGCAACCAACTGCTTTAAAACAAATGTTCAAAATGCAAATTCAGGGAAGGGGATGTGTTCAAACAGTATCAGCATTATTTAACAAGAGGTTTAAACACTTGAAGAGGTGTTCATTTGCAGCAGCCAATTAGATGATAGTATTTTCTGGTCTACTACAGTAATACTTAATTGCTGTAGATGAACTGCACGGGCAAAATTTCACACCTCTTAAATATGTGTGTGCGTGTGATGGGAGGGATGACTTTTCATGCAGATATGCTTGTTTGATCACTTACATGTGCATAACTTAAGAAAAACAACTGGTTGTTAGTAAGATCAAGGCCAGGTAGAAGCATCTCTTCTTTTCCATTTCTTGCATCTTTAATCCACTTCTGGTAAGCCTAATAAAATAAACACAAAAAATGTAAACAGAAATAATGTTTAAATATTGCTTTCAGCTAATGAAAAAATATAAACTATTCAACAACCATTGTTTGTGATCTGCAGTAGAAAGATTGGAAAAAACACAGATTCAATAAAAGTTCTTGTTTAAAATGGTGCTAATTTTGCCCCAACCAATCAGATCTTATTTAACATTTGAAATCTAACATCTGATTGGTTGGGGCAAAATTAGTGCCATTTTAAACGATAAGAACTTTTATTGAATAACCCTGACTGTATATTAGAAATAAAAGTGGCTTACGACAGTTTATTGACCCTTATTATATAAATAAAATGTATCAATTGACTTTATATTCCACGTGGTTCCTGAGATACAGTATTTTCAAAGGACCAATGGATATTTCCATACCATTGCCACCCGACAATCATGCCTTGTATGGGAACTTCATCGGCCAAAACAGTTGTTTGGTCGATTCGCCTGGCGGATCGTCAATGGGGCCAAAGGCATAATTTTTCGATGAAATGGGGGCTCATAAACATTTTGCGTCGGGGGTCAGCCCATGTGATCGCATGTGTGTATGAAACTTCTAGAGAGATAACCTTTTTAGCTACTTAACCAGTCTTTATAAATGAAGTACCCAAAGGCAGCTAATACTGCCGATGGATGGACATTGAGTGGTTGATTGGAAAAATGAAAAACAGGTAAGGCAGATAATTTTCCTTCAAACCATCTTCCAGTCCCTATCTTCAGCAGATTTTAATCTTTGGGGTAAGTTAAATAAAATCTCTCACAAAGAAACCCAAAAGGCTGCTCGTGATATTACGTCATTTCAACCATTCAGCTATACGCTTTTTACTTGGCTTGCTGTAGAAAGAAAATAACTGATTGGTTTTCATGTGTGCAATCTTTTCCCCCATTTGACCAATACATAGAAAAATATGAATGCACATCTCTCTAGGGGTCCTATTTATAAAAGATTGTTATCGTTATCGTAAAATAACGACCGCTATTTTCCAATAACGACCGTTATTTTCCAATAACGACCGGTATTTTACGATAACGAAAATAACGGTCGTTATTTTACAATAGCGATCGTTACTTTTTCGATATTGATAACGATCTTTTATAAATAGGGCCCTAGGACACGGTGAATTTGCCCTCCACTAGAAGTAACATTGGTTTTCCTGTAATTTTTAAACTGAGAGAAGCATATTAAAGCATCATTCAATAAAAAACACAATTATAATTAACACTATAACTAGTGATGGCCCAGTTCGCGGATCCGAACCCGGATCTGCAGCGCATTTACCTCATTTGCGAACGGCAGATATCGCGGGTTTTCACCTTCCGAACTTCTCCGAACCGCGTTTTCGAAAATTTCCGAAATTACGAGGATTTCTCGTATTTTAGAAAATACAAGAAATCTTCGTAAATTAAAAATTTCGCAGATTTTTAACATTTCTGGACGGAGCAAGCCACATTTTCGGGTCCGTATTTTCGAAGAATCCTAGTATTTTCGAAGAATCCTAGTATTTTTGAAGAACGGATTTTGCCAAACTTTCATTTTAATAGGTTTTAATGGGTCCGCTTGCGGATTTTAGAATTTTCAAATTTTTCCGAAAATTCGCTGATCCTCAAGCGGACCGGATTTTCCGAAGTTCGGACATCTCTACTGTGCACTAAAGCGAAAAGGCTTCCGCTACTTAACTAATAAAACCTTTACTTTTTCAAATGTTTGCAGCA
This sequence comes from Hymenochirus boettgeri, assembly GCA_019447015.1. Taxonomy (NCBI): domain Eukaryota; kingdom Metazoa; phylum Chordata; class Amphibia; order Anura; family Pipidae; genus Hymenochirus; species Hymenochirus boettgeri. The sequence goes on from CM033470.1 coordinate 77,626,425, forward strand.
TCTGCAGCTGTATTATCTGTTCGGTTTAGTCTGTTTTTTACTAAATTAAAAGTCCCACCAAGCCTCATTGAATAGTTGTGTTGGTTTTATATTTAATAACAATCCATTAACTATTCCAGAAATAAGTCAAATTAAAGGGTATCTATACTCTAAATAAATCGAATTTTCAAAAAGTATTCCTTTAGATGCAGCAAGATCCCAATACTTTTTTCAGATTTTAAATCTGAGCTGTAGATTCTGAGAAATCATCATTCGAAATCTCAGCATTTACAGGGAAAGACCTGTCACTCCAGAAGCAGAAATTATAATGTGTGCTCTATCCCTGACTTCTTACTAGGATCTTTGGCTGTCTGCCAGCAAACGTTCTGCAACAATTAAGAGAATCAGCAGAGAAAAGATGTCTGGGGGGAGGGAGGGGGAGATGTGTAAGCAGAGCAGTGTCCATGGTGAGGCTGTGCAGAACTTCTAAGTGTCGCAGACACTACAAGAATGCAGTGATTAAGGGAGGGTGGGGGCAATAAAGAGCACTCATTAATTCAATTTAATGAGAAAGCAAGCACAGATAAATATGTGAGTACTACTATTTTACTTCTCTCAAATTGTAGTTTCAGATAATGTCAAGTTGTTTGAGTGAGTACAGTGACCCTTTAATTTCTGAAAATCTATCACAAGTATTAGATTCTGGCCATACTATGAATATGTTTATTTTGGCACTTAGCCTTATAATGTTAATGTATTTTTTATTTACTCTTTAATCAGCACATGACTTATTTTTATTTTCCTGATACTTATTGTGGCGTAGATCTATGTGTCAAAGATAAGGAAGGAATACTATTACACTGGCTTATTCTACATTGACATTCTCTGTTCCGTGAGGTTTAACTTACACACTCAAGTCCTTGAATTATATTGTGCAAAAAAAGTTTCCAAATGAAAACCGAAGAAAAGGGATAAGATTCAAGGGAAGGGGATGGAATGAAATTACATCACTAATGGGCAATGAGGGATTGTTTTGGGGTCAGGACAAAAGGAATTGAAAAAAAATTATTAGGGTTAAATAGTTTTTTTTTAATTACATAGAAGGAGGAAAGGTTCAAGGAAATAAATGGCAATGGGATAAAAATGAAAGGAAATAGATTGAAGAACAACGGCACAAGTTATTAGTAGAACATGTAATAATGAAAATATCATTGAATTGAAAAGTATCAATACTGACAAAGACAGTTTTCATGGGGGCGAGGAACTATAGAATGGTTCACCGAAACGTCACGTGTTAATAAACACAGTTTGGTGGTTTAAGACTGGTGTGTGCTCTGAATTATATACTCTCTGGAACTATAGAATGGGGTAGGGTAAAAATAAGAAAGGAATGAAAAATATTTTGGTCCCAGAGATTCACCAGTGGTTCTGGGTAAATTTCATTCTATGTGAGTATTTAACAGCAGCTAGTACCTGGTGTTAAATATTAATGACCGAAGACAGATGTTAGTGAGTAGCTTGGGGATAATGTGTGGGTGTCTTTTGCAATACTCCTGTAGCCGCCACTGAATCAGTTAGCATTAATCTCTGTTTTCTAAACTGCAGGTAACAATGAGTGTATGTGTGCTTATGGTAGAAAGTACAAATTACAGTTTTATTTTAGAGCTTGTGTTCCATCTTTACTTGTCTCAGCCATTCAGTAGGAAGTTCCCAATTTGTTGTTGTATAAAGCACACGAGGGACTGTAATATACTATACCCTGAAAGATTCTCGTATTCCTCCGTTATCAGCAATGTTTTCCGCCAATGTTTTTGTTCCTTTCACCTTCCAATCAGAAGAAAAATATATTAATGTGAATGCTAGAAATGTACCTCATATTGTGGAGATGCAATATCTCTCCCCTGCGCACTTTACCTTTCCTGTAATTTAGTTACTGCCGTACATTGGTTACTGTATTGTGGAAGTGGCACAAAATTTACACAAAAGACTTAAATTGAGAGAATCAAACAGGGTTATTCAATAAAAGTTCTTATCGTTTAAAATGGTGCTAATTTTGCCCCAACCAATCAAATGTTATTTAACATTTGAAAGCTAATATCTGATTGGTTGAGGCAAAATTAGCACCATTTTTAACGATAAGAACTTTTATTACATCTCCCTGATACTCTTTGCAAAAACCTTTGTAAATGGCACAGGCCCTGCAACCCCACACTAAACTGATATTACTTCAAGTACTGTGGGTTTTTTTGCATCTCCCATATTGACTTCATAAATATACAGTTATGGTATAACTGATGTATTTAGTTACATGCTGATAATATACTATAAAACTAATGACAGGTTTCTGAAGAAAAATAGATAGTAGATTTATAAACCAACATTACACAATACTTGGCCGATAATCAGCAAATCCTGTCCAATGGGGTTTGCTGGTTATCAGCCACTTGTGCGACATGAAACAATTAAACCTGATGCTAATACACTACAACTTTCTATCATTCCAGAGGGAAAATTTCCGTTGCATAGTTATAAGATCCTTTTACTGAGGTAGAAGGATCCTATGATGCATTGCCCACGACCACACAATAAACACTTCCTATACAGAGTACAATAAGGTAAATCATTGTCACAAATTCATGAGCAGATTCTAAAGGACTCTGACCTGAATTTGCAACAGTTACATGTGTAATAAAGATTATTTACTGTTAATATAATAAAGGAAGAAAAAGACCCCTAGGCGTACTGTGAATAAACAATAACTAAACTTTATTACATATATTTCCAGTGTGGCAAAAATGTGCTATAAAAACAGTTAGAAACACAGAGAACCCACCTATTACCTCTTCATTGAATACATAGATACATCAGTAATAAGTAGCAGCATGTGGTACATAACATCTAAAGTGCAACAGACTCAGAAATATAACAATATAACAAAACGCTGCTCAAATGGTCGGCCCATGTGAAATCAAAATTATAGTTACTAGAGTAATACTTATAGAGACTCTAACGGTATACGTAGGACCAATGCATCTGTAAATATTTCAGAGTAAACCAGCCAAAGGGAGTCCAGAATTTAGGGGTTCTGCATTATGCTCCAAACTGGACGCGTTTCACTCAAGGCTTCATCGGCAAAATGGAGACTGCAAATAATATTATTTTAATGATATTTTTAAAAAAGGTATTTGCAGTCTCCATTTATATGTGTCTTCCCTATAAGGCAGAACGTGCTTCATTGGAAGCATATATACTGTATATATATATATCTACTTATATAGACCTACTAGGTAGTGCACAGCTACAAACCTTCTTTTATTTACTGTGTACTACATAAACAGCACTGTAAACAATATATTCAGCTAGAATATAAAAAAATCAACAATAACAAGCTGTCTTCATTCATCTCACAATTCCGGTCCAGTTTTTATTTATTATTGATCATATTGCTTTACAGAATAAAAAAAACAATGTTTTTCCTCAGGTGAAAATGTGGATTGTCAAGAAGATCTAATGTAAGCACCCACAGAATATTCTAAAGATTCCAATTTAACTGTTACAAAGGTAACTACATCATGCAGAAATATTTCATAAAAAAATAATCATTAAAAAATAATATTTTATTAATTATATTATGTTATATACTATATTGAATTTAAACTGCATGCAAAATTATACCCATAATGCAATGAAGTGTCAGTTTTGTTAACAACAGTACAAACTGCATTGTGCTAGTCATGAATTGCCACAACACTGCAAGAATTTACAATTTACTAAAGAGATTTCAATTTTACAACCCCTGTGCTTAACCACCTGCAAAGTATTTTTTTAAACCAGGGATGTCAAACCTTGCAGCCCTCCAGATGTTTGCAAACTATAAAGCACACACAACATTCCTAGAAATCATTCAAATAACACTGACAAAACTTACATGTAACCCTGCTTGCTTCCAGTAATAATCACTGTACTGGTCCACCATGCATTTTGTTTTGTTTTTGAATTTGTCTTCTGATTCACTTGTCCACCAGGAATACAAATTCCCATCTTTGTCATACTTGCGACCTCAAAGAAACAAAAAAAAAATTCCAGACTAGTACAAAACAGTATTTCTACTGTATATGATGTATGACTTTTACTATGCAACAAACATATGTATACTTCTAAAAGTGTTAACATAAATGTTACTGACCACTTACAACTAGAGATTCAGTATCGTTTCCTAAACATCAGGTTAAAAACCAACGGCTTTACAAAAAGGTTTGGTTGAAACTACAGACAGAATTTTGGCAAAAAAACAGACAAAAGGTTTCATCTTCAAAGTTTTGAAGTTTGAATTTCAGTTTAAACATATAGTAGCTCTGCTTTACAATCTCGCCGGTGGAAAGAAATCTAGCGAGTTTATATATCTCTCCTTACAATCAATATATATATTTACTATATAGTATAACATTTCTAAAATAATCTAAAAATAGCATTTACTATATACTGTAGTATAACATTTCTAAAATAATCTAAAAATACATCACACAGAAATGCATAATCTATGGCCTTGTTTTTTTTATTTATTTTATTCAATATTATATATATTTATTCCTGGTAGTCAAAATCCAAAGCCAAATATCTGGTTCCTGGATCAGATTTAGCCCCATGTAGAAGCAAAGGTTGCACATTGCAAAATGGTACAATAGTATCCAGTGACATAGAATGTTATGTATTTACATATAGAGTTTTTTTTAATTTGGAACATAAACTATGCTGCAGAACAATACTAATTTACTATAAAGCAAGTAATGGAATGCTTAAAGGGCATGTCCACCCTTGAAAAAAATTTTTTGATATAATATTCCCCCTGTCCCCCCAGCCCCAACCGCTATATTTTTATTATCAGAAAGTGCCCCAAACTTTACTTACCTTCCCTCTTTCCTCCGCCGCACTGCCAGGCCCTCTGCTTGCGAGAAAATGCAAGCAGAGGGCCGAGACCGGCAGTCGCGTCTGTAATTGGCTGAGCGGCATCCAATCACGGACGCGGCTGCCAGGAGTTCAGTGCGGCGGAGGAAAAAGGGAAGGTAAGTAATGTTTGGGACACTTTCTGATAATAAAAATATAGTGGTTGGGGCTGGGGGGACAGGGGGAATGTTATAGCAAAAGGTTTTTACACTAGGGGGAGGGAATCCTAATCTGGAGGGAGAGGGAGGGGGAGGGAGGGGGAGAAGGGCTGAAGTGCGCATGCCAAACTTCTCCAGGAGGCGAGACAGGAGGCAGAGTCCTATATGGACTCTGCAGTACTCCTGGTGGGCATGCCCTTTAAGGAATAGCGACTATCAGGGCGGTGTAATATCGTGGAGGATTTACTTGACCAAACTCCAATACAATACAGTATTTATTGTGCCCTCACTGCACACTACTGCATCATGAGCACATGTCAGGGAAGTAGCATGTTTTTTAATTTCGTGCAAAACACAAGAGCAAAATTCACAGCAAAAGTTTTTGCTTCGGGTGCTGGGGAGGTTTCCAGAAACTGCACATACCATACAAAACCCCTAGAAAACTCGAGTAGTGTGGGTTTTGCCTGGATTTGCATAATAGCACCCATTTTTACATCTCCTCCTATATGTTTTCAGTACCTGGCAGGCAATCCTCAAAATGCTTGTTAAACACTACAGTATGTCCTGGCTTTTCCTATGTCTATTATATTAATGTGCACTCTATGAAGGAAGATGGTATTAGTATCATGTGTGTATGATTTTAATATGAGGGTTTATGATTATCAAAATTTTTTTATATTTTAATGGCATAAGCTGTTCAGCCTGAATATTGTATAGGTTATGAGTCTTTATTACCGGGTTACTTTCTCTGGAGAGATGAAAGATATGTTATGTAATAAGTTATGATGGAGTGAGTGCCTGGGAGTAGTTCACCCCAGTTTGAATTATCCACAGTTGAGTTATGTGTGTGTGTGTGTGTGTGTGTGTGTGTGTGTGTGTGTGTGTGTGTGTGTGTACTGAAACATGTTTATACATTTATTAATTCAGTAATTACATTTTTTACATCTAAAGCTTTAAACTGTGCCCAAACAACCTTGTTGCGGTCCTCCACTTAATTAGAATATAAATATAATTGATTTAAGAGCAATAGAAATAATTTTTTGCTGCAGCATTAAAGGGGAACTGTGGTCTCAAAACAAATGAAAGGCCAGGTTCATAGCTTTAAAATGAACTATCAACCACCTCTGTACAGCCCAATATATGAAGAAATCTATTAAAAAGATAAAGTTAAGGGGTGGGATTATGATCGATGACATTCCAAAGGCTGCTCCTCCACTGTAACGCAGTCTCAGACTTCACAGTGGGTGAAGGAAATAGGAAGTCCCTTCCCCTCCCTTCTGTGTGAAGATACCAGGATCTCAAGGTAAGGGAATCTACAGTCCCTACCCTCCTCAAGGCCCCTCCCCCACTCATACTTTAGACCCATACCTCCAACACACATACACACACACACACAGACAGAAAACTGTGTGAAAACAGCCATTATAGACAGAGGCAAAATCAAACAAACTGCTGGTGTGGGGAAGTGTGGGATATGAGATATGAGTGGAGGAGGGGGCCATGAAACCTGTGAGTGGGCGAAGCCAAAGGTCAGTGATTGAGTGGGGCAAAGGGGGCTGCAAGGGGGCCTGCAAGGGAAGGTGCCATAGGGGAGGCCTGCATGAGTTTTAGGTGTGGGAGGGGCAATGAGGGCTAAAGGGGAGCTTGCAGGGGGAGTTGGAGACACAGGAAAGAAGGATTTTCATATGGTTTTAGAAGCAGGAAGTACAGATGGTCTGGTGATGCTGCTCCCATATCACACATACAAATGTAAAATATCTTCAAAACTAGGTAAAAAAAATAATGGAAGTAAATTGCAAGAAAGCAACAATTACTGACACTTTATCTAAAGTAATTTCTGGACCAGATTTTCCCTTTAAAATTAACTTATATCGTTTAAGGTGAACAAATTTCAACTTGAATTTAAAGGATTACCAGTGTAACCAAATAAAAACAATCTGACCATTAATGTTGCCTTTCTTCCTGTTTCCCATGTTGGAAACATTGCTGATAATGTCATCTCTATTTCAATCTATGGGACTGGTGCCAAATTAAGATTTGGCTGGCTTAAAGGTGTTTCCAGCAGAACAAGATTTTGGGGAAAAGAAAAGGAAAAGTGCACAATATCATGTGATATTTTTTTTTGTAACTTTGAGCATTTTAAATGTTTTTGAATTATTTCCAAATATAAAAAAATAACAATAATTCCAAATGAACCTCTAGCCCTCAATCTATATTTAATATCATAAATCCTATTTTTACCACGGCAAGAGAATTTTAAAAGCTAGAAGATAGAGCTCACTGAAAGTCCCTGAAATAAATGAACTACAAACTTGAATTTTTTACTCTTGATTAAAATATAAATAAATACCATGGGAAATATGACAGTTTTCAATATCTAGATTAATAATATTTTTCCTATACAATTTTGCAATGGGAAGAAAGTTTACTTGCAAATAAGTTATATAATCTTGCTTTTGTTTGTATTTAATTTTAGTTTTCTTTGCTTTCTATACGACAACATGAATTTGAAAACTGCCGATATTATGTAACCTACTTGTCACATTTACCAATCAACCTGTCACAAACAAACGCAATGGTAAATACATTATAGACTAGTTATAGACTATACTAAATACACTTTTAAAATTGTCTTGATTTTGTGCCTGACTAAAAATTATAGTTGGAGGAAAGAGTAAATATTTTACCCTACTGCAACCTAACCTATCTGTCTCTGTATCAGTCTACAGTATTTATTCTGTTTTCCTGCTTAATTAATGTGTAACATAAATAGATTTATATGGAGGTTAAGGTCTTCATTACATGGGAAATCACATGAACAGGCTAGCCAGTAATAAGCATTTGTAAAACTCAGTGAAGATAAACACAGGTTAATATGCTGAACATTTTCTTTAAGTGTATTTTTTTTTTTTTTTTTTTAATCCTACCATTGTTATCAAATCCATGTGTAAATTCATGACCGACAATTACTCCAATGGCGCCATAACTCAAGGACCTTAAAGAAAAAATATGTAAAAATATTAGATGTTCTTATATATAAAGTCATTGAAACTACATCTCTATTCTATAAAAGCAGTATCTCCTTTTTATTTTATAAAAGACTTCTGATCAGGATCTTGTCAGGATTCAGTTTTAAATATTTATGTTCCCATACCAAATAACTGCAAGGGAATAGCTAATCTGGCTTGTCAGGCTGCCACTCCCAATCATTTGAAATAAGTTATATAATATATATATATATATATAGAGAGAGAGAGAGAGAGAGAGAGAGTAGAGAGAGAGAGAGAAAGGAGCATTAACTAAAGACACGGAGCACTCCTGGGTTTCTTCAAATATAGCAGAATTTATTTCTCACGATAATTCTGCTATATTGGAAGAAACCCAGGAGTGCTCCGTGTCCTTTAGTTAATGCTCTATTTATAACCCACTACGGAAGCACCCGGGCAGTTGTATGAAGTGAATCAGGAGTGCCGCTCCATCTTGATTACCAATTATATTATGAACTGTCCCCCAGTAGCACCGAGGCAACACAACTGGGGAAGTGAGTGCCTGACTAAAGCACAAATATATATATATATTAAAGACAGCAGCACCAGCACTCCTGGGATTTTTAACAAGATTTTTATTTTACTAAGTCATCATTGATGCATTTCAGCCCATGTTGGGCCATCATCAGGCTGATACGCAAACCAGGAGTGTGCTGTCTTGAAGAAGTCTCTGATATCTGTTTATGGAAGCACCTGGGTATACAGATTGAAAGCATGTGGGTGGCACATTGGACTTGTTGTATGTATACACAATAAATACATATATTTATATATTTGGAGCCACAATATATTTTAAAGGTACATGCTTTAAGATCCATTTATTGCAAAATCAGTACTTTTTAATTTGCCTCAATCCTGTTGTAAAATACAAATGACTTTAAAAAGTTAACATACTGTATCCTACTGCTGTAACAGAGCAATAACAGAGCATCATCTGCTGCACCATAAGTCCCATCCCCAATATTCTTTACTTCAAAAGAGCTTTATTGACAAGAACCTTGCAGATGTTACTGCAGATTGTTTACATATAAAATATAAACATTTCAGAATTAATCTTTATAACAATGTATGATAGCAGTTATGTTATATTATTGTTTTGCATGCCTTCTATACAATAAACCTCAGGATCATATAAACATTTTGGTTCTATGTTTTTGAGTGGTACCTTCCCCTTTTTTCGTGAATGTTTTTTTTTTTTTCCCAGCAAGGAAAAGGGAGGAAGGCAACACTTTAATAACAAAAACTTAAACTGTAACTCCGCTGTGGTTGGAATTTGGCTTAATTTCCAGTTATGCAAGTATGAGAGTAGGGGGTGAACTGGGAGAGAATTAGTTCTGTTAATTAAGGTGTAAATGTTGGGCGTGAGACATCCCCAATATTCTTAATCATTTTTAAAGCTAGCCCTGAAAAGAAAACTACATAGAGGAATGGAGAGAGAATGGTTGCTAGTTGAGCTATTTTATTTGTGAATACAGTAACTACTGTAAAGAGTAGTGAAAGAATTTCAAAAATGCAAATGATACAGAAAGAGGTGAGTTTTTAGGCAATGGAGGAAACTTGGGAATATTGCTGTTAATTTGCATTTCCCCTAGAATGATGGTTTCCCCATCAGCTTAAGTAACACAAAAATATTTATATAGCAAATTAATATTTCACAACTCCACAAAGAGTGTGTTGTTTTCTGTTAGGTAACAACATTGTATATTTAAAAGTGGAAGGTTCTTTTACTGTCATACATTATAATGAAAAGGTTATAACCGTTAATTTAATATAATTTTATGCAGTGTAACAATAAGCGGAAAACTGAATAATTGCTTTATTAAGTCGTCCATTGAAAAACTACTATCACTGCAAAATTTTAAAGTGAGGGACGCTGAACTTTAGCTTTGCAGTACAGAGAGTCGGTACATATCCTTAAAAGTTATTATGCAAATTAAGAACAATTTTCAATGAATTGCTAAAGTTGGACAGTAATTAAGCAGCAAGAATGTTATTCTCTTTGTAGAAAAGCTATTACAGTAAGGTGAAGTCATTAAGTAGACAGTAACATTAAATGATAGCTGAACTTAAAATACAACCCGTCTCTCTAGGTTCTGTTTTTCTAAAAGGTATCTCCAGATGCAAAATCATTTGAATTGAATTTAAACATTAACAGATTATATCCTTGCTTATTGTAATGTTCTTCTTTTTTTGGTTCATTTTATTTTCCTCTCCTAGATTGAGATTGTTATCCACATAAGCAGACAGAATTCTACGTATTATTTTTTGGGGGGGATTTGTGCATGTTGTGTTAATGTTTTGTGAGTTGTTTACATCCAATATTTAGTTCTTGCTCCTAAAGTATATTATTCAACCTTGCACCATTTATTTTCTATTGTATATGTGGGCTAATGAATGTCAACACATAGAAACATGTCTTGACATCACTGACTTGATTTAATGTCAGCATGTTTACATTGACCATAGATATATTTTATATTATGTCAAAGGTTGAAGTCTGTTAAGTCAAATTCTTAAAAGATTTACAACATTAAGCAAATTATATTTTGTGGTTGGGTAGCACCATGTCCTCTAAAGCTGGCCACAAACTACAAAAATCTAACCATTAATTTAGCAATGCAGGCACATGAATCTCTCTTTAATATATCTCAGTAGTATAGAAGGACTTTCTAGATTGGAAAGGTTACAACCTACTGTGAATGTCACTAAACAATGGCTTTTATTAAAATGAACAATATCTTTGAATCGTGTTTCCATATTATAGACCAACTGATATTCACCTAAAAACTAATCTTTACAGTTTATTTCCTATCTTATTTTATTTCCTATCTTAAAAAGACATGGCCTTTTTAAGGCCATGCCACAACATCTCAATAGGATTCATGTCAGGACTTTGACTAGTCCACTCCAAAGTCTTCAATTTGTTTTTCTTCAGCCATTCAGAGGTGGATTTGCTGGTGTGTTTTGGGTCATTGTCCTGCTGCAGCACCCAAGATCGCTTCAGCTTGAGTTGACGAACAGATGGCCGGACATTTTCCTTCAGGATTTTTTGGTAGACAGTAGAATTCATGGTTCCATCTATCACAGCAAGCCTTCCAGGTCCTGAAGCAGCAAAACAACCCCAGACCATCACACTACCACCACCATATTTTACTGTTGGTATGATGTTCTTTTGCTGAAATGCAGTGTTACTTCTACGCCAGATGTAACGGGACACGCACCTTCCAAAAAGTTCAACTTTTGTCTCGTCGGTCCACAAGGTATTTTCCCTAAAGTCTTGGCAATCATTGAGATGTTTTTTAGCAAAATTGAGACGAGCCTTAATGTTCTTTTTGCTTAAAAGTGGTTTGCGCCTTGGATATCTGCCATGCAGGCCGTTTTTGCCCAGTCTCTTTCTTATGGTGGAGTCGTGAACACTGACATTAATTGAGGCAAGTGAGGCCTGCAGTTCTTTAGATGTTGTCCTGGGGTCTTTTGTGGCCTCTCAGATGAGTTTTCTCTGCGCTCTTGGGGTAATTTTGGTTGGCCGGCCACTCCTGGGAAGGTTCATCACTGTTCCATGTTTTTGCCATTTGTGGATAATGGCTCTCACTGTGGTTCGCTGGAGTCCCAAAGCTTTAGAAATGGCTGATAGATCTCAATTAAGTTATTTTTTAACTTATTTTTTAAGGGGGGCAATCACTTTTTCACACAGGGCCATGTAAATTTGGAGTTTTTTTCTCACTAAATAATAAAAACCATCATTTAAAACTGCATTTTGTGTTCAATTATGTTATCTTTGACTAATAGTTAACGTTTTTTGATGAGCAGAAACATTTAAGTATGACAAACATGCAAAAGAATAAGAAATCAGGAAGGGGGCAAATAGTTTTTCACATCACTGTAGTTAGGAATTATGACATTCATTCAGGCCCTTTATATTTTAACTTCAGTTTGTCTTTAATCTAAGTTTTAAGAAAGGGTGCTTCAATGTAGAATATAACCTCCCATGATTCTTAATAAGTTTTAAACTGGCCAGCCATTCTCATTCAAATTTTGGACTGCATTAGAGAGCAAAGACTGATCTAGATTGAGATTTTTTTTAAGATTATCATAGATGGCCTCTTTTACTTCACTTGCAAACCAGATGTCCTCTCTGTCCAAAGTGTAAACCTCATTTCTCTCAAAAGAGTGATATTTCTCCTTAAGGTAATACCATCATGCACTTGCTAAGCAGTTGTATTCAGTGTCAGACTGGGCACCTGGGGAAAACCAGGGCCAGACACTGCACATACATACAGTTATTTAATTCAGTTCTTCAGGGAGTTTATTCTAATGCTATTTACTGTAGTGGGAATATACAGTATATTGGTGCTTTTTGAGAGAAATTTTCAGATTCTGGAGTGTAAAAAAAGTGAGTTTAGTTCTCCTTTAATGTGTTAGCACTTGTTTAGATACAAGGTGGACTGCACTCCACCTTGTATATGCAGTCCACCTTGTATCTATTTGATTGCCTTGTTCCCTTTGAAGTAGGGGAATTGGACTTTCTGCACCCACCTGGGGACTAGTGTGCATATGGACTTTTCATGATACGTTAGCACCTGTTTACATACCGTGGATATTGTGCCCCCCAAAAGAATGGCTTCTGAAGCTCCCCAGCCGGGAATCCTGTAAGTATGAAAAAGCAACAATACAAATTACATAAGGTATTTTTAAGAATATTATAAAAAAAAAAAAAAAGGAACCATGCATGGTTTGTCTAGTATCACATTATCTTACATAACATCATGCATTAAACATAAAGCCTGTGTATTTTAATACATAATTTAAGCTTAGAAATTCTTAATGCAAATTTCCTAGCTATTTCAGTTGTAAAGCAGAATGCTATTTTCAGAAAACAGAATTATGTGCCACCAAAATGTTTTTAAATAATAATAAATCTTTACAGTGGTATGTCCCACTAAATATTGCTTACCCAAAAATGATGTCACATGGATGTTGTATGATATAGAATGTTTCTGGCGGCTTTCAAACTTAACAATTCACTTAAATATTACTGGTTGCTGACAAGACCATTTTAGGAATTATGATAGTCTTTGCATGCATATTACTAGATACCGCTAGAGCAAATTACATTTTTATTATATCAATTATTCACTAATAAAAAATGTTAATAGGTCAGTTGGTTGAAAATACAATACAGGTAAAGAAATTTTCTTCTTTAGGTTGTTACTGGCTTTTACCACAGCATGTATCTAAAATTACTGAAATCTTTTTTATTGCCTATACAAATATTGTAATACATTTTCAGAAGCCACATTCTGTATAGTTTTCTAGAGATTGCTAAATACTTATATAATTTATGACTTATGGGTATTTTAATAATAGACATTAATGTGCATAAAACTACCGTTTGTTATACGTTCTAAAGTATTTTTCTTAACCTTCAGCTAACACACCTGAGAAAAGCATATGGTTGACAGACGAGGGGAATTGATTTATTATTTTGGGTGATATAAATTGAATCTAGCGGTGATTGATCATTCTGCGGCTAACTTTCCAGCTCTAATTGGAAATCTTATCCCTATTAATAACCCAATCAATTGAATTTGAGAAAACTTTAAAAAAAATACTGAAAATGTTTAAAAAAATGCTTCAATTTAATTTTTTTCCAATATAGGTGACAGCATCTAGAGGTAGATAAACGTCACCAATGATATGGTTTCAATAACACAAGCAGAAAATAAATCAATGAACAATCTCACACTTCAGAGTTTTTGTGTTGCGTAAATCTTGTGTACCAAGTATGGTGAGTCTTGTTTGCACCAGTACTGTGACCAGGGCCAGATTTATACTTTTTTTTTCTCCCCTAGGCCAGCTAACTCTTTGAACCACCCCCCTCTCCTTCCCCCCCAGGTTGGATTTATTTAGATTTTTTTTTCATTGGCAAAGATCAATACTTAGGTAATCAGTTCTGATCTGTGCCTTTGAATTTTTTCTAAGTGTTTAACTAACAAAGACAAAAAAAAAAATCTCTATTTGTGAATGGATCTCTTCGATCCATTCACAAATGCTATAGTAAGCTATCATTGTGACAGCTTACTATAGCAGGTACTGAACTAAGATCTGAATGGAGATCACAGTTCAGTACCTTACACTGGACCACCAGGGAAGTTCTATCTCCATTCATAAATACTAAAGTAAGCCGATGTTCGGTTTAACACCGGTTTACTATATCAGGAAGTGAACTTGCGATCAGTGCCGATCGCAAGCTCACATCCTCCAATAGACCACCAGGGCTGTTTGGGGAAAGGCCAGGGGAGGTCCCCAGCATCAAAGTCCTCTGATGTTATGGGGCAAAAACCAATGGGGGATAGAGGAGGCAAGGGGGGAAATGAATAGTGCTGGCAGCAAACACAACTGTTTTTTGGGGTATTGTTTTGTAAATGCTGAATGCTAAATGTTACAAGGGGATCTAATGGTACCGCCCCTAACAACTCTGCCACCCTAGGCCATGGCCTATGTGGCCTAGTGGGAAATCTGGCCCTGACTGTGACTTTTGTTCACCCCATTACAGTTCTTTCTTAAGGTATAACTCATGGCAATACCATACGGTCCTGGCTTGGCACCACTTTGTCCCGATTCCTGATTCATAAATCGCACAGTCAGTTTTTATCCCCAAAATTTTTTTATTAGCACATCATTTTAAAAGCAACCAAGCAGTATGGAGGGGGAAGTTAGCACCAGAGTCTGACGCGTTTCAGGTCAGGTGACCCTTACTCATAGAGTTATTTTGTGGGGGGCATGGACAAGCTACGGGCAGTGAGCACACTCCCGAGGAGTACTGAGAAGTATCGCGAGAATTGGACCACGATCCGCGGCGGATTTACCTCGTTCGCGAACAGCGCATACCGCGGATTTTCCGGTTTTCCGCCTTCCGAACTTTTCTGAACCGCGTTTTTGAACATTTTCGAAATTACGAGGATTTCGCGTATTTTCGAGGATTTTTTCATTTTAATGGGTCCGCTCGCGGATTTTCGAATTTCTCGAAAATTTGCGGATCCTCGAGCGGAGCGGATTTTGCGAAGTTCGGACATCTCTAGTGACCACATACCGGGACACTGGAGACGCGGATGCCGGTTTGGAGTGGGTGAGAGTGGGGAACAGGGGAGGTTTGAGCCACTGACTGTGTTTGTTTTCTTAAGGTATACACACGTCCGTCTGAAATTACAGGATTGGCTGAATATTGTGAATGGATAGCTAACGCTGTCATCATGGGGACCCATCTGTCAAGATCGAAAAATGTTCTCTGGATTGTTATTGGCCCTCTTTACAACAGAGGGGGTGATAACAACACACAATGTATAGGAGCATCAAGCAATTGATCTATTTAAAGTACCGATATATACAGAGCAAGCATTCCTGACTAAATGCTTCTAGTATATTTGCGATTTATTCAAATTCACAGTCAGATTCCAAATGAAATGAATGTAATGAAAGTCACATGTGTATGGCCAGCTTTAGTTATTAAACCTTAGTGTCCAAGCTTTGGTGTACGGAGCTGTGCTTTCGTAGATATATGTTTGACAACAAATTAATAGCACCATACAGACATCCTATTATTTTAACAGCCTAGTGTCAAGGCAAAAGCCTCTGCCAATAAAATTCACAGTCAGTACACATAATCTGTTGCTTTTTCTGCAGTGGATTTCTCAGTGTGCTGGATTCTTCAAGCAGAACAAGAAATAGTTGTCTTTTAGGCTATTACTGCTGTACTGATCTTAAAGATATATTCTTTTTTAACCAAATATTGACATCTTTTTCCAGTGTAACAATTCCATGTTAGTGTATACAAAGTGGCAAAATCGTTTTAAAAAAAGACGAATACAGTTTAATTAATAGTCGTAAACAGGCCTTTCATATAGTAGAAGGACTGCCTAAACACCCATTAGGCTAAATTGCAATTACATCCTGTAGTACTACTGAGCAGGTGAAAAAAAATTAATAAAAAAACTAATCAACGCACATCTAAGGCCCCATACAACAAGATGATTGATAATTCTATTAATTATTTCTTTAGAAAAATAAAGTATTAGGAAGACATAACATACTTCTTCCAAAGAAAATAGTCCAAACATCTCCCCTCTACACTTAATAAATAGCTGATTGGATAGCTACTTTATCCTTGGATGGAGCATGCAAGGGGCTGATACTATACATTTTCTGGTGCTATTGATTTGTAACAACCAATCACATTTTATCTAACTGCAGTAACCAAGATGTACAGTAACCTTATTTCAGTAAGATCTGATTGATCGCTGTTGCTTTTATTGCATCAGCCCCAAAGTCATTCATAACCATACAACAGGGGAAGGGGTGAGGCCTTTCTAAACAATTAAAATAGCTGGATTTTAATGTAATTTGGCATCTCCTCAGCCATAAAACTATTAAGGCTTTCCTGCTTGCTCAAGTGAAAGCTCTGAATATTCATGCAAGTAGGACATCTACCGTAAGTAGTTAGAGGGCATGTCAACTCCCTACTTAGCCTGCCATCCAATTAAAAAGCTGCATGGTCTGTTCAGAGTATTCTAATTGCCTGCTATTCTGGATCATGCATTTTGCAGTAAGAGCTATCGGTATGGGCGTCCGCAGAAAGTTTTCCGGGGGGAGAGAAGAAAGCAACGTGCATAGCGCGCCGCCGGGAATTGTTGGTGTGGTCTTCTGTGTGGGTGTGGTTTCTACTTCGTGAATATGGCTTGGGATGTTGGAGGAAACAGCTAAAAAAAAATAAGCAACTACAACTAGGTATAAATTATATGAATAAAAAAATCTTTTTTTCCATGACTGCAACTAATAGCTCCCAACAATTGTTCAAATGATCTAGTTGATGGTTGAACTACAGATTCCAGGATACCTTACTGGATTAATTCACTTAAATTGTGCAGTTTTGGTAGAAATATTAAAACTGCACAACAATGAAGACATGTTTGAAATGAAATCAACCTCTTTCATCACAATATATATATTATTTAGTTTTAAAACTCTCAGTGTAAGGGTGTGTTCCCTTACAAAATAGGTCATTTCAAGGATATATTTAAACTTTCCCTTTTTAGTTCTAATTGGTTTTATTCTTTTCTCCTCACTCTTCCTCGGAGATCCCTCATTAATTCTTTCATATAATAGTACAATATTTCCTATATAGTTTATAGGAGGAGGGCTGACTTAATGCTGCCTGGTGAACTGCTTGTGGGCTGACAACACTGTCTGGTAAACTGCTTGAGGGCTGACTTGATTCGGTCTGTTGAACCTGGTGAACTGTAGGACGACTGACTTGATTCTGTCTGGTGAACTGCAGGAGAACTGACTTGATTCTGTCTGGTGAACTGCAGGAGGGCTGAATTGATTCTGTCTGGTGAACTGCAGGAGGGCTGAATTGATTCTGTCTGGTGAACTGCAGAAGGACTGACTTGATTCTGTCTGGTGAACTGCAGGAGGGCTGACTTGACTGTCTGGTGAACTGCAGGATGGCTGACTTGACTCAGGTGAACTGCAGGAGGGCTGACTTGACTCTCTCTGGTGAACTGCAGGAGGGCTGACTTGACTGGTGAACTTCAGGATGGCAGACTTGACTCTGGTTAACTGCAGGAGGGCTGACTTGACTCAGGTGTACTGCAGGAGGGCTGACTTGACTCAGGTGAACTGCAGCAGGGCTGACTTGACTCTGTCAGCCTTTTGAGTTCCTTGTTTTGACTTCAGACATATATACAGATAAAGAAATATACAGAGAGAGACAAATAGAGAGACAGGCAAAAAACAGATAGAGAGAAAGAGAGAGACATAGAGATAGAGATAGACAGATAGAATGGTAGTTTCACACCTGGCTATTTTCCTGCCACTAACTCCCCTCGTGCAACTTTAGAAAGACGAGGGAAAACTCCTCCATACCTGACCACCCCAGTGCACTATTTCTGGCCTGGCCAGCCATCCCCCTTCTTTCTACAGCATTAGGATGCCTCTTCAGCACCACAGACTCCAAGGTGTCAAAGAATTTGGCCTGGCCAACCATCATCTATCCCTACAATCACTCCTGCTGGCAAATCAGCAGTGAGATGCCTCTCCAGCACCACGGACTAGGTAAATTTAAAAAAAAAAAAGACAGACCTGTAGCAACCCCAAGCCAAGATGAAATTTCCAGAGGGGGGCAAATGCCCCACCTAGCCCCTATGTGTGGACGCCCATGGCTATCAGCTTGGATTTTTGCCCTCCAAAAGTTGAGAAACCTTTGTTGGGGAACTACCCTTAAATACAGGACTTTGCGCAAGACTTTGGATTTTACAGCTAATGTCCGTGAGCTATTGTCAGCTATTGTCCGTGTATTCAGGGTAGCTGCTTGCATTTGGTTACGCAACGGGCATAAAAGGAGGAAGAAAGCAAAATTGTGGAAGACACCCTGGCAGTTTAGGTTGGTGAGCCATGCAGAATATAATGCAGAAAAAACATTTTTATGGGTGGACAGGCACTTTAAGGATCCAAGATGTTCATTATATGAAGACTGCAATCCACATGTTCTCCTGGGGTATAGAACATAATTTTGTGACACGCAAACACTAAAAAGAAAACACAAAAGTCTACAAAGTTAAAGTAAAGGTTAAAAATAAACATTATTTAAGGCAATACTATGCCTTGGCAAATTGCAAAATAAAAATAAAGGTTGCAAAATATATGTTTAATAACCAAACAGTTTGAATCAGTTTGGTGAGTTTCAGTACTTACTGATTTGATTGGTAGATGAGCTGTAGAAGGCATTTACAGTAGTTGGATTTGTAAACCACCTATATTTAGAAAATTAACAACATTATTACTCTTTTTTTACATTCTTTGAATAAAAGGATAATTGTACATTTTGTGCAGCCCTTCTGCTTACAAAATAAATGGGACATATGTACATTAGAGATGGAACGTGTATCCGAATTCGGTTCCAATGCAAATCGCGGAATTAGTGGATTGACTGGAATTTCGCTTTTTGGATTTTGCCAAACTGCATTCAGAAATTTTCAAAAATGACAGAACATTCAAGTATTTTTTAATTTTCTGTTTTTTCTCGAATTTTTGAAAACAATCCAGCCACTTGTCCCAAATTCACCATGGCTAACCCCCAGTTAGCCATGGCAATGAGAATTCTGGGGATCCAAGGCTTAATAAGATGTTTTCAACTTTGCACAGCCAAAAGCAATCAATCTTCGAACACAGATTACGATATCTTGTAATTTCGAAATAATGCAAGTAATACAAGAAATCTTTAAAATACAAAGCGGAATGTGAAACAGGAAGTGCATCAGGTTTTTTTCAGTATTGGACTGTGGGGGTTTTTTGGGCATTGATAAGTGTTCCTCAGACCATTTCCCAGGTCCTTCTACCATAAACAGTAAGTTACCATTGCTATTTAGCTATTAATACCATAAATGCAGGCTGAATTTTCTGATTTCTTTAACTACCATTGACTTGGGTCCACTCGCTAATTTACAAATTTTTTCGTAAATTCACGAAAAAACGGTTTATTGCAAGTTTGCACATCACTAAATATTTTTTACATGGAATCTCTCTATACAACAGTGTTTGTCCTGGTGCTTCTTTGTGTTGTGTTTTCCATTACCCAGTGGCATTCTTGCCAGTGCCAGGCTATAATGCTGATGCCTGCACACATTTCAGAAAGTTGGAATGGCTCAGAACTTAGTATTCACTGAGGTAAAAACACATCTTTATTAAAGGTCATATATATATAGGGACAACATCCCAAAAAGGTTCTCTCGTCATGTTTTTATACACACACAGGAGCTTCTGATGAAGTGGATGTACCCCGAAACAAGAAAGCGAAAACCCTTTTTGTTGCATTTATATATATATATATATATATATATATATATATCTACTATATAAAGTAGAAATCTTGTTATGTATGTACGTATGTATGTATGCGCTCACCTCACAGCCACACCCCTGAATGACTCAACATAATGGCGACGCCCATGAAGTCCAGTTTGAACAATAAAAATCCTGCATGTCACTTGCAGAGTGTGATTCCCCAATTCAGTAACTCAGATGAAGGGCCTGGGCTCTGTGTGCTGCCCAACTTCAACAACACAGACACAGAGTCCACTTCAGTGACACAACAACAGCGTAATGTACGGCTACACAACTCAGAGAGCTGCACACACCGAAAAACAGCTTCTATAACAGAGGGAATCAGACATTTCCCTTAAGGTCTGTAACACATTACAATTTGCTCCTGGAAGGTTTAAAATATAAACCCTGGGAAGACTATGTTACTATTGGTGATATGAATCACATTTATATACAAATATAAACCCTGGAAAGAATTGGGTGATATGAATGACCTTTATATCTCAAATATAAACCCTGGAAAGACTGTGTTACTATTTGTGATATGAATCACATTTATATACAAATATAAACCCTGGAAAGACTATGTTACTATTGGTGATATGAATTACATTTATATACAAATATAAACCCTGGAAAGACTATGTTACTATTGTGATATGAATCACATTTATATACAAATATAAACCCTGGAAAGACTATGTTACTATTGTGATATGAATCACATTTATATACAAATATAAACCCTGGAAAGACTTACATGGAGATTCAATAAAAGTTCTTATCGTTTAAAATGGTGCTAATTTTGCACCAACGAATCAGATCTTATTTAACATTTGAAAGCAAACATCTGATTGGTTGGGGCAAAATAAGCACCATTTTAAATGATAAGACCTTTTATTGATTAACCCTGTATATTACTATTGGTGATATGAATCACTTTTGCGGTTATTGTCATGCTAAGAAATTTAAAGCAGAGCCTCCAGGAATGTGACCAGGCCCCAGGTATTTCTTTCAAGGGTACACCACCAAAAATTATGGTCACGCTCATACCCCAACCATTAAAGCCACACCCCTAAAGATAACTGCTATGCTCTCAAATGTTGTTAGCACGCAACCAGATATTGTTGTCCGCCCCCATACATGATGGTTATTTCCCCAAACATCACAGGTACATCCCAGAATCACACTCACATCCACAAACATCCTGTCCATGCCCCCAAACATCAGAGGCACGCCCCCAAACTTGAACCCATGCCGCAAAATATCATACCCATGCTCCTAAATGGCATGGCCACCCCCACGCTTTGAAACAGCGTGACCATGCCCCCAAATATCATGACCACGCCCCCAGACCATCCACACTCTAGAATGCCGTGTCCCCACCCACCACAACATTGCAGACATGCTCCGTCCACCTACTCAAATCAAAACGGTTGGGGGTATGGACTTCATGGGAATTATCTGCATTACCTGGACTTAAGCACCAGACACACACTGCCCACATGTCACACAGATGGTTACAACTAAAAGAACAAAGACATCATGGCTCTTTCAATTCAGATCAGAAACAAACTTTATTGATTAGGATCTAATAGTGATTATAAAGTGGTCCTTGAGCAAGGATAAAGTGTTAAAGTGCAAACAAAGTGACGTACTGCTAACTAATGTGCAAAAAATAGGGCACGCTTAATAAAAACACATAGGGCTCAGACAGCGCAACAGAATGAAGCCTGACTTTAACAACACAGACAAAGAGCCCACACATCACATGCTTCAGAGACGCCCATCAGTCACTCAAGTGCTGCAGTATTCAGTTACAATCAACATGTTTTTGCCACGGCAAATTCCATGTAGCATGTATATATGTGTGTGTGTGTGTGTGACATTTCACTAAAGATTTGTTTTTGCCTTAGTGAGTAGCAACTCCAACTTTTTTATGTGCATGTATCATATTCTCCATTTGGAGAGCTCTTGGTAGGAGATGTTCCCACAATATTCTAATAACACAGGTACAAAATGAACTGTGCACAAAACTGGATCTTATATCAACCCAACCCCTTTTAGGTAGTGGGGGGAAAGGCTTTTTTTTTTTTTAAATATGCAAGAAAATAATTTTTATAGGTAAACATATACTTAATATCTTAATTGAATATCTCAGTTATAAATGAAAACAAACTTTACAGTAGTTTTGGTTTTAAAGACCAGTATAACATCCCAACCACCAATTCTACTCAATGTTAAATCAGATGACATTTCCTGTTAAAGGATATCTATATTATTTTTAAACTTTTTAAAAATGGAAAGTACCTGGGGCAGGGAGGTTGGATTGATTATTCCCATCTTGCAATATTGTTTCGTCGAGAAGCTACAGCATTTACAGTTGTCATTTGCCAGGTTAGTCCTTGACTAGTCCATTATTAAAGATAGTGCTGAAGCAAGGAGGAAAACTGGCAGAATCAGTTTTCTTTGGATGGGTGCTCCTCACAGAAACAATGTTGTGAGGTAGGAATTACCAGTTATTTATTCCTGTCCCAAGTACTTTTGATTTTAACTGTTTTTCAAAAAAAAACTTCATACACACAATATTTGATAAGAATGTTATTTATATTTAACATAATTTATTGTACTTACTCTTTTTTAGGAACATTTTTTCTTAACCAATAGAAATCAGACTGGGACAGAAAATGTAGCGTCTGTAGAACATTTCCAAAGTAGTCTGACTCAGAGAATTTAAGCTACAGAGGAAAGAAGATACAATTATTAAAGGAACATTAAACCTTAAAGAGAAATTGCTTTCCAGTGGAGCTGCTACTAATAATATTTTTTTTAAAAGATAGAGAGATAGATTGTTTCGCTAGTCCTCCGACTGGCTTTCTCAATTCAGAATGACTTGTACAAGAATCTGTGGCAATTATGTACCCTGGAAAATCCCAATTAGCATATCACAGCCAGGTGTTAAGGGTGTAATTCATAGTGGCTAAGAGGTGTTATAGGAACGTCCAGGGTAAGGTGTCAAAACAGCATTGTACATGGCAGACAGTTGGTGTTGAACACCCCACCTCTATTTAGGCTTGGTTTCTTTATTTTCACATAAATGGCCTCCTTGACACCTCTCTTGAACCAGTCACGTTCCTTTGCCAATATGTTAACATTACAATCTTCAAAGGTATATCCTTTATCCTTAAGATGCACGTACACGGCTGAGTCCTGACCCGAGGAATTGGCTCTTCTGTGCTGGGCCATATATTGATGCATTTGCTGTTTGGTCTCCTCCAGATACAAATCATAGCATTCTTCATTGCACTGCACTGCATATATGATGTCACTTTTCTTGTGTTTCGGTATTGGGTCTTTCGGATGTACCAATTGCTGCCTCAGTGTGTTGTCCGGTTTAAAGCAGACAGGGATACAGTATTTTTGAAAATTCTTCTTAATTTCTCGGAGACCCCTGCTACATATGGGATGACCATGTTCTTTGGACCATGCTAATTGGGATTTTCCAGGGTGCATAATTGCCACAGATTCTTGTACAAGTCATTCTGAATTGAGAAAGCCAGTCGGATGACTAGCAAAATGTCTTCAAGAACTAAACTTCAAGTCCAGTTGATCTAATTGAATACAGCAAATATACCATGACCTGGATGAATGAGAACCTTCACAAGCAATAATATTTAAGTTTAATTGCGCATGATACTTGGAAATCTAAAAAAAATGTGTTGGTAAAGACAGGGTATTTTTTTGTGAGAGCTTTGTTACTTCACCAAATAAGTTTTACCCCATCTTACCCATCAGAAATCAGTTTATGTCCTCATTGACCTGAACCATACCGGTACATATTCCTGTATTGTATTACATATGTACATATATGTACATATATTTAAAAAAAGAAAAAAAGCTAAACCCATTAAAGGATATATATACTCTAAAATTAATCATTTTCTGCAGTGTAGCTTCCCCCCTCCCAACCCTAACCGCATGGTGTGTTTGTAAAAAAGGTCATCAGAAATATAATTAGCAGACCGGGTTCCCTCGGCTTTAGCCTTCAATGCAACTTCCGTGAAGGGCTTGCATTAGGGGCTTGGTCAGCTATTGATTTAGCCGAGGGATCTGGATGGAGGGAGGGGGGGGGATTGGCTCCACAGTGCATGCCTTAGTCTTCAGGGAGGAGAAACCTTTTCACAGGCAGACAGGCTCCTGGACTTTGAACAAGCACTGCAGAAGAACCATTTGGAGCAGAGGAGAAAGATATGGATTGGGGCCTAATTAGTGGTCTAATTTAGGAGATACATACATGAAAACTCTCTGTTGATAAACAAGGTTATTATCCACCCCCAAAACTAAAACCTATACTTACCTTCCTCACCCCACCCCCCCAAACAGCACGATCATTTCTTACCTCGTGCTGGGCCATAAGCTCATATAGATATTGGCTTTTTATTGCAGAGACAAGAGGGCTTCTTTAAAACACCTGTTAAAGCATGCTCTTTCTTTTTTCTCTTTTTAAGACAGGGGATGTTTTAAAGGGCATGTCCACCCCCCAGACTGAGGCATGCGCAGTAGAGCCCTTTCCCCCCTCTTGCTCCCTCCCCCCAGATCCCTAAAAATCCTGTGGCTGGCAGTGTTCTAATTAAAAAAGCTTTTGCCATCCGCTATATTTATAACTGTAAAAGTGCTTCCAATCTGTACTTACACCTCCTCGTTCCGGCTCTGTTTTACAGTGAAGGCAGCCACAGGTGTGATTGGCTGCCTCTCAGCCAATCACAGCCACGGCTGCCAATCTGGCCTCAAGCTTGCAGTTTCGGCGGGCAGGGGAGCCGGACCAGAACAGCACAGGAACGAGGAGGTGTAAGTACAGATTGAAAGCAATTTTACAGTTATGAGTATAGCGGTTGGGGGTGGGAGGGTAAGGTATCCCCTGTATGGTGCCAACATTTTAAAAAAAGGTGGACATGCCCTTTAAGTAAATATCTCCTTTTTTAATAAATTGTGTTTTATTTTGTGTGTTTTCATTTGTCAGAAATGTCTGGCCTTTTTATTTTCAATTGTCTTGCTTATGTTTTTAGAAATTTTAAATGTTTTTAAAAATCAAATGACTAGATCAAAGTGCTGTCTATTATTGAAGTCATTCTGTCTGGCTGAAACACTCCCCTATGCTATAGGTTGTGGCCACTGCACCTGAATTTAAGGAAATAAATGCTTATACTATTATTTTATGGGACTTGTGCTAATTTTAATGTCTGAAACTTCTTAAAAAGAAGCCCATACAGGTGGTGGCTAAAGCAAGCAATATAAACCAAAAAAATGCCCCTATTGTAAAATATAAGGATTTTAAAAGTTACCAAGGAGTTTTATGATCTGAAGTTTAAAGGCCCTTGTTGATTTTTTTTATTGCAGTAAAAGCACTACATCTATGATGGATTGCTCCTAAATGAAAAGGGGTCTGCTGTAATAGGGAAATGGATAATTAAAAAGTTGTAGAAGACTTAATACTAGGTATGGGGGGGTAGCTAGTGTACTACGGGGAAGCCTGTGATTTGAGAACTTGAAATTAGGTTTGGGATAGCAAAACTATTAGGGGGATGCCAACCCACCTAGACAAATTGTGAGGGATAGCAAAACTATTAGGGGCAACCCACCTAAAAAATAGCATGCAGGGAACATATATAATCTATATAAACGGTCACTCAGTGATATCACCGAGTGACTTCCTGTATTCCACTGCCCCTCCCTGTTTCTCTCTCCCTTCCTGTATTAGTAATGTAGATAACAAACACGTTTGACTGACTGACTGATTGACTGACTGAATTACTGTAAGGAGGAGCGAGCAGCTGAGTCAATTATAAATCACAGGAATGCGCTTGCTCCTCCTTATCAGCACAGTAATTCAGTCAGTCAGTGTAACAAACCGGAACTGCACCGGGTGAGAGACGATATTTATTGTCTTTTAGTTTGAGATAGAAACGGCAGTTAACTATTTGTATTTACAAAAACGGGCTTGTTATCTACATTACTAATAAAGGGAAGGAGAGACAGGGAGGGGGGAGAGAGGGGGGGAGTGCCTCTGTGGGTTTTTCTTCATTTTTATCTTGTATATTATATGGAATAATACGCTATCTACAGAATAATATATGGATATTACTTCACCTCGGAGTTCCCTGACTTCTATAAAAGCACTCGGCCTAACGGCCTCTTGCGTTTATATGGTCAGGAAACTCCTTTGTGGCGTAATCTCATTATATTAAACTGTAGGTAGTGTATTATGCCTATAATTTGGAACTAAGCACCGGCAAAGCTCAGTGATCAAGCTAAAAAGCTCTCTTAGCTTTCACATTGCTTATAAGCGTAGGGGGGTATCGAGAAAGATATCTCTGTATAACAGCGGTTCTCAGCTGAGTCTTGTTGTTTTAATGTTTTGGAGGGTGCTTTACTTATAAACAAGAGTTTGGGATATTAAATTCACAGGGCTTAACACAGAGTAAGTAACAGTGTCTTTAAACACCTACTAAGAATATATATTTCACAATGTATTCCCCTTATAAGCAACATTTAACAGAACATCAACAAAAAAAAACCTCTGAAGTATAATAAAATAGTTAATGCTGAGAGTACTAGTTAACTGGTTCACTGGAAGTCTTTATATGGTATAACTGGTGGATAGAGTAAACTCTTTATTTGATTCTGTTTACACTAAGGAAGTACCAATAGATAAGGGAATCCATTAAAATGGATCAACTTCCAGTTCATTGAGAAAAGGAGACTGTCTGACCCAAGTGCAAAAGAGATTAGACCGTCTAAGAGTAAACATACTTATATGGATAGATTTATTCATCCCAGGGCTATAAAGAGGCGGACGTTTTGTAGTTTCCAGGTCAACTATTTAATACTTTTGGATTCCTTAATCTGGTCTTGACTAGAGATGGACGAAACTCGCCAGTTTCGGGAAAATGCAGAAAATCCGAAAACGGAATGAATTTTCTATAATTATCGAATGTTCGAGGATTATTGAAAATAGCCTTGAACCTTCGATAATCCTCAGAAATACGATCAGAGACTTCTTTCGAGCCTCCGATCGTATTTTCGAGCGTTCAAGCCTATTTTCGATAATCCTTGAACATTCAATAATAATAGGAAATAGGCTCCGAAGTCCGGATTCAGACAGAACGTTCGGATTTTGGAACCGAGGAGTTCCATGTCGGATCCGGATTCCATCTCTAGTCTGGAAGACTGCTGATGTGCTGATTATTTAAACAGGAATTTCTGATTTTCTTTTGGTATTTTCGATAAAAACTTCAGAGTTTCGAAAATTTCAGGATCCACAGATTTTTGAAACCGGAAGTTAAAAAACAAAAACTCAAGCACTAATGGATTGCAAAACGTGTTCTTAAGCCTGTGAGCAATACACCAGTGGGCTTAAGCTGGGTACACACAGTAACGATAAAGCCCTGATACCATTGGATCCAACGGTATTGGGGCTTAATCTTTACTGTGTGTACCTTCATTTCCGAACAAGCGAGCAGCCGCCGAATGATCGGGTCGGCCATACGAGCTCGTTCGTGAATGACCGAAAATTTCCATACAGAGGATTCTAGCGCGGCCGATGGAAACACACAGTCCCGAGCGTTCTCCCTATGAACAGAATGCTCGGGACTGTGTGTATGCAGATCGTTGAAAGATGACAGACAGGATCTTGCAGATCTTGTCTGTCATCTTTCAGTGATCTTTACTGTGTTTACCCAGCTTTAGTCCTTACAGAAAACATCGGCTTTTAGTTTTCTACATTATTGTATACTATATATATCTTTAAATTATCTTTGGGTGGAAAAATCTCAGTCAAAGTATTGATAATGAAACAATAAAATTGCCCTGGTGGATTTCCTCAATTTTAAATGGTTTTATGCCATTGTATTACAATGTCTATTTACATTCATTGGTTCGTCTATAGACAAAAGCTAGAGCATCTTTATCTAAGCAGCAGTAAACACAGACTTCTTGTTCGCTCAATTACTGGTATTTTACCACTGTAGTAAAAAGTAAAAGTAAATACACTAGAAACTCTGCTTTTATTATGTAGAGATAATTAAAGAGCCAAGAAATAGTGATTACTTTTAAATACATTCTTGGGTGTTATAAATTTAAGCAAGTACTTTCCAAAAAGACAGAATTAAGGTTACCCCTAATGATGCATTTACTTCCAAAGAGTGATCAGCAAGAGTAAATTTATAGAAAATCATTACTTTAGTACCATATTAAAGCATTATGCAATCCCATAACCAGACACTTATCTGTAATGTCCCAATGAAACTATCGACTGCCTGGTAAGAAAAATGTACTTAAGTACACACTTTGTGACCTATGTGCTATTTAAGCCATGCTATAGAATCTGGCAGTGAAGAACACTTTATATTACAGTTCATTCAAGCCAGCGGGTCAGAAATTGCTTTCTGGCATAACAAGTCTTTAGATCTATAGACTGAAATATTATTCTAAATTTCATACAATGATTTAAACCATTCAATTAGTCCAACATGATCCATTTCTTCAATCATTATTTAAGAGAGTTATGAAAAAGAACATTTATATTTGATGTGATGTCTTATATTCCATGGTATTGGAAAAAGCTTATTACCCAGTGGCACACTGTGTGTAACTAAAAAGTAAATGGATTTAATTATGATTAGGATGGAAATAACAAATAAAGGCTTCCAATGCTCACAAGAGATGTAGAAATAGCTTACATTATTCAATTACTGTAGGTAATATTGCACAGCCCTGTTTTATATATTTATATATTCAAGTTTTATATACAATTTATCATCTTAATAAGAGAAGCACTAGAATAAATCTAGCAAATCAGATATGGATATCAATCATTAGTGTTAATAAAGTGTTAAAATAATTGTGTGTGCAATAAACACAATGCTTGTGATTCTTTCTTTTAGCTTTTAGTATTGCAAAGACTTCCTTGAGTAATGTGAAAATGTGCTAATGTAACCCAGATGTGGCACCGTTTACTCCCAAATGAATAAAAATATCATGGATGCATTACATGTTATCTCCTCCAGAATCTTTCAGGCTGATCAATATGGAGTATGGCAACATCTGTGTAAACTGCCCATAACCTTTGACAAGAAAAGCTGGCCATACACTAGCATTTTTTTCTCCCAAAGTTGCTGTCATGTTTGACCAACATTCGGATAACTACCGGGCCTGATTATTTTTGAAATTGACTTTTATTCATAAATTAATGGACAAGAATGGGGAATATCACAGGAACTTTGGGCCGTAAAATTGAAGGAGTTAAGTCTGACTTTATACACTGGATAGATGCTACAATCGAATGATAAGAACTTCTATTAAATCTCCCTGATAGTGTTTTGCTTACTGCGCGTGGCCGGCTTCATGGCATAGGAGGTCTGGATAACTAAGATATTCTGTGTGCAGGGTTACATCTTAAATACTTTATTAGAATAAAGGCAACTTATTTAATATTATACTAAATATTAAAATAATATTAATCTAATTAGATTAAAATAATTATTAAAATATAATTTTGTAATGTTAATGTGGGCCTATAATGTACAAATCTGTTTTCATTTAAGCATTACATTAAGCATCTATACAAATACATTTATAGGGACTAGATGGCCATCAAATGGAATTATTTAACTTCTTACACCAGCTACTGGAGCAGTGGTTTGTATTTTGTTTGTTACAATGCCAAAACAATAACAACCTTATTAACGCAGAGCTGCAGGGTAAGAATTCCAGTCTTAGGCTGGGTACACATGGAAAAAAATTTGTCCTGACCGACCGTTCTCCACAAGCAATCGGTCGGCCGGAAGAATCACTGTCGGGCGCGACGAAAGTAGCCACGGCTGAGACTACTACTGACCGATTGTGCAGTCCCATAGGGAACCGCACCGTGATTTTCCAGCATATCTGAATCGGATGAATGGGCAGTCAACAAGGGTTGGTGCTGCAGCAAAAAATGCTGGCGTTTAAGATTCAGAATGGGTAAACCCCATTCATTATGCACAGAGAGATGTTATTGGCTCAGAGCACTGGCAATAAAGAGCGATACCGGCTGTCGGTACAAAGCTCTAACACTGTTTTCCACATGTTAGCATGACTTTAAGACCAGAATAGCTGATAGAAATTCAATATGGTGTTGGGGCCTTTTTTATAGTTATCACTGTAAAAAGAGGAAATTTACTCTATTATTTAGGGACTTGACTACACAGGAACACGGTTCCTTTTTTATTTTGGATACTTACCATTTTAATATCTTCATTTAAATATGTGTCATTAAACAGGAAATCTGGATATCCAACTTTTGCCATCACAGTTTTTGCCTAAATAACATGAAATGAAAAACAGATAAAAATAAGAATTTGGATATTTATCACACACATCCGATAATGACACAACCTTGAGCTGACTTTACGTTTAACAACTAAGCACAGTTGTACCATACACAGAATAATTATTTGGGGTTAAAAAGAAACTGTAATTAAAGTTCTGTCTCTTTTTGTTAAAATTCGTATGGGTAACCTATCAGCCAGGAATTAAAGTTACATAAACAATACATTGTTCTGACCAATCATTCTGTCTATTTAAATAGCAGCATTCAGCAGTGATCTACCAGAACAACCAGTCATTAAAAACAAGAATTCTCCATTTACTGTATTGTGTTTTTAACTGATGGCTCTAATTAAAATACTCTTTGGGGCATATTTATAAAGCAGCAAATATGACATTCTGAAGCATTTTTTACAGTAATTTATCGCTACTTACTGTACATTAGTATTGCTAGAAATTCCCCTGGGTGTGTTTCCCAATACACAAAATAACAAATAGGCGTCCAGGTTGTGTTTGTTTTCAGAAAATTCAACTGGGGGTGTAAGTCTAATTTCCATAAGTACAGAAATGTCTCCTGGGTGTTTAACCCCCATTCGTATTGACTTACTAAGACCTACCCTGCTACAGTATGTTACCTGCTATGTTACCTAATTACTCAAGCAGTCCTGATTTGATATGAGATATGTTTTTGTTTAATTTCTGGCACTTTTTTTAGCTTAAAGCAAGAATTGTTTGACATCTTTTCCACCAGATTTTAGCTACACCCAAAAAATTACCTTGGTCAAAAATTACTGTTATAAAAATATAGAACTAAAAAAAATCTGAAATTGTTGCAATGCCTGGCAATAAAAAAATGAGATAATAGCGCTCCTTTATAAATATGTCCCCTGGTTTTAATTGAACTTGCTTTTATCAAAACAGCTGTAAGCTATGGCATATTAACCAATCAGAAATGCAGCTGCTGCCACACACCTGTTTAGATCTTTGTAAGACTCAGTTTTAAGTAAGACTTTGTAACTTTATGATTGACATTTCCATTGAATATTTATAACCTGTGCATTTCTCTTTAGGCGGATACACATACTAAAGATAAAGGAACAATACTGTCGGATCCAACCGTATTGTCCCTTTATTGTTTGAGTGTGTAGCGCATTTCTAAGTGCTCCAGAGGCTGGCGAACGCTCACTGTCGGCTTCCTGATCGTTTGCCTTGTACCAGCCCTAAAATGAAAACTTACATACAGGTAAATCACCCCCAAAACCCTAAACGGTTATTGTTTGAAATCTGAAATATATAAGCCTAACCTGAAATCCTGCACAATGTTCTGTTGCCCCTGTTTCTGCTTCCTGGTTCTTCCAGTTAGCAACTGGCTTTAACAGTTGACATCACAGCCAATGACTGAATGTTAATCCCCTGTCTGCCTCTTCTGAGCATGCCCAGACTCAGTACAGGCTCAGTACAGGTTTCTAAATTGCTCAGTTTTCATGAGGCATCCAGAAGCATAGCAGGCATACAGTAATGAATTCATAGGACCAAGTAGGATATATCAGCATATTTTAAAGAGGCCATTCTTTCTAAAAGATGTTCTTATGAGGGTGGAGTATAGGGAGAGAAATGCGCAGTCCAAAACGTTCCCTCTATGCTTTAAATAGGGAGAACAGTACTGTGTGTAGGGGATCTTTAGAAAACCTTTTAAAGATATGTGGTGCGTGTACCCATCTTTAGGCCTTGGTCTCATTTTGTTTTTCTGTTAATGAAAAACAAATTCTACAATGCAAAACACAAACTTTCATTTTGCAGTGTGTTTTGTTGTATAATCCGAATATACTTTTGTATTGAAGAGCACAAACTGTGGGTCAGATCTTCATCACCTGTATTTGCAGAAAAGCATTCATATAAAATTTTCTTTTGTACTCCAATTGCTTTGGAGGTTGAAGGGTTTCTCAGAAAAGACACACACACAGTGCAGTGCTCTCAGTATTTAGGTTATTTATAAAGTGAATTCTGAATGTTTTCATTTTCCAGTGGCCTCTTCTTCAGGATCCTAAACTGACTAATATTAAACTGACACTAAAACAAGCTCCAATCAGAGCCCATTTCAGTTGTTATGGCAACATTCCCAGTCCACTTATATTACAGTCTTGATGCTACCTACTTTAAATTACAAGCAGTGTGATAGATTTATTGCTGGTATTTGTTTAAACACAGAAGAGTGTTATGGAACATCTGTTAATTTTTTTCAACCTCCTGCTATGTTGCAAATCCATTTAAACGATTTGTTCATTGTAAAATAATTTGATATTAAACGCATTACATGAATATTCACATGATTATTTAATCACATTAATGATGAAATCTGGGTAATAAATTGTGTTGATGTACATTAAAAGCTTTTTCCTACTATCTGACCTCTAAATTGAATTTGTTCAAACAAATGTGAAACTAAATGAACCTCTTTAAGCTTAAGCACACAGTACAGATAACGCCGACCCGAACGTTCGTCGGGAGTGCACTTGTTCGGAAAAGCAAGGTACACACAGTAACGATAAAGCCCCGATACCATTGGATCTAAAAGTATTGGGGTTTTATCGGTACTACTGTGTGTATGTACTTTGCTTTTCCGAACAAGTGCGTGCCCGCCGAATGTTCAGGTCGGCCGAGCACTCATTCGGAAAAGAGGGAAAATTTTCTTCGGCCGAGGTAGACTGCCTATAGGGAAGTCTGCTGCAGCCGAGGGAAACACACAGTCCCGAGCATTCTCCTATAGTGAGAACGCTCAGGACTGTGTGTATGCAGATCCTGTCTGTCATCTTTCATAAATCTTTGAAGTGTGCACCCAGTTTTACACTTTTCATTTGCTTGTTTTTCATGTTTTCGTCACATTTCTAAAATGTATTATGTACACAGTATACTACTTAAACACACTTGTTTATTAATAATTTTTGTTACTAAAAGCAGGTTACATTTAGTAACAGAAATCTGGGTAGATGTATCACTCTTTACCCTTCTTGTTATCTGGAAACAGCAAGTCAACATCTCTTCATATTACCTTCTGATCCCATCTTAAGCTATGAGCATATTGTAGATAATTGCCAGCTAAGGCGGTGGTAAAACAAACACTTCAGCTGACAATCTAGTGTTTGTGGAGGATCCCCGCAACATCATAAAGGACACTAGCGGGCATTTCAATCCGTGTTCAGAACAAATGCGTTATGAAAAAATGGAAAGAAACAGATTGCCCATAGAATTTCTATTCTTTATAGCATCCACACTTGGGTGGTGCAATGCAGTGGGTTAAAAAATGCACTGCGTACTGCAGTTTTATGCAGTGTGTTACCGTTAAATAAAACTAAACAGCTAGGGTAATAAGCATGGAAGATGCTAAGCAGAGACATTTGTAGGCATAGGCGACGCAAAAGCTAGGGCACAATTCAAATGTTGAGGACAATGTTTAAAGATTTTCCTGGATCAAGGATCCATATCAGCCATAGAGAAACTAGCTTTATGAGTTAGTTCGAACCAGAACTAGTTTGATTTTCCAGACTCACAGGTCTATTTTCAGAAATCCTTGAACATTCGAGAATTCTCGAGTGTACGAGGATTTTAGAGCGTTCGGCAGGCCTCAAGTGACCACTTCCGAAAACCCCCGAATGGCCGGAGATTCATGAAAACATCCGCTTGCGGATTCCCAAACAGCCGACAATCCCATGCCTGGACATTCGGGGGTCATGCAGCTCAAAACCGGGACCCCCTCCTGGGTCCTTACAAGGACCATTGCAGCCCTTTGGGGTTTAAGGGGTCCCGCAGTTCGAACTGGAACCCCCCCCTCGGCATTTATAAGTGCCTTTGTGGCCCTTAGAAGGGCCCTTAGGGG
The DNA here is from genome assembly GCA_019447015.1 of Hymenochirus boettgeri. Taxonomy (NCBI): domain Eukaryota; kingdom Metazoa; phylum Chordata; class Amphibia; order Anura; family Pipidae; genus Hymenochirus; species Hymenochirus boettgeri. Next base: position 77,660,669 of record CM033470.1, read on the forward strand.
CTTAAGGGGTCCCAAAGCTCAAAGCGGGACCCCCCTCCCCAGCTATATCAGGGCCCTTGCGGCACTTGTAAGTGCCCTTGTGGCCCTGACAAGGGCCCTTTGGAGCTTAAGGGGTGCTGCAGCTCGAGCTGGGACCCCCCTCCCCGGCCCTTGTAAGGGCCCTTGCGGCTCTTAAAAGAGCCCTTGGGCGGCGTCTTCTGTCTTCCATCTGGTGACACCAGCTCCGCTGAGGCCACCGACCCCGGGAAGTAACCCTGAGGCTGCCAGGGGTACCTCCGGAGCCAGTGGCCTCACTGAGGCCGATGTTACTGGCATCTCGATCCGACTTCTTCTTTCTTCTGCCATCTACTGCGATGACTTCTGAGCTCTGCGGAGGTTGACAGCTCTTTATATAGGTTTGCAGAAAACCCTAATCCGTTTCTGATTGGTCAATTTTTCAATGCTTGGTTTACATTAACCAATCAGATTTCGGAAAATCTGCCTCAGTAACATCATATGACTGATGTTACATCGGGGGAACTTTGCACGTGTTCACCTGGGTTTGTGTTGAAAAAAAGTCACAATAAAGTCCTGCTATTCATACCTTAAATCTTGGTCACTTTCTAAAAAAATCAGATGCTGCTGAAACCCCAGCAAAATAGGTAAGAGGAGGAAAAAGAGTAAGAACAGGAAAATGGGTACAATTGTCTGTACACTATCTTGATAGTTTTTTCTGTATGTTTTTGTGCATTTTGTAACTATTATACTTAAGCGCCACACCCACTTCCTCTACATCTGATAGTCTAGGTAATTTCAGTTGTAAGTTAATAGGATGGTGCTATTTCTGTATCTCTTATTGCATCAGCCCCTTAGTTCTTTAAAGGACAGATACTCTTATAGAACAGGGGATAGTTGTGCAATATTAAAAGGGCTATTTCCAGGTAGTTTTTATTCTGTAATATGATGCTTCTTGCATGTGTAACTAGATTGCATGCTCTATTGAAAAGCCCTGCACCCCCAACTGGCGCTATATAATAAACATACACAAGCATACAAAAAACATACCAGTAGCACTCCAAAAGAAAAAAGTTGTGCATATGCTAAACTGTGTCAAAGGAACAGTATAAACGAAAACTAAAATTGCACAGCGCTACATATATTGCATTAGAATTCATAGAATTACTTAATATGAATGTGGCCCAGAGTTCCAAAGGTCTATCTCTAGTTACAATCAACAGTATTTCTCCTCCTATTATGTATGTACTCCTGTCTGCCACCAATGTAATATCGTAAATTATCCCTAGTATGCTGTTTATGCAGCTGTTGCAGTCAAACAATTTGTATTCTGCCTGAGTATTCATCCTAGGAATCCCTTTGTCATCTGTCCAAGATTCTATTTGCATATATTACACATCATGTAATTTCTTCACATCTTCTCATACACATTCTTCTTTGGAGGCTAAAATGCAAATTGAAAGCTCAAAAGTAAAGATACATTGTACTGCAGATTAAACAGAATTCATTTGGACTGTTTGAGATGTGCTTTGCTACATCACCGCCTACTGTATGTATCTAGATATACGATGTATATTGTATTATGTAATACAAACAGTCATTTTCAGTTGGTTTGAAAGACGAGCACTTTTTATTTTCTCCATAGAGTAACATATGGATGAATTGTGACAGGTAATAAATAACCCTGTGCAGAGGATCCCACTGTGATTGGGTGCAATGCTCAGCAAGTTTGGAATGAGACAATTACTTTACAAACTAGACCTTTTTTTATTGCTGAAAATAGAGAATCCAAAGACATGACAGGAATTTAAATGTAGGAATGCTGCATTGTCATAACACACAAAACCAGCCTAACCGACTACTGTACAGATAGCCAAGCCTCTCCGATTAGACAATACAATCACATCTCCAATCGGGCAAAACATTCATATCTCCAATTGGGCAATACATTCATATCTCCGAATGGGCAATACATTCATATATCCAATTGGGCAATACATTCATATCTCCAATTGGGCAATACATTCATATCTCCAATTGGGCAATACATTCATAACTCCAATTGGGCAATACATTCATATCTCCAATTGGGTCATACCATTCAATTTCCAATTGGCGCATACATTCATATCTCCAATTGGGCAATACATTCATATCCAATTGGGCAATACTTCATATCTACCATTGGGCATACATTCATATCTCCAATTGGGCAATACATTCATATCTTCAATTTGGGCAATACATTCATATTTCCATGGGCAATACATTCATATCTCAATGGGCAATACTTTCATATCTCCAATTGGGCAATACATTCTATACTCCAATTGGGCAATACATTCATAACTCCAATTGGGCAATACATTCATATCTCCAATTGGGCAATACATTCCTATCTCCATTGGGCAATACATTCAATTATCCATTGGGCAATACATTCATATCCAATTGGGCAATACATTCATAAAAAATCTCCAATTGGGCATACATTCATATATCCAATTGGGCAATACATTCTATCTCCAATTGGGCATACTTCTATCTCCATGGGCAATACATTCATATATCAAATTGGGCAATACATTCATATCTCCAATTGGGCAATACATTCATATATCTCCAATTGGGCATACATTCATAACTCCAATTGGGCAATACATTCATATCTCCAATTGGGCAATACATTCATATCTCCAATTGGGCAATACATCATATATCCATTGGCATACATTCATATCTCCATTGCAATACATTCATATCTCCAATTGGGCAATACATTCATATCTCCAATTGGGCATACATTCATATCTCCATTGGCAATACATTCAATCTCAATTGGCAATACATCATATCTCAATGGGCATACATTCATTCCAATTGGCATACATTCATATCCCAATTGGGCAATACATTCATATCTCCAATTGGGCAATACATTCATATCTTCAATTGGGCAATACATTCATATTTCCAATTGGGCAATACTTCATATCTCCAATTGGGCAATACATTCATATCTCCAATTGGGCAATACATTCATAACTCCAATTGGGCAATACATTCATAACTCCAATTGGGCAATACATTCATATCTCCAATTGGGCAATACATTCATATCTCCAATTGGCAATACATTCATATATCCATTGGGCAATACATTCATATCTCCAATTGGGCAATACATTCATATCTCCAATTGGGCAATACATTCATATCTCCAATTAGGCAATACATTCATATCTCCAATTGGGCAATACATTCATATCTCCAATTGGGCAATACATTCATATCTTCAATTGGGCAATACATTCATATCTCCAATTGGGCAATACATTCATAACTCAATTGTTCAATATATTCATAACTCCAATTAGGCAGGTATGCTTTACTCTGCCCTACTGCTCTGAAGGTAGGTGTGCTTTACTCTGCCCTATTGCTCTGAAGGTAGGTGTGCTTTACTCTGCCCTATTGCTCTGAAGGTAGGTGTGCTTTACTCTGCCCTATTGCTCTGAAGGTAGGTGTGCTTTAAATAAATCTGTTATAAATAGGACAACCAACATTTTAAATTACTCTGACCTATTGCTCTGAAGGTAGGTGTGCATTATTCTGCCCTATTGCCCTGAAGTTTGATGTGTTTTACTCTGCCCTATTGGCCTGAAGGTAGGTGTGCTTTACACTGCCCTATTGCTCTGAAGGTAGGTGTGCTTTACTCTGCCCTATTGCTCTGAAGGTAGGTGTGCTTTACTCTGCCCTATTGCTCTGAAGGTAGGTGTGCTTTACTCTGACCTATTGCTCTGAAGGTAGGTGTGCATTATTCTGCCCTATTGCCCTGAAGTTTGATGTGTTTTACTCTGCCCTATTGGCCTGAAGGTAGGTGTGCTTTACACTGCCCTATTGCTTTGAAGGTAGGTGTGCTTTACACTGCCCTATTGCTCTGAAGGTAGGTGTGCTTTACTCTGCCCTATTGCTCTGAAGGTAGGTGTGCTTTACTCTGCCTATTGCTCTGAAGGTAGGTGTGCTTTACTCTGACACTATTGCTCTGAAGGTAGGTGTGCATTATTCTGCCCTATTGCCCTGAAGTTTGATGTGCTTTACTCTGCCCTATTGGCCTGAAGGTAGGTGTGCTTTACTCTGACCTATTGCTCTGAAGGTAGGTGTGCATTATTCTGCCCTATTGCTCTGAAGGTAGGTGTGCTTTACACTGCCCTATTGCTCTGAAGGTAGGTGTGCTTTACACTGCCCTATTGCTCTGAAAGTAGGTGTGTTTTACTCTGCTCTGTTTCCATGAAGTAGGTATTTTACTGTGCCCTATTGTTTTGAATGTATGTAAACTTTACTATTCCCCAGCATATTAAAGCGAATATCACCTATAAATGGTATTATACCACCGACAACTCAACATGAACACAGTTATATTTAGAAACTTTATCTTTCCCTAGAAAACGAACTAGAACTTACTAGAGAAAAATCTTACAATGTGTAGGGTTTCTGGGGGAGAAAGTTTTCATATTAGCATTTTAAATATGTTGTTTAATCTCCTAATAAGTTGTTGCATTTGGGCTTTACTGTCACAGAAGAATGTCTACATAAGTAGTAGGTAGTGCTCACAACAGCACAATTTACCTTAGGAAAATCATAGCCACAATAAATAAGCCGGGTACACACCAGCCATATTTTCGGCCGACTGACCGATCACAGCACTTTCGGTTGGTCGGCCGAAAATATCGTCTGGTGTGGAATGGCTGGCCTCGACCGACCTCAATCGTTCATTCATTCGGATCAGACGAACAAACAATCGGACGTGTCGGAAAATAATGATCGATCGTGCGGTTCCCTATGGGAACGCTCAATCGATCGTTCACATCAGTTGGGACAATAGTCCCTCAGTGTGTACCCAGCCTAAGAGACCATAATTTATATTTATTTTATCAAGCAACTCCAATGTAGAATGTGTGTAGAGCTGGGCTGTTCACAAAGTGACAAAAATATCTGTTGTATTCAATTAGATCAACTGGACTTGAATGTGTTCTTGAAGACGTTTTGCTAGTCATCCGACTGGCTTTCCCAATTCAGAATGACTTTACAGAATCTGTGCAATTATGTACCCTGGAAAATCCCAATTAGCATATCACAGCCAGTGTTAAGGGTGTGATTAGATAGTGGCTAAGAGGTGTTATAGGATGCCCAGAGTAAGGTGTTAAAACAGCATTGTACATGGCAGACAGTTGGTGTCAACCCCCCCACCTCTATTTAGGCTTGGTTTCTTTATTTTCACATAAATGGCCTCCTTAACACCTCTCTTGAACCAGTCACGTTCCTTCGCCAGTATGTTAACATTACAATCTTCAAAGGTATGTCCTTTATCCTTAAGATGCAGACACGGCTGAGTCCTGACCCGAGGAATTGGCTCTTCTGTGCTGGGCCATACGTTGATGCAGTTGCTGTTTGTCTCCCCCACATACAAATCAGAGCATTCTTCACTGCACTGCACTGCATATATGATGTCGCTTTTCTTGTGTTTTGGTATTGGGTCTTCGGATGTACCAATTGCTGCGCTCATGTGTTGTTCAGTTTAAAGCAGACAGGATACGATGTTTTTTGAAAATTCTTCTTATTTCTCAGACCCCCTGCTACATATGGGATGACCTGTTCTTCCTCCTGTCTTGCTTTCCCCCTTCCTGTTGGTATTTCGTTCTTTTCTTTCCTTCTTACTTCTTTTGACAAAGGCCCAGTCTGGATATCCACAAGTTTTAAGGGCTCCTCTGAGATGTTTAATTTCTTTAGCCTTCGCCTCTGTGCTAGTGGGATGTTCTCGCTCTGTTTTGCGGGTTCTGATGACCCCCAGCTTTTGATCTAAAGGGTGGTGGGAGTCAAACATCAAATACTGATCTGTGTGTGTTGGTTTTCTGTAAACCTCTACTTCCGTTTCCCATTTTCCTTAACTTCTACCAAGCAGTCCAAGAATGCCAGTTTGTTGTTTTGTCCTCTTCCCTTGTGAATTTAATGTTTTGGTCCACTGCATTAATGTGTTCTGTGAAAGCTTGTACTTCCTTCTGGTGGATTTTAACCCAGGTGTCATCAACATATCTGAACCATGGCTGGGTGCTATGCCCTTAAAGGTATTAAGCGCCTGTGTTTCTACCCTCCTCCATGTAAAGGTTGGCCACAATAGGTAAACTGGAGATCCCATAGCACATCCATGTTTTTGCTTATAGAACTTATCCCTGTATTTGAAATAGGTAGTATTCAGGCACAAGTCCAACAAGGAACACACCTGTTCTGGGTTGAGATCAGTTCTGCTGGTAGAGTGGGTCTTGGCCCAGCCGTTTTCTCACCATGTCAACAGCCTCCTTGGTGGGTATACAAGTGAAGAGAGATGTCACATCATAGGACACACATAGTTTCTTCTACACCCGAGTACTATATCTCAATCTTGTTGGTGAAATCCTGAGAGTTCTGGATGTGATGCTTAGAACTCCCCACCAAAGGTCCTAAGATGTTACCTAGATATTTTGCCACCTTGTATGTTACCGAGTTGATGCTGCTGACTATAGGTCTTAGTGGGCCCCCTTCCTTATGTATCTTTGGGAGTCCATATATGCATGGATGTGCCTCACCAGGGTAGAGGCGATGATACATTGCTCGGTCAATGGCTTTATCCTTTTGAAGCTGTTGTAATAAGTCTATGACTCTTTTCTTGTAATGGCTGGTGGGATCCCTTGTTAAAGCCTCATATGTGTTGTTATCAGCCAGGCATGGTCACCTTATCATGGTAGTCTGAGGTGTTGAGTACCACTGTGCATCTTCCCTTGTCTGCCGGTAGAATGGTGATACTGGAATCTTTCTTGAGGGATGTTAAGGCTCTTCTTTCCTGTGTAGTCAGGTTAATGAAGGAGTTTTAGCACTGGCTAAGGCTGCAGTACAACAGATATACCATGACCTGGATGAATGAGAACCTCACAAGCAAAGTGACAAAAAGTTCAATCTGTCCAATATGTATGTTTTATCTTGGCTAGGAATTATCTAGGATTTGCATTTAAATGTTATTTAATCCAACTATAATTGTAGGGTAGCCACCCCCAGAGCCTCCTTCACTGCTGGCCCCAATAAGTGCATTTGGGAGTGCCCTCCATTACCTATGGAGGAAAGATTCTGGCATCTGCCTTAAATTGCCTAATCTGTTATAAATAGCAACCACATTTTAATTGATTTGATTGTTCACTTCAGGGCAACTGAAATCCTATTTACTGTACAACTCAAAAAAACATGAATTACCTAACCATAACCTGACTGTGGATTGTGCCACTCCATTTCAACCCTTCCCTCTAGAGAAGTAAAGCACTCATGTGCCTATTAATAGGGAGGACATCAAAAAGGAGGTCAACTACACAGCAGAGAAGACCAGGATATGGTTACAGTTAAGGTAAATACAATGTTTAAAAATTACTCCATGTTTTAGTACATATATGACCTCAAATGGATTTTTATAATAGAAGCACAATGTGGTATAGCTTCTCTCCTATGATTTTGTGATCTACCTACTTCACAGTAAAATTTAGGGTTATCCACAAATCTTACCTGTCCCAGAATAATACATAATCTAACTGGATGGTTGTACAGTCAAATTACTACAGTAAATATAAAGACTTCAATTCCTGTCCTCTCGGTGTAAACAAGAAAGACCAAGGCTATTTCCAACTAATATGCAGCTCTAAGGAAACAAGAGAATAACCTATCAATGATCCTCTTATTACTATTAAGGAAAACATTCCTTCCCCACACTGACATTTCCAATTCAGATGCATTTTCAATTAAAAGCTCATACCAAATGAAACAGTGATGAAACATACACAGATTCATTAGGTAGAATAATCTTACTCACATTCTTCATTTGTATCTGAAGCTTCTCAATTATTTCTTTTTTCCGTCTTAATTATTTGAAACAAATGCATTGTAAGCGTTGTTGGATTAAGGTTGTGTTTACAGGTACTGAATGATTACAAAATTAGCAACAAAACTGTGATTGGAGTTCATGCAGGTAAATACTTCTATATCAGCGGCTTTTGTAAAGCGAAGAAACCCGGTAAACAAAACTCCTGCTGCTGCAAATAATAGCACATGCAAATTTTCCGCTTATTGCATCTGCCCCTTAATACTGTATCTATACAATTTTGAAAAATCACAGGAGGAGCTTAAGCCACAGCAGTCCTACAATAGATATTTAGCGGATTGGCACTTTCCCTAAATGACCTCATCACAAACCAAGCAGCAATGCTACAACAACAAGCTATTTTATCCCAGTAAATTTTCCCTTCTGGCAAGTTCTATCCCTTAGTGCAAAATCCAATAACAATATTGGATGTTAAAACTTGTTTCTTCTCTGAGACTATTTTGAGAATATTTTCTCTCTCCCTTGATCAGACCATTCACTATAATTACAACCTCCTAAAGTTCCTGCAATATCTTTAAACATTTAGACAACTGCCTGGCCTTGATCATGTAAAAACCTGACCACTGAATTGATCACATGTCTATATGGTGTTGGCCACTTCATCTAAATATTAAGAACTAAAAATAAGCCATCCACTGTCCTTGCAGAAGTGTAACAAAATAAAAATGAATTAGCTGGAATCGAATAGTATGTATCAAATGGCTGCGGCATTCTTCTTCATGCAAGGCTTTGCAGATCCTTACATCGCCCATTGGTTGCCAGGCGGCTATGAGCTTTCCAGAATTTTGGGCTTGCATTTCCTCTTGGGCTACATTGTGCCCACGCAGCCAGAGGGAATCATTCTAATTAATTAGGAGCTTCAGTCTGAATTCCCTCTAGCCAATTCTGTTTTGGTTTCCTTTACTGACTCTCAGCCTATTAAACTCTCTGGTTCCCATTGCTGACATGAACTATTCTAGTTAGCCCAGTTAAGCTTCTGAGTGTTTTGGACTTTTTGGATTTGCTTGACCTTAAAGGGCAAGTCCATCCCCAAGGTAATCACCCCCCAAAACCCTAAACGGTAATAGTTTGAACCTGAAATATAAGTCTGACCTGCACAATGTCCTGTTCCCCTGTTTCTGCTTCCTGGTTCTTCCAGTTAGCAACTGTCAGTTATGGATTTGAACGTTGACATCACAGCCAATGACTGAATGTCAATGCTCAGTACAGGCTCATACAGGTTTCTAAATTGCTCAGTTTCCATGAGACATCCAGAAGCAAAGCAGGCATACATTAATGAGTTCATAGGACAAACTATGAAATAATCAACATATTTAAAGAGGCAATTCTTTCTAAAAGATGTCTTATGTGGGTGGAGTTGTCCTTTAATGAAAAAGGAAATGTTAATATTGTTCAAATAAGATAAACAAGTCCGGTGAGGTGCTTCCTGGAAAATGGGGGCTTGTCTAAGGTGAGATATAAAGTAGAGATTGGGATATTTCCACTGAAGGAAAACTTAGGAATTTCCGGTTAATATACAATATCAATGGATTGTTTCGAAATGGGAAAAAAATTAAAAGACAAATATAGGAAACAGCATTAACTAGCTACTTATTAAATAAATACTTTGGACTATACTGAAAGTCTAATAATTAAATAACCTGAAAAAAGTTAAATAAGTAAACTCTTAAATCACAATCATATGAGTATTATTTCAACTTTGAATTCCTTTTTTCGAAATACAGTTAAAAAAAAATCACAGTAGCAATTTGGCAACACTTTGACACAATGAAATCAATATTGCCAGAACGTCTTTTAGATTAGGAAATCATTTTTTCTTCTGGGTAAAATGATGTGAAACAGTGTGAAATGATTAACCAGCTTGTTGGTATAGCACTGGTTCTCTAGAGCTCAATCAATGTGATTTCATCTCATGCACAGAGATAACACATATCTTGGGGCCAGTTATATAAATCTGATATATTGCATTTTCCCCTTGGAGTTTTTTTTATTTTGAGCCAAACTGTTCAACTTAGATCACTTTAGACAATATTCGTATTTACATCAGTTACCCTATGAAAGATGAGGTTTTGGACATTTTCTGTCATTTATGGAAATTATGCTCTAAAATGTAAAATCACTGTATCCTTTAATCTCTTAACTAATCTAATAAATGGTGGAATGTAAAGAGGTATTTAAAAAACAAAGATTTTATTTCAGTGTCTCACTGTTATCATTCTTATTTAGGATTATCTTCCTTCAGTAAATTTGTTTATAACATCTGGCGCTACATTGAAAAGTACATTTTACAAACAGTTCACAAACGATAGAGAGAAAAAAATTAATGAGTCATAAAACAAATGTTATTGCTCGAGGACATTTTAAAAGGGGCCAAATAGGTACTGATAGCAGAACAACTGTTCATATGGCCAAGGAATGTTAGAGATTGATTATTTTCATCAATGGTTATTGGTATTCGCTCAGTCAGACAACACAAAAAAGGTATGTTAATATACAAATATAAAGGGACTACAGTTCCTCTTTAAGGGGGACTAACATCGAAATTTATGGGAGGCCATTCACTTTTGAGACATTTATAGATATTTTGTTCAATTATTGATTCTTTATGTTACCCTAAAACCACTAGCAGTTTTCTATACAATGTTCCCTTAACACACTCCGCTAGCTCATTCATTTTGCGGTTGCAAAAAAAATCAGTCCATATGGTTTGTCTGATCTTGCGCAGATGTTGGGGGGAATGTCATACAAAAATCAAAAGGCAGGTTTACAGGTACGGGCGCCTAAAGGCTAAAACAAATATTGAATCTGTTAATGGACTGTGCACTATGATCTAGTGCAATGCAAGAGTTTGCAAGGTAATGATTCGCATCTCAAACTGTTTTGTTGCACCGGTAGGTTTATTGAATAGTCCCTGGGTTTGTTGTGTAATTTCAAATGTTGAAATTGAGATTCTCATTTAAATTTCAAAAATGTATCGTATAAACTCAGTTTCAACCAAGTAAATTTCAACAGTGGCACCAGGAGTTTCACCATAAAACCAGGTTTGGCTTTAAACTTCGGTACATCCTTAGTATAATATCTTATACAGGGACTCTTTGAGAACAATGAAGCCCATCAATATGAGGCGGTAATTTACCATATAACTAGCGGGGCTTTACATGAACTGCACTTTGTAGGGACTTTAACAGTCTAACCACTGAAATGTAATTCTTAATTTTGTTGCATGGGGAATGTGCAGCATTTTGTAACATTGTAACATATTGACGAGTTGTATAATGTTTATCAGATGTAGTAATAGGAATATCACATGAAGGTGAGCATTGATAGAGGTTTTGAACTATTTGAAGCAATATTGCAGCTCTAACAGATGTGTTAGTTGGTGCTTTATGCAGATAAAGTACTGTCAGTATGAGAAATAACCACACTAAAACAGTAGCACTAAACAAGTTGTTAAAATATTGAGAAATGTTTATGATCATTTAATTAGTTGCTCATAACATGGGCAGTATATATATAATATTATATATATTATAAAGAGGATGAGCCGGCGCACTCTGGGGGCTTTTCAAGTGAACTTTTATTTAACACGAGGTAAACCAATCAACGCGTTTCAGCCATTGGAATAGGCCGTCATCAGCTGATGACGGCTATTCCAATATGGCTGAAAAGCGTTGATGTGTTTACCTCGTGTTAAATAAAAGTTCACTTGAAAAGCCCCCAAGATGCACCGGCTTCATCCTCTTTATCTACCATATCCTCCAGCAGCACCGGGGCAATCGGAACCGCAGTAAGGGAGTGCTTAGGACCCGTTCACCTTGTTTATTATAATATTTATATATAATATCTATATATAATATATATATATATATATATATTATATATATATATAAAATAGTAAAATGATGTCTGCACTCAGTCTTCCTTCTTTTTATATTAATTACACGTAACGGGTGCTTCAAGGAACACAGATGCCTCAAATCTGTCCATACAATAATCAAAAAACATAAAAAGTTCCGAGCACTCTTCTTCACACGAAAAGTTTATTAACGTTTCGGTGCTTCACAGAGCACCTTCATCAGAACAATGTGACACACAGTGCTTCAACCTCATTACTCATAGACACCCCCTAGTGCCACCCCTTCAGTGCAAACTTGTGACCATATTGGTAACCCTTACACTGTTCTCTAGTCTTAATGATATCACTATTGTATATCCACTTTAAAAGTGCTGTAGTTGCAATTTCTTACTAAAAAATACATATATGTTAATATAAAAGCAATAAATATTTGTGCTATAATAAATATAAGTGTTTAAAAAGTCAATCTAGACCATTATATGTGTTCAAAAAGAACCAATAGTGCACCATGATATACACCTCCGCTATTAAAAGGATAAGTGATATAAAAAGTTGAGTGATATTAAAAAGCCAATCATAGGCAATAATATATATAAAAATTATATTCAAACAAAAAAGGGGGATAGCTCATCACATAAAAATTAAAGAGTGCAACTGTATAGTACATTATATAGGGCGATATTAATTATGAAATTGTTCAATATATGTAAAATGATTTGATATTACTTTTTTATTTTATGTTATTAACCTGCAGATCTGAACACACCAGGCAATCCTGCCACAATGTGCAATTCAATCTGAACAGCTCCTTGGAGAATCCTGAGACCTATACAGGATCCAGAATAAAATGCTAGGTTCATACTTATTGGTAATTACCACAGCAAGTTCCAGATTTACAGTCACTATGGGGTTGGAACAACAACGATTCTGATAGCTTGTCAAGTATGGAGAGGTTTGGATAAAGGAGCTAAAAGCTCCCCACAGGGTATAAAATGAGTAGAACCTTTTTATAATGAAGGTACCTGAACAGCCTCATATTTAAAGGGCAAGTTCAGCCCTAAATAAAAACTACAAACAGATATTACCCCCCAAAACCCTAAAACGGTATAGTTGAAATCTAAAATATATATAGTCTAACCTGAAATCCTGCACAATGTCCTGTTCCCGTTTCTGCTTCCAGGTTCCTTCCAGTTAGCAACTGTCTTATGGATTTGACAGTGACCTCACAGCCAATGACTGAATGCTAATCCCCTATCTGCCCCTTTGGAGCATGCCCAGGCTCAGTACCTGCTCATACAGGTTTCTAAATTGCTCAGTTTCCATGAGGCATCCAGAAGCATAGAGGCATACAGTAATGAATTCTTAGGACAAGTATGATATATCAACATATTTTTAAAGAGGCCATTCTTTCTAAAAGATGTTCTTATGAGGGTGGAGTTGTCCTTTAATATATTAATATTGGGGTAAAAACTGCCCATTTCTCTAAGAATACTGGGTAGTTTCAGAGACATGCAAAGTCATTTTATCATAACAGACACTTCCTGTCTAGCAAACAGAAACTGGATGGTCTCATTCTTTCTATGGAGAGGGGAGGGGAGTAAATGTGAGAGTCTGAAGATGTTCTAATTGAGAGTGCCTGCACTTTGCCATTTGTTATATATATAAGGTTGTTTTATGCATTGTCTTCATGGAGTGGGATCACTGTCTTGTGGGTCTTGAAACATGTTGACCTGTGAATAAAAAGTTTGTGCCATGATGGAAGACTGTGAGTGCGTCGATAATTTCTCTCGTATTATATATATTATATAATATATATATATATATATATATAGAAATCGGTGCATTCCGGGTCTTGTGGTTAAACAAATATTAATTTATGTGAGTGCAAAACCTGCAAGCAACGTTCGGCCCTGTTTCTGGGGCCTTATCAAGTCAAATAACCAGTGCACTTTTGTGAACATCCTTTTAATAAAGAGACTCCTCCCTCAAACAAACATGTGACTTGATTTAATCAAAAACAACACTATACAATTTCTCAGTGCATGTTCTTTGTAATAAACATTAAATTAAAGTGACAAGTACCATATAAATACAATAAAATCCTGTGTTGATAATACCTATCTCAGACAATTCTCTTAAAAAAACATATTGCAGAAAGTGTCATGTGCCTACCCATTAATGGCCTGTAAAAAGTGTAATGGTGCTTTAAAAATATATATATTATTTTGGATATACTCTCTATGATATATCCAAAATTCAATACTCACAGTTTTTTTGTAAAACAAATAGTTGAGTCCAATTTCAGGTCATCATACATAGCCTCAGTTGTTCCAAGGGTCCCCTCCAGATAACAAACGATGTCCTGAACAAATTGGACTCAACTATTCGTTTTACAAAAACTGTGAGTACACAGAGATATGAATTTTTGATATACTCATAGAGAAAGAGACTAACAATATATATTCTCTTTACCAGAAAGACACTGACCGAAACATGTTTGCTTCATTATAACCGTTATCATCCATCACAATTGAGGGACTCACTTCCAATATCTCCAATTTCTCAGAGTCCTAAGGAATAAATCATGCCTAGAATATGTAACAGTCAAATGAAGAGATGTGGTAGAGATTTGCCAACAGGGGTTACCACAAGGGTGTTAAAATCAGCATTGGCCAGGCAAATATGAAGGTTTCAACACCTGAGAACAGTTAATAGACCACTAAAACAGAAAATATGATAGTGGGAAGTTTCAAATTCTCAACAGCAGGACAACATATGAAAAGGAGCATCATCAACAATTGGAAGATTTTAAAAACTAGTATAGTATAGTATAGTATAGATTTGAGGTTGAATAAAGACATACGTCCATCCAGTCCAACCCAAGCTAGCATATCCCTCATTTCCTGCCTAACTGTTGATCCAGAGAAGGCAAAAAACCCCACCAAATTATGAAGGGGGAAAAAATTCCTCCTGACTCCAAGTGGCAATCGGAAATTTCCTGATCAACTCTACTTTATGTATCAATACCAGTAACTTGCACACATTCCTTGTTTGCAGAAACTCATCCAGAGCTTTTTTTTAAACTGACCAATGAACCTGCCATTACAACGTCCACTGGAAGACAGTTCCATAGCCTTACCTAGTTCTCATAGTGAAAAACCCTTTCCGAGCTGAAGCCTAAACCTTTTTTCTTCAAGTCTTAAGGGATGTCCTCGTGTCCTTGACTGTTCTCTTGGTGAACAATGCCCCATGTTTATTGTATGGCCCGTTTAATGTAGTATACACTGTAAATCATATCCCCACGCAAGCACCTTTTCTCCAGCGTACATAATTGTAACTTTTCCAGTCTCTCTTCATATTCAAGCTCCCCCATCCCTATTATTTAGTTGCCCTTTCTGAACCCTTTCCATTTCAAAATGTCCTTTTTGTAACACAGGATTCCAAAATTGCACTGCATATTCCAAATGAGGCCTTACCAATGCTTGTAAAAGGGAGAATACATTTTCCTCCCTTGAATCCATACCTCGCTTTATACAAGACAATACCATGCTGGGCTCTGGTTGTTGCCGCCTGGCACTGCTTGCTACCTTTAAGTTTGTTATCCACCAAAACTCCAAGATCCCTTTCCAACAGGATTCACTTACACAGAGCCATTTAATGTATAAGTAGCACAAGTTTTTTAAGTCCCAAAATGCATCACCTCATTTATCAACATTGAATTTCATCTGCCACTTAGCAGCCCAATGTGATAATCTATCTAGATCCCCTTGCAACGATTGCACATCCTCTGAAGTTTTAATGGTCGACAAAGTTTTGTGTCGTCCAGCAAACACAGAACCTTGCTGACAATACCACTTCCCAAATCATTAATAAATAGATTAAATAGAAGCGGCCCCAACCAGAACCCTGTGGCACCCACTTAGCACTTTAGTCCATAATGATGAAGCCCCATAACAACTACTCTCTGCATCCTATTCTTTAACCAATTTTCTATCCATTTACAATGTGACTCCCCAACCAACAGACCTTAGCTTATTCATAGTCGCCTATGGGGGCGTATCAAAAGCCTTTGCAAATCCAAGTAAACTACTCTACTCTGCTATACCAGAGTCTAAACTCTACTTACTTCCTCATAAAAGCCAAGCAAGTTAGTTTGACAAGATCTATTCCTCTAAATCCATGCTGGTTACTACTTATAATTTGTTCAAAAAGTTCCTTGAAACATCTCTAAACCGATCCCTTATTAAACTTTTCCAGGATCTTCCCCACCACTGAAGTTAAACTTACAGGCCTGTAAATTACCCGGCTGTGAAACACTACCCTTTTTGAATATTGGAATAACATCAGCCTTTTCCAATCCAGAGGCACACCACCGGACATGAGGGAATCAGCAAAAAAAAGAAACAATGGCCTAGATAAAACTAACTTGCTCCCTAAGTACCCTAGATGTTTTATCCGGCCAGGAGATTTACTAATATAACCTTAATTATTTTCTTTCTGTACCATTCCTCGGTTAACCAAAGTGAACTTGAATCTTTGTATACCTTTTTTCTACTATACTCTATGATATCTGTACTTGGATCTTCTATAGTGGTATACAGAGGAAAAAAAATTATTCAAGAATTTGCTTTATCGCCACCTCCTCCGTAACTAACTTATCCCCATTAATTAATGGTGCCACATTCTCAGTCCTCATCTTCTTACTATTAATATACTTAAAAAAATGTTTAGGCTTAGTGATGTGTCTGTGAAGGTTCTCATTCAATCCAGGTCATGGTATATCTGTTGCATTCAATTAGATCAACTGGACTTGAAATGTAGTTCTTGAAGACGTTTCGCTAGTCATCCGACTGGCTTTCTCATTCAGAATCACTTGTACAAGAATCTGTGGCAATTATGTACCCTGGAAAATCCCAATTAGCATATCACAGCCAGGTGTTAAGGGTGTGATTAGATAGTGGCTAAGAGGTGTTTATGAACGCCCAGAGATAAGGTGTTAAAAACAGCATTGTACATGGCAGACAGTTGGTGTCGAACCCCCCCCACCTCTATTTAGGCTTGGTTTCTTTATTTTCACATAATGGCCTCCTTACACCCTCTTGAACCAGTCACGTTTCCTTCGCCAGTATGTTAACATTACAATCTTCAAGGCTTAGTGAGCTTTTCTCAGCTATCCTAACTTCATTATTAATTTTAGCTAGTTTGATTGCTTTTCTTACACACTCCTTGTTACAGTTTTTTAGTACTCCCTAAAGGCCCTTTCCGTTCCCCGGCTTAAAGGTTTTAAATGCCTTTTTATTCCTTACCATTGCCTCTTTACATCAGAATTCACGCCACATGGGCGCGGATTTATTTTTTTTACATTTTATTCCCAAGGGTATAAATTTAGATGTGAACTGGCTTAAAATCCCCTTGAACACAGTCCACTCTGTTCAGTACCTTTACTGATAATACATTATCCCAGTTGACATTCTGAAGAGCTGCTTTTAAACTGGGAAATTTGCTTTCCTGAAATTAAATGTCTTTGTTAACCCGCGCACTTTTCCTTTCGATAACAAAGTCCAAAATGCCACTATTCATGGTCACTATCCCATAAGCTCCAGTTACTTTATATCTAAATATGCGCTCCACATGTAGTATTACCAGATCCAACAGAGCTTTTCCTTTCTAGTAGGAACCTCACCACCTGTGAGAAGAAAATTATCCTGCAGCAAATCAGGGAACTCATGCCTTTTTTCTGTGATGGCAGTTCCACCACACCAAATCAATGTCAGGGTAATTGAAGTCCACCCATAATGAGCAACACTCCCCAAACTTGCAGCCCTTGCAACTGCATATGAAGTGACTCAACCTCCTCTCTGCTACATTTGGGCTTATAGCAGACACCAACAATGACATTACCCCCTTTGCTGTTGCCTAATCCACCCATATTGCCTCCACTTATCATCCATATCACCAGCTATCTCTTCTTTTAAATTTGGCTTCAATTCTTTTTAACATATACACATCTCCTCCCCTTTCCTTTTTTTTTCTGTCCTGCTCTACAGGCATATCTTTCTATATTTAAAGCCCAGTCGTGAGAACTGTTCAAACCACGTTTCTGCTATACCTATTACATCATACTTTTCATTCAATGCCATCCATTTCCAATTCACCCATTTTGTCAGCCAGGCTTCTCGCATTTGCAACATACATTTTAGATTAGATCCTGTAATTTATTCGTACACTTTGATACACATGCCTCCCTATCCCTATGCTAGCCCCACCCCCCTTTCCACCCACCACTGCCTATCACACCCTGCTTTCCCCTCCTGGACAATCTATCCAGTGAGACTGCTAATACCCTCCCCCCCCAAACCTAGTTTAAAATCTCCCAACCCTCTAGCCATCTTCTCCCCTCTAAAACAGCTGCACCACCATCAGTGAGGTGCAAACCCATCCCTACTAAAGAGCCTGTAGCCGACAGCAAAGTCTGCCCAGTTCTCAATAAACCCAACCCTTCTTCCTTACACCACTCTCTTAGCCACGCATTATGCTCCTAGCTCCCCGCTGTCTCCCTGGCTTAGCACGTGGCTGCGGTAGTATTTCTGAAAACTCTACCCTGGAGGTCCCTGCTTTATCTTGGCCCTAGTTCTCGGAAATCATGTTTAAGGACCTCACCTCACCTCTAACTTTGTCATTGGCACCATGTGAACCAAGACCGCCGGGTCACACCCCGCCCAACCAATAATCGGTCTACACAATCCACACATGCCGAACCCTAGCACCAGGCAGGCAACACACAGTTTGGCATTTAGGGTCTCTGGCGGCAGATTACCTATCTTACCTTCCTTATAATGGAGTCCCCTACCACTACCACCTGCCTTGCATTCCTGACCCTGCGTTCCTCCTCCTTGTATCAGAGATGGCAGTCCCCTGGGTGCTCAAGGGACTAGCCCCCTCCATACACGCTAATTCCGAGGTGTCCTCCTCCTTCATTACCTAAGGCGGCAAATCCGTTGGGATGGACAATCTGGGAAGAAGCCCCCTACTCTTCCGTCCCCCACTTCCCCTGTAACCCAACAAAAACTACCCACCTTCCTCATCCTTTCTTGTCCCCTTTCACACCACCTCTATACTGGCCCCAGCCAGTGCCCTGACCCCCCAGTTCTGCCAATCCTCCCCGCAATGCTGCAAGCTGCCCCCTTAGACTCTCCACTCGCTTCCAAACGGGCAACCACTCACACCTGACACAGAACATAGGTTCCCCGGAACGTCTGGGGGTCTGGGGGGGGGGGTTGTGCGTGGGGTGCTTTACTCTGCCCTATTGCTCTGAAGGTAGGTGTGCTTTACTCTGACCTATTGCTCTGAAGGTAGGTGTGCATTATTCTGCCCTATTGCCCTGAAGTTTGATGTGCTTTACTCTGCCCTATTGGCCTGAAGGTAGGTGTGCTTTACTCTGACCTATTGCTCTGAAGGTAGGTGTGCATTATTCTGCCCTATTGCTCTGAAGGTAGGTGTGCTTTACACTGCCCTATTGCTCTGAAGGTAGGTGTGCTTTACACTGCCCTATTGCTCTGAAAGTAGGTGTGTTTTACTCTGCTCTGTTTCCATGAAGGTAGGTATTTTACTGTGCCCTATTGTTTTGAATGTATGTAAACTTTACTATGCCCCAGCATATTAAAGCGAAATATCACCTATAAATGGTATTATACCACCAGCAACTCAACAATGAACACAGTTATATTTAGAAACTTTATCTTTCCCTAGAAACAGAAGCTAGAAACTTACTAGAGAAAAATCTTACAATGTGTAGGGTTTCTGGGGAGAAAAGTTTTCATATTAGCATTTTAAATATGTTGTTTAATCTCCTAATAAGTTGTTGCATTTAGGGCTTTACTGTCACAAGAAGAATGTCTACATAAGTAGTAGGTAGTGCATCACAACAGGTCAAATTTACCTTAGGAAATCATAGCCACAATAAATAATAAGGCCGGGTACACACCAGCCAATATTTTCGGCCGACTGACCGATTCACAGCACTTTCGGTTGGTCGGCCGAAAATATCGTCTGGTGTGGAATGGCTGGCCTCGACCGACCTCAATCGTTCATTCATTCGGATCAGACGAACAAACAATCGGACGTGTCGGAAAATAATGATCGATCGTGCGGTTCCCTATGGGAACGCTCAATCGATCGTTCACATTTTCGGCCACAGCCAATTTGCCGCGACCGACGGACATTTGTCCCGTCCGAGTGATCGCTCGCTCGTAGCGAGTGCTCAGTTGGGACAAATAGTCCCTCAGTGTGTACCCAGCCTAAGAGACCATAACATTTATATTTATTTTATCAAGCAACTCCAATGTAGAATTGTGTAGAGCTGGGCTGTTCACAAAGTGACAAAAATATCTGTTGTATTCAATTAGATCAACTGGACTTGAAATGTAGTTCTTGAAGACGTTTTGCTAGTCATCCGACTGGCTTTCTCAATTCAGAATGACTTGTACAAGAATCTGTGGCAATTATGTACCCTGGAAAATCCCAATTAGCATATCACAGCCAGGTGTTAAGGGTGTGATTAGATAGTGGCTAAGAGGTGTTATAGGAATGCCCAGAGTAAGGTGTTAAAACAGCATTGTACATGGCAGACAGTTTGGTGGTCGAACCCCCCCACCTCTATTTAGGCTTGGTTTCTTTATTTCACATAAAGGCCTCCTTAACACCTCTCTTGAACCAGTCACGTTCCTTCGCCAGTATGTTAACATTACAATCTTCAAAGGTATGTCTTACCTTAAGATGCAGATACACGGCTGAGTCCTGACCCGAGGAATTGGCTCTTCTGTGCTGGGCCATACGTTGATGCAGTTGCTGTTTGGTCTCCCCCACATACAATCAGAGCATTCTTCACTGCACTGCACTGCATATATGATGTCGCTTTTCTTGTGTTTTGGTATTGGGTCTTTCGGATTGTACCAATTGCTGCCTCAGTGTGTTGTCGGTTTAAAGCAGACAGGATACGATGTTTTTTGAAAATTCTTCTTAATTTCTCGGAGACCCCTGCTACATATGGGATGACCATGTTCTCCTCCTGTCTTGCTTTTCCCCTTCACTGTTGGTATTCGTGTTCTTTTCTTTCCTTCTACTTCTTTTGACAAAGGCCCATCTGGATATCCACAAGTTTTAAGGGCTCCTCTGAGATGTTTTAATTTCTTTAGCCTTCGCCTCTGTGCTAGTGGGGATGTTCTCGGCTCTGTGTTGCAGGGTTCTGATGACCCCCAGCTTGTGATCTAAAGGGTGGTGGGAGTCAAACATCAAATACTGATCTGTGTGTGTTGGTTTTCTGTAAACCTCTACTTCCAGTTTACCATTTTCCTTAACTTCTACCAAGCAGTCCAAGAATGCCAGTTTGTTGTTTTGTACCTCTTCCCTTGTGAATTTAATGTTTTGGTCCACTGCATTAATGTGTTCTGTGAAAGCTTGTACTTCCTTCTGGTGGATTTTAACCCAGGTGTCATCAACATATCTGAACCAGTGGCTGGGTGCTATGCCCTTAAAGGTATTAAGCGCCTGTGTTTCTACCTCCTCCATGTAAAGGTTGGCCACAATAGGTGAAACTGGAGATCCCATAGCACATCCATGTTTTTGCTTATAGAACTTATCCCTGTATTTGAAATAGGTAGTATTCAGGCACAAGTCCAACAAGGAACACACCTGTTCTGGGTTGAGATCAGTTCTGCTGGTAAGAGTGCAAAATAGTTTTCGGCCGACTGACCGATTACAGCACTTTCGGTTGGTCGGCCGAAAATATCGTCTGTGTGGAATGGCTGGCCTCGACCGACCTCAATCGTTCATTCATTCGGATCAGACGAACAAACAATCGGACGTGTCGAAAATAATGATCGATCGTGCGGTTCCCTATGGGAACGCTCAATCGATCGTTCACATCAGTTGGGACAAATAGTCCCTCAGTGTGTACCCAGCCTAAGAGACCATAACATTTATATTTTTTTATCAGCAACTCCAATGTAGAATGTGTAGAGCTGGGCTGTTCACAAGTGACAAAATAATCTGTTGTATTATTGATAACTGGACTTGAATGTAGTTCTTGAAGACGTTTGCTAGTCATCCGACTGGTTCTCAATTCAGAATGACTTGTACAAGAACTGTGGCAATATGTACCCTGGAAAATCCCATTAGCATATCACAGCCAGGTGTTAAGGGTGTGATTAGATAGTGGCTAAGAGGTGTTATGGAATGCCCAGAGTAAGGTGTTAAAACAGCATTGTACATGGCAGACAGTTGGTGTCGAACCCCCCACCTCTATTTAGGCTTGGTTTCTTTATTTTCACAATAATGGCCTCCTTAACACCTTCTTGAACCAGTCACGTTCCTTCGCCAGTATGTTAACTTACAATCTTCAAAGGTATGTCCTTTATCCTTAAGATGCAGATACACGGCGAGTGTCCTGACCGAGGAATTGGGTTTCTGTGCGGGCCATACGTTGATGCAGTTGCTGTTGGTCTCCCCCACATACAAATCAGAGCATTCCACTGCACTGCACTGCATATATGATGCGCTTTTCTTGTGTTTTGGTATTGGGTCTTTCGGATGTACCAATTGCTGCTCAGTGTGTTGTTCGTTTAAAGCAGACAGGGATACGATGTTTTTTGAAAATTCTTCTTAATTTCTCAGAGACCCTCTACATAGGGATGACCATGTTCTCCTCCTGTCTTGCTTTTCCCCTTCACTGTTGGTATTCGTGTTCTTTCTTTCCTTCTACTTCTTTTGACAAGCCCAGTCTGGATATCCACAAGTTTTAAGGGCTCCTCTGAGATGTTTAATTTCTTTAGCCTTCGCCTCTGTGCTAGTGGGGATGTTCTCGGCTCTGTGTTTAGGGTTCTGATGACCCCCAGCTTGTGATCTAAAGGGTGGTGGGAGTCAAACATCAATACTGATCTGTGTGTGTTGTTTTTTGTAACCTCTACTTCCAGTTTACCATTTTCCTTAACTTCTACCAAGCAGTCCAAGAATGCCAGTTGTTGTTTTGTACCTCTTCCCTTGTGAATTTAATGTTTTGGTCCACTGCATTAATGTGTTCTGTGAAAGCTGTACTTCCTTCTGGTGGATTTTAACCCAGGTGTCATCAACATATTGAACCAGTGGCTGGGTGCTATGCCCTTAAAGGTATTAAGCGCCTGTGTTTCTACCTCCTCCATGTAAAGGTTGGCACAATAGGTGAAACTGGGATCCCATAGCACATCCATGTTTTTGCTTATAGAACTTATCCCTGTATTTGAAATAGGTAGTATTCAGGGCAACAAGCAACAATAGGAACACACCTGTTCTGGGTTGAGATCAGTTCTGCTGGTAAGAGTGTTGTCTTGGCCCAGCCGTTTTCTCACCATGTCAACAGCCTCCTTGGTGGGTATACAAGTGAAGAGAGATGTCACATCATAGGACACCATAGTTTCTTCTACACCGAGTACTATATCTTCAATCTTGTTGGTGAAATCCTGAGAGTTCTGGATGTGATGCTTAGAACTCCCCACCAAAGGTCCTAAGATGTTACCTAGATATTTTGCCACCTTGTATGTTACCGAGTTGATGCTGCTGACTATAGGTCTTAGTGGGGCCCCTTCCTTATGTATCTTTGGGAGTCCATATATGCATGGATGTGCCTCACCAGGGTAGAGGCGATGATACATTGCTCGGTCAATGGCTTTATCCTTTTGAAGCTGTTGTAATAAGTCTATGACTCTTTTCTTGTAACGGCTGGTGGGATCCCTTGTTAAAGCCTCATATGTGTTGTTATCGGCCAGGAGCATGGTCACCTTATCATGGTAGTCTGAGGTGTTGAGTACCACTGTGCATCTTCCCTTGTCTGCCGGTAGAATGGTGATACTGGAATCTTTCTTGAGGGATGTTAAGGCTCTTCTTTCCTGTGTAGTCAGGTTAGATGAAGGAGTTTTAGCACTGGCTAAGGCTGCAGATACAACAGATATACCATGACCTGGATGAATGAGAACCTTCACAAGCAAAGTGACAAAAAGTTCAATCTGTCCAATAATGTATGTTTTATCTTGGCTAGGAAATTATCTAAGGGATTTGCATTTAAAATGTATATTTTAATCCAACTATAATTGTAGGGGTAGCCACCCCCCCAGAGCCTCCTTCACTGCTGGCCCCAATAAGTGCATTTGGGAGTGCCCTCCATTACCTATGGAGGAAAGATTCTGGCATCTGGCTTAAATTGCCTAATCTGTTATAAATAGGACAACCAACATTTTAAATTGATTTGATTGTTCACTTCATGGACAACTGAAATCCTATTTACTGTACAACTCAAAAAAACATGAATTTACCTAACCATAACCTGACTGTGGATTGTGCCACTCCATTTCAACCCTTCCCTCTAGAGAAGGTAAAGCACTCATGTGCCTATTAAAATAGGGAGGACATCAAAAAGGAGGTCAACTACACAGCAGGAGAAGATCCAGGATATGGTTACAGTTAAGGTAAATACAATGTTTAAAAATTACTCCATGTTTTAGTACATATATGACCTCAAATGGATTTTTATAAATAGAAGCACAATGTGGTATAGTTTCTCCTATGATTTTGTGATCTAGCCTACTTCACAGTACAATTTAGGGTTATCCACAAATCTATACCTGTCCCAGAATAATAGCATAATCTAACTGGATGGTTGTACAGTCAAATTACTACAGTAAATATAAAGACTTCAATTCCTGTCCTCTCGGTGTAAACAAGAACAGACCAAGGCTATTTCCAACTAATATGCAGCTCTATACAGGAAACAAGAGAATAACCTAATCAATGATCCTCTATTACTATTAAGGAAAACATTCCTTCCCCACACTGACATTTCCAATTCAGATGCATATTTTCAATTAAAAGCTCATACCAAATGAAACAGTGATGGAAACATACACAGATGTCATTAGGTAGAATAATCTTACTCACAGTTCTTCATTTGTATCTGAAGCTTTCTCAATTATTTCTTTTTTCCGTCTTAATTATTTGAAACAAATGCATTGTAAGCGTTGTTGGATTAAGGTTGTGTTATTACAGGTACTGAATGATTACAAAATTAGCAACTAAAACTGTGATTGGAGTTCATGCAGGTAAAATACTTCTATATCAGGCTGAATAAGCTGAAGAAACCCAGTAAACAAAACTCCTGCTGCTGCAAAATAATAGCACATGCAAATTTTCCGCTTATTGCATCTGCCCCTTAATACTGTATCTATAAAATTTTGAAAAATGCACAGGAGGAGCTTAAGCCACAGCAGTCCTACAATAGATATTTAGCGGATTGGCACTTTCCCTAAATGACCTCATCAGCAAACCAAGCAGCAATGCTACAACAACAAGCTATTTTATCCCAGTAGAATTTTCCCTTCTGGCAATGTCTAATCCCTTAGTGCAAAATCCAATAACAATATTGGATGTTAAAACTTGTTTCTTCTCTGAGACATATTTTGAGAATATTTTCTCTCTCCCTTGATCAGACCATTCACTATAATTACAACCTCCTAAAGTTCCTGCAATAATCTTTAAACATTTAGACAACTGCCTGGCCTGATTACCTGTAAAAACCTGACCACTGAATTGATCACATGTCTATATGGTGTATGGCCAGCTTCATCTAAATATTAAGAACTAAAATAAGCCATCCACTGTCCTTGCAGAAGTGTAAACAAAATAAAAATGAATTAGCTGGAATCGAATAGTATGTATCAGAAATGGCTGCGGCATTCTTCTTCATGCAAGGCTTTGCAGATCCTTACATCGCCCATTGGTTGCCAGGCGGCTATGGAGCTTTCCAGAATTTTGGGCTTGCATTTTCTCTTGGGCTACATTTGTGCCCACGCAGCCAGAGGGAATCATTCTAATTAATTAGGAGCTTCAGTCTGAATTCCCTCTAGCCAATTCTGTTTTGGTTTCCTTTACTGACTCTCAGCCTATTAAACTCTCTGGTTCCCATTGCTGACATGAACTATTCTAGTTAGCCCAGTTAAGCTTCTGAGTGTTTTGGACTTTTTGGATTTGCTTGACCTTAAAGGGCAAGTCCATCCCCAAAATGAAAACTTACATACAGGTAAATCACCCCCCAAAACCCTAAACGGTAATAGTTTGAAACCTGAAATATATAAGTCTGACCTGCACAATGTCCTGTTTCCCCTGTTTCTGCTTCCTGGTTCTTCCAGTTAGCAACTGTCAGTTATGGATTTGACAGTTGACATCACAGCCAATGACTGAATGTCAATGCTCAGTACAGGCTCAGTACAGGTTTCTAAATTGCTCAGTTTCCATGAGACATCCAGAAGCAAAGCAGGCATACATTAATGAGTTCATAGGACAAACTATGAAATATCAACATATTTTAAAGAGGCAATTCTTTCTAAAAGATGTTCTTATGTGGGTGGAGTTGTCCTTTAATGAAAAAGGAAATGTTAATATTGTTCAAATAAGGTAAACAAGTCCGGTGAGGTGCTTCCTGGAAAATGGGGGCTTGTCTAAGTGTGAAGATAACAGTAGAGATTGGGATATTTACACTGAAGGAAAACTTAGGAATTTCCGGTTAATATATCAATATCAATGGATTGTTTCGAAATGGGAAAAAATTAAAAGACAAATATAGGAAACAGCATTAACTAGCTACTTATTAAATAAATACTTTGGACTATACTGAAAGTCTAATAATTAAATAACCTGAAAAAAAGTTAAATAAGTAAAACTCTTAAATCACAATCATATGAGTATTATTTCAACTTTGAATTCCTTCTTTCGAAATACAAGTTAAAAAAAAAATCACAGTAGCAATTTGGCAACGACTTTGACACAATGAAATCAATATTGCCAGACGTCATTTAGATTAGGAAATCATTTTTTCTTCTGGGTAAAATGATGTGAAACAGTGTGA
Organism: Hymenochirus boettgeri; assembly: GCA_019447015.1. Taxonomy (NCBI): domain Eukaryota; kingdom Metazoa; phylum Chordata; class Amphibia; order Anura; family Pipidae; genus Hymenochirus; species Hymenochirus boettgeri. Next base: position 77,687,399 of record CM033470.1, read on the forward strand.
AATGATTAACCAGCTTGTTGGTATAGCACTGGTTCTCTAGAGCTCAATCAATGTGATTTCATCTTCATGCACAGAGATAACACATATCTTGGGGCCAGTTATATAAATCTGATTATATTGCAGTTTTCCCCTTGGAGTTTTTTTTATTTTGAGCCAAACTGTTCAACTTAGATCACTTTAGACAATATTCGTATTTACATCAGTTACCCTATGAAAAGATGAGGTTTTGGACATTTTCTGTCATTTATGGAAATTATGCTCTAAAATGTAAAATCACTGTATCCTTTAATCTGCTTAACTAATCTTAATAAATGGTGGAATGTAAAGAGGTATTTAAAAAACAAAGATTTTATTTCAGTGTCTCACTGTTATCATTCTTATTTAGGATTATCTTCCTTCAGTAAATTTGTTTATAACATCTGGCGCTACATTGAAAAGTACATTTTACAAACAGTTCACAAAGCGATAGAGAGAAAAAAATTAATGAGTCATAAAACAAATGTTATTGCTCGAGGACATTTTAAAAGGGGCCAAATAGGTACTGATATGCAGAACAACTGTTCATATGGCCAAGGAATGTTAGAGATTGATTATTTTCATCAATGGTTATTGGTATTCGCTCAGTCAGACAACACAAAAAAGGTATGTTGAATATACAAATATAAAGGGGACTACAGTTCCTCTTTAAGGGGGACTAACATCGAAATTTATGGGAGGCCATTCACTTTTGAGACATTTAATAGATATTTTGTTCAATTATTGATTCTTTATGTTACACTAAAACCACTAGCAGTTTTCCTATACAATGTTCCCTTAACACACCCCGCGTAGCTCATTCATTTTGCGGTTGCAAAAAAAGATCAGTCCATATGGTTTGTCTGATCTTGCGCAGATGTTGGGGGGAATGTCATACAAAAATCAAAAGGCAGGTTTACAGTGTACGGGCGCCTAAAGGCTAAAAACAAATATTGAATCTGTTAGATGGACTGTGCACTATGATCTAGTGCAATGCAAAGAGTTTGCAAGGTAATGATTGCGCATTCTCAAACTGTTTTGTTGCACCGGTAGGTTTATTGAATAGTCCCTGGGTTTGTTGTGTAATTTCAAATGTTGAAATTGAGATTCTCATTTAAATTTCAAAAATGTATCGATAAAACTCAGTTTCAACCAAGTAAATTTCAACAGTGGCACCAGGAGTTTCACCATAAAACCAGGTTTGGCTTTAAACTTCGGTACATCCTTAGTAATAATATCTTATACAGGGACTCTTTGAGAACAATGAAGCCCATCAATATAGAGCAGTAATTTACCATATAACTAGCGGGGCTTTACATGAACTGCACTTTGTAGGGACTTTAACAGTCTAACCACTGAAATGTAATTCTTAATTTTGTTGCATGGGGAATGTGCAGCATTTTGTAACATTGTAACATATTGACGAGTTGTATAATGTTTATCAGATGTAGGTAATAGGAATATCACATGAAGGTGAGCATTGATAGAGGTTTTGAACTATTTGAAGCAATATTGCAGCTCTAACAGATGTGTTAGTTGGTGCTTTATGCAGATAAAGTACTGTCAGTATTGAGAAATAACCACACTAAAACAAGTTAGCACTAAACAAGTTGTTAAAATATTGAGAAAATGTTTATGATCATTTAATTAGTTGCTCATAACATGGGCAGTATATATATATATATATATATATATAAAGAGGATGAAGCCGGCGCACTCTTGGGGGCTTTTCAAGTGAACTTTTATTTAACACGAGGTAAACACAATCAACGCGTTTCAGCCATATTGGAATAGGCCGTCATCAGCTGATGACGGCCCTATTCCAATATGGCTGAAACGCGTTGATTGTGTTTATACTCGTGTTAAATAAAAGTTCACTTGAAAAGCCCCCAAGAGTGCACCGGCTTCATCCTCTTATCTACCAATCTCCAGCAGCACCGGGGCAATCGGAAACCGCAGTAAGGGAGTGCTTAGGACCCGTTCACCTGTTTATATTATTATATATAATATATATTATATATATATTATATATATTATATATATATCTATATATATATAAAATAGTAAAATGATGTTGCACCAGTCTTCCTTCTTTTTATATTAATTACACGTAACGGGTGCTTCAAGGAACACAGATGCCTCAAATCTGTCCATACAATAAATCAAAAAAATAAAAAAGTTCCGAGCACTCCTTCTTCACACGAAAAGTTTATTAACGTTTCGGTGCTTCACAGAGCACCTTCATCAGAACAATGTGACACACAGTGCTTCAACCTCATATACTCATAGACACACCCCTAGTGCCACCCCTTCAGTGCAAACTTGTGACCATATTTGTAACCCTTAACATGTTCATCTAGTCTTAATGATATCACTATTGTATATCCACTTTAAAAGTGCTGTAGTGCAATTTCTTACTAAAAAATACATATATGTAATATAAAAAGCAATAAATATTTGTGCTATAATAAATATAAGTGTTTAAAAGTCAATCTAGACCATTATATGTGTTCAAAAAGAACCAATAGTGCACCATGATATACACCTCCGCTATTAAAAGGATAAGTGATATAAAAAGTTGAGTGATATTAAAAAGCCAATCATAGGCAATAATATATATTAAAAAATTATATTCAAACAAAAAAGGGGGAATAGCTCATCACATAAAAATTAAAGAGTGCAACATGTATAGTACATATATATAGGGCGATATTAGATTATGAAATTGTTCAATATATGTAAAATGATTTGATATGACTTTTTTATTTTATGGTATTAACCTGCAGATCTGAACACAGATCCAGGCAATCCTGCCACAATGTGCAATTCAATCTGAACAGCTCCATTGGACATCCTGAGACCCTATACAGGATCCAGAATAAAATGCTAGGTTCATACTTATTGGTAATTACCACAGCAAGTTCCAGATTTACAGTCACTATGGGGTTAGGAAACACACGATTCTGATTAGCTTGTCAAGTTATGGAGAGGTTTGGATAAAGGAGCTAAAAGCTCCCCACAGGGTATAAAATGAAGTAGAACCTTTTTATAAATGAAGGTACCTGACAGCCTCATATTTAAAGGGCAAGTTCAGCCCTAAAATAAAAACTTACAAACAGATAAATTACCCCCCAAAACCCTAAACGGTAATAGTTTGAAATCTAAAATATATAAGTCTAACCTGAAATCCTGCACAATGTCCTGTTTCCCGTTTCTGCTTCCAGGTTCTTCCAGTTAGCAACTGTCAGTTATGGATTTGACAGTTGACATCACAGCCAATGACTGAATGCTAATCCCCTATCTGCCCCTTTGGAGCATGCCCAGGCTCAGTACCTGCTCAGTACAGGTTTCTAAATTGCTCAGTTTCCATGAGGCATCCAGAAGCATAGAAGGCATACAGTAATGAATTCTTAGGACAAAGTATGATATATCAACATATTTTAAAGAGGCCATTCTTTCTAAAAGATGTTCTTATGAGGGTGGAGTTGTCCTTTAATATATTAATATTGGGGTAAAAACTGCCCATTTCTCTAAGAATACTGGGTAGTTTCAGAGACATGCAAAGTCATTTTATCATAAACAGACACTTCCTGTCTAGCAAACAGAAACTGGATAGTCTCATTACTTTCTATGGAGAGGGGAGGGGGAGTAAATGTGAGAGTCTGAAGAATGTTCTAATTGAGAGTGCCTGCACTTTGCCATTTGTTATATATATAAGGTTGTTTTATGCATTGTCTTATGGAGTGGGATCACTGTCTTGTGGGTCTTGAAACATGTTGACCTGTGAATAAAAAAAGTTTGTGCCATGATGGAAGACCTGTGAGTGCGTCGATAATTTCTCGTATATATATATATATATATATATATAAAGACGCAAGTAGGCACACACTTCAAGCTTGATCACTGTGCCCGGGTGCCACCAGTATGGTGCATTCCTGGGTCTTGTGGTTAAACAAATATTAATTTATTGTAGTGCAAAACCGTGCAAGGCAACGTTTCGGCCCTGTTTCTGGGGCCTTTATCAAGTCAAATAACCAGTGCACTTTTGTGAACATCCTTTTTAATAAAGAGACTCCTCCCTCAAACAAACATGTGACTTGATTTAATCAAAAACAACACTATACAATTTCTCAGTGCATTGTTCTTTGTAATAACATATTAAATATTAAAGTGACAAGTACCATATAAATACAATAAAATCCTGTGTTGATAATACTATCTCAGACAATTCATCTTAAAAACTATATTGCAGAAAGTGTCATGTGCCTACCCCATTAATGGCCTGTAAAAAGTGTAATGGTGCTTTAAAAATATATATATTATTTTGGATATACTCTCTATGAGTATATCCAAAAATTCAATACTCACAGTTTTTGTAAAACAAATAGTTGAGTCCAATTTCAGGTCATCATACATAGCCTCCAGTTGTTCCAAGGGTCCCCTCCAGATAAAAAACGATGTCCTGAACAAATTGGACTCAACTATTCGTTTTACAAAAACTGTGAGTACACAGAGTATTGAATTTTTGGATATACTCATAGAGAGAAGAGATAACAAACTTATATATTCTCTTTACCAGAAAGACACTGACCGAAACATGTTGCTTCATTATAACCGTTATCATCCATCACAATTGAGGGACTCACTTCCAATCTCCCAATTTCTCAGAGTCCTAAGGAATAAATCATGCCTAGAAATATGTAACAGTCAAATGAAAGAGATGTGGTAGAGATTTGCCAACAGGGGTTATCCACAAGGGGTGTTAAATCAAGCATTGGCCAAGGCAAATATGAAGGTTTCAACACCTGAGAACCAGTTAATAGACACTAAAAAACAAGAAAATATGATAGTGGGAAGTTTCAAATTCTCAACAGCAGGACAACATATGAAAAGGAGCATCATCAACAATTGGAAGATTTTAAAAACTAGTATAGTATAGTATAGTATAGTATAGTATTTGAGGTTGAATAAAGACATACGTCCATCCAGTCCAACCCAACTAGCAATATCCTAATTTCCTGCCTAACTGTTGATCCAGAGGAAGGCAAAAAACCCCCACCAAATTTATGAAGGGGGAAAAAATTCCTTCCTGACTCCAAGTGGCAATCGGAAATTTCCCTGGATCAACTCTACTTTATGTATCAATACCAGTAACTTGCAACATTCCTTGTTTGCAGAAACTCATCCAGCTTTTTTTTGAAACTGACCAATGAACCTGCCATTACAACGTCCACTGGAAGACAGTTCCATAGCCTTACCGTTCTCACAGTGAAAAACCCTTTCCGAGCTTGAAGCCTAAACCTTTTTTCTTCAAGTCTTAAGGGATGTCCTCGTGTCCTTTGACATGTTCTCTTGGTGAACAATGCCCCAGATAGTTTATTGTATGGCCCGTTAATGTATTTATACACTGTAATCATATCCCCACGCAAGCACCTTTTCTCCAGCGTACATAATTGTAACTTTTCCAGTCTCTCTTCATATTCAAGCTCCCCCAATCCCCTTATTAATTTAGTTGCCCTTCTCTGAACCCTTTCCATTTCAAAGATGTCCTTTTTGTACACAGGATTCCAAAATTGCACTGCATATTCCAAATGAGGCCTTACCAATGCTTTGTAAAGAGGGAGAATTACATTTTCCTCCCTTGAATCCATACCTCGCTTTATACAAGACAATACCATGCTGGCTCTGGTTGTTGCCGCCTGGCACTGCTTGCTACCTTTAAGTTTGTTATCCACCAAAACTCCAAGATCCCTTTCCAACAGGGATTCACTTAACACAGAGCCATTTATAGTATAAGTAGCACAAGTATTTTTAAGTCCAAAATGCATCACCTTACATTTATCAACATTGAATTTCATCTGCCACTTAGCAGCCCAATGTGATAATCTATCTAGATCCCCTTGCAACGATTGCACATCCTCTGAAGTTTTTAATGGTCGACAAAGTTTTGTGTCGTCAGCAAACACAGAAACCTTGCTGACAATACCCACTTCCAAATAATTAATAAATAGATTAAATAGAAGCGGCCCTAACACAGAACCCTGTGGCACCCCACTTAGCACTTTAGTCCATAATGATGAAGCCCCATTAACAACTACTCTCTGCATCCTATTCTTTAACCAATTTTCTATCCATGTACAAATGTGACTCCCCAGACCAACAGACCTTAGCTTATTCATTAGTCGCCTATGGGGGACTGTATCAAAAGCCTTTGCAAAATCCAAGTAAACTACATCTACTGCTATACCAGAGTCTAAACTTCTACTTACTTCCTCATAAAAGCCTAGCAAGTTAGTTTGACAAGATCTATTCCTCCTAAATCCATGCTGGTTACTACTTATAATGTCAGTCCTTGAAACATACTCTAGAACATGATCCCTTAATAAACTTTCCAGGATCTTCCCCACCACTGAAGTTAAACTACCAGGCCTGTAATTACCCGGCTGTGAACGACTACCCTTTTTGAATATTGGAATAACATCAGCCTTTTTCCAATCCAGAGGCACACCACCGGACATGAGGGAATCAGCAAAAATAAGAAACAATGGCCTAGATAAAACTGAACTTAGCTCCCTAAGTACCCTAGGATGTATTTTATCCGGTCCAGGAGATTTACTAATATTAACCTTAATTAGTTCTTTCTGTACCATATCCTCGGTTAACCAAAGTGAACTTGAATCTTGTATACCTTTATTGCTACTATACTCTATGATATCTGTACTTGGATCTTCTATAGTGTATACAGAGGAAAAAAAATTATTCAAGACATTTGCTTTATCGCCATCCTCCGTAACTAACTTATCCCCATTAATTAATGGTGCCACATTCTCAGTCCTCATCTTCTTACTATTAATATACTTAAAAAAATGTTTAGGCTTAGTGATGTGCTTGTGAAGGTTCTCATTCATCCAGGTCATGGTATATCTGTTGCATTCAATTAGATCAACTGGACTTGAAATGTAGTTCTTGAAGACGTTTCGCTAGTCATCCGACTGGCTTTCTCAATTCAGAATCACTTGTACAAGAATCTGTGGCAATTATGTACCCTGGAAAATCCCAATTAGCATATCACAGCCAGGTGTTAAGGGTGTGATTAGATAGTGGCTAAGAGGTGTTATAGGAACGCCCAGAGTAAGGTGTTAAAACAGCATTGTACATGGCAGACAGTTGGTGTCGAACCCCCCCACCTCTATTTAGGCTTGGTTTCTTTATTTTCACATAAATGGCCTCCTTAACACCTCTCTTGAACCAGTCACGTTCCTTCGCCAGTATGTTAACATTACAATCTTCAAAGGCTTAGTGATGCTTTCTTCAGCTATCCTAACTTCATTATTAATTTTAGCTAGTTTGATTGCTTTCTTACACTCCTTGTTACAGTTTTTATACTCCCTAAAGGCCCTTTCCGTTCCCTCGGCCTTAAAGGTTTTAAATGCCTTTTTCTTCCTTACCATTTGCCTCTTTACATCAGAATTCAGCCACATGGGCGCGGATTTATTTTTTTTACATTTATTTCCCAAGGGTATAAATTTAGATGTGAACTGGCTTAAAATCCCCTTGAACACAGTCCACTTCTGTTCAGTACCTTTACCTGATAATACATTATCCCAGTTGACATTCTGAAGAGCTGCTTTTAACCTGGGAAAATTTGCTTTCCTGAAATTAAATGTCTTTGTTAACCCAGCGCACTTTTCCTTTCGATAACAAAGTCCAAATGCCACTATTGCATATCTGTTGTATTCAATTAGATCAACTGGACTTGAAATGTCAAGTTGAAAAAAAAAAATTCTAGCTACATCTTAGGACCTTTGGTGGGAGTTCTAAGCATACATCCGAACTCTCAGATTTCACCAACAAGATTGAAGATATAGTACTCGGTGTAGAAGAAACTATGGTTCCTATGATGTAACATCTCTCTTCACTGTATACCCACAAAGGGGCTGTTGACATGGTGAAAAACGGCTGGGCCGACAGCACTCTTACCAGCAGAACTGATCTCAACCCGAACAGTGTGTTCCTTGTTGGACTTGTGCCTGAATACCACCTATTTCAAATACAGGATAAGTTCTATAGCAAAACATGGATGTGCTATGGGATCTCCAGTTTCACCTTTGTGGCCACCTTTACATGGAGGAGGAGGAAACACAGGCGCTTATACCTTTAAGGGCATGCACCCAGCCACTGGTTCAGATATGTTGATGACACCTGGGTTAAATCCACCAGAAGGAAGTACAAGCTTTCACAGAACACATTAATGCGGTGGACCAAAACTTAATTTCACAAGGAAGAGGTACAAAACAACAAACTGGCTTTCTTGGACTGCTTGGTAGAAGTTAAGAAAATGGTAAACTGGAAGTGAGGTTTACAGAAAACCAACACCACACAGATCAGTATTTGATGTTGACTCCCCCACCCTTTAGATCACAAGCTGGGGGTCATCAGAACCCTGCAACACGCGAGAACATCCCCTAGCACAGAGGCGAAGGCTAAAGAAATGAAACATCTCAGAGGAGCCCTTAAAACTTGTGGATATCCAGACTGGGCCTTTGTCAAAAAAGTAGAAGGAAAGAAAAGAACACGAATACCAACAGTGAAGGGGAAAAGCAAGACAGGGAAAGAACTGGTCATCCCATATGTAGCAGGGGTCTCCAAAATTAAGAAGATTTTCAAAAAACATCGTATCCCTGTCTGCTTTAAACCGAACAACACACTGAGGCAGCAATTGGTACATCCGAAGACCCAATACCAAAACACAGAAACGACATCATATATGCAGTGCAGTGCAGTGAAGAATGCTCTGATTGTATGTGGGGGAGACCAAACACAACTGCATCAACGTATGGCCCAGCACAGAAGAGCCTTCCTCGGGTCAGGACTCAGCCGTGTATCTGCATCTTAAGGATAAAGGACATACCTTTGAAGATTGAATGTTAACATACTGGCGAAGGAACGTGACTGGTTCAAGAGAGTGTGTTAAGGAGGCCATTTATGTGAAAATAAAGAAACCAAGCCTAAATAGAGGTGGGGGGGTTCGACACCAACTGTCTGCCATGTACAATGCAGTTTTAACACCTTACTCTGGGCGTTCCTATACACCTCTTAGCCACTATCTAATCACACCCTTAACCCCTGGCTGTGATATGCTAATTGGGATTTTCCAGGGTACATAATTGCCACAGATTTTGTACAAGTCATTCTGAATTGGAAAGCCAGTTCGGATGACTAGCGAAACGTCTTCAAGAACTACATTTCAAGTCCAGTTGATCTAATTGAATACAACAGATATACCATGACCTGGATGAATGAGAACCTTCACAAGCATGCCACTATTTCATGGTCACTATTCCCAACCCCAGTTACCTTTATATCTATAATGCGCTCCACAATGTTAGATATTACCAGATCCACAGAGCTCCTTTTCTAGTAGGACCTCCAACCGTGAGAGAAAATTATCCTGCACGACAATTCAGAACTCATCGCCTTTTTCTGTGATGGCAGTTCCACACACCAATCAATGTCAGGGTAATTGAAGTCCCCCATAATGAGCACACTCCCCAACATGCAGCCCTTGCCAACTGCTATGAAGTTGACTCACCCCTCTCTGCTAGCATTTGGCGGCTTATAGAGCAACACCAACAAGACATTACCCCACTTTCCTGTTGCCTAATTCCACCCATATTCCTCCACTTTATCATCCATATCACCAGCTATCTCTTCTTTTAATTTGGCTTCAATTCTTTTTAACATATACACATACTCCCCCCCTTTCCTTTTTTTTCTGTCCTGCCTAAACAAGGCATATCTCTATATTTACAGCCCAGTCGTGAGAACTGTTCAACCACGTTTCTGCTATACCTATTACATCATACTTTTCATTCAATGCCATCATTTCCAATTCACCCATTTTGTCAGCCAGCTTCTCGCATTTGCAAACATACATTTTAGATTATGATCCTGTAATTTATCGTACACTTTGATACACATTCCTCCCACCCTATGCTAGCCCCACCCCCCTTTCCACCCACCATGGCCTATCTACACCCTGCTTTCCTCCTGGACATCTATCCCAGTAGACTGCTAATACCCTCCCCCCCCAACCAGTTTAAAATCTCCTCCAACCCCTAGCCATCCTCCCCTAAAACAGCTGCACCACCATCAGTGAGGTGCAACCCATCCCTACTAAAGAGCCGTAGCCGACAGCAAAGTGCCCAAGTTCCAATAACCAAACCCTTCTTCCTTACACACACTCTCCTCTATGCCTCGCCTTAATGCTCCTAACTCCCGCGCTTCCTCCTGTAGCACGTGCTGCGTAGTATTCTGAAAACACTACCCTGGAGGTCCTGCTTTTATCTTGGCCCCTAGTTCTCGGAAATCATGTTTAAGGACCTCACCTCCACCTCTAACTTTGTCATGGCACCAATGTGAACCAGGACCGCCGGGTCACACCCGGCCCCACCCAATAATCTGTCTACACATCCACCACATGCCGAACCCTACACCAGGCAGGCAACACACAGTTGGCATTAGGGTCTTGGCGGCAGATTACCCTATCTACCTTCCTTATAATGGAGTCCCCTACCACTACCACCTGCCTTGCATTCCTGACCCTTCGTTCCTCCTCCTTTATCAGAGATGGCAGTCCCCTGGGTGCTCAAGGGACTAGCCCCCTCCATACACGCTAATTCCGAGGTGTCCTCCTCCACTTCATACCTAAGGCGGCAAATCCTTGGGGATGGACAATCTGGGAAGAAGCCCCCCTACTCTTCCGTCCCCCACTTCCCCTAGTAACCCTAACAACTACCCCTCCTTCCTCATCCTTTCTTGTCCCTCTTCCACCCACCTCATACTGGCCCCAGCCAGTGCCTGCTGACCCCCCAGTTCTGCCAATCCCCAATGCTGCAAGCTGCCCCTTAGACTCTCCACCTCAGCTTCCAAACGGGCAACCCACTCACACCTGACACAGACATAGGTTCCCCGGAACGCTGCTCCAGGTTCCTATACTGTGGCACGATGCACATTGCATGGTACTGACAAAACTGTCCCTTCTAATACACCACACCAACACATGACGCACAAACCTGTTTAATTGCCCTTTGTTTCAATGTCCTTCTTTTATGTCCTTGAGATCAAGGTTCTAAGAGAAGGCCACTCACAAGTTCGTTCACTCACAGGAAACTTCCTTTTGTTAGGTCCAAACCACAGGCCCAACACTGTGTATACTATTTAACTAATAGTCCCCAACCCCCACACCAATTAGTGCAAGAGCCAGAAGAGAGGGGAAAAAAAACCAAACACTTATTAACCCTTTCGCAGCCTGTTTGTGATTACAACAGGTACAATACTAAGATATAGAAGTCCAGCACACCCCTTTAACTGGAAGAAGAAAGATTAGTCTGCTACTGCACACATCAATCCTGCACACAGTTTTTAACAGTACAAACAATCCTTATTTTCAAACTGTCAAACAATCCTTATTTTCAAACTTTCACACACACCTATCAACACATCAAATGATTAAGTGTCCTTCTTTTTTTATGTCCTTGAGATCAAGGTCCTTAAGAGAAAGGGCCACTCACAAGTTCGTTACACTCACAGGAAACTTCCTTTTGTTAGGTCCAAACCTGACCCTACATTAGCAAAGGTTTTACCGGACAAACCACTTATATCATTTAAAAGAGGAAAGAATCTCAGAGACTATTTAGTCAAAACGGATTTCTTTGGAGTAAATCAAAAAAAGACTTGGTTTCCTTCAAACAGGAAAGGGTGTTTCCAGTGCCAAAAATGTAAATCATGTAAATTATTAAAACAGGCCAGCAGTTTTTTACACCCTCACACTTTTAAACCTATAAACATTGAACATAATGTAACATGTACCACTACACATGTGATCTATATAATAACATGTCCATGTAATCTCACCTATGTAGGTAAGACCGATTTGTCACTTAGACTCAGAATGGATAGCCATAATGATGACTCAGCGATAAACACGGCATATTGTGATGGCCGGACGAATAAACCGGTGGCCAAACATTTTCGAGAAAAGGGACATACTAATTAAGTTTTAATTTTATGGGTATTGATCACATAGCTATGCAGAAAAAAGGAGGAAACAGGTCCAAGATGTTGCTCCAATGTGAGGCAAGGTGGAATTTAAATACCATTTATCCCAGCGGTCTTAATGAGAGTTTATCTTTAAAATGTTTTCTGGATGACAGATAAAAGTGTGGGATACCTTGCATCTGACCATTTTTAAAAACATACAGCATAGTATAGAGGAGGAAATGGGCTAGCCAAAAGACTTAAGGTTTATCATTTGTAGAAATAAATTATACACTTTTAGCAATTTTTTAAAATACATATATTTTTTAAGCACCATTACACTTTTTATAGGCCCTCAATGGGGAAGGCACATTCTGCAATATAGTTTTTAAGGTGAATGGTCTGAGATAGTATTATCAACACAGGATTTTATTGTAATTATATGGCACTTGTCACTTTAATATTTAATATGTTATTACCAAGAACAATGCACTGAGAAATTGTTTAGTGTTGTTTTTGATTGGTTAAAGTCTCCTTGTTAAAAAGGATGTTCACAAAAGTGCACTGGTTATTTGGCTTGATAAAGGCCCCAGAAACAGGGCAGAAACGTTGCCTTGCTGGTTTTGCACTACAAAAAATTAATGTATGTTTAACCACAAGACACAGGAGTGCACCAGATTTCTATTATTTCTACATGTATGCTGATCTATACTGGTGGCACCCGGGCACAGTGATCAAGCTTAAAGTGTGTGCCTACTTGTATATATATATATACACTATATCCACACATAGAAAAACATACACACACAATTTCCATTATGCACCAACGGGCACACTTTTGCTAGTATATATATATATATTATATATATAATATTATTATATATATAAACACACTAGCAAAGTGTGCCCGTTGGTGTATAATGGAAATTATGTGTGTGTATGTTTTTCTATGTGTGGATATAGTGGATATAGAATCTTTACACAGCTATATTTTTAACTGTTACTCAGACAGTCACCAGCTTCCAGAGGAACCAAATACGATAATCCTGCAGGTCTGAGAGTAGACCCAGGCAATCCTGCCACACTGTGTGGTTGAAACTACACATGCTATGTTCATACTTCTTAGTAATCACCACGGCAAGTAGTGATGGTACATCATCTATTATAACAGAAGGTACCTCACAGCATCATGTTGTTATAATAGCATTGCACTAATAATCTAACATATAAACAAACATTTCTCATTCCCAGGTTACCTAAAGAAATGGATTTATCCTTTATATACTCTTTTATACAGATCTAATTGGAAAATAAAAAATGTTTTAGAGCAATTTTTAATAGCTTATAACTGCTTTTTATTTCAATGTTACAGTAAATCCTTGGTATACCTGCCTGGCTTTACCACTAAGCAAAAGGCTAAGGAATTGCAAGCGAGCACCTTCATCCCAACCATTAATAGTGGCTGCCAATTCAAATTGTTCTAGCCAATCAGTCCACTCCCTAGTTACCCTATCAAATGGATCAGGTTTAAAAATAGGTTTGGCAATTGGGCCTGGTAGAGCTACGGAGTGTAATTGGGGAATTTCATCTGCAGGTACCAGGACAGGAGGATTTAAATCAATACTATGAGTAGCAGCCTCCATAGCTTAAAGGGACACTATACTGAAAAAATGACTTTGCCTCATCTTAAGCTATAATTGAATACATGTATGTAGCACTTACTCTGATTTGTGTGTGTTGCAGCATGCCTTCAATCCAGCACACATTTTGTTTAGGAGCAGTACCCCCCCCTCTTTTAACCACTCCCACTTCCATCTGACCTGACTTTTTCCCACAAACCAACTGTCAAGCCTGCACACAGCATTCCAACGGTCAAAACTCTGTCACCATTCCAGCTTCAGTAAAACTACTCACAGAAGAATAGTTTTTGAGAGCAAGGAACTTGATTGACAGCTGAAATATAAGAAGTTTTAGATTGGATATCTAAACAAAGAGGGGGAAGATCAACAAAAAAATGATACAGTGGTGGTTGGGAAGAATTATAGTTTCCAGTTATGGTCAATTTAAAATAACCTATTTTTTGGTATAGATGCCCTTTAATAGAGAACAAATATACAGAGAAAACAGGAATAATAAATGGTATTACCAGCACTGCTGCAACACCAATTTGTACCAGATCACTGCTTTATGGAAGGATTATGGGTAGCATGGCACACAGTGTGTTACTCTGGTGGTCTGGCACAAAGCAGACAGTGCACATAAACAGTAATCAGGTTTGTCCCAGTCTATGGTGCACCACTTTGAATATTGACCAGGCCTGTATATTGTGTGTTCTTGTAAGTTAATGTACACGTATCTGTTACCTCAGAGTTTGTATCCAATAAGGTAAATTCTCTGTCCAGTAATCTGTCCTCCCAACAGGATCTTATACACAGGATCTTATACACAGGATCTTGTGTTGCAGTCAATATCTCTCCAAAGCACACACCCCAATCTACTTTCACTTTCTATCCTCCTAACCATTGAGAGCAGGGATGTTTTGTCTTTTATTACTCACTGACACCACCTGCAGACTGGAGATGGTATATAAGGAGCCTTGGTGTAAATGTCCATTACAATACACATCACATCCTGTTTAGCAGACAGAAACTTTTTCTGGATTACACTTCCTTTCAAATGGAGCAGACACAGGGGTGTGGTTTAAGCTGCCATTTGACCATCCCATTTTGAAATAGGGATCTCAGCTCTGTAAGTAAGTTTATGTATTTTGTATATTTTGTGTTGTACCTAATATAAGTCAGTGCTATACTTTATATACATTTATTGATCGTCATTTAAATGGTAATAGTGAGATAGTACACACATACATATACACCTTTCCTTTATGTAATATCCTATACCCTCCCACCTCATTGGTAGCTCCTAAAAACTCAATGCAATCTCCTATGAAGATATAAATATATTTATATAATATAAGGGATATATATACATACAAAAATATCAAATAAGCTGCACTCCTCCTCCCAAGTGCATTTGTGTGTGCAGGTGTTTAGCGTGCCCGTGCTGACAGGTCACTAATAATAGAAAAATAGAAATAGCACCGCACTCCACTTCTTGCAGATAAAACTTTTATTGTCACACTGTTACATGTGCAACATTTCGGGGAGCAATTCCCCTTTCTCTAGCAAACAGTGTGGGATATTGACCCAAAAAAACAGTCATGGTATATTCATTACATCACTTTTATACCCAATACACACACCCCTTCTAGGATACATAAGCCCAACCCCTTACATATTCAAGCATGATAGGCATTAAAATGAACTTGGCCTATAATTTATAAATAGGCACATAAACAATATCATATATTCAAATATACATGTAGATCATAATCTTTATGAAGGCCATTAGGAGATGACCTAAGGTTTTGTGTACTAGAGGTTGTCCGTTGACCGCCCAGAGGGGGCGATAGGGAACAGTGTCTTAGGAGGAGGGAGGTATGGTGATTTACCGTCTTAACTCCCTCTCTCCTAATGGCCTTACTTAGCTGTAAATTAGAATCAGTCTCTATTCCATTAATAACTCAATATACCCTTAATATACGTTCGGACACAAGACCAAATAAGTATAGCCTAAATATAATATATTGAGATACAGACAGGTGGGTGACTGTAGACCCACCCCAAACACCTCTATAGCATTTAAGAATAAAAGGATACAAAATACAAACAGGTATTGGTTAGTTAAACCCACTATCCCATACAAGACTTAAGGCAAGTGCACAACAGTCAAAGGAGGCACATGGCTGAATCATCCAGAGAGAGCCCTCATCATCATAGGAAAGAACACTGGACGCGTTTTGCCTAAACTATGTTGGCTTCTTCCGCATTGACCACTCTGACTGGTACATACAAGTTGCACCCATTGCCCACACTGACTGGTACATACATGTTGCCCCCACTGCCCACCTAGACTGGTACATACAAGTTGCCCATGCCCAAATTGCTCACACTGACCGGTACATGCAAGTTGCCCCCATTGCCCTTTCTGAGTGGTACATACAAGCTGCCCATTCCCCTATTGCCCGCACTAACTGGTACATACAAGTTGCCAACAACTCTGGTAGCTTTAACTTACTGTGGCAGAACAGTGATCACTGATGGCAGGCAGGCAGTGAGACAGAGCAGAGTCTGGAGCCTGGAGTGGATCACCAGCTACTGTAGGCCTACTCTAGTTTCCCCCATCTCGATGCATGTTTGAGTCCCCTGGATGCACGCACCTCCCACGTGCACATGCACACATCCAGGAAACCCGAAGTTGCACGAGATGAGGGAAACTACAGTAGCCAAGTGCACCTTTCTTCTCAGGTTCGTGGTAAGAACAGGAAAATAGATTTGGGGCGCCTTCCCAAAGATCCAGGGAACGTGCCCCGAATCTTTTAAAATAGTAATGCCACTGCCGTGGATTCTTGCTCTGAGCATGCATGAAAGCTTTCTGAGCTTAAACAGCATTTAGAGGAGAATAAGTGGAGGGTGGCAGCCATCAGGCTGACTAATTGCTTATAGAAGCAATTGAGAGCAGTGTGACATGAATGTTGCTCTACTTGGAGAAGAAATGTTGTTGGGGTGAACACTATAATTGTAATAAGTGCAGAGAAATAACATTCTGTGTAATTAAACATGTTTAATAAAGTATGCAAGAGAATTATTCATACAAAGTACCTGACTGCTTAAGAAGGTACTTTATTTTTTCTACCTACATTAATTAAAAAATAAATTATTACTACATATAACCCAAAGAATCCAATTGAACATATTTTACGAATTCAATTGTGTAGAATGTAAGATTTTTTCCATTTTATTACAGGCAATAAGCATCAGAGTGTATAATGTTGTTTTGTTTCCTTCAAACTGCAGCTAGATGTTGGGAACTAGCCATTTATCTGCCCAAAGGCCAACTTGCCTTAACCTCTCCTGACTACAGAAACGTTTTATTTAGCAAATGTGAAAATGTTCAAGAAACCAGAAGCATAAAACAAATGGTTTGCAATGTTATTGGGGAAAATGCTCCATATCTGAGAAGAACGGAGACATGTGTGGAACTGCATCATCAATTTGCCCCACCTCTTCCCTCATCTCAGTGTAGGAGCTACGGAGCATTGGAAGTGAAATATTTATCCCAATGACAAAATGCCTTTTACATCAACTCTATCCCAGTATAGGTACATTTGAACAAACATTTCTCTATTACAGTGATTTTCAATTTTTTTCTGACCTTGTTGCACTGTGTCCTCTGAGAGGACAGTGGCATGTGCAAGGGAGCCCTCCCATTCTCTGTATCCCTCTATGGCTGCCCTTCCACCTTCCTTAAAAAACCTTAATATCTTGTAGGTCACCCCTGCCCACCCCCAACCGCTGAGTTACATTTCTAAAAAAAAAATCAGAGACTTACAGCCCTTCTCTCCCGGGGCTGTCTTCAAAGCCGGCAACCGCGTCTATGATTGGCTGCCTCTGGGGGTGGGCAGGGGGTGGGTGAAAGTATCAGACAGATCTCTTTAACTTGGTGTACATTGACTAAATTTAAATTTATTCCCCTATACACTATGTACCTGTACCCTATGTTTATGGTAAAACATAATACAAATTGTAAGTTAGTGGTAAAAATATTTCCACTACTAAAATATTGATGCATCTCTCTGACTCTCTGAAGGCACCCCACACAACTATGAGAAACCCTGCTCCATTATTTACAACAGTTTGGCCAACAGGTAGAATTGTTTTGCTATAGTCCATCGACCTTTTATAATTATTTGGATATTTCTAAAACTTACATTGCAGGGTGGGGATGATTTTAATTTGTAAGTAGTCTTTACTGGTCATTCACAATATGGCTGACAGCCTTCATTATTTTGCTATTCTTATTACCCCTATGCAGCACCACCACCAGGGGAACTGACTACAGAAGGCACTGAAATGCTCACTGCCTGGAGCCAGGCCATCTATTTCTTCATATTTCTATAACACGAGGGCCAGCAAATTCTCATGGCAGCCCTGCCTAACACTCAGTCTTCTGTCCATTTAATTCTCCCTTAGACATTGCCATACATTACGGAATTTATTTGCTTTTTCTTACGTGACGAGGGGAAAATATCACATTTTGCAAGTGACACTGAATATTACAGCAATTTATCCTGAATAGTGTTGCTTTAGAATTACTTTCACATAATATAAAGAGCATAGAGCACTAAAGAACTGACACTGAAACCTATACAGTGAACTACCTTAGAAGTAAAATTAATTAGATTTAAAAAATAATCAGGAGTCTATCTTAACTGCTAGAAACTGCAAAAAAAAAACTTAAAAAGCCAGAAAAGTATCTCTAATTGCAAAGCCTTGGTTATTCTAAAGCAATCTAAAGCTGCTTAATGAAATAATATTTGCAAAGCAGGAAAGCAAATGTAAGCTAAAAATTACAGTGAATACAAAGCAGCTTATTAGTGCTTCAGTCTAATTTCAATCCAACTAAAAAAAACACCAGCTCCACCTAGTGTACATCATAGGAAAGTATTTTAGCAAAATGCTACAGTAACTCCCATGGATTATACAGAACAGAGTATGCACATAATAAGGTTTTATCTGTGTTACAGAGCAAAGCAACCTGAAATCAAATTCATTATTTGGAAATAATTAGTCCAATAAAGTAGTATCTACTAATGATGAAAGCTGGGTTGAGCTAGGTTGAGTCCAGAGACGTGAACAGTCTATTACTGTTCATCATCAGTAGAAAGATTATTGCCATGGTGGATGCACTAAAATGACATATTCTTTTAGTAATTATATTAGGCTGGTATGCTTTACGGCGTATAAATACAGATACACCTTACTGTAATAAAACACAATGCTTTTTATATTGCTAGGAGTATATGAGGGGGCTTAGTAATTGTTACTACATGTGTCAGCATTTGTAGCAGTGCAATTCTGTAATTCTTTATCTTGTGGCTTCCATTTGCTTGTGGCATCTAGAGGTCACGTACACAATCTTACATATATTAAGGTAAATATTTACTCTATGCTATGTCACGATGGATTCATTAAATAGTAATGACTCCCACTATCCTGTGTTATTAGGTTCTTTACATTTTCAGCATGGATGTGTAGATGGCACAATAATGTAAATAATGCCATTGAGGCCAGATAGTAATAATATTAAGCAGTATTTTAGAATTATGTCAAAAACTTAGAAATAAAATGAATTCACAAGTAAAGCAAAACAATAAAACTGGCATAGCCAAGGTAAAACTACATTACCACAGGAGACAGTGGCTAAGGCTAGTTTTAACACCTCACTAATTAATGTATATCAGTGCAGCTTAAGCTAAGCCCACTGGGTTCTGTTTCATCTGCAGGTTCACGGATCAAAGAAAAGTTTTAACTTGGGATATTGACAGTCAAAACCAGATTTCTACGTCAAAACCACAAAAATTCTTCATCGAAAAGACTCAACATTTTAGGTCAAAATTTCACCGTCTGTTTTTCTGTCCAACACTGGTAGTTCCGACTGAAAACAGATCCAGGATGAAACAACTTCACTACCCTAGAGCTAAAGTCTTGTTTTAGTAAAAACAGTAAATCTGGTGCACAAAGCATCTGTCTGGTTGTAGAAATGTCGGGGTGAAATATATCTGTGTCAGACTCCCTGCTCCAGTTCAAGGTGTGAATAAAATCAAACTCCAGGCAGTTAATAGGCTACATCTGTTTGACTAACATAGGGTGGCCAGAAATCAACTTTAACTGGAGACACAGCTTGTTGAGTAGCAATGGACTGAGCACATTCCACCAGGTCAGAGGTAGCAAAATAAACAGAAAAGGACTAAATCAACTACTCAAACATTTATTCTCTTTGCATTCAGGAGTCTAACTGGTTTCGATAATGTAGCAAAAGTTTTCTCAGTGATGGAAAAATAATCTGTTATTTATCTAGTAGAGCTTCAGTCCGTAACATATTAAAAAGTACTGATTGTGCCTCATCTTGTATAAAATATTATTTTATTATCAGTACCTCAGATAAATAATAAGATAAATGAATTAGTAGTTGGCTGAAATGCATTTACATCATAGATATTACTGATTAATATAGCATATCTTCAATATCCCCCCATCGCTTTTTCTCTGTCTGTGAATCACAATGAGCTTGCTTGTACCAATGGTAATACTAATGGTAAAATGGCACTTTGGCACTTTTCTGATTATAATAGTCATATTGTTCCTATCACATTATTTTACAATACCTTTTCTTTGGCTTTGAATTTAGTTTCTGCATCCATCCAATCATTTTCTTTTTCAAGCATGTCAATAAATGCCCATCGAATGCCCTCAACCAGCTCTTCCATCTAGTGATAAAAGAAAATATTTAAATAAAACGTGAATTCTTTATAAAGATCCAGTGGGTACAGTAACAAGTATAATTCTTTCCTTTTTTTGTACAACTTTGTTGTATTGTATATTCAAATAATTAGCACAAGTTCAATGAAGTGTAAAATCACTGACCATAAGTCTGATTAGCTTTACTGTTACTGTAAAAATACTTAGAGCCGGATTTATAAGGTCACATAGGCCATGGACAAATCTTCAGTCTATAGGGGCATGTCTAAAGTCCTCGGTTTTTTACTCAAACATGAATTCCAAACTGCAGTAATAGCAGAGAGACAATGTATCTCCTAAATCTGGGCAGACAGACAAGAAAAAGCAGTGGGGTAAAATTTAACAACTGGTAAAGGCTGAAGCCGCCAAGTGATTGAAAAAGAAAAAAAAGTAACTAATCTTCCAACTGGTTACACTGTCACCTCCTAATGTAGGGAGAAGGAAACCAGTAAATGGACCTGCCTTGTATCTCATTGAAAGTAACTAATCTTCAAACTGGTTACACTGTCACCTCCTAATGTAAGGATAAGAAAAGCAGTGAATGGACCTGCCTTGTACCTCACTGTTACAGCACTTGGTGGGGACTTATTTATTGCATTGGGACATGGTTATTTGATTTTAGCACAATCCCATATAGTAAATTATTTAATTTGGTCTGAACTGTAAAAATCCATTTTGTATCAATATTGCACATATTCATCGTTCTCTATAAAATGGAATCTACAGTATCTGTATTGCAGGGCAGATATAGACAGGGCGAGTGATCCAGATTACTGCTATTAACTACCATTTAAATAACATTATTGATTAGTCCCTGTTTTGAAACAAATCTAGTTTCGAAATTCCGTGGATCTGAGGGAATTTTCTAAACTTGGAACGTATCAGAAAAATCGAATTTTAGAAAATCAGAAATCTTGGTCAAAATGTTTTTGAGTGATAATTCAATCGAAAAATTGTGTTCAGAAATTGAAAATTCCCAAAATTCTGATACAGTTGGTTTTGACCGATACCATTGGATTCTTACATTTACAACCGTGGCTGTTCAATGCCAAATCAGTATTGCCTTATGGCGTGGCATTGTACAGCTGCAGTATTACATTTTAGACATTAATTGTAAGATCATTACATAAAATAAATGACCGTGGATGTAGATGTAAAGCCGCTGTCGTACCTTAATGATAGAAACTTTCTGATAACGCGAGTTTTAAATACTGGCCCAAGTGTCAATAAATGTTACATGTTGATTTAACACTCAATAAACTAGAAAGACATTATTACTAACTCCGCTCTGCTAAGCAGTAAAAGTTAGAATGATATTCCAAATCAAAGATGAAAAAGCTAGTTCATCCTATCCACATCCAATCACGACAGTGATTTACTATTTCTATTACTTATGGCTGTATTCTTTCCACTGCATATGTTCTATATTCACTTTGTTGTATTTCACAACTATCACTGTTCTCCTCCCTATCCAGGATCTCAATCTCCCAATGATCTTTCTTTCTGTGAATCTTATCTCTTTTTCACTAGACCTTATCTTCCAAAAAACAGTTCATTGTTTCAGTAATGAAGTTTCCAATCTTATTCTCGTATTGTTTGCTAGCAAAATAGTATTCTATATTTTTCAAAGGAAAAATGTTTTCTTTTGTACATAGTTTTGGCATTCCTTGTGTTTTTCACTGCAGCCAAAGCTGGGTACACACATCGCAGATGTTTGAAAGATGATAGACGTGATCTGCAAGATCCTGTCTGTCATTTCTTTAATATTAGAGTACACACAGCATAGGGAGACTGTCTGGGACTGCATTATTCCCATGACCGCGGCCAACTCCCCTATACTTTAGTATAGGAAGACACCCGCAGCTGAGGGTAATTTTTTTGTCTTTTCCGAATGGCTGCGATGCCAACAGGAACGTTCGTTGGCCTCGCAATCTTTCAGAAAATGTGCTACACACAGTAACAATAAATCCGACGGTATCAGCCTTTTAACATAACTCTGTGTACCCATCTTAAAGGTGCTCATGCATTAGAACTTACCCGAAGACTGATCCGTGGTATTCAATCAATATTTCCAGAACCGCTTTTCCTGCCTTTCTTTGCGACTGACATATGATCGCAAGAGGAATGGGCCAGGTGGGACCTCACAACTATATGCCGTCCACAAAGTAAAAGGGCGAATGGCAATTCTGGAAATATTGATTGAATGTTGCGGATTGGTTAGCAGGTAATTTGTAATGTATGGGCACCTTAAGTCACAAGATAATTTGACTAGAATTGATGCACTGTATGCAAAGTTGCTGCTGTAGAAAGCTGAATAATGGATTCCTGACATTCGTTAGCTTATCAAGCTCCCGTGGTGCAGTAAGCAATGTGCGAAATTTAAAACATTAAGGTAAGGATCTCTGGCTCCTGCAGCTCTGTCATTGTTACGGGTTTAGGCAATATACGTAAAGTTTCCACTCAATATTGTATCTGTGAGGAGAACCAGCACATAGAAAACTGCTTCTACCAGGCTTCCTCCCTGTTCCAGCACTGCTATACAAAGCAGAAAACTTGTATGTCCTCACCTCCAAAAAGGCCACACCAATGGGATGCACCTACATCATGGTCATGCCCGCAATGGCCCAATCACAAACGGCTATGCCCCAGAACGTACCTATAGCCACACCGCTGGAAAGCATCTACATCACGGCCGCGCCACCCAGAACGGCCTACCATCCTGGCCATGCCCCCAGAATGCACCTTACATCATGACCACACCTCAGGAAAGCCAACACCCCTGCCTACAACCCCCCACCTCATGCCTTATATGCCACATCACACCCGACATCATGGCAACACACCCCACCCTGCTTGGGGGGTACAGACTACAGGGCAATAATCTCCTCAACAAAATGATATTGGAAGATAGGAATAATATCTCCTAAGTCCCTACACCAGGTACTTTTATTTTTTTTTAGTTAAGTTATTTTTTCCAGTGTAGTTGCCTTAGAAATTCCTATCAAGTGCCTTCCTTTGATAGACAAATTGCTGTGAATTCCTATTTATTCTCATACTAGAAATTATACTTCATTAATCCGCAGGCACCATGACTTTGGAAATGTATTTTCAAAATCGGCCTTATTACCATTTCCTTCTTGTCTTCTTGGAAGTGAGCATCAACAAATAACTTCCCAATAGGATAAGGGATGGAGTTTTCAGCATAATTTACACACATGTCCCAACGTGCAGCCATAGAATTGGTCCCCAGGAGAACCTGCAAAAAAACACAAATATTCATACAGATCTATGAAACTGCAATAACATTGTCTCAGAGTGAGAGTAGAGGAAGCCAGCAAGACTTCATCGGTGCCTCCTTGTATAGGGTAATAATGTCAAAACAGGAGGCACCAAACATGAAATGGGATTTTTTTAATGACTAGGTATTTATGTGGAAACCCCTAATGGAAGTCCATGGTTGCTACTAGACAAATTGTGCCAATAAATCATTTGGTCTTTTCAAATCACCAAAAACCTCCATGTGATGTCAGTGTTTATTGTGAGACTCAGTCAGCAATTAGCCCACCTGGCTCAGAAACTCGTATATTTTCATTATTAAAAATATGTTTGTATGTCCATTGAAAACCCATTATCACTGGGGTCATTAAGCTTATACTGGATGACCCTGCTAGATGCTGAGTGAACATTACTGGGATTCATTTTTTCCCTTAAAAAGAGTTTTTTAAGCCCTTTTTAAATAAATCACAATGTATACATTTAAAATTAAAATCCCAGTTTGTTAAGTTTTTATTTGCTCACTAAAGCCGATATTGGTCAATTGGGCTGAAAATCTACCTGTGTGTACCCAGCCTTACACCATTGTTTTAATTTAATCTAAACGTAGGATGAGCTACAAGGGTAATGCAACAGAACAATAAGTAGTCAGTGGAGAGAGCTCCAGTGAAATAAAATCATATGAATATTCTGATAACTATACCATGCACCATACCCGTGCATATTCCAGCTGCCGGTACTGAAAGCGTCTACTTAGGTTTGAAATTCTAGAATACACCAGCCTCCATATTAGGTAGTTAGCAAGAGTCCTGTGAAATCAAAACACAAAGTTTCAATGGTAAAGTTTCCATTTGAAAACATTTCCGATGTTCACTGTTTTTCTGTTGTTTAAACTAGGGAACCTCCCATCTAATAAAAAAAAACAACTAATATAATTTGACAATGGCTCTTTTTAAATAGTTCTAATCTACTTTAATGGAGGAATGCGTTTTAATAAAGATTTGTGGGTAGGAGTTTGGGTTAAATGTCGTTGAGTACATTGCATTACTGTGTGGTAAGTGGTAATGGCTATAGGTGTTAGCAGTAAATTAAATTAACAAGACATGCTCCCATATTTTGACAAAACAAACTATAATTCTTCATTGGCAACATACATAAAAACTGTAAATAAACACTGTTGGCAGTTCACCCTATATGTGCTTGATGGCGTGTAGTAGAGTGTACCAAGGGAATTTGTTCAGGATCATATAGCCCAACTTGTCATAACTCATAGTTCTTCTTTTACTTTACTGCCAGAAGAAAACCTACATCACTGCCCTGAGTTGTAAAATGCACAAAGTGGATCTGACCGTGGAAAGGTTCACGTTTATAAATAGAAATCATTTATCTCTGAAATTACCTGGCAAACCTTGCGCCTAACTGTGAAAATGTGTTTACGGAAGCAGCATGTGCCCCATAAAGAAAATGCAGAACACGATCCTACTGAGACCATAATGTGTTATTGTAACTCATCTTATGGGTGGTTGGAGCTAGTGTTCATTTTAATAGAAAATAATTCAACCCTTCACTGGAATACTTCTAATCTTAAATGAAGCAACTATAAAATTGTGAGCAACTATAAAATGCATGACGCTGACATCCGCTGGGATTTTCGTTTATCTTCACTAACCACTATGTGTCCTATATTCACATCTCTGAGATTTTACCCAGCTGCAGACTGAAAACTTTGTGTATTTTCCTTAAAAAAAATAAGCTGTAATGTTTAACAGTTAGCAAAATATTAGCAAAGTGAGTGCTGCCAGAATCAATGATATTGGGAGTTTTAGGGCTTTACTTGTTCCACTCTTAACATGAATTGTTTTGTGTGTGTATGTTAATGTGAATTATACTTTATACTGATTCATTCAAGATAGAAGAGCAAGGTCTGTCTAATGGTGCACTACTAAAGTCCCCCATACACGGGATTGAAACTAATTTGATAATATCACTAGGACATCTGCCCGTGTATGGCCAGCTTAAGGGACACTAATAGTAAAATGTATACAATATATGCTAGACCATCAAATCATATCTATTTAATTAGAGAATAAACCACCCATTGTGTTAATTTAAGCTCCATTAACATGATTGCTAATGTTTGGAATATAATGTAATATGTATACGGTATATATTTGTTTTATTTAATTAAGGGGTTGAACTTTTAAAGAGTAATCTGCAGTGTTTCCAGCTGGGTAAAGTGAGCAGTTATTTATGGGAGATGCTTAAAGTTCCTGGAATATTTTATTTGCAATGCTATTTTTTTTTTTTTTTTTTTAAATAAAATAGTTTATTCCTGGAAATGTATCCCTCCTTGACTTTAGTTAAACGTACACCATATATGAGTAATCTTATTAAAATGTATAGGGTATTTTCTAGTATAAGTTAACAATGATGGAGGTGCACTCTCTCCAACACTGGGTGCAGACACCTCTATAGGTTCTTCCCTTAGGAACCGACAACTCCGCAGGAAACAAAATACAACTGAGGGTCGCACTCCAAGCTTTAACAAATTTTATTGTGAACCACACACCATCACATCACAACGTTTCGGGGATACCCCTTCTTCAGGTGCCTCACCTGAAGAAGGGGGTATCCCCCCGAAACTTTGTATGTGATGTTGTGTTGGTTCACAATAAAATTTGTTAACGCTTTGGAGTGCGACCCTCAGTTGTATTTTTTTTCTAGTATAGGCTAAAGGTATTATTTAGTATGTTATTTGTAATATAATACTAAGGCTCTGGCATTTCAATGGGGAGGTGCAGTGAAGAGGGGCTTCCTGTATTCCACTGCCCCTCCCCGTTTCTCTCTCCCTTCCTGTATTAGTAATGTAGATAACAAACTCGTTTTTGTACACTGACTGACTGACTGACTTACTGAATGAATTACTGTAAGGAGGAGCGAGCGGCTGAATCAATTATAAATCACATGAATGCGGTCGCTCCTCCTTATCAGCACAGTAATTCAGTCAGTCAGTGTAACAAACCGGTACTGCACCGGGTGAGAGACGATGTTTATTGTCTTCTTTTCGTTTGAAATAGAAACAGCAGTTAACCATTTTGTTAACCTGTGCTGGATTTTCTTTTTTTTTACCTTATGTATTATATGGAATAATACGCTACCTACAGAATAATATACAGATATTACTTTTATGGCCGAGTGCTTCTATATGGTCAGGGAACTCCTCGGTGGCGTAATCTCCTTATATTACACTGTAGGTAGCGTATTATCCCTTATATTATTCTACCTCTCAACATTTAATAAAGTGATGCAGTAACTATCACATATGTTGTCATATAATAATGCCCTAGCATGGCAAGAGTAAGCACAATAGCTACAAAAAGTGCGATTATGGCTTCACAGTAATCAAAAGATCAGCCAATAGTCAACAGTTAACGGAATTAGGAAACACATTTATGTAAAAGATGGTTGTAGAAACTAGAATAAAAGAAAAAAAAAGAGATTGTACCTTTTGTCCTCAGATTCAAGTATGTTAAAAAGGTCAATAAAATGCTGTGGCACCCGGACTATCACGTTTTCAGATAAATCTATATATTTTAGTTCAGGGTGAATGTTAGAGTCAATGATTTTCTTCAGGAAGAATAACCAATCAAACTACAGTAAAAAAATAAAACCCCACAGTTACTACAAAAAATACACATTTCTGTATTCAAATGTAATTAAAGGGCATGCCCACCCTTGAAACAAAAAACTGCAAATTTTTCAGTTATCTGCTCCTGCGTGGGGTGGAAACTCCTGGTTTAAGACAGCATTGCAGTATGTAATGTATACTTTTTAAAGGGTTGATGGATATTTTGATGTGGCTATTTATAGATGTTTGTAGTATAGTGGGTGATGTTTGATCCTGACGATAGCCAAGTAGGGCTGAAAAGAGTTGATCTGGTTCTTTTTGAGAAGTCCTGTGTGTGCTCCACTTTGATGTGTATTGGTGAATATGTGTATTGGCCAATACATAGCACCAGCACCAACTCAGCTATCTTCTTTAGAAAGTGGTATGTCCCACTGGTTTCTTATTTGGCTATGTGCATTTGGGCCAATTATTTCAATCAATTAAAAACTGAAAACATCTGTTTCGATCCCATACCTTTGGTATCATGGAACTCAGCTCTGAAATGTTCATTTTGTTATACATGGTTTCGCTGGTCCTGTTTTCATGAGGAACCATTATCTAAAAATATAAAACAAAATTTCATGTTTAGAAGGGCAGTCAAATAAAATGTACCATAGCCATTAGTCCTGTAGACAGAGAAAAGTGCAGATTGGAAATATTTTTTTTCCTATAGGAACACACACATATACTTGATTTGTTTCTATCACCTTTCTATGTAATTCCAACCAAAGTTAGAACTATTCGATATAAAGAAAACCTTTCACTGCAGCAGGTCCTGCAGTGCCAGTAGGTAAATCAATAATTCCGTTTGGGTTACACTGCCTATATATCATATACTTTCTAACTACTGTATAAAACATCCCATCATTTAGCAGGGCCTGTAACTCTATACTATAAGTGCTATATTGACTATATTCTATGCTGACAAATCTCTCTAAAGAGATCAGATATAGGTGAGACTAATAGGTTGATATTATCACCTTTTATATCGATGTCACCAGGAGATCTGTGGGGTTCTCTTTTTTTCCTAACTATTTAATTTTTTTAAATTTTACATAGTAATTATAATTCAGAGTTTGCATATATAATTTGTTGCTGAGAACCAAATGCTAATATTAACTTAAATACAGGTAATTTTAAGTCCTAGGCTGCTATAGGTTTAACTTTAAATACTGTTACTGAAATAAATGTTGCAATCAAGGCAGATATTCTTACTACCTTGGTACCACCTTGATTTGGCTCCTGTCCTATAGATTGGAAGGGGCATGATGTCCCCAGCAAGGAAAGGCCAATGAAAAGTGGAAAAAAAGACATCAATAAGTCACTGGCATGCATTTAAAGTAATGTAACAGAATAAAAATATAGTGTCTCCATTAAATGGGGGATAATCAGTCATTCTTATATTAGTATCTACTTCTCATTTAAATCTTGTAATGTGTTGGACTATTAAATTTAAAGGTAAAATTATTAGCAGTGATGTAAATATTAACCTTCCTGTGCGAACAGTTATTTGGGTTTCTTAGGCAGTTGTACTGAGTATTCCTTAAATTATATAACTACGAACATAAGGTTCATTTTATTTTTGCTTTATTTAGTTATTTTTTTTTACAATTTGTAAATTTTGAGCCTGAAAGCCATACAATTTCGATTTGTCCTGATTCAAGAGCTGAGCTGTTTGCTCTCTGTCACATAAATTATACAACAAACACACAAAACGAACAGCCCCAACATTCATAGTGAAATGCCACTCAGATATCGCTTGGGGATATTTAATAAGAATGTGCATGATTTCATTTCTAAATGGTTTTGTTCGACTGAATAAAACATGATTTTCCACTTAAGCTTGGAAACACTTACAGTATTAATTAAAAATTTCTTTTGGAATGGAAACATGACATGGACATATAAGACACAATATATCACACCAAAGGTACTATTTATCCAGTTCTTCCTGAAAAATACCATGCTATTTATTATTGTCAAAATGTATTGTTTTCATACATGTTTTGGCTGTGCACATCTCTAGGAATAGATCTGTTGTACAAATTAGCTTGCATAGCAGCCCAATAGTGAAATTGTTCCCCATTTATCACCCAATCTCATCTGTCAGGCTATTGGCCCTGCCTCTAGTCTTAATATTGTTTGATTTTGGTGTACATGTGGACCAAGGCTTGGCATGACATAACAAGGTACATAAAACAAGGTGCACTGACCAAGCCAGTACCCTAGTTTTTCTTAATTAATTTAGCTTAAAAAAGCCAAATTCCTGTTTTTTTTATTTCTTCTTCCGTTTTATACTTCCGCTTTTTTGGACTGTATCTCCTCCCACAGTTTTTAGAGACATGAAATTTGGTACAGACATGCGGGGCATATAGGAGAAGTGTGCTATCTTCTAGCTAAGGAATCCACTGAAGCGTTACGTCGTTATCTGCAAATTTTGGGACATTTTTTCCCATAGACTATAATGGTAACAATCCTCAAATGTGGATATTTCAAAACAGTTTGTTTCATGGTCATAAATACAAACGGTGATACCCCCAAATCCCCACACAGACACAGGTACACCTACCTACTGACCTACCTTTCCATTCCCATGGAAGCCATACTTAAAGGGTAGCTATAGTCAAAAAACTAATTTTGATCAATCATCAATAAAAGTTAGTTATATGGTCATGCTTGCAAAAACATATACCCTCACCTCACATGGGTACACACACCTACTGCCCTACCCTTTGTTCTTTTAGCAGCCATACTTAAAGGGTAAATAAAGTTAAAAAAACAAATTTTGACCAATCATTAAAAAAGGTTGTTTTTTTTAACCCCCAACCAGACACAGGTACACACACCTACTAATATACTTATGCATTACTGTGGCAGCCATACTTAAAGGGTAACTAAATAATAATCAAAAAAGTTTGTTTTTTTTACTCCCACGAGGCACAGGTACATACACCTACTGACCTCCCCATCCATTACTGTTGCAGCCCTACCTAAAGGGTAACTAAAGTAAAAAAAAAAATGTAATCCCCAACCCGGCAAAGGTACACACACCTACTGATCTATTACTGTGGCAGCCATACTTAAATGGTAACTAAAGTTAAAAAAAACTATTTTGATCAATACGGTAATCAAAAAAGATTGTTGTTTTTTTTACTTCCAACCTGACCCAGGTTCACACGCCTACTGACCTTCCCTTCCATTTTCATGGCATCCATATTAAAAAGGGTAACTGTAGTAAAAAAAACTATTTTGACTAATCATTAACAGTTTGTTTTTTTTAATCCCTAACAGATACACACACCTACTGATCAACTTATCCATTACTGTGGCAGCCATACTTAAGTCAAAAAACAAATTTTGATCAATAATCAAAAAAGTTTGTTTTTTTAACCCCCACGGGCACAGGTACACACACCTACTGACCTACCCCTCCATAATTGTTACAGCCATACTTAAAGGGTAACTAAGATAAAAAAACAAATTTTGACCAATCATCAAAAAAGTTTGTTTTTTAACTTCCAACCTGATCCAGGTACACACGCCTACTCCCCTAACCTTCCATTTTCATGGCAGCCATATTTAAAGGGTAACTATAGTAAAAAAAAACTATTTAGACTAATAATCAACAAAGTTTGTTTTCTTTTAACTCCCAACCTTACCAAGGTACACACTGCTGACTTACCCTTCCATTACTGTGGCGGCCATACATAAAGGGTAACTAAAGTTAAAATAAATTTTGATCAATAATCAAAAATATTTGTTTTTTTAACTTCCAACCTGACATAGGTACATACACCAACTGAGGTACCCATTCATTCATGTGGCAATCATATTTAAAGGGTGAGTATAGTAAAAAAAAAAACACATTTCAACCAATCATCAAAAAAGTTAGTCTGTTATCAACCAATCTGACTCGAGTACGCACACCAACTGACCTACCTTTAATTCATGTGACAGACATATTTAAAGGGTAAGAAAAAAAACAACAATTTCCTCATCATTGGCATTATTGAGTTTTAAAATCTGCAGCACAAACACACACATTCCCTTCCAAAATGTGGCCTTTCAAACTAAATTCCAAGTTAATACTTAAACTTTCCCTTTTTAGTTTTTTTCTGCATTTGTTTTTCTTATAGCAAGTCACATATATATATATATAGTTTTTATATATATATATATATATATAAACAAAACACAATGGATCAGCACTCCATAATTAAACGGAGATACAGGGTGCTGGGTGCACACACTGTGGGTAATCTGATAACCCCAATATATAGATATAAATAAAAAAGAAGATAGTGCAGCACTCCAAATATATATTTAATGAATTAATAATTCACATAGCAAACAACAATTGTTTCGGGATGATCCTATCCCTTCCTCAAGCTAAACAGTGTGTCATCCCGAAACAACTGTTGCTTGCTACAGTATGTGAATTTTATATTGTTAATAGGTTATGCTCAGCTTAACTCTCAATTCTCCAGCATATCCTTTCTATATAACACAATGGGAGATAATGGGTTAAGAAAAACACAAATGGAAGTGAGCTAAATTAAATACTGTGCCAGTGGCCATGTCAGACTTGCTGTAGAAAATGATTGAGAACTCCTGACAGAACATACATCAATAAAGTGCTTGGAAGTGCTGTTTAACAACATTCTCTAAAGCGGTCACAACTAGAATTGGCAGTGGATGGCCTTAACAAATATATGTAATTTAATGTCAAAGAGAATTTATGGGCTCAAATTAAATTATGGTTAAACGGGAAGCTATTCAATAACGCAATAATATATTACCTACCTGTACAACAGCTATTTCTCTTTGTGGCTTACATGGTTACATAGTATTGGAGATTTAATAAAGACATGCGCCCATCTAGTCCAACCTTTTTAGCCTACCCATGATCCCTACCTAACTGAGGAATAAAAAAAAAACAATTCCTTCCTGACTTCAAATGGCAATTAAAAAATGGTCCCTGGATCAACAAGAGCATTCGACTCCATTCACGCATAGAAGGTTCAAAGTTCGTCAACCAATTCAACCCCTTACTTGCGGCTGTGTCGGTATCACAAAAGAAATCTGCTGATGACACTAAACTATGCAGAGCAATAGAGATGGCCAGATTGTGGATCCAAACCTGGTTTCACGGCGGATCTCGTGGATTTTTCAGAATTCCACTTTCCGAATTTTTTCCGAAGATAAGTTCCTAAACTAAATAACATTGATAATTACTAGTATTAATACATATACTATAGTTTTGATTGAGCCAGGGATACTTTCTGATTGCCATTTGGAGTCAAGAAGGAATTTTAAAGTCCCACAGGGATTCAGTCCCTTTTGGGATTTACCCTGAGCCAAGAAGCCAATATTAATACCATATGTATTAATGCCAGTAATTTTCAATATATTTTGGAATTATAGAAATGTATTCAGTCCCCTCTTAAAGCTATTCAATGAACTTGCCATAACAGCATCTGTTGGATGACAATACTAAAGTTTACCATTCTTACTGTATGGTGAGAATGTAACTTGAAGCGGAGACACTGAATAACTTTTTGGTCTTATTTCCCCACCCCCTCACTGTTTATTGCCCAACATAAAATAGTTGAAAGGATGAGACAATAAAATACCATTTACCATTCTCACTGTAAAGAAAACTTTTTTTTTGAAGATAAAAGTTGTTTTCCTCTAATCTTAAAGGATGTCTGTGTTTCTTCTACAATGAACTTTTGGTGAGCAATACACCTGAGAGTTTATTATTTGGCCAATCCTCCAATGCAAAAAAGACCTAACTTGTCTAATCTATTTGGATAGTCAAATCTTCCATTCCCCTTATTTAATTAGTTGCCCTTCTCTGAACTGTTACAGTCTCATTTACCCAGACTCGCTGGGCAAATAAATGGAGTTAAAGTCGCGCTAACCGGTTCGCTACTGGTTAGTGTGACTTTAACTCCATATTAGCATTGGATGCGCGGGTTACACAAAAATCACCCGCGCATCTGACGCTCGCAATTCAATATCACGTTTGCGCTAGATTTCGCGAAGGATTTTAATGCCAGCAAATAGCTGTCATTAAAATCCCACAGTGGGTAAATCCCTTTGCGTGATTTACCCACATTCACAATCGCGATATTGAATTGTGGAAGGTGCATTTACCCAGAGCAATAGCGGCACTGGGTAAATGAGCCTGTTAATCTTTATGGAGTAATGAAGGTTAAGGAAGCAAATCATGTCCCTTACTATTGCTTCTGCTTCCAAACCCAATGGGTTGAGAACGATAGATATTCACTTCATCTATCATAAAAGGAAATAGAAGTGCGCAAAAGAAAACCAAAAATATCATCAGGAAGACCATCTCCAAACTTATTTTACCAGGGAAAAGTCGTTTCACACTTACAGTTTTGTTGAAATTCTCTGAACTTATTTTGCATTGCTAAATTAAGTCTGGATGATATGTACAAAATTGTGAGCACAGTAATATCTATTATTGGCTTATGGAGAAAATGGATACAAAAATACATATGATTAATTCAGAGTACACAGGCTATTATTAGACACATTATCCATACTTCTGTGTTCTTATTTAGAAGATGGACTGCAAATAATATTGGGACATGGGAGGAAGGATAATAAAGGAGAACTATATATAGTGTGTATAAAGAAACTTGCAGTGTGGTGTTTGCATTTGTTGTTTTGTGTTTTCTACATTACTTCTCCTGAGGGAATACGTAAATAATGACAGCATTTTATTTAACGCTGAAATCAGAGGTGGCCTCTGGCTGGCACCATGCCCATGAGAGCATAGACTAAAAGACCTCATTAATAAGAGTTATTCCAGCCACCCTTTTGGATACAAAAATCAAACTGATTAATGGCTGCGGTGCTAGAAAGGGCGGCTTGTGAAAAATACTTCCTGACAAAGGCTGTTATATATTACTACACAACTAGGCACAGCCAGAAAAAGTACCTGGTATTGCTGATTCACCCATAGCTCAACTAAGCACAAGCCAAATGCAAAAAGTGTTAGCGACTCAATTCTGGAACTGTTATGGTTGCATTACTGTGAAAAATTAGACAATAACAAAAGCAGAAAAAGTGAAGAGCTGGTCTCAGTAAATCTTATACGTAATTCAACTTCAGCACTTCTTTGTCTGTCTTCATTAAAGAAGAAATACTGTATTACCAGTAAATAAGTGCATACAGTAATACCCCTGCTTCATTACTTCATTTGCTATTCACATTATATCCATGTGATCTGTGAAGTATGAATGAATGAGAACATGGTATTGATCATTTTATACATATATATAGATTATATGTATGATGTTGCTGGTAGAAAACACACAAAAATATAAGCTAGGCTCCTGTAGTATAAATGGGTGAAAGGCCCTTCCTGGAAGCCTACATCCCTAAAGCCTGTGTTTTGTGGCCACCCTAATTAATAAATGATATTGTTTTCATGTATTATCTTTGTTATACCTGCAAATCAGACCATGATCATTACACTACTACCCAATAAAACAAGACAGGAAACTTGAAGCAAAGACGCTAATTAACTTTTTGGTCTTAAATATTTCCCCACCCCCTCACAGTTTATTGCCCAACATAAAATAGTTGAAAGTACTGAGAGGGGCGTAACTACCAGGGAGCAAGGGAAGCAACCGCAGTGAGGGCCAGGAGCCAAGGGGGCCCCATTTTCTTATTTTTCACATGACAGATATAGCCTCATCCCAGAAAATCACTGTGTTTGAAGCATGGATAGGGGCCCCATCATAGTTTTGCTGGGGGACCAAGTGATTCCTAGTTACGCCACTGGTTCCCACATATACCAGCCACAACAAATGGAACATTTCTATAGAACATCTTGATAAGCATGTGCAAAGATTTATTTGTAACATAATTATAGACATTTTTTGGAGCTTACAATATTATATTTTATACTAAAAGTGGCCAAGTCTGGACAGATGGGAGTTAGCTACCTTTCAACTCTCCTAATTTACCCAGAACTGGCTCATTTCTAGAGGTCTTTCCAGAATAATCCTGGGCGTGAAGGGACAGAGTAAAGACAGATATGCATGGGGATGAGGTGGACTTGTTGTGTCTATAGCAGAATCCTGCAGGATTAGGGTGGGATGGCTGGGGGAAGAGTCAATCTTGTCTGTCAATCTCCATAGTACTATTTCACTTTTGTTTTTCATTAATGACTGCTGAGTTATTTTAAAGGGACAGCACATTTACATTGTCATACAAGCTGTACACTGACTACTTTACATTGTATCAAAGTATCATATCTTCAGTATTATCGCATGAAAATATATAATAAAATGTGAAGGTGTACTCAATTTTGTGACATACTGTAGATAAATAGATGATAGTGATATAGATGATAGACTTCCTTCTATTTCAATTATTATGTATTTATGTGCATGCTTACCTGAGCAAGCTTGGATTCCAAGTCTATTATTGCCTTCATATCAGCCTCAGCTCTTGTCTTATTTGCACCAAGAAAAACTGCTACATCAACCATAAAGTCTAGGAGGGCATCTCTGTACTGTGGGATAAGGTACAATACGAGAACATCAAAATGCAAACTCTAATTTTAGAGCCACGTTAAAAATATTATGGAAGGGAAAAGAGAATGTAATTTCAATATACAATAGGCAAATTCAACAGGAAAACACAAACTATGAAAAAGCCTTGGTGGTTAAAGAACAACTGAATGAAACACATTTTATCCTTCCCTATAGCCCAGATTAAAGTGATACTGAATACCTTCTATATAATGAAAAATACTATATACACCTGTATGAAATTTACTTTACTCCCCTATGAGGACAGATATTCTTATTATGATTCTACTTGGAAGAGGGTGTCATTTAGGCCAAGAACCCATGATCAGCAGTCTGCCCAATGTACCTGTCGGGAATGGATGTATTGACATTCAGAAAGTTTATTGTGTGGCACATTATTATATTTGTATAAAGTTATATCCCAATGCATGTGCTGCTTCATCTGTGTAAAAAACCCTGAATGTCCACTCTATCTGCATAGCCAAACCCCTCCATTACCTTTATTAATTTAGTTGCCCTTCTCTGAACTCTTTTGATTTTTTTATGATTTATGTTAACTTATTATAGTAATTTTACAAAAGGTATTCGGTTCTGGAAACAAAGACTGAAGGAAAGTTGGCCCACTAAAATACAGCTTTAGTTTAGAGTTAAAGGTTTAAAGGGTCCTCCACCCCAAGTTGGATAAACCAGAATACCACACACATATAATGACAGCAGTATTACCCCAAAGCCAATGGTAAATATTCTTATCAGTCAGTCAAATAGTCAAAGAGTCTGTGTGTGGCTGTGATCAGGGGAGCACATGTATCAAAACTGGTACTGGTAAAAGGGGGGGAGCTTTGGGATCTATCAGACCTGACCAATTTGATGCCCAGGTTAGGGACTTAAGGGCAGCTAATATGCATTATGCATCCAAGTAAGTATGTCATCCTATGTGGATTAAACCTCCATTATCCAACGATTATCCAGTCTATTGCCTGATGGACACGAACCCGAGTTCGGGACGAACTTTATGAGTTTGGACGAACTCAAACTATCGGAGCATTATCTAAACTATTTTGGGTTAGAACTAGTTAGGGTCTTCCAAAGTCACAGACTTATTTTCGATAATTGTCAAAAAATTCGATAATTATCAAATTCTCGAATCAGTAACCCTTGAATGTAACGTTTGAATTTGGTAACCTTCGAATGTATCCTTCGATTTCGGTAACCCTAGAATGTAGCTGTCAATTTTGGTAATCAATTTTGGTAACCCTCGATTTCAGGGTTAGCAATTTTGGTAAACCTCGAATGTATAGTTCGGTAACTCTCGAATGTAGCAGTCATTTTCAATAACCCTTCAATGTAGCGGCCGATTTTGGATTGCATTGTTCAATTCCAGTATCCCTCGAATATATAGTTTAGTAACCCTCGAACATATCGGCCGATTTCGGTAACCCTCAAATTGTATTGTTCTGTAAGCCTCAAAAATATCATTCGTTAACTCTCGAATTGCCCGTAACCCTCGACTGTGGCATGTGGAATCCCAACAATGGCCCGATTGTGGGGGAAGGAAGTGTTTAAAGAAGTTTTAGTGATATGGACATGTTCCTCAGACCATTTCCCAGGTGCCACAGTCATTTACAGTAACTTACCATTGTTATTTTAACTGTAATTTATTCAAACTTTTCTAACTGTTTCCTCCCATTGACTTTAAAGGGTTCGGAAATGAACCAAACTTCAGGAAGTTCAGCCAGATAACTGTTCTCCAAAATTAGTCCATAGAATTGTGGATCTTTCAGAAGCGTTGACTAAATTTTTGGAACATCCCTTTAAATTGTAATTGTCCATTAGCAAGATAGTTGATGATCCACCAGATGCTCCCAATGAGTGCATTGATTTATTCTTTCAACCCCGTTTTATAAATGGTGTACATTGTAAGGAAGCGTCAATGTAGTCACCCCTGTCAGAGGAAGCTGCGGAGGATAGTGATCGTGGGTAAGTTCTTTGTGTTCCCTTCTGTCTCCTGATTGTTTAATTGAAAAACAGGAGGTAAGGCATAGCTCCATTATCTCCCATTCTTCAAATTAACTGAATAGCACTTCTTCATATTGGCCAAGTCCAAGACTGAAGCTTAGTTGCTGTACAAAGCAAGTGCTGATCATAACTTTATAAGCTAAATACAGGAATTCTATGGCAAGCCCAGAGATGTCAGGTTTAGCTTATCTTTAAAGTAGATCTTGTTTTTCAATTTAAAATACAATATTGTGATTATTTTGATTTATAAAACTGGTTACAAGAAAAATAATAAAGGCTAAAGAATTTCAGCAGGAGACATTGATGCAAATCTAGGAAATAAAATCACTTTATTGGGTGCTAAGCCAGCTTGAAAAAGGTGACAGGACTTGTGCTTAAAACAGCAAATGACCTTGTTTGCACACTTAATGGCATACTCAGCTCGATCAATAACTGGAAATAGAAGATTCAGAACAGAGCAATTCTCATCTGTGGCTCTGTCTGCAGATTAAAGACAACAGACAAGCAAGAGCTTATTATAGAAAGCAAGAAACAGGTCCCCCAATTACCCAGGAATACATAACAAGTGATGTGTTAAAAGGGGTATATCACCCGTATGATGCTATTAAATAGATGTTTTGAAATGCTCTATCAGCTCATTAAAGCATGTCAACAAAACAACAAGAATTACAATTCCCATTCCCCTATTATATTATTATGTATACATGGTGTTTCTGGAAATACATAAATAAATGTTCACTATCCCTCCACTTTCATGCTGGGATAACAGCCGTATGCCAAGAGCAGATTTGTCAGGCACTTTAAGAAGAAGGTTTAGTCAAAACAGTAATGAACAACAGAAAATTGTTATACCATGTATCCCACCTCTCCCTAAAATTCAGAGAGTCTCCCCAGGGGCATAACTGCAGGGCCCCGGGCCCCTGACCCACCCCCTCCACAATCAGCTGTTCAGTTCGGGAAGTTCAGGTCCAGTCTTTTAAACAGCTGGTCTCCCCTGTGTTTCCTTCATATGTGTGATCAGCTGTTTAAAAACAGCTGATCATCGAGGTTGTGGCACACCCTCCTACAGTGGTCGCGGAGCTCGCAGGGGAGGTAGTTACACCACTGAGTCTCTCTGAACTTAATAGCAGATCCCAGACTCCCTGAAATTATATACGATCTCTCTAAAGTTACATTTTTTAATTTGTGAGTGAGGAGAGCACAACAATTCCATGTAATCATTATGTTAATCAGTCAATCTTCATTTCCAGAGATAAGATTGGGTATCATCAGCACTCTCACTCTACTCATGGTAACGAGAGTGTGTATTAGAGAGAATACTAGAGAGTGTACTAGAGACAGTACTAGAGAGTACTAGAGAGTGTACTTGAGACAGTACTAGAGAGTGTACTAGAGAGAGTACTAGAGAGTATATTAGAGAATGTACTAGAAAGTAAAATAGAGAGTGCACTAGAGAGAGTACTAGAGAGTGTGTGTGTATTGAATTATCCAGGTGAATAATGAAATATCTCTGACATACATGTAAATGTAAACAGAGAAAGGAAGGGAATGTAATTACCCCTCACTCCTATAACATAGGTTTGAAATTCTTGGACTGTGTGGTTTCTTGTTAAATGGTTTTCTGTAATTGAGAGCATTTTGTCTCAAGATTATTTTAAAACAAAAACAACCCTTCTGTTTTACAATCTATACAAGCTTTTACGACTTATTAAACAGCATTTTTCCAAACCTTGTCTGGAGGCTATCAAGAAGCACAATAAATACTATTTATTGGTGACTTCTGGGTAATTTCTAGTTTTGTGACAGATAATAATAACAGGCAAGTTACACAGAATTCTTTCTTTTTAGGAACAGCATGGTTAGGGCGAAAAGCCAAAAATGTACTTCTCTGAGATGCTATTTTGTATTATGATAAGGTATACACAGGTTGAAATTTCAACCCAATCGACCCAGTGTGATATTTTAGGTTGAATATTGCTGGAAATTTTCTATGCAACCGACAATTTTTTCTCAATTTTTTAATCAAAATTAAGCAAAACATGACAGTAATCTTTGGACAATCACATAGGGACATATTTCTAAAAAAAACGTTAATACTGCAAAAAAATTACCGCCGCACATCGCGGGCGCAAAAATAGCGCAATCGCCATATTTATAACCGTGATGTCCTGCGGTAATTTTAAGTCCCTTCGCGGCGATACTGCACTTAGGGCAATGCGCTAAGTACAGTATCACCGCGAAGGGACTTAAAACCTGGAAAGTTCTGAAATCTGATGTAAACCAAGCATTAAAAAATTGACCAATCAGAAATGGATTAGGGTTTTCTGCAAACCTATATAAAGAGGTGCACTCCGCTACGGAACTCAGATGCCATCGCAGTAGATGGCTGAAGATAGGAGAAAGAAGCGGCTGGCAACATTGGCTCCGCTGAGGCCGGCGGTGCCAGCGAGCTCACTGGCGGCTGCAGTGAGTCTGCCTGTCATT
The DNA here is from genome assembly GCA_019447015.1 of Hymenochirus boettgeri. Classification (NCBI taxonomy): domain Eukaryota; kingdom Metazoa; phylum Chordata; class Amphibia; order Anura; family Pipidae; genus Hymenochirus; species Hymenochirus boettgeri. Next base: position 77,727,886 of record CM033470.1, read on the forward strand.
TGCGACCTGAGTGGGGTTGGTGTCGCCAGCCCGAAGACGTCGCGTTGGATCAAGACGCCGGCAACTTCGGCCTCGTTGAGGTCGCCGGGGCCCGCCGAGGGTACCCCTTCGGCCTCAGCGGAGTTGATGTCGCCGGGACTGGAAGAAAGAAGATGCCGCCCAAGGGCTCTTTTATGAGCCACACACTGGGGTCAACCCCCGCCAAATGCACTTGTCAGTGCCGCAAGGGCCCTTATAAGGGCCGGGGAGGGGGGTCCCGGTTCGAGCTGCGGGACCCCTTAAGCCCCAAAAGGCCCTTCTCAGGGGTGGCCTGCCCATCCCCACCGCAGGGAGGCTAGTATCGGCTGCTTTCGCCACCTTCAAGGTGGCGAAGCAAAACAGCCGATACTAGCAGTGCAAAACAGTTACCGCCGCTTTATAAATAGAAGCAGCGGTAACAGGTAAGTATCGGCGCGAAGGGTTAACACCTCGTTAACTTTTCGCGGCCGTTTTCAGACATTCATAAATCGTGTTAAACGCGATTTATGCGGAAATGTCAGGGAAAATGGCCACGAAAACTTACTCGAAGCTTTATAAATATGCCCCTTAGAAATGGTTTGATTTCTCAAGCTGTAGGCATGAAACAAAATTATTTAAGATGTTATCGATCCCCTGATTAAAGGTGGCCATAGACAGATCCTTATTATACTGTAGTTTGATCGTAGCCGAGAATATTGATTGGCCGAAATTTCCACCAATCCTGATAATATGTGATGTAATGTGTCTATAGCCACCATACAGATTCAACATTCCTTTGTGCAGCCTTTAAAAAGTAACACATATTGAAAACACATGCCTAGCATTAATAATGCAAAACTTAAAAGACAACTGTAATCTCCTAACAAATGAGGGTTAATTAAACACCTCTTAAATTAAACAGTCAACGCACATCAAACACTGTGGATACCATACTACTCTGAGTAACCCTCATCCTAGGGTATCGAAGTCTCAGTAGCAGGGGTGTCCCTAGGTTTTTTTAGCACCTGAAACAAATTTTGAATGCTCCCGCTAGGCACCAAAGTGGACATGGCTTAATATGGGGGTGTGGATTTGCTGGGTGTGGCAAAACCTTTGATAATTTGTATTTGAAAACAGTTATTTATCAAGTTCTACATTGTTATAACACATAAAAACATGTTGGTGCAACTGGTACATTACAGTTAGTGTCATTAGAACACGGTATCTGGTTAAATGTAAGGATCCCCATTGTTAGCGTCATTAGAACACAGTATCAGGTTAAATGTAAGGATCCCCAGTGTTAGCGTCACTGGTTAAATTGACTTATATTAGCATTAGGAACCTAATGGGTTACCCTGTGTTGATTACAGCACCCACTAGGGGAGCACAGAGATGGGCCCTGTATCTGTATGGACCCACCACTGGCCACATGCTCCTCTGCAGGTACAAAGGCTGCTCCCTGGTATTTATGGTGTCTTATATACTTATGTCTTATAACTCATAAAATACTAATTTTAATAATGTACCACTTACTACTTGCTAATTAAAGTTATACCTGTGTACAATATGTACAATACTTCACTACAGTATGCCCTGTAGTTACTTTTACCTTCACTGTCTCACTCCCCATTGCACAGGCAGATCTGACAACTACTGCCTGGACCCTTTGGCAAAGCACATCGCTCATGCCAAAACCAGTGACTTAAAAAGAAGGAGGGATTAACAAACAGAGTACTAGAGGACTAGAGGACTAGAGTTTACATAGGCATAAATATTTGGGGCTACAACTCAGGAAAATGACCTTACCTTTAAAATGAAATTATTGGACTCCTTATCATCAATAGCCACATAAACACGGATAAATACAGATGTACTGTAAAGTCTCCTTAGATCTGCTATAGTCTGAAGTAAATTGAACCTTTTCTCTGACCATTTCCCATCACTTCCAATATTGGATTCCAATACTGGCCATCGTAGAGAAGACTGTTTCAGGATTTTATGAAGTGGTTTTATGTCATCTTCTTCTATTTGAGCTTGAAAGGAAACATGGCAGTGACTTATTCCAAAGGCAAAATAAAGTAAAATATAATACTCCATTTTATTTATGTTTTAGATTTTATGTTGTGATTTTGATTTGAAAATAAGAAATGTAAATAAAGTTAATCAAATATGAAAACGTTCCCTCTGGAGACCTTCATACCATACCTAGCCTAGTTACAGGTCGGGCCTAGTATGGAGAAGGGGGGTGATCAGGGCACTGAAATACAATAAACTACACAGTGTAGTACAAGTGCTAGTCTGGATAATACAATTGAAAAATAAGAGAGCAAAAAGTCAGACTGCAAAACTCTATAAATATAATAATATAATAATAATACCGTCCTTTATAGTAATTGTTTAATTGGGACACAATTTAAAAACATTTAAAAACACTAGTACTCTCCCTCACACCAGTTAAACACAGTATAATGCAATGGTATAGACATAGTTCAACTGATATAAAGCAAATTCAAAAAAAGTTTTTTGCGCACGTGATTTTCGCTAAAATGGAAAATTCCCGCGATTTCTGATGCGCTTGCGATTGCGCGTCTGTTTTGGTAACGCATGCGTTCACCATTTTTGGTGCGCTAACGCAGCGTTTCCATATCGTGAAAAGGCGAAAACGCGCGATTCCTGTGCGTTGCAGTGTGGCCTCAGCCTTACTGTGTAAGCAGGAAGAATCATCAGTTATACTGCAGCACTAGGCATGATTCTGGAGTCATTTTAAAGGTAGGAGTTTGTTTTTTTATAATAAAGGAAACTTGAATGGAGTTATAGTGTGTAAGGACAATAACTTAATAGTAGCGTTATAGTAACTGTGCTGATAGTTAATGTTACACCTAATCTCATTTGTTTCAGTTTTAGCAGTGTCTGTACACAGTGGTAAGAAAGGTCTAAAAGGGAAACAGAATCATCATCCCTTTCTGCTACAGCCCTATATAAGGCGAGACAAAGCTGAAGATCTTTAGTAAGTTCTGATAAACACAATACAAAATTTCGGCCCAAACAACTGCCAGGTGCACTATTTTGGTTGATCAGGCCAAAATAACATCTGTGATTTCCAAACTGGCTAATCACTCCTGGCTTTTTGTGATCAGACATGCTGGTAAATCACAGCTGAAGTATTAATGTGGCCAATTTGATTCCTGATCAATTAACTACAAAATGGTTTATCGATCAGTTGGTCTGTTAAATACCAGGCCCTGGTTGACCCATGGGTACCCTGTGTGCACATTAAATACACATATGTGTTAGATTCTTTATCACTTACTTTCATTCATACAGGATATGTAAAATGTCTTCGCCTTTTGAATTGCCTCTGAATCCCTTTTTTTGCTTACGGGTTTTTCTAGAAGTGCTGCAAAACATGAAATAACGCACAATAAATTACAGGAATTGGGGGGTTTGTTGGGGATGTGGGGAAATGGGGATTGTTTGTTACAGGAATAAGCATATGTTTCATTGTGCACATTATAGAGACATTTCTTTGCAGCCAAATTTTTGGACTGCTCAGGTGAGATGGCTAATATTAGAGGTGGTCAGAAGATCCCCTAGGGGAGGTTATAATGAGTATTAATTGTGCCAGAGAGAATTATTCTAGATGCAATGCCTTAATACTACTAGGTATTAATACCTACTAGGCTTAAAGGGCATGTTCGCCCTTAAAACAAAAACCTGGCCAATCGTCAGATACCTCCCCCAACTGTTATATTTTGCACTTTATTATTTGCATTCGGAACCAGATTTTTAATGGATAATTATTTTCCCCATCCTGGCAGAGCAAGCTAGCTCCTCCCTTCATGCAGTCGATCAAGGTTGTGACTGCTAACATTACAACCAATGATTGACTGCTGTTTCACCTTCTTCTTCCTCTGCACATGCTCAAGCTTATTAAAAGCTTTTTAAACAGAGGGAGTAGGCAGATATCTTTGCACAAAAAGATTAGAACTGAATTATAAATACAAATACATGTAAGAAACTGGGAAGAATAGCTGTTGGGGTTGCAGGCAGATAACTGACAAGTCACCAGGTTTTTTTAAGGGTGGACTTGCCCTTTAAATGAAGATGTGTACTTTCTGTGATATATGTAGTATACATGTGGGAAAGGATACAATACACATTTTTGTATTTCTGATTCTTATTGAAGATGAACCAAATTACTTCAGTCAATAAAATGATTCTAGTTAAGAAATAAATTAGTAATATACTGGTTATAAATAATATCCCATTGTAGATAATTATTTCCTATTTTCCTGTCTTTTAGGTGCTTTACAATACTAGCACTTCAGCATGAGGAAACAGCAGTCAATCATTGGTTGTGATGTCAGCAGTCACAGCCTTGACTGACTGCATTGAGGGAGGGGCCATCTTCTTCTGCCAGAATGAGGACAATAATTATCCCTATGTGATGAGTAATTCAGGTAACAAAGTACGAAATATAATGTTGGGGCAGGTAACTGACAATTAACCAGATTTTTGTTTTAAGGGTGAACATTCCCTTTAAGGTACAAGGTAAAGGAATGTATATAGTATCTCATAAATTATACGTTTTTAAAAATTGTGTTAAAAATGCAACCCTTATTATAGTAGAAATAATGCCCTATGTATCTCTGATCCTTTCTGACCCTGTATAAATACTAAATACAATGAATGGAGTTCAGTTCATGTTAGTACTGGTTCCAGGACAATAGGCATGAATGTGGCAATGTACAAAACGGCCGCGCACTCCGGTCAACAAAAATCCAGCAGCTTGTTTAAATAATATATTTTATTCCACACATCGATAAAACAGAAAGCAAGTGTACATCAGATCCATAGCCTTACGCGTTTCGAGCCGACTGCTCTTACTCATAGGCTTTACGGAATACGGGTGAGTGTATTGACAAGACGTGTTTGTTTCATCTGAAGTAACGAATCTGAGGATTGTCCTCTGTGAGTGACTCGGGGCTTTTGCACCTGAGTCACCCGACTTACTAAGTAAGTCCACACATGTTAATTAATGTGAATAAGAATACACAATTTAAACCACAATCAGAATTTATGTGTATAAGCACCGTTAAAGTGCTATATTTTAGAAATCCAGTTACTAGAGTATAAACTGATGAATGTGGCAATGTCCTATTAGTGCCATTATGTGAACTCTCTTACTTTCTATAAGGACAATTTCACACCTGTACCCAAACTATTAGCACTTTTGATCTCTGCATCTTGGCTCCTATTGAATTTAACCAGACAGACACCCCTTGCCATTTCTGATGACCTACGCAGGGGGTGCCAGGCTCACAAAGCTGCTGGGAGAATCCTGGCAGAGATAACTAGCAACTGCCGGAAAAGCAGGCTAAGTATGTGTGCCAGCAGAAAAGGGGGATTCTGTGCACCACCTCTCTGTGGTCCCTGAAGCTCCTTTTACCTGCTTGTCTCTGCGGCTGTAAAGTTGGCACCTTATTCCAATGACAACTTTCTGTCTGGTTACAACTGTCCATCACATCTGTGACAGTGATGACACATGCAATGAGATGAGCTCTCTTAAGAGTTTATTGCAGAGGAGGCAAGAAATGGGAAGCACCAGTGGTGAAAAGTAAGTATAAGGAGCTCCAGGGACCACAGGGAGGTAATTAAACAGTCTAAAGTCGGGTACACACAGTACCAATCTCTGGAAAATGACAGAGAGAACATGTAAGATCAAAGATGAGGGTACACACAGTCCTGATCATTTTCAATATATACATTTGGGACTGACATGTTTTCCATGACAGCGGCCGATTCCCTACTCTGTAGTACAGGGGGCCAACCGCGGCTGAGGAAAATTTTCCAAACAATCCTGACAACGAACATTCATTAGGAACACTTTTTCATGCGGTACACACATTGCAGAGAAAGGGGCAATACTGTCAGATCCAATGGAGGTGTCCCTTTCTTGGGTGGACATGTCCTATAATTTAAATGTGTAATTTACAAAAAAAAAAACTTTTTACTACAAAATAAACATTGTTTAATAGACACCTTTAAAAAAAGGAGTTTAGAATAAATAAAACTGACCCAATTGTCTCCTGGGAGTATTTCATTTGATGTTTTTGGCTCAGGTCTGCGATAAAGGAATGTTGGAAGAAATACACAGATTGGCCTGTGTGGTTAAATCTGTATTCCAAAAGGAACTGAATGTGCTTTAACACATTACAGGTTATGTTCTGAAATTAGGCAGATATAGAAAAGGTCAAATCTGCCCCAGTGTTTTGTGGTGTCACTGCCAAAATTACACCAACTCACTCAAATTGCAGACCCAGCAAGCGCGTTGAACTTGTCAAATTCAAACAAGGAAAAGAACAAATAAGTGTGTCAGATTGTAATAAGGCATGGGCAAAAAAAACAATCATCAAATATTGGAATATAAGATTTAAACCAAAAACTTATTGTGTAAATAAACCATAATGGATTAAACACTTAAAGGGATATGCAATCATTTTTAATGGCGATGCTTACATTTCTTCGACGTGGCAATGTGATAACAGACTGAAATTAAAAAAGCATCGCAGGAGTGAAGGAAAGTAAGCAGTGGCAGGTGCGGGGCTTTTAATGTCTGGATTGAAGTGTTTAGTATTACACTTAATTGTAGTGCAACACGTAACTTTTTACTTAGAGTATTACTTCATGTGCACAAAATCACTGGAAATTGCCCTGTGAAATAAGTGTAAAACCAACATTAACCTGATAATACATCAAGTGCTGAGGGGTTTGCACTTATTTTCCAGATGGCACAAATGGATGAATCTCCCGGTAACTGGACTTTTGCTTACCAATAGAGATGGACTAGAACTCGAACCCGAGTTCGAGCCGAACTATTCGAGTACAAACGGACTGTGACTTCTGGAACTATCCCTGACCTGGATTTTCGATATTTTCTCGACTTTCGATAATTATCCAATGTTCAACCGTTCGAGGAATCGAATTCGCGAGTAAAATGTCTATTATACCTATGCACGAGCATTAAATCCACGAGTAAAAGGTCTATTATACCTATTCGTGAGTAAATAATCCACACGTAAAATGTCCATTATACCTAGACACGAGCATCGAATCCGCGAGTAAAATGTCTATTATACCTAGGAGCGAGCATGGAATCCGCGAGTCGTTCATGGGATAATTATCGAGTGTTCGAAGGCGAGAGCTCAAAAGTAGCGCGCATGAGAGTAAAATCGAGTTTTCTAAAGTCCTGGATATTCGAACATGTTCCCCAGACTCATTTCCCAGGTCCCACAGCCGTTTACATTAAGTTACCATTGATATTTTAATTGTATTTCATTAGAACTTTTCGAACTATTTGACTCCCATTGACTTTAATGGGTCCGTTTTCGAACTTTCCATATAGTTCGAAAGTTCGAAAACGGACCAAACTTTTGAAAGTTCTGCCATCTCTACTTACCAATGCAGCTACTGCTAAACCAGAGTTAACGGGCCACTTGCATGGCTCTGCCACTGATCCGACCAGAATACACACCCAATGTGCCCAGAACATGCCCTCAGAGATGTTTGAAACTGTTGAGTTTCGTTCCGTTTTCTAAATTTTCTGAAAGTTCGAAAGTTCAATTTCGAGTTTCGATTTTTGAAAATCGTCTATACTTTCGATTTTCAAAAATTGTTGATTTTCAAAAATCATCTACTTTCGATTTTCAATTTTTGAAAATCGTCTACTTTCGATTTTCGGAAATCGTCTCCTTTCGATTTTCGAAAATCGTCTACTTTCAATTTTGTAAAATCGTCTACCTTTCAATTTTTGACTTTCGAAAGTCGTCTACTTTCGATTTTCTATTTTCTATAATGTACTATTCTGCACGTTATACACAATAGCATACTATAATACAAAATATAATGCATTATTATATACTATATACACTGTTATTCACTACAATACACTATTACACACTATGATGCACTATTACACACTGTGATGCACTATTTTACACTATAATACAATACCACACATTACAATGCACTATTATGCACTATGCTGCATTATTATTCACTATAAACCACTATAATACACTATTACACGCTATGATGCTTGTGAAGGTTCTCATTCATCCAGGTCATGGTATATCTGTTGTATTCAATTAGATCAACTGGAATTGAAGTTTAGTTCTTGAAGACGCTAGTCATCCGACTGGCTTTCTCAATTCAGAAGTTTCTGAACTTCTGAATGGAGAAAGCCAGTCGGATGACTAGTGAAACGTCTTCAAGAACTAAACTTCAAGTCCAGCTGATATAATTGAATACAACAGATATACACACTATGATGTACTATTATACACTATTGCACTATAAAATTATACACTATAATACACTTTTATACACAATACACTATTATACATAATACACTATAAATAAAACTATGATGCAATATTATAAACTATGATGTACTATATATCTTATAATACACTATTACACACTATAATACACTATTACACACTATAATGTACTATTATACGCTATTACACTATGTAATGCAGTATTATACAATATAATTATACTATTATTATACACTATGATGCATTATTTTATACTATAATACACTAATACACACTATAATACACAATTACACACTATAATGCACTATTATGCACTATTACACACCATATTACACTATATAATGCACTATTATACACTATAATACACTATTATACATAATTAGGGCACGGCCACACTGCAAAGCAAACGCAATCACACACGGAATCGCATGCGATTTCATTGCGTTTGCACATTCGTTTTTTCATTACATATAGAAAAATGCATGCGATTGAGATTAAAAATGCGGAACGCAAATTGCAAGCGCATCGCACCCGAAAACGAGCTATTTTTGGTGTGCTGCCGCGATTTCAATGATCTGGAAACCACATGCACAATCGCATGCGCAAATGCAAGAAGAAATGCAACAGTGTGGCCTAGCCCTAATACACTATTATACACTATAAAACACTATTACACATAATAATGCACTATTACACAGTATGGTGCACTATTATACACTATAATTTACTATTACAAACTATAATGCACTATAATATACCATCACACATTATGATGCACTATTTTAGACTATAATACACAATATTAAGCACTATTATATACTATTATACACTATAATGCATTAAGATACACTATTACACACTATGATGCACTAATTTACACTATAATACACTATAACACACTATGATGCACTATTACACACTATGATGCACTAATTTATATTGTCATACACTATTAAATACTATGATGCACTGTAATGCACTATTACACACTATAATGCACTATTATTTACTATATTGTACTATGCTGCATTATTATGAACTATAATAAATTATTACACACTATAATGCACTATTATACACTATAATACACTTTAATTCACTATGCTGCATTTTTATACACTATAATACACTATTACACACTATAATACACTTACAAACTATAATGCATTATTATATACTATTATACACTATAATACACTATTAAACAATATCATGCACTATTATACACTATGATGCACTATTTCACACTATTACACATTATAATACACTATTGCACACTACAATGCACTATTATACACTGTTATACACTATGATGCACTATTATACACCATGATACATTATTTTTCACTATTACTCACTATTGTATTGCACTATTATACACTATAATACACTTCCTACAGGAGCCAATAACAATGTAAATGATTTAGTAACATTGGTATTTATCAGTCTATACACAGAACCAGTAATTAGCCATCTAATCAGATCCAACAGGATTTGTCATGTGTAAGGCCATCTTTATTCCATTCTAGCTAAAAAAATATATAGTTTGCTTTATTTTAAAATGAACTCATTGAAGCTGTGATACGATTCTCTGTGTTCCATAAACAGAAGGCTGGTTTTCTAATGCTGTTATTAGGGAGACGGGGTAAAAAAAAGGCCAATAAAGTTGCTGTTACTGGTCTCTGACCACAGTACTGCTTTGGTTTGATTTATGAGGGTAACAAATGTGTCCAATTGTTTGTTGCCTCTGGCCTGTCAATTAATCTCCTCACAAATGAGACCCCATGAGTACGTTTTTAGTACTATACGCCTTGGGACTTGCCCGGTCTTAAAATATTCCTGCCACTTGATTATGTATAATTATTAGTGCTATATGCTGTATTGGTAACGGTAATACATTTAGTCTGGAATGGAAATGACCCAAAGTTAGATAACTATGCCCTGTCCTTTCTGAATGCACACATGGCAAATATTCTATGGAGAATTCAGCACAATATCATTTTTTGCAGCTGATACATTGGGCCATTTTTATAAAGGTTTGTTATTGGCACAGTCCGATCGTAAAAATGGCAGCTATTTTCAGTCATTTTAATGAATGTTGTGCTGCTTTTTGGCCGGTAAAACATACAAAATACTAGCCGGCATCCATTTTTTAATTGCTGCGACAATTTTCGTCACAGCGTAAAAGCAACATCACCATTGTAAAAACAGCAGATAACGAACCTTTATAAAACTACAAGCTGTCATTACCGATAACGAACCTTTATAAAACTACAAGCTGTCATTACCGATAACGAACCTTTAATAAACTACAAGCTGTCATTACCGATACGCCCTTAATAAAACTACAAGCTGTCATTACAGATAACAAACCTTTATAAAACTACAAGCTGTCATTACCGATAACGAACCTTTATAAAACTACAAGCTGTCATTACCGATAACGAACCTTTATAAAACTACAAGCTGTCATGACCGATAACGAACTTTATAAAACTACAAACTGTCATTACCGATAACGAACCTTTATAAAACTACAAGCTGTCATGACCGATAACGAACCTTTATAAAACTACAAGCTGTCATTACTGATAACGAACCTTTATAAAACTACAAGCTGTCATTACCGATAACGAACCTTTATAAAACTACAAGCTGTCATTACCGATAACGAACCTTTATAAACCTACAAGCTGTCATGTCCGGTAACGAACTTTTATAAATAAAATTACAAGTTATAATTACCGATAACGAACCTTTATAAATAAAACTACAAGCTGTCATGACCGGTAACGAACCTTTATAAATAAAATTACAAGTTATCATTACTGATAACGAACCTTTATAAATAAATCTACAAGCTGTCATTACCGATATCAAACCTTTATAAATAAATTTACAAGTTATCATTACTGATAACGAACCTTTATAAATAAATCTACAAGCTGTCATTACCGATAACAAACCTTTATAAATAAAATTACAAGTTAGAATTACAGATAACGAACCTTTATAAATAAAACTACAAGTTATAATTACCGATAACAAACCTTTATAAATAAAACTACAAGTTATAATTACCGATAACGAACCTTTATAAATAAAACTACAAGTTATAATTACCGATAACGAACCTTTATAAATAAAACTACAAGTTATAATTACCGATAATGAACCTTTATAAATAAAATTACAAGTTATAATTACTGATAACGCAGCTTCATAAATAAAATACAAGTTATAATTACCGATAACGAACCTTTATAAATAAAACTACAAGTTATAATTACCGATAACGAACCTTTATAAATAAAACTACAAGTTATAATTACCGATAACGAACCTTTATAAATAAAACTACAAGTTAATTACCGATAACGAAACCTTTATATAAAACTACAAGCTGTCTTCCCGATAACGAACCTTTATAAATAAACTACAGTTATAATTACGATAAGAACCTTTATAAATAAAACTACAATTGCATTAACCGATAACAACTTTATAAATAAAATTACAAGTTATAATAACGATAACGAACCTTTAAAATAAAACTACAAGTTATAATTACTGATAACGAACCTTTATAATAAAACTACAGTTATAATTACCTAAACGAACCTTTATAAATAAATTACAAGTTTAAATTACTGATAACGCAGCTTCATAAATAAACTACAGTTATAATTACCGATAACGAACCTTTATAAATAAAACTACAAGTTATATTACCGTAACGAACCTTTATAAATAAAACTACAAGTTTATAATTACCGATAACGAACCTTTATAAATAAAACTAAAGTTCATTAACCGATAACGAACCTTTATAATAAAACCACAAGTTATATTACGATAACGACCTTATATAATAAAACTACAAGTTATAATTACTGATAACGAACCTTTATAAATAAAACTACAAGTTATAATTACCGATAACGAACCTTTTTAAATAAAATTACAAGTTATAATTACTGATAACGCAGCTTCATAAATAAAACTACAAGTTATAATTACCGATAACGAACCTTTATAAATAAAACTACAAGTTATAATTACTGATAACGCAGCTTCATAAATAAAACTACAGTTATATTACCTATACGAACCTTATAAATAAACTACAAGTTATATACCGATAACAACCTTTTAAAATAAAACTACAAGTTATAATTACCGATAACGAACCTTTATAAATAAAATTACAAGTTATAATTACTGATAACGCAGCTTCATAAATAAAACTACAAGTTATAATTACCGATAACGAACCTTTATAAATAAAACTACAAGTTATAATTACCGATAACGAACCTTTATAAATAAAACTACAAGTGTATATACCGATAACGAACCTTTATAAATAAAACTACAAGCTGTCATTACCGATAACGAACCTTTATAAATAAAATTACAAGTTATAATTACTGATAACGCAGCTTCATAAATAAAACTACAAGTGTCATTACGGATAATGAACCTTTATAAATAAAACTACAAGCTGTAATTACTGATAACAAACCTTTATAAATACAGGTTAATAAAACAAAGACAGATATACCTTTAATTTTAAGATCCACGTTATTTCTCAGCCATGGGTAGATTCCATAGTTTGACATATCATCAGGTATAGGGTTGTCCTGTATCCAGCCCCCACAAGCGTATTGGAAGAAGTCATCACAAGGGTCAGCAGACAGATTCAGTTTGGATCGAATACTTGCAGCTTTAAGCAAAACATCATAAACAACCAAGGTTATTACCATTAATAATGATGAAATAGGTCGAAAAACCCCAAACATTTTAATATTTCCCAATCTCTCAAATTACTTTTAGTTTAATATTATTTAGTGTTTGACACCAAATACAAATTTCAAATTTGGCAAAAGTTTTTTAAAAGTTTATATATAGTGATATTTAATTGTGTTTTAATTGGTATTAATGGCAGTATTAATGGAAAGTGAATTACTGAGCGCTTGGGGGGGTTTGCAGTAATTCCCAGCTTTTCCTTAAAGGATAACTCCACCCTCATAACAACATCTTTTAGAAAGAATGTCCTCTTTAAAATATGTTGATATATCCTACTTTGTCCTATGAATTCATTACTGTATGCCTGCTATGCTTCTGGATCCCTCATGGAAACTGAGCAATTTAGAAACCTGAACTGAGCCTGTACTGAGCCCGGGCATGCTCAGAAGAGGCAGATAGGGGAGTAACATTCAGTCATTGGCTGCGATGTCAACTGTCAAATCCATAACTGACAGTTGCTAACTGAAAGAACCAGGAAGCAGAAACAGGGGAAACAGGACATTGTGCAGGATTTCAGGTTAGACTTACATATTTCAGATTTCAAACTATTACAGTTTAGTGTTTTGGGGGGTGATTTACCTCCATGTAAGTTTTCATTTCAGGGATGGACTTGCCCTTTAACATCTATCAGCTGCTATAGCTTGTTGGAGGATTACTGTCCCCGCACATAGTGCACAAAGGGAGCTAGGAATGTATTTACAGGACAACTACATTTTCAGAAAGGCTACATACAAACCCATATTTGCACAATATGTTTGCATTCATTTATATTTTTAAACTATTAATAAAAAAAGCTCATAATTGTATTTTATGTTAAATGTACTGACTCCTCCCCTTTTTCTTTACAATAAATAAAAATTATTTTTCAATCACCAATTACAAGCCACCTGTATAATAAGCTATCCGTGATTCTGAATTTACTATACTGTGGAATATACTGTATATATATTAGCAGAACATCCAACCAGTATCGGGGCACATTAACTAATCACAATATACTACTTTATGTCCTTTTACCTTGATATGTCCTTTGAGCTGGAAGTATGGAGTCAGTTCAAACATTAATAAAACACAAACTATTCAACCTAGTGCTAATGATACCTCAATAACCCAATGCTTGTAGGACATTTGTACAATCAAATCAAATAGACCCCCAACAAACGCAGGATTACCAGCTAAATGGGGGGCATAGTTTCCAACCTTGCCTACATTTAAATTAAAGGGGTCAGCCCTTTTCCATCAGTGGCAAACATAGTTTTTGATTACAGTTTTTGAATAAGAGGTGTAAAAATGTGCCTGCAATTTAGCAATTTTGGGGGGTCGATTGGTCAATATTTCAGTGTCATGCTGGAGGACAAATGGCATGCTTTTTGCGGCGGCCCACGGCTGACGTCTTACCATTCGTTCACCGGAATCTGATGGATGGGAGTTCTGATGTGTCAAAAAAAATGGAAGATCATGCCACTCCCTATTGACCACACGCTCAGTCGTGCCAAAAGTAGATTTGCTAATGGCGTGTGCCCAGCTTAATAGACTACAGTCAAATAGACCTAAAGATTTCATTAAAAAACAGTCAAGAAACTTTTCCTATTGCATAAACAAGTCAAAGGAAATAATAATTAAATAATGATATCATTGTCCTTAATGGGCAGTAATCTCAACAATAGCAGAATGTTTATTTTATGTAATACTTCAAAGGGAACTAAAGTTCAAGAATAATTAAAGATGGAAACACATAATGATGCATTTGGGCCCATTTATATAGCCGGTTGCTAAACTTGTTGGTATTTTACACCACAGGCAGAGAAATTTCTCGTCCGTGCCATTAGATGTGTATATAAGGCTGCAGTGGTTGGAAGCATCCCTCTGATGCATCAGGGAGAGGTTTCTGTAGGGTGTTTTCCCTTACCTCACATTTGTTGCCAATTATTTTATAATAATAAAACCATAAATGTGCGTCCCTGAGTCCGTGTGTGTGTGTCTTTTGGCTTCTGCGCATGTGAGGGCGCATCCTTGAAGTTTTCCTCCCCCCAGCGAAGAAGTGCATGCACAGACCTAGAAATGGCACATTGAAAAAGCACAAGAAGGGAGGAGGAGGGGAGGAGGAAGTCTAGCACCCGTTTATATAACAGGCTTAACTGTCTAGTGTTATAATAAAAGAATACTTTGCTCAAGGCTAAAGACTTGTCCCATTCGTTTTGTGGTTGGAAGCAGCTTCCAAGCAAAATCAAATTCCTTTCTATACAGAGTTCCTAGGATATGGTGAATATTTTTCCTGTCCAGCACAGCTTAGGATTAATGCAGCAAACTGGAAAATTGTTACTTTGTAAATTGAAAATTGTTAAAATGTAAACCTTCTAAAACCGACCTGCTTCCACTGTTAAATGAAACAATGCAATGATTCCCAATATTGCTGCATGAGATAAATGGGACCATGTGAAACCATGTGAAATCATTTACTTTCTGTTTGTTATAGTGAGCCAATAGCAAGCGGTCAGCCAGGACAAACCACCGTAAATTGCGTCAAAAGTAGCCGCGGTCGATAAATCACCGCAACAAAACATGTGGTCCAAAAGAGACTGCACGATTGGCTGTGATTTGTCAATATATCTAATTGCCTGTTCATCCGATCTGATGTCTGTTGCTGAAAGGGCAAGCACCAATATCCTATTTGGTTTGGAATACAGCCAATAAAGCATACGGGGTGGCCCTTTTTTCTGTTAATGATATATAAATCTTTTTCCCTACTGGTTAATAATTTCCAGTTTGTGTGGCTCTATAATTCATTGGCAGTCTACGTTCCACAGCAGAGTTTGGAATTCATATATACACAATCACTGGGAGCATAGCCAGGCATTTCTCATTACAATGCCACACCAATATAACATACTAGTTTTGCTCTTATTGTTTTTTCTGATTATCCTATTGTATTTGTCAGTCTTAATGATCTCTTTACATCTGAAATCTGAAGCATGTTTTTTTTATGCTTTGTTACTCAACAAGATCATTGGTTTGTTTAGAATGAAACCTGGTTATGGAACAATAGGTAGAGAGTTGAGCTGAACTGTCACTGTGGTCATAATGTTACCAAGGAATCTAAAGTGTTCCGCAGTGGAGCAGCCAGATGTAGTGAAGTGCCAGATGCACTGAGCTTTGCCAGACTTGCGGAGTAACACAGACAACAGTGTTAATAAAAATGAAATATTGCAGAGCCAAAGCCCACATTCATAGAAAGATAACCATTGTAAAAATGCATTGCACAGTATGTGTTAAATTAAGAAATGTGTGTATTATTGTGAACACGGGTTATAAAAGCATCAACTTCTTTTCATATGATCATGTTCAGGTCAGCTCCATGTCACACATTACATTCCAAATCATGTACAAAGTTCTTGCTATCCACACCTCATTCATTGTAGTGATTTATACAAAAATTAGAAGCCTAGTGCACATCCAATTAATTTGCTTACATTTTACTTCACCATTGTAATGTGACTTAAAAAGCCTGCCCTTCTCTCTGGATAAATTAAAGCAATTAGTTGGCCAAATTATTTAAGCCCAGCAACCACGGTTTGCTTTATTCTGCTCGGTCTTAACTTTTAACCTTTTTTACTTAAGTAACTTTTTACCTTCTTAGGAGATGTAATTCTCAAACATTGACTTTATATCAGTACCTGCCTTTTATGAGATGAAAGTCCCTGCTGCTCTTTCGCTTGCTTTCTTGGGAATAACTCTCCAGCTTTCAGTACTTGAACACATGACCCACTGTGGGTGGAGTACACATTTCCTAGAGGATTGGTCAAACCCCCAATGCAACAAGCAATATATATATATATAGAAATGGGATAGTATACATCCACGTGTGGGGGAATGGGGAATATAATGATTACCTGTGCATACATTCCCCACCAGGAAAACAACAGAAATTATTACCAAAAGCAATTTCAACTTCTCATAGTTCACTGAGCAGCAGGAGGAATGGAAAACAAGAAAAGGAAGAGGATAAATCCAATTCTGGAAAAGGGGAGTAACTACCAGGGGAGGAGCCCTGTCACTCCATGGAGGCCCTAAAGCCAGGATAAAAATAAAAAATAATAAATAAAAAATTTCAGTTAAGTGCTTTGATTTTTTTACATCAATCACTGGGACCTGTGGAAAACATAAACCAGAACCCAATACATTGAGGTATTAGACAGACATGTTGTTGCTATACTTACCAATTGTCATTTTAAAATATAAAAGTCCTGTTATGCTGATGCAGTCCCGGTGCAGGTTGTTTTCTCCTGTTGCTGGCCAGCCATTAATAGCTGGCAGAAAACTTATATCAACTACTTTCTGATTGAAGTGTTTAAGAATTACGGCCTTATGGCTGCCTACGATAAGATTTCTGAGTGTAAAGGTTTGCATTCTCCTTTGAGTTACAAGCAATCGTAGGGCTACTGACAACACTTTTTTTATATTATAGCGGATGTTTACAGTCTATTTTCCTGCACAACAAATCAAATATGTGATGTAAGAGATTGTTATGTCCTAGATTATTGTCACTATAGAGAAGGCCTGATAAAATAAGTGAATGTAATATGTAGCTTATGCCTATTGACAGTCAAGACGATTAAATCACCAATTTACCGGTAAACTTAATTCTATAAATCTACTTGTTCTGCTGCTGAATAAATATTTTTTCCAAGATTAAGACTTGAGAGTCTGAATGTTTAGTTCTGTGAGGCAGTGTAATGAGACATTTATTTTAAAGCTAAATCCTAACAGGTAACTAAAGGCCCAACACCTGACCACTGACCTGTTCGATCCAATGGTCATTTCAGATGAAAATCCTACAACACATTTGGCCGTTTTGTGCTCCTGCCCAGCTGTTTATAACAAACCCTTTTCCAGCTAAGACCCAATAAAAGTTTTCACACGGACTCTAGGTGCCTTAAAACTTTAGCAATGCATTAAAATGTACATATAGGGGAGTTTTCATCATAGTTGGTTTTGCAAATAACCATAATAACGATAACACTATAAAAGGGGCATATCCACCCCCCAGATTTCAGTTAATCACATGTTTAACATGCAGTGGCGATATCCTGGTTGTGACACAATACTGCACATCATATACAGTAAAGCCACATCGATGACCAATAGGCTTTTTTGATAAATGTCTAGGTTTATATGGCACGTCTATCAACAAGAAAACTTCCCACCCAAAACCCTAGCATTGCAATACTTACCTGGCTCCATGGATTTACACAAAGGATAATTATACTTATATTGACCTAAACCACCAGTGCCTCATCACTGTGTTCCCTCTATAGGGTCTGTAACAAGCTGTCAAAGTTGATTACTGGTGCCAGTGTTTACCCACTTCCTGGACTGTTCCAAGATTTGGCCAATGGGAAGATGTCTCTTCATGGGCCAGTACAGAGTCCCCTTTGATGAGCTTGTAAAGCTTTTGAAAGATGTGCACATGATTGGAAGACTTGTTATTTTATTATATGCCCCCTTTGGCTACTGCACCTTAATTTAAAGGATATAATAATGAATACATTGCAAATGATGCTGGCAAGTTGCAAACCTCTTGTTTGTCAGTGGGTATTTGCATTTTTTTTTATTTTTTTTTGCCCTCAAATTGATATGTCCTAATATATGTCCACAAACATGTTGTTTGCTCTCTTTCTAATGTTTTACTGTAGCTGTTGACAATGGAATTTTCACTATCACTCACCTGCTTCAATGCATTCTGGGGTTAAACAGTACAGCTCCTTCTGGAAACTGATTAGCCCTTTACTCACTGCAAAAAGAAAAAAAACCAAATATTTATTTGGCTTTTACAGGATCCCTACACAGACAGTGCATGGGTTCCTAAGATAACTAATCTCACTTTGCATACAATGTACATGCACAACATCTGGTTTGAACGTCCTGTTCATCATTTCAGTCTAAATACATGGCTAGCCTGTTACCCTGGGGGCACGGTATAATACTCAGATATTAGATTTGCTCTGGTCATGATGATCTACTTTAACATAAACTTGATCCACCTTATCCATCAAATTGCTGTTTACAATTCATTGTTGGTTTCAGGTTCTCAGTGTTTTGACGTTATATACAGTGTACATTGAAACCCCCTTTTCTCCCTTACTGGATCCGTATAAAAACCCACTTATTTCTGTCTAAAAAGCAAAATAGGCACAGGAGATTTATACTGATGATCTATTTAACATTTGGACACATTTATCAAGGGTTTGAATGATATACAGTATGTGTGTATTGTTAGTTTTGTTTGGGATAAGAAATGAATAACAGGCTACCATTAAGAAACAGTTCCCCAAAGCTTTCAGCAGCAGAGAGACCCCATCACCTGCTAAGGGGGGCAGTGTACTACAAAAACATTGTATTGTGTGGTTGTAAAATAAATACAGGATTCACGCAGAAGTGTAAAACTTTATTCCATGTCTTCAGATTTTGGTCTGTAATAGAAATGTTCAGTTACGTTTTTGGAATTTCTGAAAAATGTGAAATCCCAAAAAGGATGCTTTAGCCCTCTGGTTAGGGGATTTATAAGGAACTGCTGTGATGTCAGCTTCTCCTTCTACTAGAAGGTAGATCATTTTTCCGACATTGATAAGCTGTATCTCAGGTACCAGATAAAAATAAGTGATAGTAGTTCATTGTAATTGGCTCACTTTTTCTCTGCATCAACATGCACCAAAGAACCACCATTATTTTCTCAGGCTCAGGAAAATGTTTCCCATTAATCAGATATCACACCTCTCCCTTACCTCCCTTTATTAATTGCAGTTCCCTGACTAAAAATTTCCCTAAAATGGCACCCAATCTTCCCGATTGTAGGCAAGGCAATATTTTTTGCATTAAAGTCAACTTAAATCATATTGCAGCGAGTGTCCTGTGCTGTTTACCAACATTTTTGGAAATGCCACAGGCACCTGACTATCAGTTTAAGCTAACCCAATATTTCTTTAGGTAGCATGGGTTTTGCAGCGACTTGAGCAAGTGCACCCCAATTGCTTCTCCTCCGGATTTTTTGGTGGTTGATTTCAATCGGAAACCAATCGAGTTTTGAATGGGAAATGATTGGCTGTAATATTGTGCAGCCTGCTTTAAAGATATATCTTTTGATACAATCCATCCTGTGAATCCAGGCTTGGTGCCTTATTTTTGTGCAGAGATATATAACATGGTTTACCAAGAATACTGTATTTATTTTCCCATTCTGCTGTCTGTAAAGGATTTTCATGTTGCTTACCGTTAGATGTATTGTATTGTTCTGATATTTAGTAAAGGTGGGTACACACTGTAACAATCTATCAAAGATCTTTAACAGATGGGAATACACTGTCACAATCGTTCTCCCTAGCCCCTATATAAAGTATAAGCAGAACGTTCATGACAACCATACTCCTTACAATTGTGGCCAGCTTCCTATACCTTAGTATGAGTACGCAAAGTGAAATATTTCTTCTGATACTGTCATTTCTAACTAATGTTCGTACACACTTTCCCAATAATGTGCCAATCCTGTCAGTACCAGCGGGATTTGGATCTTTAGTACAAATGTGTTTACCCAGTTTAAGGCTAGGTACACATTGAAGGACTATTTGGCCAGGACAAATGTCCGTCTCTTACAGCAAATTTGGAACCGCATGATTGATTGTAATTTTTCGGCCCCACACCAGCTGTAAATATCGGCTGGTGTGTACCCAGCCTAAAGGGCAATACCGTAAATTCTTCCAGTCTTTGTTTGTTTTTTGGTTTGTATTGTGGAGTAGCTACAGTAGTTTATCATTCTGTTCCAGAATAAGATGGTTGATAAGATGTCTACATTTAAATGGTTTCATTTATCCTCTTATCTCTTTTTGCCTGATATTTTAAGGCTCATACACACGTGTCATCACGGTGGCCGTCCCACAATGCACAATGTGTATGCACAGCCGTTTCGGCCAATAATCATGCCGTGTATGGGCACTTTGTCAGATAAAAGGGCTGTTCACTTAGGGCTCATTGATGATCCACCTGGCGGATAGGGTAGCACTGAAAACATAGAGGCATTTACCACTTATCCATACTATATATCCAGTGGTTAAGTTGGATACACACCATTAGATACTTCATCCTGACCGAGTGGTCGGCACTTCCAACCGATTGGCAAGGACGAAGGACTGTCGGTCATGACAGAGCGACCATAGAGGGACGCTGGATCGGGTGTGGTTTTCTGACGTGTCCTATTCGGACAGGCGTTGGGTGCGGCCAGCTGAATACCCATGCATTTTATGTGGCCCGATCGATCGATGCACTGAACTATCAATTGATCGGGCTTAAAAATTGCATGGTCTGTACCCAACCTGAAAGCACATACACACGTTATCGCCAGGGGGCTGACCGCCATGCACAGTGTGTATGAGCGCCCATTACAATCGTGCTATGTATGGGCACTTTGTCTGCCAATACAGATCGGGTACTGAGCCCCGACCGAATAGCCATTTCAGCCAACAAAGTGCCCATACACGGCAAGATTATCTCACGAAACAGCCAGGCATACACATCATGTGGCACGGGTCAGCCACCATGATCGCACATGTGTATGTTCTTTTAATGTTGCAAATTGTTCTGTATATTGTAAACTGGACATGCAGAGTGTTTTGATATGAACACACATTTCGCTGTCTGTACAGGATTGTCATGTTGCTTACTGTTAGTTGCATTGTATTGTTTTGCTACTTAGTAAAGGGCATTACTTTAGATTGTATTTTCCACAGTCTTTTGGTTGTTTTTCAGTTTGCCTTGCGGAGCAGCTAATTTATCATTCTGTCCCAGAATAAGATGGTTGATAAGATGTCTACATTTAAATGGTTTCATTTATCCGCTGGACTTTTTTTTTTGCATTTTATGTTGGAGTTAAGGTACCCATACATTAGTACTTACCAGTGCCAACCAGAACCGTTTTTATTCCTTGCAACCAACCTACGATTGCAAAATGAATGGCCCAGACGGGACCTCACGAATGTATGATGGTCACTAATGTATAAACACCTTGAGTCTGCCTGATTTAGTTATTTTTTTTGTTTGCCTTATTTACATGGGAATTTAGGCTGGGTGTACGCCATGCCGTTTAATGTCAACCGACATTTCCATGCATCGGGTGGTCGCGCCGAAAAATCTGCCGTTTTTTGCAGGCCAACCCTAAACCCTATGACATCGAAATCAGTCCTTAAATGTACTTACCTGCCCACGTTGCCACGGCTCACTCTGCTACACTTCGGCACAAAAGCAGCACAGGGGGCCGGACCGGCAGCCGTGTCGGTGATTGGCTGATTCTCACCCAATCTCAGACTCGGCTGCTGGTCTGGGGCTTCTGCTTTTCCATGCAATGGATGGTAAGTACATACAGCGACTGATTTAGATGTTTTAAACCTAGTGAGGTCTAGGTTAGGGGGGATTCCCTACCTAACATTAAGTTTTGTTTTGGGGGTAGAGATACCTTTTATGGATCAAGCAACACTGATCAAATTCAGTCAATTTTAATTCAACTTTATTTAAATTAACATTTCTACTATAACTGGGAAAATTAAATGCATTCTTCCAATTCCAATTAACATGCTACATACGCTGCCATGTGTGTTTTATTAAATCAGTGAAGCAATTTACTACAATACTGTTTTTGTTTATTTCTATTTCTGTTGCTTTGTGCCCCAGGAGGTTACTACATCACAAGCAGAAAGTGAATAGTATATAGGAAAATGAGTTTCCCTGCCCGATATTAAACTGTGAAGGCAGTAAAGCTGTAGTGAAGTACGCACTGCCAGTAACATCTGGGAATGGCTCACAGAGTTTTTGTTGATGAAAGCAACTTGCATTCTTTAGCATTCATTTCAGCTCTTTTTCCCCCTCTTATACCAGATGACTGCAGGAGAGATTTATGTTAATTAGAAAAATAAAGGCCCATTGTGCAGGATAAAGTGTGGTGTTTTTTGTGTGTGTGTCAGGCAAATGCAAATTCGACAACATCCCTTAGGTAACCAGCATTTCAAAGAACCAGTACTGTGCAAAACATTCTTCTTACATTTCAAGCCTTATGGCAACCTAGTACAGCTGCTGATATTTATTTGTCAGAGATAGGAGAATTGTCAGTGACAACAACTGTGGGAGGAGCCAAAGAGAAGTAAGTTTCTGCATAAGTATAGTTCTTCTGTCAGGTCTAAAAACCAACAATTTCATCCACCCAACTCTCCTGATTTGGCTGGGACAGACCCAATCTTAAGCCTCATACATGCCTCCTATAATTCAGACAACGAATATAGCCAGCTCACACACACGCTCAGTGAACGGCCATTTTGGTCGAGAATCGCACGCGTGTATGTGTTCGGTTGGGCGTCATTTATCAATCCGCCATGAATGATGCCAAACTGAACACATACACATGTGCAATTTTCCCCCAAAATGGGAATTCGACACTCGTGTCCCTTGCGATCGGGGGTTGTTCAGGGTCCGACAATTTGTATGTGTGTACGAAGCTTATAAGAAACATTTAGTTTTGCCTTCACTTTCAATTAATTTTTTTATTAAAATGTCAAAAAATATGGACTTTTTAAAAGCAAATGCAGTGTATGTTAAAATTACATCAATGCAGATGTTTTATATTAAAGACATCATGTAGCTAAAGGTTCATACACACGTTCACTCGTGGGTGCAGTTTCGGCCAATAATCGTGACGTGTATGGGCACTTCTTCGGCAGAAATGGCTGTTCGATCCGTATTGGGTGACAAAGTGCCCATACATGGCAAGATTGTCGGCCAAAACGGGCGCTAATAGACGTTGGGGTTTATTTAATAAAAGTTCTTATCGTTTAAAATGGTGTTAATTTTGCCCCAACCAATCAGATGTTAGCTTTCAAATATTACATAAGTTCTGATTGGTTGGGGCAAAATTAGGACCATTTTAAACGATAAGAACTTTTATTGAATCTCCCTGATTGTGCATCGTGGGTCAGCCTCCGTGATCACAAACTAAAATGCCATTTCGAGTGATTATGTGCCCCTACACAGTACGATTAATGGGGCGAAACGGCCGTGCATACACATCGTGTTTCAAGGGTCGCCCCCCGCGATCGCAAGTGTGTATGATGCTTAGGAAACACGACAATAATGTACAGACAGCAGAATGTGTATTTAAATGAACCTTTATTCAACACTCTGCATGTCCAGTTCACAATATACAGAACAATCTGCAACACTGCAATAAATTTATCTGGTCACTCAAAATATTGATCCCGTGTATCCCCCATACACGGGATCGATATTTTGAGTGGCCAGATAAATTTGATCGGATCCCTCAAAATATTGAAAAACATTTACCGGCTTTGCAATTGACCATACAACAATGTCAATAGGTTTATCGGAAAAACAAAGATTGGGCCAGCCAGAAAATATTCCGCTGTCCCAAGATTCAGTGCCCACTCTTTCAAGTGGAAATCTGCAGAAAGATAGGAGGCTCAAGGTGGGAGGATTTGAGTGGTTCTTCCAATTAAATTTCCGATAGTTAGACTCGATCAGAAATCCGATCAGAGGAACATTTGTGCGTGTATGGCCAGCTTTACTCTGTTTAACCGGATATATAATATGGATGAGTGCAAAATGCCTCTACATGTTTTCAGTGCTGGCGTATAAGGAGATTTGCCCATAGAACCAGTGCATCATGGTGACTTTGCCTCACTGGGTTCAAAACCTCCCTTGCCCACATTTGCATTGAGTAGTCATGTTTTACCTGTGGTTGAGAGGGTTTCCTCTGGACATTCACTTCTCTCTTTCCTTCCATCATCACATTAACAATGTCACTAGGACGTGGAGTTTTCTCCTTCGCAATATTGCCAAGATCCGCCCTTTCCTCTCTCATTCTACTACTAAAATGCTCATACATGCCCCGTCTTGACTACAGTAACATTATACTGCTATAAAAAACAACTTTACTAAATATTTAATAGATTTTAAAAAGTTTTTTTTTTTTTTACCATTTCACATGTATAACCTGCAGACTGTCAGGCAAACAAGGAACAGTGTCTTTTTATTAAAGTGTAGCATTTTAGTGTAGCTGGTGCACCTTCCATGCTGGCGCATGACCACATTTTTCCTATTGTTCATTATTTCCCAAAAACTTGTCATGAAAAACTCTAATTCTATAATTAAACTTATCGCATAATTTCAGGCATGTAGTAACAAGAGGAGCAATACTACATGCCTCAAGTATATTGAGGCATGTAACCTGATTTTGACATGTGCACCAATAATAACTCATGCGCTTGGCACATTGGCACAAATATACGACATGTTTTCCACAATCTCGGATGCAATAAAAGGTGCAAATGTTTGTAGCAACCAATGAGATGCTATCTAACTGCAGTAATCTAGTAAAATGCTAAAATCTGATTGGTTGCTGCAAATGAATATCATGGCCAAACTTTTGCACCTCCATATCTGTTGTATTCAATTATATCAACTGGACTTGAAGTTTAGTTCTTGAAGACGTTTCGCTAGTCATCCGTCTAAACGTCTTCAAGAACTAAACTTCAAGTCCAGTTGATATAATTGAATACAACAGATATACCATGACCTGGATGAATGAGAACCTTCACAAGCATTTTGCACCTCCAATTACATCACCCCCTTCATCTTTCAGTTCATTCCCCCTTAGTTACCCAACAGTCTTCAAACCAATTGTTTATCCATTTCTTATCAATCAGAATATCCCAAATTCTACATCTGACAATGTCTCACTAAGTTATCTTATTTTGGGAATTGAGGCTTGTGCAATTAAATGTGCAAACATTTTCCTGTGTTATTCAGCTGCTGAAATGCTCGTTTCGGCCGATAATCGGCACATGTATGGGCCGGTCGTTTAGAGATCGCCCAGTCGTTCGGGCAATGATTCCCGACCGAACGCCTGTTTCGCCCGATAAAGTGCTCATACACGGGCCGATTATCGGCCGAAATGAACATTCGGAAACATTGTGGGTCGGGACCCGCGATTGCACATGTGTACGAACCTTTACCCGGTAAAAAGCTATCATCTGATTGGTTGCTGCACATTAATAGCATAGGAATAAAATTTGCATTAGCATCTTACTGATGATTATTTCAGGAATTCGTAAAACATTTCCATTTCCTTTGGGACATACAGTGATTCCTCTTATTGTATTAATCATATTGAAAACATTGATGCAACTTACCTAAAACAAGTAAAGCAAGAAGTAACCCAGTGATGCAAATAAAGATACCAAGGGCTATTTTTAAAGCTTTGTTTCCAAATCTTGTGTTGCCAGACTTAGTGACTCCCATTGCTTCTGAGTCCATAATGCACAGAGCAGAGTGTGCGGATAAACTTCTATATACTTGCTACGTCCAGTCAATGTTCTTCCATTCACAAATCCATTTGGTAACTGAGCTCAGTTTGTAAAGTTTTACTGCTCAGTCCACAGATTTTACTGTTGCTGTGATTAGTCTCTCCCACTCTCCTCCTTCCAAGAGGCGTGGAGTAAGAAAAATACACAAATAAAAACACTATTTCCCCCCGAGTGGAACAGAGAACTGCTTAACGTGGGACATGGTGTCAAGATAAGGAACAGCTTTAGTCTTTTGCAAAGTATAAACCAGAACCACAATGTCACTGCTTGTCATTTCCTCACGTTGCTGGTGAGAAAACTCTGAAATACTGTACACCAAAAGCCACAATGTAAAAACCCTACATAGTTATATCCAATACAGAATTTCATAAACCCCAGTTGTAGTACAAGTAGGGACTTCTACACAAACCCTTTACAATTCCCTTAAAAGGATGGGAAATTTCCTGTAACAATATTATTTTGAAATGTTTGTGAAAGGAAATATCAGTTTCAGAGCGACAATGCAAAGTGCCAATTAAGGTAACCTTTTTAGCATTTTTTTATTTCTGGGAAATATATGTTTTTTTATGTAGAACTGTTTCCATCCGCTGACGCTATGCATTTGTCTAAACAGTCTCCTACACGTCCATGAGCAGCAAACTCTTGGCTGGTATTCCAGTTATAATCTAAAAAAAACACGCTACATTTATAACAGAAACTCTGCCTGACAATTTAAATCCCACCTAATCACTGAGGTTCTTGCAATGTGGGGAGGCCACGTCCAGATTATATTGTGAAAACCACAACGAGTGCTGAAGTGTTGTATAATTGAAACCAAATGTTTGCCTTTCTCAACGCACAAAAGGCAGAACTTCTCATTAAAGAACTAAATATAATTATTTCAGTAACCAAATTGCTATCTATGGTTCCTGTAACTTCCCCGACTAAAAGGATCTTGGCAAGAATAGAAAAATATCCACCAAGGTTGTAAGTAGTTTTAAGAGAGCAAATAGTGTCAATAAAACCAAGTGTACGAGAAAAATGCAGAGAACTAAATATAATCAAAACAATTAAAGAAAAAAATTTTAATAAAGGATTTCCATAATAACCTTTTTTTTTGTACATCCTTTAAAAAATATTAAGGTGCATGGTATTTTTGGTTCGTTTGAAACATCTGGTTCCTCCATTAAATTTGATTGGTCGAAACTACAGACAAAATTTGGACCCAAATGTACCTTAATTTTGAGCAATAATATTTAAAGTAGGTACCAAGCTTTTGAAGCCAAAATTAAACCTTGATGCATCCCTATTTCTTGAGATATAATGATACCACGCACCTTAAGGCATATTAATGTTATTATAAGGTATGGACGTACAGTAAGGACTGTTAGCATTATTTTACTAATCAGATATAACGATCATAATGCCAGGCAAAATAACACTGGGTCATCCGCCATGGACGATCAGCAAACGACACCCGACGGAATGCACACACACATGTGCGATTATCGGTCAAAACGGACGTTCGGCGCCCATGTGCACGCGCTTGGGGGTTGTTTGTTGGTGCAAAGTTCGTATATTTGTACGAAGCTTTACTTGCTTACCAGGCAAAGCTGCACATCTTCTTTACATCTAACAAAAATAGATCCACTCACAAAAAGATCCGATCAGAATAATGTAATTTCCTTAATATAAAACAACTTGCTTCCAAGGCAGTTCTTCAGCCTGTCAATGGGTTGTACAGTATAAACATTTCCCTGAAATATTTCTTGGGAACTGCATGGGGCATATATATTAACCCACGATATCTGAAAGAACCGTGGTTTAGTATAAAATTATGGCTGCGGTCATACATTTTTGACTGTTCGGATGTACAATGCAATGCAGTAGTAGACTACCCCAACTTTATATCTGTTGTATTCAGTTAGATCAACTAGACTTAAAGTTTACTTCTTGATGACATTTCGCTAGTCATCCGACTGGCTTTCTCAATTCAGAATGACTTGTACCAGAATCTGTTGGCAATTTAAGTACCCTGGAAAGTCCCCATTAGCACGACAGCCAGGTGTTAGAGACCTTCTGAATGCATGGTGTTGATTTCATTGAGGCTAACGAAACTGCCCAGGGTAAGGTGCATGGCAGACAGTTGGTGTCAAACCCCACCTTGATTCAGGCTTGTTTTTTTTATTTTCACATAAATGGCCTCCCTGACACCTCCCTTGAACCAGTCCTGTTTCTTCGCCAAGACGTTGACATTACAATCTTCAAAGGTATGTCCTTTTTCCATAAGATGCAGGTACACGGTTGAGTCCTGACACAAGGAATTGGCTCTTCTGTGCTGGGCTATACGTTGTTGCAGTTGCAACTGTACTGCGTATATGATGTCGCTTTTCTTATGTTTCGGTATTGGGTCTTTCGGATGTACCAATTGCTGCCTTAGTGTGCTGTTTGGTGTATATCAGACAGGGACATGGTGTTTTTTGAAAATTCTTAATTTCTCGGAGACCCCTGCTACATATGGGATGACAATGTTCTTTCTCCTGTCTTGCTTTTCCCCTTCACTGTTGGTATATGTGTTCTTTTCTTTCCTTATACTCCTTTTGACAAAGGCCCAGTCTGGATATCCACAAGTTTTAAAGGCTCCTTTAAGATATTTAATTTCTTTAGCCTTCAGCTCTGTGCTAGTGGGGATGTGCTCTGCTCTGTGTTGCAGGGTTCTGATGACACCCAACTTGTGATAAAGGGTGGTGGGAGTCAAAAATCAAATACTGGTCTGTGTGGGTTGGTTTTCGGTAAACCTCTACTTCCAGTTAAACATTCTCTATGACTTTAATCGAACAGTCCAAAAAAGCCAGCGTGTTGTTTTGTACGTTCCCTTGTAAATTTGATGTTTTTGTCTACGGCATTAATATGTTCTGTGAAGGCTTGTACTTCTGGTGGATTTTAACCCAGGTGTCATATACTGAACCAGTGGCTGGGTGCTATGCCCTAAAAGGTATTTCCACTTCCTCCATGTAAAGGTTTGCCACAATGGTTGAAACTGAATAACTAAGCAATAAGTCAATTTGATCTTACTGAATACAACAGATATACCATGACCTGAATGAATGAGAACCTCAGAAATCCCACCCTGCCCTTTCAGGCTTCCAGGCAGGGTGAGAAAGAGAGCATGGCGAGGAGGGGCGTGACGTCACATGGGGGGAGGGGTATGATTTCATGTGGAGGCGGGGTTAGGGAGGAGTTAGGGCCATTCCTATGGCATGGTCTTCAAAAGGGGGCGTGACTGAGGAGACTAGAGTCTCCTCTCAGTCGCGGGAGTCTGGGTGGTCTCACAGAATGAGGGAGACTCCCGGACAATCCGGGAGAGATACCTGGAACCTTCACAAGCATACCCCAATGGTATTGTAGATGTTATTGTAAATTATGATCGCAGTCATAAAAATAGCAGCCTTTAAAGGAGCGGTATCGCAAAATATCAATACCATGCCTTTATAAAAATGGCCCCTGGTCTTAGAATGCTATAGAACTTAAAGTTCAGCTTCTGGCATCGGTTATTATTTATTTATATTTTTACCGTACAGCGCTGCGTCCCCAAGTGGCGCTTTATAAATAAACTATACATACATACATTTATCAGTTACAAGAAAATCAGTGTACAGTGCACAGGAAGCAATGAGTACATCTACAGTAAATTGAGAGATTACACAGGATGTCTAAAGAAAACTTTGGCAAGTTCTTTTGTTTGCCTACTACACATTATTATCGAGAGTTAAGGATATGAGATCAGCTGCTGAAAGTTGTTCCTTTACATTTCTATCTAAAGAAAACACATCACATTATTATATGTTGTTTTGGTATCTAACTGTAACGTGCCACATTTGTATGAAGCAAAGATCTTTTGGAGTTTCTTTCGATGATTATACTGTATATTATTTAATGTTTTTGTTCACTGGGTTTACTCTTGTATCTTTACTCTAAAAAATAGAATTTTCAAAAAGTGTACTTTTATATACAGCAAGATCCCACTACTCCAAAACTTTATTTTAGATTTTTAATCTGAGCTATAGATTCTGAGAAATCATCATTTGAAAACATCTGTCACTCCAGAAGAAGAAACCATAACATGTGACCCTTGTCTGACATCTTTGCCTGCCTGCCAGCACACTTTCTGCAACATTTAAGAGAATCATTAGAGCAAAGAAAATAGGGGGGAGGGAGGGGGAGATGTGTAGGCAGAGCAGTGTCCATGGTGAGACTGTGCAGAACACATAAGTGTCGCAGACACTAAAAGAAGGCAGTGAGTAAGGGAGGGTGGGAGGAATTAGGAGCACTCACTAAACATTAATAATTTAATGACAAAGCAAGCACAGATAAATATGTGAATACCACCATTTTACTTCTCTCAAATTGTAGTTTCAGAAAATGTAAAGTTGTTTCAGTGAGTATAGTGACCCTAAGCCCCTCTGTAATTTACAATATTCTATAGGGATTCTAGTAAGTGATATTGACAATGACTACAGGGGAATTACAGATCAGAAACAATGAGTCTTACACAAACATCACACTTAGCAAACAATGAAACAACCACAGAAATGCAAATCGGCCACACGAGCGCATGTTAATCGTGTGTAAGCGTTCTTTCGGGCATCGTTAGTTGATCTGCCATGGTGGATTGACAAACGCGTGTGCACGCGATCGGGGGTCATTCATCAGACGTGTGTACAAGGCTTTAGTCTTTGGCCTTTTACCAAGGTATTGTTCTTTTATAATTAGCTTATGTAAAATATGATCAATAAACACACAAACAAACATCACACTTTAGGTGGCCATACACACAAACGATAATGGGTAAATCCCATCAGTAAGTACAGAGTTATCAGTTATACAAATTACCTAGTTTAGGCCAGTGCACCGATTTGATGGATTTATTCTGGACATGTTAAAGGGGAACTGTGGTCTCCAAACAATTTGAGTTTAAATGAAAGGCCAGTTTCCTACCTTTAAAACGAGCCATCAACCACCTCTGCTCCACTGCCCAAGATATAAAGAAATGACTGACCAGAAAGTTAATAGGTGGGAGGATGACATGCGACATTCCTGAGGCTTCTCCTGCACAGTGCCACCGGTGAGCACAGCCTCAGACTCCCTCAGTGTGTGAGGGACACAGGAAGTCCCTCCTCCCCTGCTGTGTGAAGTCCTGACAGAGAAGGTAAGGGAATCTACAGGCCTTTTTTCCCACTATGTGAAAATAGCTTTTTCAGGCAGAGTTCTCACTCTGCCTGAAAAGGCTGTTTCCACAGAGTTTTCTGTAGGGGGGGCCTGAGTGGCCCATGGCTCCCGTGAGTGGGTGGGGCTTAGGCACCCGTGGGTGGGTGGGGCCACATGGGGCTATAAGAGAATGGGCCAAGGGGGGCCTGCAACTGGAGGGACCATGGGGTCCATGAGTGGGAGGGACCAGGGGGGCTGCAAAGGGGAAGAGGAGACACAGGGCAGATTGACTGACATGGTTTCAGAGCAGGAAGTGGAGGGGACCTGGTGATGCTGCTGTCATATCACACACTAAAAAGTAAATATCTTCAAAACTATGCAAAATAAACAATGAAAATACATTGCAAAAATTCTCAGGAGACCAATTCCTATCAATTTACCTAAAGTTATTTTTGGACCACAGTTCCCTTTTAAATACAGTCTAGTCCAGTAAGTACGGTGCTATCAGTTACACATATTGTCCAGTTTAGGCCAGTGCATTGATTTGATGGCTATGTTCTGGACATGTTACATACAGTCTAGTCCAGTAAGTACGGTGCTATCAGTTACACATATTGCCCAGTTTAGGCCAGTGCATTGATTTGATGGCTATGTTCTGGACATGTTACATACAGTCTAGTGCAGTAAGTACGGTGCTATCAGTTATACATATTACCCAGTACAGGCTAGTGCACTGATTTGATGGCTATATTCTGGACGTTACAGTCTAGTCCAGTAAGTAAGGTGCTATCAGTTATACATATTACCCAGTACAGGCCAGTGCACTGATTTGATGGCTATATTATGGACATGTTTCCTACAGTCTAGTTCAGTAAGTATGGTGCTATCAGTTATACATATTACCCAGTACGGGCCAGTGCACTGATTTGATGGCTATATTCTGGACATGTTACATATAGTCTAGTCCAGTAAGTACAGTGCTATCAGTTATACATATAACCCAGTACAGGCTAGTGCACTGATTTGATGGCTATATTCTGGACGTTACAGTCTAGTGCAGTAAGTACGGTGCTATCAGTTATACAGATTACCCAGTACGGGCCAGTGCACTGATTTGATAGCTATATTCTGGACGTTACAGTCTAGTCCAGTAAGTACGGTGCTATCAGTTATACATATTACTCAGTACAGGCCAGTGCACTGATTTGATAGCTATATTCTGGACATGTAACATACAGTCTAGTCCAGTAAGTACGGTGCTATCAGTTATACATATTACTCAGTACAGGCCAGTGCACTGATTTGATAGCTATATTCTGGACGTTACAGTCTAGTCCAGTAAGTACGGTGCTATCAGTTATACAGATTACCCGGTACAGGCCAGTGCACTGATTTGATGGCTATATTATGGACATGTTACATACAGTCTAGTCCAGTAAGTACGGTGCTATCAGATATACATAATTAAGAAAGGATTCGCAAAATTGTGTCTCATAAATGAGCCTGATTGTCATTGAAGTAAACACTAAAGGCTCATACACTTGAAAGATCTTGGCCACAACCCACAACCCTTGACCATAATACATACCCACAATGAACGATTTCGACCAATAATTGCGTGTATGCGTTCGAACGGGGGTTGTTTGTTGGTCTGCCATGGTGCAATTTCGGCCTTTGTCGCACATGTGAACATATTCGGGGGTCGTGACTCAGTGCAAAGATACATATATACGTGTGTACGAGGCTTAAGGTAGGGGCCTAGTTATCACCATTACCAACTGTGGTTACGTGGTATGTCAGGAATATATGTGCTGTTACATTACTCCAGAGGCATAGCAAAACACCTAAAATGCTTGGTATTTTTTTTACAATTCTGGAATACCTATAAATATGCCCATAGTGCTCAGCTATTGCACCAAAATAACTCGGAATTAGATGATGTCCCCCCATCATCTAAGTCCCCCAAAATCAGTCCATGTCCATAACCACTAAGGCTGAGGCCACACGGTAACGTGCTCATGCTTGCACGGATGCGTGTGCGTGCTCCCAGTGTGAGTGAGTGTTGCCCTGTGATTGCAATCCCTCCTTAATTCACAATCTGAGAGCATGCGGTTGCACAAAAAATGTGAATCACATGCTCTCTCATTTAAGAATCGCAACGCAGTGCTCCCTAGCACACTAGTGTGGCCACATTAACTGGGCCACACCAGTCTGCACTTTTAAAAGCACAATCGGATTGCGCTTCATTGTGGCTTAACTTTAACTAGGAGATAAGTTGTGTATAAAGTGCCTTTGAAATTGTAATCTCCCCAGTGATCAGAGTAAACAAGCACATTTGAGGACCTCTGATATCTCTAATCACACTAGTTTCAGATCTTTGTAATCTGATGGTTCTTTTTAGCTGAAAAGAAGGACTTGTTGGGTTAACCTTTACACATTTATCATGCAGTAATGCTGATAACTTTCATTGTAGTACATTGTCAATGATAAAACATACAATTTCCTTCCCCGTACAAGGATGCGGTCGATTTTGAAGTTGATGAAAGTGGTTTACATATTTAAAAGAAGATTTAAACCTAAATGGAAGTAAATCAATTGATAATCTAAAATGTATGTTTACAAATGCAAATAGACTGGCTGGAAAAACCAGGGAACTTGAAATAATAGCTTTAAAGTAAAGGTATGATGTGATTGGTTTAGCAGAATCATGGCTAAATGATTCACATGACTGGACAGTAAATATTGAAGGATACTCCTTATTTAGACATGACAGAGTTAATAAGAAAGGAGAAGGAGTATGTATGTATGTTAAACAGGAATTTAAGCCAAATTTAAAAGATGGAATATATGGGGGCGTAAACGATACGCCAGAAACAATATGGGTGGAACTGTGTACAGGAAGCAAGAAGGTAGGTAAATTAATTGTTGGAGTATGTTATAAGCCGCCAAATGCCGGGGAGGAGGTGGAAATTAATATCTATATGCAGTTGGCGAAGGCATGGGGCATGTTTTGGTTATGGGGGATTTTAACTACCCTGACATAGATTGGAATAAGGAACTGCCAGCACCTCAAAAGGTATAAAGTTCTTAAATTTCCTATATGAGCATTTTCTTTCACAGATGGTAGAAGTTCCTACTAGAATAAAGAAATGACTGACCAGAAAGTTAATAGGTGGGAGGATGACATGTGACATTCCTGAGGCTTCTCCTGCACAGTGCCACCAGTGAGCACAGCCTCAGACTCCCTCAGTGTGTGAGGGACACAGGAAGTCCCTCCTCCCCTGCTGTGTGAAGTCCTGACAGAGAAGGTAAGGGAATCTACAGCCCTTTTTTTGCCACTATGTGAAAACAGCTTTTTCAGTCAGAGTTCTCACTCTGCCTGAAAAGGCTGTTTCCACAGAGTTTTCTGTAGGGGGGGGCCTGAGTGGCCCATGGCTCCCGTGAGTGGGTGGGGCTTAGGCACCCATGGGTGGGTGGGGCCACATGGGGCTATAAGAGAATGGGCCAAGGGGGCCTGCAACTGGAGGGACCATGGGGTCCATGAGTGGGAGGGACCAGGGGGGCTGCAAAGGGGAAGAGGAGACACAGGGCAGATTGACTGACATGGTTTCAGAGCAGGAAGTGCAGGGGACTTGGTGATGCTGCTGTCATATCACACACTAAAAAGTAAATATCTTCAAAACTATGCAAAATAAACAATGAAAATACATTGCAAAAATTCTCAGGAGACCAATTCCTATCAATTTACCTAAAGTTATTTTTGGACCACAGTTCCCTTTTAAATACAGTCTAGTCCAGTAAGTACGGTGCTATCAGTTACACATATTGCCCAGTTTAGGCCAGTGCATTGATTTGATGGCTATGTTCTGGACATGTTACATACAGTCTAGTGCAGTAAGTACGGTGCTATCAGTTATACATATTACCCAGTACAGGCTAGTGCACTGATTTGATGGCTATATTCTGGACGTTACAGTCTAGTCCAGTAAGTACGGTGCTATCAGTTATACATATTACCCAGTACAGGCCAGTGCACTGATTTGATGGCTATATTATGGACATGTTTCCTACAGTCTAGTTCAGTAAGTATGGTGCTATCAGTTACACATATTACCCAGTACGGGCCAGTGCACTGATTTGATGGCTATATTCTGGACATGTTACATATAGTCTAGTCCAGTAAGTACAGTGCTATCAGTTATACATATAACCCAGTACAGGCTAGTGCACTGATTTGATGGCTATATTCTTGACATTACAGTCTAGTCCAGTAAGTACGGTGCTATCAGTTATACATATTACCCAGTACGGGCTAGTGCACTGATTTGATGGCTATATTCTGGACGTTACAGTCTAGTCCAGTAAGTACGGTGCTATCAGTTATACATATTACCCAGTACGGGCCAGTGCACTGATTTGATGGCTATATTCTGGACGTTACAGTCTAGTCCAGTAAGTACGGTGCTATCAGTTATACAGATTACCCAGTACAGGCCAGTGTACTGATTTGATGGCTATATTATGGACATGTTACATACAGTCTAGTCCAGTAAGTACGGTGCTATCAGATATACATAATTAAGAAAGGATTCGCAAAATTGTGTCTCATAAATGAGCCTGATTGTCATTGAAGTAAACACTAAAGGCTCATACACTTGAAAGATCTTGGCCACAACCCACAACCCTTGACCATAATACATACCCACAATGAACGATTTCGACCAATAATTGCGTGTAAGCGTTCGAACGGGGGTTGTTTGTTGGTCTGCCATGGTGCAATTTCGGCCTTTGTCGCACATGTGAACATGTTCGGGGGTCGTGACTCAGTGCAAAGATACATATATACCTGTGTACGAGGCTTAAGGTAGGGGCCTAGTTATCACCATTACCAACTGTGGTTACGTGGTATGTCAGGAATATATGTGCTGTTACATTACTCCAGAGGCATAGCAAAACACCTAAAATGCTTGGTATTTTTTTTACAATTCTGGAATACCTATAAATATGCCCATAGTGCTCAGCTATTGCACCAAAATAACTCGGAATTAGATGATGTCCCCCCATCAGCTAAGTCCCCCAAAATCAGTCCATGTCCATAACCACTAAGGCTGAGGCCACACGGTAACGCGCTCATGCTTGCACGGATGCGTGCGCGTGCTCCCAGCGTGAGTGAGTGTTGCCCTGTGATTGCAATCCCTCCTTAATTCACAATCTGAGAGCATGCGGTTGCACAAAAAATGTGAATCACATGCTCTCTGATTTAAGAATCGCAACGCAGTGCTCCCTAGCACACTAGTGTGGCCACATTAACTGGGCCACACCAGTCTGCACTTTTAAAAGCACAATCGGATTGCGCTTCATTGTGGCTTAACTTTAACTAGGAGATAAGTTATGTATAGAGTGCCTTTGAAATTGTAATCTCCCCAGTGATCAGAGTAAACAAGCACATTTGAGGACCTCTGATATCTCTAATCACACTAGTTTCAGATCTTTGTAATCTGATGGTTCTTTTTAGCTGAAAAGAAGGACTTGTTGGGTTAACCTTTACACATTTATCATGCAGTAATGCTGATAACTTTCATTGTAGTACATTGTCAATGATAAAATATACAATTTCCTTCCCCATACAAGGATGCGGTCGATTTTTAAGTTGATGAAAGTGGTTTACATATTTAAAAGAAGATTTAAACCTAAATGGAAGTAAATCAATTGATAATCTAAAATGTATGTTTACAAATGCAAATAGACTGGCTGGAAAAACCAGGGAACTTGAAATAATAGCTTTAAAGGAAAGGTATGATGTGATTGGTTTAGCAGAATCATGGCTAAATGATTCACATGACTGGACAGTAAATATTGAAGCATACTCCTTATTTAGACATGACAGAGTTAATAAGAAAGGAGAAGGAGTATGTATGTATGTTAAACAGGAATTTAAGCCAAATTTAAAAGATGGAATATATGGGGGCGTAAACGATACGCCAGAAACAATATGGGTGGAACTGTGTACAGGAAGCAAGAAGGTAGGTAAATTAATTGTTGGAGTATGTTATAAGCCGCCAAATGCCGGGGAGGAGGTGGAAATTAATATCTATATGCAGTTGGCGAAGGCATGGGGCATGTTTTGGTTATGGGGGATTTTAACTACCCTGACATAGATTGGAATAAGGAACTGCCAGCACCTCAAAAGGTATAAAGTTCTTAAATTTCCTATATGAGCATTTTCTTTCACAGATGGTAGAAGTTCCTACTAGATAGAATGCGTTGTTGGATCTGGTGATATCTAAAAACCCTGAGCTCATTTTGGAGATGAAGGTAATGGGAAGCTTAGGGAATAGTGACCATGCACTGGGTTAACAAAAACTTTTAACTTTAGGAAAGCTAATTATATGCTGTTAAAGGAATCACTGCTACTCATAGACTGGGGGGAATTGTTTCTAGGTAAAGATACAGAGCAGATGTGGACCACTTTTAAAGGGATATTAAACTATTACATTTCTAAATCTGGACCTTTAGGGAACAAGTGTAAAAAAATTAGGCCCACTCCTGCATGGCTTAATGCTCAGGTAAAAAGGGAAATGGAAAAAAAATAAAAAGGCTTTTAAAATTTTGAAAACAGAGGGAACAGAACAGGCTTACAGGGAGTACAAAAGCTGTAATAAAGAGTGCAAGAAAGCAATTAAACTAGTTAAAATAGAAAATGAAATACGGATTGCCGAACAAAGCAAGTCCAACCCCAAAATGTTTTTTAAGTATATAAATGGTAAAAAGATGAGGACTGAGAATGTGAGACCATTAAATAGTGGGGCTGAGGTGGTTGTAGAGGATGCCGAAAAGGCTAATCTGCTAAACCGTTTTTTTACATCGGTTTTTACGGTTGAGAATTCTTGTCCTTACAGCAGGGATTGTAATAATATGCAGGGAAGAAATGAAGAGTATTCACATTGGCTAACAGAGGATATGGTACGGAAACAATTTGACAAAGTTAATATCAATAAAGCCCAGGACCAGATGGATTGCATCCTTGGGTTTTAAAAGAGCTTAGTTCAGTTCTATCCAGACCACTGTTTCTCATATTTTCAGATTCGCTTTGGTCTGCGGATGTGCCGCTGGATTGGAAAAAAGCCAATGTAATACCAATCCTATATGAGCATTTTCTTTCACAGATGGTAGAAGTTCCTACTAGATAGAATGCGTTGTTGGATCTGGTGATATCTAAAAACCCTGAGCTCATTTTGGAGATGAAGGTAATGGGAAGCTTAGGGAATAGTGACCATGCACTGGGTTAACAAAAACTTTTAACTTTAGGAAAGCTAATTATATGCTGTTAAAGGAATCACTGCTACTCATAGACTGGGGGGAATTGTTTCTAGGTAAAGATACAGAGCAGATGTGGACCACTTTTAAAGGGATATTAAACTATTACATTTCTAAATCTGGACCTTTAGGGAACAAGTGTAAAAAAATTAGGCCCACTCCTGCATGGCTTAATGCTCAGGTAAAAAGGGAAATGGAAAAAAAATAAAAAGGCTTTTAAAATTTTGAAAACAGAGGGAACAGAACAGGCTTACAGGGAGTACAAAAGCTGTAATAAAGAGTGCAAGAAAGCAATTAAACTAGTTAAAATAGAAAATGAAATACGGATTGCCGAACAAAGCAAGTCCAACCCCAAAATGTTTTTTAAGTATATAAATGGTAAAAAGATGAGGACTGAGAATGTGAGACCATTAAATAGTGGGGCTGAGGTGGTTGTAGAGGATGCCGAAAAGGCTAATCTGCTAAACCGTTTTTTTACATCGGTTTTTACGGTTGAGAATTCTTGTCCTTACAGCAGGGATTGTAATAATATGCAGGGAAGAAATGAAGAGTATTCACATTGGCTAACAGAGGATATGGTACGGAAACAATTTGACAAAGTTAATATCAATAAAGCCCAGGACCAGATGGATTGCATCCTTGGGTTTTAAAAGAGCTTAGTTCAGTTCTATCCAGACCACTGTTTCTCATCTTTTCAGGTCTGGGGATGTGCCGCTGGATTGGAAAAAAGCCAATGTAATACCAATATTCAAAAAAGGTAGTCGTTCACAGTTACTGTAATAGTGGCTGACTGTATTCTAGCAGCCAATAGGAATACCCCATATTAAACAAGCACCAGGTTCCTCCTTACTGCTGCATGTGTGTAAAGTACAGCATCTAACAAAGCCCTTCCAAATTTGTCATAATCCAGGTAAAAGCCAATAGTGTTCCGTGGAGCCAATAGTGCCCCGCGGAGCCTCCCAACACTCGCGGCAGGGCCTGGGAGCCTGGTTTTTGGCTGCGAACAACCACAAACACCCCCTGGAAGACAGAACTAGCGGGAAAGGCTCCAAGTGCCGCGGAGCCTCCCAACACTCGCGGCGGGGCCTGGGAGCCTGGTTTTCGGCCGCGAACAACCGCAAACACCCCCTGGAAGTTGGAACTACCAGGAAGAGCTTCAAGTGCCGCGGGAAGTCCCGCGGAGCCTCCCAAGACTCGCGGCGAGGCCTGGGAGCCTGGTTTTCGGCCGCGGACAACCACAAAATACACCTGGAAGACGGAACTACCGGGAAAGGCTCCAAGTGCCGCGGGAATTATCATTAGGTAAAAACGTATCTTAAACATAATAATTACACTACAAAAATAACAGCATTATTACTTAAAATATGTCATTCTTAGATAGGACTACCCTAATATGGAGGGCCTTGTAAGTGGCGGGTAGCTTACACTTATTATCTATTAATATATTTTAATAAATATATGTAACTAACACTCCAGCAAATTAAACTATATAAAATTAACACATAAAAAACCCACTGTGCACCAACGGGCACACATTTTGCTAGTATATATATATATATATATATATATATCCACTGTATACAAAGTCACACATTCACACAAATACTTTTCACCCACTAGGCACCAACGAGCATACTTTTGCTAGTATAAATACATTTCTATATAATCCTGCATAATAATAAATGAACTTATACAACCTTATGGGAAATCTGGCCCTCCATCATCTAGTGGGTGCAAAAGCAACCAACAACCAGATATTATAATGCTTTAATTAATTAGAGCTAGAAAACATTTAATAAAAGTGTCAATATTGCTTGCCTTGCAATATAGATCCATCTATAGCTACCTTAAAGTGCATGTCCAGCTCTTTCAATAACTTTTTGCCAAATAATAGTTTACTTTCCCCCAGCCCCAACTGCTATAAATGATTTGTTAAAAAGTGCCCCGATAGTTACTTACCTTCCCTCTATCCTCCGCCGCACAGTCTTGGCCCTCTGCTTGCATAGAACTGCAAGCAGGGGTGGCGGGACCGGCAGCCGCGTCTGTGATTGGCTGAGAGGCAGCCAATCACGGACGCGCTTGCCGACTGCACAGAATGCCGGAGGATAGAGGGAAGGTAAGTAACTATCGGGGCACTTTCTAAGAAATCATTTATAGCGGTTAGGGCTGGGGGAAGGTAAACTATTATTTGGCAAAGGGAAATTACACTAGGGGGAGGGACCGCAAAACGGGAGGGAGAAAGGCTGCAGTAAACTTCTCCCGGAGGGGAGACAGGAGGCAGAATCCTATATGGAATCTGCAGTATTCGGGGTGGACATGCCCTTTAAGAAAACATTTGATAACATTGGTTGCAGCAAATAAAGAACAAATGCAACATTTTGCACCTCTTATTGAATGTTGTTTTCGACTCACTTCTAAGCCTAAAATGGTCTGTTTTTCCCCAGTGAAAATAACCAACTTTTTTTTATTATTTATTTTTTAAATGGTTTGCGTGATTAAGGTTATTTACCTCTTCAAGTGACATTTTTAATTTTTTTTTTTTTTAATTAGTATGAATTCCTCTTTTAAGTTAAAAATAATAAGGAGTAACATAGGGTGTCAGTAAATCGCAAAACTGCGAGGATTGGTATTTATGGTATAGACATCAGTCTGACTTGGCCAGCTTTAATTACAAGGATGCTGTAAAATGCTGGGGGGGGGGGTAAGCTTAGCAGTGGCTCTTTTAATGTTTAATAATTTTTTTATTGAAAAATGTTAACAACAGATTATAATATACAATAAACAGAAGGACATGTATGTTTGTATCTTTTTTCCATAAAAAAAAAAGTTTCTCAAGTATATAGGAGAGTATGACAGGTATAAATACTGTTTAGCCATCAGATCTTGACTGCTCACACCACCTTTGTTTTCATATACGGTATTTTCATACTTGACACCATGTAGAGGGGAATAGAAATTTTATTCCTTTAAAAAGTAAGGTTTGTTGAGTATGTACTGCTTAGCCACAGCGTCCATGTATTATGGAATATATGAATTGTATCTTGCATTATGTGGAAAATTACCACTCATTTAAAAGATAAGAACATATTGAATAACCCTGTATGTTTTTATCCAGACTGGGTTTTTTTCATTGTGCTCCTATTTGGATTTTTGTGGCCAGCATGGCATACTGAATAAATTTGTTATGTTGTTCAGCCAGTTCCATAACTTCTTGGCCCATAATGCTATAAGAGGGGTTGGGGTAACATTATAGAAGAGGGTTTCCGATATAATGGCAAATATTGATTTTCATAAATTCTGCACTACTGGGCAGTCCAACCAGGTATG
Organism: Hymenochirus boettgeri; assembly: GCA_019447015.1. Classification (NCBI taxonomy): domain Eukaryota; kingdom Metazoa; phylum Chordata; class Amphibia; order Anura; family Pipidae; genus Hymenochirus; species Hymenochirus boettgeri. The sequence continues at coordinate 77,770,280 of CM033470.1, forward strand.
ATAGAAATCCCCTCTTTTTGTGCATTTTCTGAAACAAAATGGATTAACATTTGGGTAAATTTTTGCCAGCAATGTGGGGACTCTATACATTCTATATAATACTTTTAGAGCAGTCTCCTTTAATGCTATGTTCAAACTTCTTTTATTTACATTTTGATGTCCACCCATTCATTCTGGTCAATTTCCTTAGAAAGGTTTATTTCCCATGATAATTGAAATTTGTTTTTACTATTTCCTTTGGGGAGTTTAACCATGTATAGATAGTTGATAATAGTTTTTTGGTAGTTGGGTGATGTAAACAGATCTTTTCGAAGTCTATTAATACAGGTTGGTCAACCCTGCCAGCTAGTATTTTGTTTACATAGAAGGAAATCTGTATATGTTGAAATGTTCCTCTTGGTGGGGCTGAAACTTGAGTTTTTAGTTTTGCCATGTCAATGCCCGAGCCTCCACTGTAGAAATGAGCCAGTCTGTAGATACCTATATGTCTCCACCATTTGTATCCCTTGTCTAGAAAGCCTGGAGCAGTGGCTCTTTTATTGCAGGGCAAAAAATATTTGATTTATCGATCAGTAGGACTATTGGGTCGTCATTGACTAGTGTAACAGAATGTTATCTACCAGGAAGTACAGCTTACAGTTTGCTGTAACTGAGCTGTGGTTTTCTGACCTGTCTGATTGCCCATTTGTCTGATTTGGATAAACGCTCTGACAACGCTCACCTGAAAATAGAATCCAATATTGTTGGATTGTGTGCACCCAGCTTAATGTTTTTGAGGCCATGTACACACATTAGATTGTCAAGAAACAAGTTGTTTTATTAGTGGTCATTCCTGTGGGGAGGGGGAAAATGTCATGGAGACTTCCTTTATTGAATTCAATGCAATATTCTCCACCTGTCCACCTGCATGTTATGCAGGACCCCCTCAAAAACTTGGTTACATTTTGCCTAAATTTGTCAAATATGCTCCCTGAATTAGAAATGATATTTACCACCACTATACCATGATTCACTGCCGCTTTCTCCATCTCCACTGCTGCTGCTATGTGCCTCTTCCATTTACAAGCAGCAGCAGTGGACGCTCATCCGGTAATGGTCATCAGCCATTGTCCTTGATGTCACTGTCACGGCTGTGACTGACGGACTTACCAGGAAGCAAAAGGGGGCCGCAGCGGTGGATCATGGACTTGTAAGTATATCTCACTTTACATTGTTTTTGAAGGGAAGAACTTTTAATAGTGCGCCATCTGTAAATTAAACTATTGGTTCAGTAAAAGGTAAATAAGGTAGAAATATAAATGATGGCAAACAAAAACCTTTTTAATTGCGCAACCAAACTTATAATAATCTTTTGTGGTGCACCCAATTTTTTTTATTTTAAATATAGTTAGTCAGAATAAGGTGAAGAATGAAAAATTAATAGCCACACGTGTAATAACTGTGTACCTTTATTCCAACATAGGTACTACACATTTGCCGCAGATGCTACTCAAGCATTTTGCTTACAAAGGTCAAAACAATAATTATCAAGTTTTCAAACTATATATTGCATTTCCAAGGGGAAGCAAGGCTTAGTGCAAACAATTAAAAAAACAAGAATGTCAGAACTGTCTGTGCATATGTGAAACCGAGTGCCCTGACTATGTTTTTAAATAGGCCAGCAAGAGAAACAGACAGTTTTATTTAAAATCCCAATAGCCACAATATGATTTTTTTCCTTTACAACACTTATATAATATAAACAAACAACAAAATGATATAAAGGAAAATTTAAAACTAAAATCAAAACAAACCAGTGTTAGAGAATAAAGAAACATTTTTAGGTTATGGCAAATTGGAAAGTCACTTTAGATTTCAGAAATAAAGGTTTAGTAGAATGAAATATCGAACAAATTCAATGTGAAAAATAAGCCAAATACACCAAAACAAAAAATCTAACATTGTATTATAACAAGGCTAAGGAATCAATAAATTTTAACACCTGGTGTGGTAGCTGGTATGACAAATGCATTTACTATTGGATCAAATCCAATTGTTGGTCCAGTAGTTGGTTCATAAGCTGAGTACACACAGTAAAGATGTTTGAAACATGACATAATTTTTCAAAGATCAGGGAACACACAGCCCGAGCGTTCTCCCTATACACAGCATAGGGAGAACGCTAGGGACTGTGTGTTTCCCACGATCAGGGCCGACTCCCCTATAGGAAGACTACCATAGCCAAGGGAAATTTTAGGCCTTCCCCGAACCACCCAATTCTGTGTATGGTTATTAAATTAAATAGCTTTTTCTTGATGAGCTATTCTAAATTTGCATTTTTAGGGGGACATTTTAAAAATTTTGTTATCATTTAAGCTAGGTACACACACAAGCAATAAAGCTCCGATACCATCTGATCTGTTCGGGAAACACCAAAAATGCCCTCGGCCACGGTAGTCTCACTAGAGAGGGAATCAGCCGCGGTTGAGGGGAACACAGTCCCGAACCTTCTCCTTATACTGTGTACAGGAAGAACTCTCTGGACTGTGTGTATCCTGATTTTTAAAAAAATGACACGTGTGTACCCAGCTTTAGAATTAAAGGGATCTCCAAACACATGTTATGTAGTAGTAAACCATGCAGTTGGCCATAGGAATTCCTTCACAAACAACATTAAACTGACCAGACATACTGCAGAGCAGCTCCTTATCTCCTTACTTCAATTAGATCTCATTGTAGTTAGTGCATCAGCAATAAAAAGGGTCTGTTTACATGACCTACAGCAGCTGGCTCATTTACAGTTTTATTATATTCTTGTTACTCCCAAACTGTGGTGACACCAGGAAGTTTAAAATGCTAAGACAGCCGGATCCAAGTTTCTATTATACAGCACACTCTTGTTGTCACACTAGTGGTTTCATAGGATATTATTATTTGCCTGAGCTCGCCTCGGAGTCAGTTGTTTCCAGCTGCACAGACCTCACACATAATCTTGCCGCACCATCGCAGAAGACCTAGGACACAGGCCAGGTATAGGATGAATACTCATCTATGTTCACTGAGTTTTTTCGTACAGCATCCCCCCCCCCCCCCCCCCCGCCCCCCTCCAGTGCTGGTTGTTTTCTTTCGGTGTCTCGCATCGGACATAATTTCACAAAGGTCGGTCCAATAGTGTACACCCCCCATGGAATCTTTCTGTGTACTGGGCGCGGGCATGACGTCAATGCGCCTGGCGCCAAGCCCGGCGCGGGCATGACGTCAGCCGGCGCGCCAGTACTGGAATAGCGCGCGGCTGCCGGAATGCTCAGGATACCGCACCTGCCGGAAGCCCTTGGATGTAGCAGAGCCCTTGGATGTAGCAGAGCCCTGGATGGAGGAGAGAGGGGAGAAGAGCCCACAGGTATAAAAACTGAACTGGGTGAGGGGGGGGCATTCAAGATGTTTGGGAACTACAACTCCCAGCATGCTTTATTAGCTGGGAGTTGTAGTTTCCAAACATCTGAATGCCAAGTGAGGGTGGCATTCAAGAGGTTTAGAAACTACAACTCCCAGCTAATAAAGCATGCTGGGAGTTGTAGTTCCAAACATCTTGAATGCACCCCACTTGCATTCAAGATGTTTGGAAACTACAACTCCCAGCATGCTTTTTAGCTGGAGTTGTAGTTTCCAAACATCTTGAATGCCAAGTTTCTACCCTCGGTTATATCGGGTCAACAACTTTTATTAGGATTTTTAGCTGAAATTGGGTACCTCGGTTTATACTCGGGTCGGTTTATACTCGAGTATATACGGTAGTAAATGTGACTTCTCTGGATGCAAATAATGTTTTTCTAAGTAATAAAACCACTTCAACTTATTTTCCTAGCCAAAGGCAATTGAAGTTCACTAAATAGTCATCCGAGTGAAGTCATCTGTAGAAAAATGACCCTTAATGATCTCTTACTGTTTCAAAATGAGACTTACAGTACAGTAACATCCCAAGAGAATGCATACATCTAAACATTTTTGGAAGCATTTTTTGTCCAGTGTTAAATTAATGTTGCTTCTAAACACATTCTTTTCCTGTAACCAGTGTGAAAGTACTGCAAATTTTAGCTGGTCACCGATTCCTTTTTAGCATTACCTATGGGTAAAATAACTCAATGGACTATTCATAGCAAGCATGTAAATGTGAAACTCATTCCCCCCTAACTCTGTGAAAGTAAATTGTACAAATGGAGTCTTTCCTAACTTCAGAAACAACATACATAACCATGATGAGACCCTAACCCTAATAATTTCTGGGTGCTACTGTCCATCTGAAACCTGTAATTTACAAGAAAATACTGCTGAATTCAGTAAGGCACACACAATACTAGGTATTCAGCAGTAATTACCATAACAGGTTGCTAATGGTATGGTTTATATTTTGCCATTATTTTAAACTGGTGACTTGTTAGTTATCTGCCTGCAACCCCAACTGCCCCCCACACACGGGATCGGCATTTTGATCGGATCGCTCAAAATATCGAAATGCATTTCAGTTTTTCCAATCGAAAAATGAAGATCCGTTAAGATGTGTGGAAAGATTGGACTCTCAAGGTGATCATTGCACTCGATCTGAGATCCGATTGGAAGAACATCTGCCTGTGGATGACCAGCTTAATGCATCCTGTAATGTGCTGAATATTAGGTTTGGGGGCAGGTAACAGACAAGTGACCAGTGGACATGCCCTTTGAGCATTTGAACTACTGTGAACCAGTGTTCCTATTTGAAATAAACGTTAGGGGGCTGTGCTCTCAAATATTGAATAGATTTATAAACGGTCTAGGTGTGCCAGTAAAACAATCATGTGGGAATTGTTTGAGAGTCCCAATAGCTCAGCTCCCCTCCCAGTCCAATTGTAATATAGTGTTTGTAAGTCGAGGTGACTAATGGCAGTTATTTGATCAAAGTCACGCAAAGCCACAGCAAAACGAGTATTAATTTTCTTATGGCGGATGCGGGGGTAACTATTCCAAAACCAAGCCCTTGCAAATTCACATTATCCCTTTGTAAATTGGTTAGCAGGACCTTAAAATCCCCCTCCAAATCTCTTTGCATATTGTGTATTTTCTGTAGAAAGGTTGGTTGAGTCCCAAAATAAACACCTGGAATTGGAGGGGGTTATTGGTAGCCATGAAGTGTATATCTTAATAAAGTATAATCGCAAAGAAATCACCCTCATTCATATTCAAGGCTTAAGGCTTTTTTTTTTTTAAAGAAAAACTGCCCTTTTTGGTGCTTTTAAACATATCTGTCTATTAAAACTAGGAAATTCAGCTTGGATGCGAAACAAAACAGACAGGTTTAAAAACAAGGGTCATTCCTATGTTTCTATATGTAACGTGGAAGACAAAACATGTATAACCACACAAAATGGCTTTACAAGAGAATATTTATAACAGGCAGCAAACCCAGAGCTGGGGAAGTATTTAGCTATAGTTCAGCAACAACAGTGGGGGGGTTATGTAATTCCAAAGCAGCTGGAAGCCTCAGTAGTTAAATGACTGATGAATGGTTTCCATTATCAGGTAAGAAGGTTATAGGAAGATAATGATTATTGCCAGTAAATGCGTTTATACAGTACAAGCCTAAAGTAGAATTTTAAACGTCTAGAAAAACATCTTTAGTACATACAAGGCTAAAGGATAATTCTGAACACAAATTTACGCTCACTCTGTAAAATACACTGTTTTGTTCATTTTCCCTAGGTAGAATCAGTTTTAATAACAAGCAGGAAGTAGACATACTGCTGCAGTGCATTATGTACAGCATGTCCTCATGTAAAACCTTAAAGGGCTTTAAAAGTTAAAGGCTCTTATTCATAAACATCGAGTGCAAAAAAAAAAAAACCCACACACCGGTGGAATTTAGGAAGAAATAAATTATAACAGATTTTACCATGTCCTTCTTTATCATTTCCGAAGACCCGCAGTATATTTGGCTACATATGAATTAAAGTCACATTCTTACGGTCAGTGCATACCGCAGTTCCTAGCAAACTGCACTCTAAATAGTTTATTTTGGAAATAAAATACATTTTAAAAAAAAAATCCACCTCACCATCATATTTCACTCCGTTCTTCACAAAGCTTAAAGTAATATCCTAAAGGCTGGAATATTTTAAAGGACGACCTATTATGTATAATTTAGGATTTTACAATGCCTACATGCAGCACATTTTAAGCCTATATGCCTCATGCGGTGGTTTTGCTCTTTCCAACGCTTAAGAATTCAATCTCTTCTTCCAAACAGTATAAAATACCCATCTGAAGTATTCGGTCAAGGAAAATCAAATGTCAAAATGGAGACAAAAATACATTTTCTCCTATCACAAAATATTTGCTGATTTACTGTTAATTAATACAGGAGAAACACTGTAAGCAACTTGCAGTGGAAAGCACATACATTACCCAGACCGCCCTCCCATACTCAGTATGGGGATCGCCCGTTAGAACCATCATACATTGAACGATTTTATTTTCCCCATGAAGTAAACAGGAACAGATGCACTTACTGACCACCATGATATTAGGCAATTCCGACAGAATTTGTCTGAGGGTTCTGTGTGGTGTACGTGCAGTAAATTCCCCAACCACTTATGGGAGTTAACAGCAGGATTTAATCATCAAATCCATGGTGGAATAGGCCTTAATGAGTTATAAAATGCTGAGAAAATATTCCAAAGAATATTCAATCATTTCCACATTGAAGGAAAGGGGAGCCTTGAGGTAACAATATAACCTTATTTAAACACTGACAAATCCTTCCTTCTTGTCCCTCTGACCTGAAAGTGAAATCCATATTTAAAATAGCAGACATGTTTACGGATGTGTGGAGAAGCTTTCTAGTGGGAAGAAATGTCATGACTATCAAAAGGAAAACAGAGAGATTGTGTCCCTGACACTGTACACAATGTCCATGACAGTTGTGTGGCACGCCATAAGTCAGCCTAGGTCATTTCTTTTCACATTTTTGTCCTTCAAAGATCAATGCTTTATCATTATCTTTCTGTCCTAGAAAAAGGTTCCTATGCTTGATGAATTTGTATTCTGTTTTTAGAGATTGTTTTTGTAAAAAGATGTTGTGCCCTTCATATACAATAGAGATATTGGCAAGACATTTTACTACTGGCAAGTCTCTTTTGGCTACAATACAACTATCCCTACCTTTTGATGTGTTAAGCACCCCATACACAGGATCGACATTTCAAGCATTTTCGTCATTTCGATCGGATTGCTCGAAATATCGAAACCTGTTTACCCTTTTCCTTATCAACCGCTCGATTTATCGGAAAAACGAAGATCGGGACAGGGGAAAAAAATTTCCACTGACCCCATCTTCATTCTCAATATCTCTGTAGGATTCAAGCTGAAATCTACAGAAAGATTGAGGCCACAAGATGTGGAACTTTTAGCGGTTCTTTCAATTGTATTTCCGATCTTTACCCTCGACTGAAAATGCGGTTGGAAGACCATCTGCCCATGTATGGCTAGCTTTAGTCATGTTACTAAACATTGATGGGGGATGATGCATTTCAAAAAACAACTTTTTATTACACAGAGTTGTCATATAATCTTACCAGTAACAGGTGAAATAAAGTCTTTAGCTGCCCATACAATACTTGTAGTGTATGTTAGTTAGATTAGACATCTATAGACGAATGTCTAATCTATCTATGAACCGCCCAGCCTGTTCTAATTTGCAAACAACTAAATAGTGATTGCAAAATAAATGGGCCAGACTGGAACGTCTCAAGGTAAGAAAAAAAATGTAGTTTTTAGACATTCCTCTAATCTATCTGCCTCATATATGGCCAGCATTACAAGGAATCATCCTTACTTTTCAAAACCCTTTCAAACCCCGCTCCCATTAAAACTACATAGGATGAAGACCTAGGTATTTCAAAAGATACAGTAGCTGGTAATACCATATACGGTCCAATGTTTTTCTGATCGGTCAACACTAGCCCTTGTGCCAACGATTTTCCATAGATTTCTGCTTGAAATCTACGGAAGGTCTGGTTCTCAAAGATGGGGTCTGCCTTGCCCAATCAGGTTTTTTTAAATAGACCGATATCGCCGATCGGTTTATCAAAAACACAAAAAAATGTCCTTGATAATCCGATCAAATTCTTCAAGTTGATCGGAATATCGATGCCATGTATGGGGGGTACCAGTCGAATCTGCTCTACCCCCTGGCTTGCATCCAGGGCGTTTATGGAAGTATTAATTGAATGTTGTAGGATCGGTCACAATTGTACCCCCACACATGTGCAATTGCGGGGGCCGACCCGCGGCATGCAATATGCACGAAATATCCATTCGGACAGGCATTGTTGATGATCTGCCACGTTGGATCATCAATGAAGTCCAACCAAGCACTCGTATACATACAGATAGATGGCCGAAAGGGATGTTCTTACACATTGTGTGTCGCGGGTCAGGCCCTGCGATCGCACCTGTGCACGCCTTTAGCATTAGCAAGTCAGCCCTACTGTAAGATGAGGTGCACTGAAGTATTCAATGAAAACACTATTATGAGAATATTGTTATTTATGTGTTTTTAATTGGTTTTAATATAGCTTTGACATGCCCTTTAAAAAAGGTCTTTTAAAGGGCATGTCCAGCCTAAAATAACAACCTTAGAAATGTTAATCACTCCCCCAAACCTATGTTTCTCATTATCTATATGTTTCAAAGATGCCCCTGAAGTTCCTCACCTGATCCGGTCCTACGCCGTTCTTCCTTTGCAGCTGACAGCCACTCCACTTCCTAGTTGCAGCTGTCAGCAAAAGTACGAAGTGACATCACGCCCAATTGCACGAAACCAGCTTGAATTAGGAGCAGGGGGTGGTGTCCAGGCGGCGAGGGACCGGGACAGGTAAGTCACTTCAGGGGTATCTTTGAAACATACAGATAATGGTTGGGGGGGTGATTAACATTGCTACGGTAACTTTATTTTAGGCTAAATGGTATCCCCAAATTAAAAGCCAAATAGAAATATGGGAATGATCAGTGTGGGAACAAACATTTCTTTCTTTAATATACCAGGTACAGAACAACAGCAGTCTGTAAGTTAGCAGTTGATTTCATATTTCAGAGGTTTGCCCAAATATACAATTATTATTGGGGTGCCAAATAAAATTTTTTGATGTATGGTACACTTTACAATATAAGAACCTTTATTTACAAGACAATATACATGTCAGCTATAATCCCAAGAAGATACGATATGATCTGAATTTAGAAAATCAACCACACATTTTTGTAAAAGTCCATAAAGTGCCTAAACAGTAATAAAAGAATAACTATACTAAAATAGTAATAAAAAAATGGAAAGTACCTGGGGCAGGAAGGTAGGATTGATTATTCCTACTCTTATCTGCCAGGTTAAAGGGCATGTCCACCCCCAAAACTACAATCTCCCCCACTTCTGGCCCCAGTGTGTAGAGTTTAAAAATCCTTACCTCACATCTCTGCTCCAAATGGTTCTCCTGTAATGTCAGCCCCCCAAAGTTCTAAAAAGTGAACACTAGGAGCCTGGGAGCAAAACTTTTCCTCCTCTGAGAGGGTTCTGGCTTGCTCAGTGCAGCCCCTCCCCCTTCCCTCCTGATCCCTGTTAGGTTCCCTGTGCCCCTAGTGTAAAACCCCTTTTATATCTATTTGTATCGAACCTAAACATCAGTTGGTATGAACAGTTCTCTGCACTTGATTGATAAAGTTGTTTACAGTATATTTCTGCATGGTGGTACCGCCTCATTTATACTTAATCTAATTACTATGTGGCATTACCTCCCATTTCCCCCCACTCTGGCCCATTTGTTTTATGATTAAAAGTTGATTGGAAAATAATTGGCCCAGACAATTCTCAGAATATTGGAAAGTATCTTTCATACAATATGGCCAGTAATAGTCAATTGACAAACACATATACTTATGTCAATGTGTCACACAATGAAAATGGATTAGCCAAACAAGAAGTCACTGAATAAAAACAAATGTGCCATGAAAAAATACAATAGTCACATGCAAGTTTAATTTAAAAAATCCTCTAATCACTTAGAAAAACTGAAATCAAGCATGCTAATAATCTCCTTATGGCATGTACAGCCCTAGAATTGGTTGATATTTCTCACCCCCACCCATGTCTGATAATATGATCAGAAGGTAATTTACCAGCCCATGAATTGTTCCCATCCAATTCTTCCCATGATTGGTCATTTGCAAACGACAAACTGACCTGAATATTGGGCTGACCTCCTGTTACCTCTCCGTCCAGTTTTTGAATATTATATCAACAGGAAACAAGGAAAATAATCAGTTTGTCAATCAATAAAGGTATTTAACTGTACAGAGCATTCAATTATAACAAATAGCACATGTAAAGTGCTACTGTGTTTCTCCTGCTGTTTACATTTGCAAAGGATACAATTCCATGTAGGAGGGAACACACACTATCTCCTTAGAGAATTTCACTGGGCAGTAGAGCATGCTCAGCTGTTCTTCAAAGAGCGTCAAAGCTTCAGTCAGGTTTACACAGTTTCCCTGTGGGAGGAAGCAAAAAGGAAAGTGAAGGTGAATTAAAAGCTTGCTGTAAATTATTATAAATGATGGCCTTGTGAAGGCGGCTTGGAAAAATAGAAAGCTATAAATTCACTGTAGTTTGGCTCAAAGGCTAGTCTAAATATTTAACAAATTGTTCCAATAGCTGCGTGGTCAGGGAAAAAAAGCATCATTGCAGGGACAGTGATTAAGTGACAATAACATGAGTTTCTTAGCGATCTTCAGGTGCCTATCCACATTGCAGATATTCAGTAAATCCCATTGGATCAGATCAGCTTTACTTAATGTCGCCAATGTATACAGAAAAGATTTTGATGCCAACGAGCTAGAGGGCGATGTAGTAACGCAATCAGTGAATCTTTAACTCCAGAGACGCCACAATGCAGTAAATCCCATTGTGAGATTTATTGCATCCGGGGACCATGGTCAGGTAAGAAGCACCAGTTTGTGCTTCTACTGTATAGGGGTTAACATTGCCTGTATTGCAAAGGTTGTGAGATTTCCAAAAAGATATGGAAATGGCGCAGCAATCACAAAATTAGTGTAAAACCCACGCTAACCTGATAATACATACCAGTTGGCAGCCAATATTGAAAAATTGATTTAATATTAGCCATTAAATACATAGCTGTCATCAGGCAATTTAATTTACCAAAAGAGAGAAATTTTTGTTATCAGCCTTAAGCGGATACAAGATTTCAAACATGAAATCGATCGTAATGTAGGGGCAATTTTACCTTCCAAATCATAGTTTGTGATCGACATTACAGCCATAATGTTGATCGTAAAAATGATCAACCTGGGCAGTTGTCAGAATGTTGAAAGGGAAAGCAGTGTATGGCTAGTAAAACTGTGGATCTTTATGCAGTGTGCCTGAGAAGGGAAGACTGGCATATGTTTATGACAGAACCACGAAGCAAAGGAACCTTATCAGTTAAGAACATTTGAAAATAAAACAAAAAAAATCCAGAAGAATTACAGCTCCTCCCTCTCATAGAATTCTTTGGGGAGATTTACAAAGATACCCATTTCCAAGCTATCCCTTTTCCCTTTTTGTCCATAGCATAACATGCTTAAGAGATTTTTTTCACTCCTAATAAGTTCTTTTCTTCCCAGAACACCTATACATTTTAAGATTCTTCTCTAGTAAGTTGCATTTAGGATTTCTAGAACTAAGAATGTTTCCATGTAGTTGCCACTCCCTATATAGTCTTCAAAGAGCCTTGCGAGCATGTGCACCTATTGTCACCCCTCACCCCCCGACCCCAGTATTCATTGTCTCTATGTACAGAGTATTTTCTATAAGGCTGGGTACACATGGAGGGACTATTTGTCCCAAGCGAGTGCTCGGCCGGGACAAATGTCCGTCGGTCACGGCAGATTCGTCCGCGGACGAATTTGCGAACGATCAACCGTGCGGCCCCATAGGGAACCTTACGATTGATCGGGATTTTCCAACACGTCCGATACGGATGATCGAGGACGGTCACAGCCGGCTGCCCCACACCAGTAGATATTTTCAGCCGACCGAAAGTGCCGTGAATCGTTTGGTCGCCCGAAAATATCTTCTGGTATGTACCCAGCCTACGGTTTTCTCTAAACCAACAAGTCTGATAAGAGATTGAAAACAGCTTGTTACCTTGAAGTTTATTTTGCAGTTCAATCATTGTGCATTGCTGACAGCTTTCCAGCCCTCCAGCTATTTACTGAATTCTTTATTTTGTTCTTTGCATATGCTTTGGTGACTCGGCAGTCACCAAAGCGCTTATTTTAGAAACACACAGCCTATGATGTCACAGGTTCAAACCCCCAGATCGATTTGTGATTTTTTTTCTCAGTGCTTGAAATAGTCATTTGTTTTTTAGTATGGAATGCATTTTAACACTGTTTAACCTCTGTTCTGTGCAAGAGAGGTAGAATCTGATGTAGCATGATCTGTGACTAAAGGTGGCCATACACATGCTGTGGGGACCCCACACACGGACCTGACCGATCCCCATATGCGGTATAGGGATCGGTTGACCGTGCAGCAATACACAATAAGATCGGATCAGCTCCCTTTACTTAAGATAAAGGGAGAAGATACTGATGGAAATTTTTCAGTCGTTCCTGACTGAATGTAATGCAGACTATGCATGTTTGGCGGCACTCGGTCGGGAAGAGCTCCTACACACTGACAATAATGGGTAAATACCCCTGTCATTCCCCGACGGGATTCACTCATTATCGTTAAAGTGTATGGCCACCTTAACAGCGGGGGGTCTCTGTGCTGTTATATGATAGGCTGTCAGCTTCTAGAATGCCAGGCTGCAGCTCCCTTGTTTTGATTTGTTGAGCCCATCCTCTGGAATTCTATTCCCCCTCTCTCTACGTCAAGAAACCTCAATTAGCAGGTTTAAATCTAGCCTTACATCCTACCTATCTGGTAACCAGCACAGTATATTATATCTATATATGATAAATCTATCCTTACATCCTACCTATCTGGTAATCAGCACAGTATATTATATCTATATATGATAAATCTAGCCTTACATCCTACCTATCTGGTAACCAGCACAGTATATTATATAAGGGATAATACGCCCCTTACAGTGTAATATAAGGATATAAAGTCACCGAGGAATTCCCTGGCCATATAAAAGCATGAGACCGAAGGTCGAGTGCTTTTATACAGGACAGGGAACTTCCAGGTGACTTTATAAACCTTATATTACAATGTAATGGGGCATATTGTTTCTTATAATATATAAGTTTAAAAAAAAATGAATTTACTGGCTAGTCCCTTTACTAAATCCCTAATTATCCTTTTTCCCTTCACTAAATAATTAAACTAAATACACAGTAACCCCTGTCAGCCCTGTAATAAAATAGATTAATGTATGCCAGAATTTAACTTGTTAGTAGACATCCTTCTGGCAGCCTTTCTTCTGTAATTCCCTGCTCCCTTGAATTTAACTTGTTAGTAGACATCCTTCTGGCAGCCTTTCTTCTGTAATTCCCTGCTCCCTTTACATTTCTTCCTATTTCCCCTTTAAACAACACTTTCCTTGTCCAACCCTGCAATAAAAAAGATTAATGTAACACACAGACATTTACTGTTCGTAAAATCCTTATCTAAGTCCTTGATGTAAAATCCCTCTCACCCGGTAACTTAAATCCTGTCAGCCGAGAGACAACGTCCTGCAGCCCTGCGAGTCAACTTGAGGAGAGCGTGCAGAGGAAGTTGTTAGTACGCTGACACGGCGCTCTCACTCGCAGGGCTGCAGGAATCTGTCACGGCTGACAGGATTCAAGTTACCGGGTGAAACGGAGTTTACATCAAAGACTAAGATAAGGATTTTACGAATAGTAAATGCCTGTGTGCTATAGCATTCTTTTTTTATTACAGGGTTGGACAAGGAAAGTGTTGGTTAAAGTGGAAGGAGGACGGCAAATGTATGGGGAGCAGCAGTGGTATATATTCTTATAAAAATCACTCAACTACGTATTTGAGTGATTTTTATAAGGATATATTCCACTGTTGCTCCCATTATAATATATATAATGATATATATATATATGATAAATCTATCCTTACATCCTACCTATCTGGTAACCAGCACAGTATATTATATCTATATATGATAAATCTAGCCTTACATCCTACCTATCTGGTAACCAGCACAGTATATGGTATCTATATATCTATATATGATTAATCTATCCTTACATCCTACCTATCTGGTAACCAGCACAGTATTTGATATTTTTATTTGCACTGCATACGTCTCACTCCAGCACTTATACCCATTCCATTGTATCTGTGTGTTACCCTCCTAACTGGATTGTAAGCCCTACAGGGCAGGGGCCTCATTACCACTTGTGGCAAAGCCCTAGCACTTCTATTTATATAAGTTATATATTTATGTACTGAACTATCTATGTATTTGTTCCCCTTATATAACTATTGTATTTCGTTACTGCACAGCCCCAAGTGGCGCTTTATAAATAAACTACATACATACACTACAGAGCACTACCCAGGAGGTTAGACACACCTTATTGAATCTTTGTGAATGTGCTCTGTCTATTGGGACAATGTTGTCTGGAGACTTTAGTTTTTTGGTGTTTTTTTTTTAAATATTGACTATTCTAAAGTCAACTGTGTATTATCTCTTTATAATACATAAGGCTAGGCATTTTCAATGGGAAGGCACAGTGGCGAGAATCTATATTACAATCACAATGATGTAACTGAGTGACTTCCTGTATTCCACTGCCCCTCCCACTGTCCCCCCTCCCTGTATTAGTCAATTATATGGAAAGCCCAGTTTATTCTTGACAGACAATGTTCGCTCCTTCTTTCTCCTTCTTTCAATAGGAACGGTAATTAACTATTTCTACATTGAACAGGGATTCCTATATAAATGACTAATACACGAAGGGGAAGACACCATGGTAGTGGGCAGGCTATTTTTTTTTGGCTGGCCTTATGTATTATAAGAAATAATACGCTACCTACAGTGTAATATATGGATTTACTTCACCTTGGAGTTCCATGACCTGTATAAAAGCACTCGGCCTGCGGCATCGTGCTTCTATATGGTCATGGAACTCCTCGGTGGCGTAATATCCTTATATTACACTGTAGGTAGCATATTATCTTTCATATCTTTTACATACAAAGATGTGTGTGTATGTGAGTGAATTATTTATGTTAAAGTATATATTATTATTGGCATTATCTTAGCAAGCAAATGCTTCCTAAACTTTTAAGTAAAAGGTAGAAGATTGCAGTAATCTTTACAACTTAAAATTACAAGTGTTTTAAGCTAGGTACACACAGTACAGATTTCTGAAAGATGACAGACAGGATCTGCAAGATTCTGTCAGTCATCTTTCAAAGATCTGAATACACACAGTCCCGAGCGTCATAGGGAGAACGCTCGGGACTGTGTGTTTCGATCGGCCGCGCTAGACTCCTCTACAGGGAGTCTAGCGCGGCCGATGGAAATTTTCGGCCGACCCGATCATTCGGGAAACGAAGGTACACACATAACTATAAAGCCCCGATACCGTCGGATCAGACGGTATCAGGGCTTTATCGTTACGGTGTGTAACCAGCTTAAGTCAGATGTTCCTTTAGCTCTTTTTCTAGTTACATACATGGTTAAATACAAATGTCTTTGAATTGAGTATAATAGAGCACAGTATTCTTGAAAACATACTAAATGTCTTGGGGAATAATCACTTACTAGTTAAAAATCAAAGTCTTTAAATATGTTAAGAATCCACACAAATGACTATGTCGTCTGTTTCTATTAAGGTATTTAAAATCCCATCAGTAAGCATAAGGTTTAGATTGAGCAGTAAATGCAATTCTATGGGCAAGTCAAAGGAGGTTCAGGATTTTAAATCATTCCTGTGGTATTTGAATCAATTTGTTCCAATTTGTGCATGTGTTTTTTTTCAACTTTTAAGAAAGCAAAAAAAAGTGTCCAGATATTTAGTCAATTTGGACAGTTACAACCTTAGCAGACAAAATAACATTTCTAATTTTATGGAGCATTGCAAAAAAATGTTAAAATACTTTTTGATGTATTAAAATGTTACCGTGTTTTAGAATGAATACAGGTAACCCCCCCTAAGGATAATTTTACTGCCCTAAGGATAAAAGGTAGAAACTGTATATACTCGAGTATAAACCAATCTGAGTATAAACCGAGGTACCTAATTTTACCTGAAAAACTAATAAAAGTGATTGACTCGAGTATAAACCGAGGGTAGAAAATGTGACCACTACAGCCTTCTGATTCTGTATTGTTTTGTGGCTTTAGTTGCCCTTTAAATGGACAGCAGAATTCCCATACAGTAGTCACATACAGTAACAGTCAAATTCAGTATGGCTATTACTGTATGGGACTACTGTATGGGAATAGATGCCATTCTCCTTCTGATTCTGTATTGTTTTGAGGCTTTAGTTGCCTTTTAAATGGCCAGCAGAAATCCCATACAGTAACAGCAATACTGGATTTGGTTATTACTGTATGAGAATTCTGCTGTTCATTTAAAAGACAACTAAATTCTCATTCCTTGGCACTCCAGATGTTTGTAAACTACAACTCCCAGCATGCTTTATTAGATGGGAGTTGTAGTTTCCATACATCTACACCGTCCCACCCAGTCCAGTGGGTACCTTCTGTGGGCTTTCTTCTGTGATCATTCATCTGTGGGCTCTCTTCTGTGTGCACCCTTCTACCGGTTACTGCAGTCTGTAACTTACTTTGGCAATCCGGCAGCCACTCACTCACGCACCGGGCAGTGACGTCAGCTGGCTTGTCAGTACAGGGAGTGAGCGGCTGCTGGATTGCTAAGGTAAGTTACTGACTCGAGTATAAACCGAGGTCGAGTTTTTAGGCTGATTTTACAGCCTGAAAAACTCTGTTTATACTCGAGTATATACTGTACTACAAATTATACTACAGACTAAAGGCTTATACACACGTGTGATTGCAGGTGCCACCACGTGATGCACAATGTGTATGCACGACCGTTTCAGCTGATAATTTGTTGGCCAAAATGGCTTCTCGGTTAAAGATCTGACCAAACAGCTGTTTCGTGCCCCTCCACAGCACGGTTATCGGCCGTGCATACACATTGTGTATTACGGGTCAGCACTCGTGATCGCAAGTGTGTATGAAGCTTACAGATGTTCCCCTAAAGTTTTTATGATGCAGAGTAGAAATACAGGTTTCCCAGATATACTGCACAATGGAAGATTTGTGTTGCGAAATCTTTGGATATGTCCATCCATTTGGTTAAGGACACACAATTGTGCAAATTGACTGATACCCTGCACGATAAACCACTATTGTCAGCTGCCACCAAAATTGGTATCAGCCCCCTATAATTTCATATTGGAAGCCAATAGAGAGCGCTGGCCACCTAAACAATGTCCCTATACAAAGTATAGAGAAAACGGATCAGGAATGTGTGTAGCCAGTTTTATATCCGATAACAGACAGCCTACAATGAAATCAGTCATCTGCTATAAATCTGTACAGTGTATACCTAGCTTTAGCCGACGACAGACGATGACCTATGATACTGAAAAATACTTCCTTGGTAATTATAAAGCAATCTGCTTCTTATTAACAGACATGGTGGTAGGGAAACCAAGAGCTTGTTTATAAACAGAGATTTCCCTTCATAATTCTCCTAAACTAGATTACACAAATAGATGGAAGTAGATTAATTTTAATCAGCTCTTTATGCTTTCTTTATTTTCTTTACTTTTTTTATCTTAAGGTTTAATTTAAATAGTATACACTATGAATAATTGCTATATAAATGGGAGAATCAATTACAGCTAATGAGTGAAAAAAATTACACAAAGTAATGCAACTAGCTGACAATAGAGAATGTTGACATCAGTTGTGGCTGTACTTTTTGCCAAAGAATGAGATCAAAGATAATTAATGAAAATGTTGGACTCGGCAGCCAAATAAACTTTTTCATTAAAGCAAATCAAAGTATGAGACATGCACAAGTTTACCAAAAGAGGTGGTTGCAGAGAAACCTAGCAGAGAGGGCCTTAAGCTGGGTACACACGATGAGATATTTCGGTCCGACCGACCGATAGTTCAGTGTATCGGTCGATCGGACCGAAATTATCGCATCCGAATGTAGCCATGTCCGACTGATCGTTCGTCCGATTGTGCGGTCCTCTATGGACCGCACTATCGGTCGCGGTAACTGTCGGACGCAGCTGCTTTTGCCGCGACCAACAGTCCTTCCTCCTGGCCGACCGGTCAAAAGTATCGAACGGTCAGTCAGGAGGAAAAATCGCCAGGTGTGTACCTAGCTTTAGATTTCCCCTGCATAATCTCCAGAATTAGATTACAGAGAGAGATGGTAGGCTCATTTCAATCAGCTCTTTATGCCTTCTCATTTGGGTTAATGCCTTTTAATATAAAGATATCCTTTAAAGGGGAACTGTGGTCTTCCATTTTGTATGTGGTTTATGGAGGCAGCCATTGATCACCTGATCATCTGACCGCTGCCTTGGTTTAGGGTTGGAACATGCTCACTGCTGTCTTTTCTGCTGGGAAATTCTAATTAACATACCAGAAATGCAAAATCAAATTATAATTCCCCAGAATTTGCATTATGAATTTGCATTATGAATTCCCTTATTTGCATAATGAGCAAGGGAGTTGTGGGGAAAACTCTCCCTAACTCGCTTGACTCCTTGTAAATCTTATTTTTCAAAGCCCAAAATGAATAAAAGCTATATGTTTACACATAAATACTAAATATATATATAGGCAGTGGTATGCAATATATTTGATTGATTTTAAAAATATATATAAAAGAATTTTACCAGAAAAAAAAGAAAATCAGTTTTCTAGTTCATTAATTAAAAAAATGTAAGATATAAAGATTTTTTGATAGGACCTGCTCTAAAATAACATAAATAGAGAATTATCCAGCAGCAGCGCTGTTTTAATACTTATTACAAAATAATGAGGATCTAAGGCTCACCAGAGCTGAAGGGAGCTTGTTAAGCCTACCCAGCCAGATATATACTCGACCAACAGTCAACTGTTGTAGCCTTTATGCCTAAATACAAGACTACAACTTATCAGTATAGCTGCTAAGCCAAACTAAGCTGCAATTTAAATCTCTTGCATTTTATAGTGTCTCCCAAACACACCTTTAAAATCTGATTGGTCTGATTTAAATCTTGAATCTGATTGGATCTTGGGTATTGGACCAATCCTATGCCCCACCCCTAAATCTGATTCGTCCAATACCCTTGATCCAATCAGATTCAACATTTAAATTAGACCAATCAAATTTTAAAGGTGTGTATGGGAGACACTATAACATGCAAGAGATCTGAATTGCAGCCTAGTGTTGGATTAGTTGCAGTACTGATAAGTTGTAGTTAGGCATAAGGGCTACAAAAGATAGCTGTTAGACTAGTATACACCTGGCTGGGTAGGCTCCATGAGCTACCTTCAGCCCCGGTGAGCCTTAGATCGTCTGTATTTGGTGACAAGTATTAAAACTGCACTACTGCCATGTAGTTCTCTATTTATGTTATATTAGAGAAGGACTAAAAAATATTTTTTTCTTATCATGTTTTTAATTATTGGGCCAGAAATCTGTTTTTATTTTTTCTTGACAAATACTTTCTAAAATAGTTCAAATATATAAAGGCATATTTTATAAAAGCAACAAATATAGTGCATACCACTGCCTTTATTTAGTTTTGGTATTCATGTGTAAACATATAGCGTTTATTCATTCTGGGCTTTACAAGGAGTCAAGCGAGTTAGGGAGAGTTTTCCCCACAACTCCCTTGCTCATTATGCAAATAAGGGTAAAGAGACTTCTGGGGAATTATAATTTAATTTTGCATTTCTGGTATGTTAATTAGAATTTCCCAGCAGTAAAGGCGGCGGCCAGATGATCAGGTGATCAATGGCTGCCTCCATAAGGCACATACAAAATGGAAGACCACAGTTCCCCTTTAAACACTATACACTGTGTAAAGCTGGGTACATACCACTGTAACTTTCATAGACTGTGTGTGATGAAAAGAAAAATTTGAGTTCCATGTTTAACTTCAAATGGGCCAGATCCTCCCCAAAGTATTTGGGTGTCACCTTAAATGCTGACAAACAGATTATTTATACCGATAACAAGTTCTTTCTCAGAGAGTGGACTCTATTTGCACTCTAATTGTACTACCTAAGTTTCTTTACCTATTTACACACCTATTTAGCTAGGCACAAAGACAAAGATGGATTTGCCTAATAATACACTCCTATTTTTAGCAGCTGGGGTTGTCTAACTAACCCAGGGGGGGCACAGCTTTGGAACAACAAAATGGGTAGAAAACAAACTTCTAACACCCATTCATTCTTACTCTGTGCTGTGTGTACCAGTCCAGGACAGAAACCTGCATCTCCCCCAAGAGAATATATAAAAAGACTCAGCCTGTCCAGAAATGGGAGGTTAGACTACGCATATCCCTAGAAGATCCTCAGTGGACTACCATATACAGAGCATCTGCCACATGCTCACCAAACACTATCATCAAGGAAAAGTCATACAAAATACGATTGGTATGCCACCCGGCCTCCGTGAACAAAATCAACCCTATGATTCCACCCCTATGTTTTAGGGGTTGTCAAGAAAAGGCAGATCAATACTGCTGGTAGACATGCCCAGATGTCCACCAAGCTTTAATACAATGTTGCAACATAACTTCTTAAATTAGTAAATTTAGAAAAATATTACTTTATATTCAGGGACAGATTTCTTTACTTTTAATGCCCTAAATAAAAGTTCAGTTGGAATATTGTATCTAAGTTTAGCTACACAGCCCCCTCCCCAGATCTGCTATGTTAAAAGGATACTTTTCTTTCCTTTCAGATTCTACAACTGCGTTAAATGGCTGTGCAGGCTCCGTGATAAAGTTCTACTCAGTGAAGCCCTTCACAGAAGTCAGAACTCTGCCTGGCACAAAGCAGCAAAAGGACCAAACTACAACTGCAAATATCTGGACAGTTAGCACAGTAAGTATGGACTGTGGCTACAAGGCTTATTACATCTTAAAAAGCAAAGTGTCCCTTTAACTCTATTACTTAAAAAGACAAATTGAAATAGCACAAAGATGGCATATTACTGCCACACATGTTCTGGACAGCTCATTTGCACAGCAGCTTACTTAGACCAGTTGGTTTTCTATTCCTACAGAAAGCTAAAAATATAGGTCTAGATACAAAACCCTCCATGAATCACACTAGCCACAAAACATCTTCTGTAGGATGCTGCCGGATGGACTAGAATAAACATACTTACCCAGGTATTTTTTTTATCTTCAAATAGTTAGAGGAAAATTGGCTTCACATAAAAAACCTTACAGTACATCTGTGTATCTCTATTGCGGCCTTGAGAGAGATAGAGGTTTACCAAATTAAAGGAAGAGTCGTATGTAATGGCAGACATATACGTAGCAATGTTTCCAACATGTCCGATAGCCAAAACAGACTGATTTTTTTGGACCATTTTTGTTGTCGGGTACACAAAGTGTGTTCTGTCATGGTATCCTTAAACTGGGGGTGGCCTGTAACAGTGCATTGCAGGATTTGTGTAGTTGAGGAAGCAGTTTTAGCGGACTAGGCTGCTAAACAACTTCAGTACAGTTTTCCAGTATTGGGTCCAGTAATGTCAAATTAGACTTTAGTTTTAAATGAAGAATTTATGAGATATTTACTTTATATGATCACAAACAGTAAATCCCTTTCCTACACAAAATAAGCGGTTGATCTGTTGAAATAATTTGTTCTTTGTTTTAGCCACCCCATATTACACACAACCACATCCTGCCTTTGCAGTAACGTCAAACCCACTCTGAATGAAAATAACCCTACCTAATAATTATGGAGCCAGTATTAGGACATTAACTTCTTTTCTCCTTTAATGGAAGAGAAGTCCAGTGAGTGTGTTTGTACAACTTATTGATTTTATATATATATATATATATATATATATATTGTTGTGTCACTTGTGTTATCTTCTTCTAGATAAATACATATATCTTTACATATAAGGCACCAATATCGCAGTGATCTATACAGCAGGGGGTGTGGGTCCTCCGGTTAGGAGACTTAGTAAACACCTGTCAGTCAGCCTTTCTATACCATAAAGTTGTTGGTATTAGTTTCAAACATTGACGGCTGTTATCATTCAGGGTTAGGACCATATTCCGTTCATTTTGATTTATCCCATAAACAAGATTATTTCCCCAGAAGGGGTTTGTATAAATTTTAAAGCAATATGGTCCCTGTAGAGCTATACATTTACAGGCTGCATTTTTTTCACGGCATGGAGCCACGAGTGGTCATGGAAAGGGGTGTGGCAGGGCATAACCGGGCAGGCTGGGGGCGGAGCTACTCCAGCGGCCCGCTCACTGTGCTCAGTGCCGCTAATACAGCCCCCATTGTCGAATGGGTTGGGCACCCCTGAAATAGGCGTGTTTCTTTTTAATACATTGACAAAATAACTTCTCAGCAGAGACCGTTCTGATATAGTTTGAGTAAAAAAACTAATTAAAAGGCATGTCCACCCCCAAGACTAAAATGTAACCCCATGCTGGCCTCACTGTGTAGTGTTAATAGATCCTAACCTTACTCCTCTGCTCCTTATGGTTCCTCTGCAGTGCTTGTCCAAAGTCCAGGAAAGTAAAGAGCAGGAGCTGTCTTCCTGTGTGAAGGTTTCTGCCTCTTCTCTTACCTCCCGGAGGTATTCAGTCATGTGATGTGGAGCCAATTCCCCCCTCCTTCCATCCAGATCCATTGCGCTGCTTTTTGAGACCTTCATTAAACCCCTTTTCTTTAGTTCTTTAGTGTAGTCTCCCCACTCCCAGCCCTAACCGCATTGTCCATTTGTAAAAAAAAAAATAGCAGATTAGTTACTTACAGCCTTCGTTACAGCGGCGTTCACAATAGCCCTCAGCCGCGACTGTGATTGGATGCGGAAGTAACATTAGGCTGGTTATTGGTGAATTTCCGGACATTTTTCCCCATAGACTATATAATGGTAACAACAGACAGTCAGTGGCTCTAAACCTCCCCTGTTCCTCGCTCTCACCCACTCCGTAGCTGGTCTCTGTGTCTCCAGCGTTTTCGGTGCGTGGTCACGTGATGCATACCTCGCGATGGCGGTCAGTACTCCTCGGTAGTGTGCTCACTGCCCGGGGCTTGTCCACGCCCCCATACAATATCGCAGTTTCGTCCTATGGACCTGGCTTGGCACTCCTTTAACCCGATTCTTGATCCAATATTGAAGCAGCTCGTTTGTTTAAAAACAAATTCTTTATTTGCACATCACATTAAAATCGATTGTTTAGTATGGAAAAAGAATTAGCACTCAAGTCTGACGCGTTTCGGGTCAGGTGTCCCTTACTCATAGGGTCACCTGACCCGAAACGCGTCAGACTTGAGTGCTAATTCTTTTTCCATACTAAACAATCGATTTTAATGTGATGTGCAAATAAAGAATTTGTTTTTAAACAAACGAGCTGCTTCAATATTGGATCAAGAATCGGGTTAAAGGAGTGCCAAGCCAGGTCCATAGGACGAAACTGCGATATTATATAATGGTAACAATCCTCAAATGTGGATATTTCAAAACTGTTTTTTTCATGGTCATAAATACAAATGGTGATACTCCCAACCCCCCACACAGACCCAGGTACACCCACCAACTGACCTACCTTTCCATTCCCATGGAAGCCATATTTAAAGGGTAACTAAAGTCAAAAAAACTAATTGAGATTTATCCTCAATAAAAGATAGTTTTATGGTTATAAACACAAAAAAGACATACCCCTCAACCAGACCCAGGTACACACACCTACTAATCTACTTATCCATTACAGTGGCAGCCATACTTAAAGGGTAACTAAAGTAAAAAAAAAAACTAATTTAGATTTATTCTCAATAAAAGATAGTTTTATGGTTGTAAACACAAAAAAGACATACCCCCTCAACCAGACCCAGGTACACACACCTACTGATCTACTTATCCATTACTGTGGCAGCCATACTTAAAGGGTACCGTAACTAAAGTAAAAAAAAGCAAATTTTGATCAATAATCAAAAATCTTTGTTTTTTTAACCCCCAACGTGATACAGGTATACACAGCTACTGACCTACCCCTCCATTACTGTTACAGCCATACTTAAAGGGTAACTAAAGTCAAAAAAAAAATTTTGACCAATCATCAAAAAAGTTTTTTTTTTAACTCTCAACCCGACACGGGTACACACACCTACTGATCTACTTATCCATTACTATGGCAGCCATACGTAAAGGGTAACTAAAGTAAAAAAAAACCATTTTGACCAATCATCAAAAAGTTAGTGTTTTATCCCCCAACCTGATATGAATACACACACACCAACTGACCTACCTTTAATGCATGCAACATATTTAAAAGGTAAGTAAAAAACAACAATGTCCTCTTCATTGACATTATTGAGTTTTAAAATCTACAGCACAAACACACAAATTCCCTTCCAAAATGCAGTCTTTCAAGCCAAATTCAAAGTTTATACTTAAACTTTCCCTTTCTAGTTTAGACAATAAAACACTTGCTGAATTTACAGAAAATGTGATTGTGCTGACCTCTACTGGTCAAAAGTCAGAATACACATTGTAACAATGAAATTCTATTTTTGCTGAAAAACGGAGTAATTTAGTGTTCAAGCAATGGTATTGGAAATAATTTTAGAAGCCAATTTTCCAGAAATGTAATTTTATAAAAATGTTCTCCTATTTATGACTGTAGAAACAAAGTTATATGTTTAATCCAGCTAAACAAAAATATCAGGAATGAAAACTCCTGCACAATAAACATCTAAGCAAGTCTGAATTTCATGCAGAATCATTTTGCCAGATTTAATAAGATGGGAGGTTTCCGTAACTAGAAGTATATCTGTGTTAAAACAAATTCTCAAATTCACTAAGCTGGTGGATCTGTACAGGTCACGATCTACTGAGGAAGTCTTCTCTTGGGGAGCCCCCAAGTTTCCTCAGCCCCTAGTTGAGAAACACTGCTATGAAGTTGTGATTCAAGGTGAAATTTTGGAACCAGTTAGCTTTAGTTTAAATAATACAGTTAGGCACAGATACCTGCATCAAAGTACAGACCATAGTAAAGAGGTTGCACACATGGCAAAATTAGGTAGACACTCATCCTTATTAAAAAATGGAGAGTAAATAAACCCATTAATAATAGATGCTTAAAATCAACCATGTCATGCAACCATCTTCCTTTTATGTATTTATTAACCCGGGGTTTGCATGCCATTCAGTGTTACACTAACGTCACCTATCATCACAATATTTTGCTCTGCTGTAAAGAGGAAATATCTAGAAGCAAAAGAAGTTCAGCCATGAAGCCGTAAACCAAACAAGCTCGTTAAATGGAAATTATAGTGACAAAGATTACCATGGTTAAATTGGTATTAAGCACCAAATCACCAATGAAATGGAAAATCCCCTACACCATGTGGCAGAGACCTAACAAATTTCACCCTTACATCACTTTTGTTACAAACGTCTATTTATTTTAACTTCTGTTTTAATTTCTATACAGAGAACCCTACCTTTACCATATGCACTTCACTTACATTAGTGTCTTTTAGTCAGATCTGTGGATGGTGGATTAGATAGAACTAAATATCCTAAATGTGAATGGATATGTCCCAAAGCTAACAAACTACCTCTGCCGGTATCAGGACCTATTGGGCAAGACCCCCAAACACACCACTGTGCTACATCACTGAACTAAAGCAACAGGATCTGCCACATTCATAATATTGTTGGCAAAGCAGCCAGCCATTATACATTCACCATCTTCTCCTAGGTCAACAGTAATCATACTGTATGTCATTTATAGTTAAGCAATATTAGTTTGTTTAAAAGCAACAAAGTAAAAGACAGTTTTCTTCTTCCACATGCCTGGTTCAGAAAACAACAATTGGCTAGTCAGACTTCACCAACTAGCTTCAATTGCTGTCCTGAATATGAGAAACTTCCAGGTGCCACGTTCCAAAATCAAGGGCAGTTGTCATAAGTCCACAAACTTGTGATCCTGCTGTGTAGCATTTGAGTAACTAAAACTCAATTACTCAGCTACATGAGAACCATCAGGGTGTTCAAACATAACGATTCCTGAACCTAATAATGCAGATCAGTGAAAAAAAATCTTAATGTCAACCTTAAAAACCAACACAATAATTGGGGAGATTCACCGAGAGCTGCTCTGGATAAGATTTCTGAAGTGAGATTTACCAGCCGCTTTGGGTAAAACAAAGTGATTTCCCCTTAAATTACTATTTAATGCCAGATATTAGCTGTTGTAAAATAGTAACGCAAGTGTGTGAAAAGCATGCGGCAGTTGCGTATATATGTCTCTTGTGATACTTGTGCAGCTTCCACAAGCAACAGTTTAAAATCACACTAACCAATCATTAACCTGTCACTTTAACTTGTGCCTTCAGTGCTGCAGGTGAATCTGACTCAATGACTTTTCAAACGGCAAATGTGGCACCTGCAGAAGCAAGTAGGCCCACTGTATCATTCTCACTTGTCTGCCATTAATTTAATTCACTGATAGATATTCATATTGGTTATTACTGACCAGTAGATAGTCTATTTAAATCTACATCAGAAAATGTTTCCCATACTGTATACCTGTTTTCAGGTAAATAGCATTTTACATTAAAAAAGGCTGAACATTTTCTGTGCTTTTAATGTTTCTTAACATTGATTTGCCTGCCAAGTATAATATTGCAGTCAAACAGCTGGCACAGCTCCTATGTAAAGTTAAGTCCAAGTTATGGTTATTAGACTTTCAATAGAAACTATCTGTATGGTGTGTTTATACAAGTAAAAGCAGAGACTATTTTTCTGATAGCATGTCACCAGTAAAATGTGGGTCAAAGAAAAATCTGTTAACATGACCTCCATTTGTCATCATATACAGCAAGGAGGAACAATAGATCTATTAACAGACTGAAAAGCCAAAACAGTAATATTGGAAATCCTGCCTATTTCACAAGCAAAACAGGCAATTAACTTTTAAAACACTATCCCTGAAAAAGTGGATTTATAGTTGTCTACTGTAAGGGACAGCGCATTGGCTGGGTTACTTTTAATAAAAAGTTGGGGACATAACTTAATTATAGTTAGATTTATTTTACCTGAGTGAAGTATTTCCCATCCTGCTTTAAGACTTTCATGGAAAGATCCAATATCAGATGCAAAAATTCCCAAGTTGAATCTGCGTGATCAAAAAAAAAAATCCGATATTTACTTCCTAGCAGGAATTATTTTAAAGAACACATTTTCTAATGTAAAATAAAAAGAAATATTCTGACACTTCAGATATTTTTAGCCACTTATAAGCTAGAATGAGATTCTTCAGGTTTGTTTGCTAGTAATGTAATACGGATATTTTAATATCCAACCTTCCTCTGGAGATGTGGAAATCGGTACAGCAGTAAGATCATTGATCACATAATCAAATGTTCGCCCTTCTTTAGCATACATCTTCAATACCGGTACACAATCTTCTACCAATATCTAAAGAAAGTAGAAAGTAGAAGTGAGGACATCCAAACATTTTTTGGACACGTGTTTTATGTTTGAAGATAGTGAAGTATTGAAAGCCCCAAAGGTACGGTCAAAAATAGAAACAAATAGCTAGTCTTCTGTACTCTCAACTTGGCAGCAAATGAGGCCAAGCTATATCGCTTAAATAAAGTTTAGACAAGGCAGCTATATCGCTTAAATAAAGTTTAGACAAGGCAGCTATATCGCTTAAATAAAGTTTAGACAAGGCAGCTATATCGCTTAAATAAAGTTTAGACAAGGCAGCTATATTAAATAAAGTTTAGACAGGCAAGCTATATCGTTAAAATAAAGTTTAGAAATGGTAAGCTTCTGGTTACCGATTAACGGTCTTAAGACATTTCTTGTTTCCAACTCTGGTTTAGCAGTAAAGCCAGGAACCACCTTCATAAAAGGCCCTTTAAAAATTCCTTTCTATTTTAAAATCCTAAAAAAATAATTAAGACATACCTCATAGCAGTCACCTTTCAGATTGTCTAAAACATCACCGCATGTTTTCCGCATATATTTTTTACATCCATCGATCACCATTTGGTCTATGTTTGAGGAAAGTTAAGGAAATTCATGTAAACCCTTTGTGTACATGGTTGCATTATGGCAAGCACAGGAAAAAGTGAAAGATTTGGAATGTTGCCCATACACTACTAGATATTAGATAGACCAAAGTCTTATATATCTAATGTCTTTAGTGTCAGCCTGTTTTATTATATTTTGACATTCCTGCATTGCCCATTCATCTTGCTAAAAAAAAACAGGTAAGGCAGTTTCTGCTACATCGCTTAAATGTCGCAGGAACGTCGGAATGTAAATTCTAATGTATAGCCACCTTAAGTTTACAATTAAACTTAACTTGCTTTTACAGTGTACTTATCCTTTGAGAGAGCCTTAAAGGGGAACTAAAGTCTCAGACAACATTGTCCCAATAGACAGAGCACATTAACAAACATACAACAAGCTGTGTCTCACCTCTCCCTTTGCTGTGGACAGTGGGTGATTTATGAAAATAACATGTGAGTACTAGGGGTCAGCTCCCACAATCCACCTAAGCTGGGTAAACCCCCCAGCTAAGTGTCTGCGTACAGACACATGATCTGTAGAGCTCAACAGATCAAAAAAAGAAAGTTGCAGCCTTGCTTCCTAGAAACTGACAGCCAATCACATTACAGCACAGAGATCCACCTTCTCCCTGACACAAAACAGGGATTTCAATTTTTGTTTTTAAACACATTCAAGGCTCCTGTCCTAACAATGAAATAATCATTTACATTTCATACAAAAAGAAAAGTAATCTTTGCAGTATATTTCAAAGATAGCATGGATGTAAGAAACAGAATACTTACATTTCAGCAAAAACTTGTTTAATACATGACAATAACCTTCCAGCAGAGACCGTCTGATATAGTTTGAGTAAAAAAACTAATTAAAAGGCATGTCCACCCCCAAGACTAAAATGTAACCCCATGCTGGCCTCACTGTGTATGTTAATAGATCCTAACCTTACTCTCCTCTGCTCCTTATGGTTCCTCTGCATGCTTGTCCAAAGTCCAGGAAAGTAAAGAGCAGGAGCTTCTTCCTGTGTGAAGGTTTCTCTGCCTCTTCTCTTACCTCCGGGTATTCATCATGTGATGTGGAGCCAATTCCCCCTCCTTCCATCCAGATCCATTGCGCTGCTTTTGAGACCTTCATTAAACCCCTTTTCTTTAGTTCTTAGTGTAGTCTCTCCCCACTCCCAGCCCTAACCGCATTGTCCATTTGTAAAAAAAAATAGCAGATTAGTTACTTACAGCCTTCGTTACACCGGCGTTCACAATGCCCTCAGCCGCGACTGTGATTGGATGCGGAAGTAACATTAGGCTGGTTATTGGTGAATTTCCGGACATTTTTCCCCATAGACTATTAATGGTAACAACAGACAGTCAGTGGCTCTAAACCTCCCCTGTTCCCTCGCTCTCACCCACTCCTAGCTGGTCTCTGTGTCTCCAGCGTTTTCGGTGCGTGGTCACGTGATGCAACCTCGCGATGGCGGTCAGTACTCCTCGGTAGTGGCTCACTGCCCGGGGCTTGTCCACGCCCCCTACAATATCGCAGTTTCGTCCTATGGACCTGCTTGGCACTCCTTTAAACCCGATTCTTGATCCAATATTGAAGCAGCTCGTTTGTTTAAAAACAAATTCTTATTTGCACATCACATTAAAATCGATTGTTTAGTATGAAAAGAATTAGCACTCAAGTCTGACGCGTTTCGGGTCAGGTGTCCCTTACTCATAGGTGACCCGAAACGCGTCAGACTTGAGTGCTAATTCTTTTTCCATACTAAACAATCGATTTTAATGTGTGCAAATAAAGAATTTGTTTTTTAAACAAACAGCTGCTTCAATATTGGATCAAGAATCGGTTTAAAGGATGCCAAGCCAGGTCCATAGGACGAAACTGCGATATTTATAATGGTAACAATCCTCAAATGTGGAATTTCAAAACTGTTTTTTTCATGGTCAATATACAAATGGTGATACTCCCAACCCCCCACACAACCCGGTACACCCACCAACTGACCTACCTTTCCATTCCCATGGAAGCCATATTTAAAGGGTAACTAAGTCAAAAAACTAATTGAGATTTATCCTCAATAAAGATAGTTTTATGGTTATAAACACAAAAAAGACTACCCCTCAACCAACCCAGGTACCACACCTATAATCTACTTATCCATTACAGTGGCACCATACTTAAAGGGTAACTAAAGTAAAAAAAAAAACTAATTTAGATTTATTCTCATAAAAGATAGTTTTATGGTTTAAAACACAAAAGGACATACCCCCCATCAACCAGACCCAGGTCACACACCTACTGATCTACTTATCCATTACTGTGGCAGCCATACTTAAAGGGTACCGTAACTAAAGTAAAAAAAAGCAAATTTTGATCAATAATCAAAAATCTTTGTTTTTTTTAACCCCCAACGTGATACAGGTATACAACAGCTACTGACCTACCCCTCCATTACTGTTACAGCCATACTTAAAGGTAACTAAAGTCAAAAAAAAAATTTTGACCAATCATCAAAAAAGTTTTTTTTTTAACTCTCAACCCGACACGGGTACACACACCTACTGATCTACTTATCCATTATGGCAGCCATACGTAAGGTAACTAAAGTAAAAAAAAACCATTTTGACCAATCATCAAAAGTTAGTGTTTTATCCCCCAACCTGATATGAATACCACACACACCAACTGACCTACCTTTAATGCACAACATATTTAAAAGGTAAGTAAAAACAACAATGTCCTCTTCATTGACATTATTGAGTTTTAAAATCTACAGCACAAACACACAAATTCCCTTCCAAAATGCAGTCTTTCAAAGCCAAATTCAAAGTTTATACTTAAACTTTCCCTTTCTAGTTTAGACAATAAAACACTTGCTGAATTTTACAGAAAATGTGATTGTGCTGACCTCTACTGGTCAAAGTCAGAATACACATTGTAACATGAAATTCTATTTTTGCTGAAAAACGGAGTAATTAGTGTTCAAGCAATGGTATTGGAAATAATTTTAGAAGCCAATTTTCCAGAAATGTAATTTTATAAAAATGTTCTCCTATTTATGACTGTAGAAACAAAGTTATATGTTTAATCCAGCTAAACAAAAATATCAGAATGAAAACTCCTGCACAATAACATCTAAGCAAGTCTGAATTTCATGCAGAATCATTTTGCCAGATAATAAGATGGGAGGTTTCCGTAACTAGAAGTATATCTGTGTTAAAACAAATTCTCAAATTCACTAAGCTGGTGGATCTGTACAGGTCACGATCTACTGAGGAAGTCTTCTCTTGGGGAGCCCCCAGTTTCCTCAGCCCCTAGTTGAAGAAACACTGCTATGAAGTTGTGATTCAAGGTGAAATTTTGGAACCAGTTAGCTTTGTTTTAATAATACAGTTAGGCACAGATACCTGCATCAAGTACAGACCATAGTAAAGAGGTTGCACACATGGCAAAATTAGGTAGACACTCATCCTTATTAAAAAATGGAGAGTAAATAAACCCATTAATAATAGATGCTTAAATCAACCATGTCATGCAACCATCTTCCTTTTTAGTATTTATTAAACCCGGGGTTTGCATGCCATTCAGTGTTACACTAACGTCACCTATCATCACAATTATTTGCTCTGCTGTAAAGAGGAATATCTAGAGCAAAAGAAGTTCAGCCATGAACCGTAAACCAAACAACTCGTAAATGGAAATTATAGTGACAAAATTACCATGGTTAAATTGGTATTAAGCACCAAATCACCAATGAAATGAAAATCCCCTACACCATGTGGCAGAGACCTAACAAATTTCACCCTTACATCACTTTTGTTACAAACGTCTATTTATTTTAACTTCTGTTTTAATTTCTATACAGAGAACCCTACCTTTACCATATGCACTCACTTACATTAGTCTTTTGTCAGATCTTGATGGTTGGATTAGATAGAACTAAATATCCTAAATGTGAATGGATATGTCCCAAAGCTACCAAACTACCTCTGCCGGTATCAGGACCTATTGGGCAAGACCCCCAACACCACTGTGCTACATCACTGAACTAAAGCAACAGGATCTGCCACATTCATATATTGTTGGCAAAGCAGCCAGCCATTATACATTCACCATCTTCTCCTAGGTCAACAGTAATCATACTGTATGTCATTTATAGTTAAGCAATATTAGTTTGTTTAAAAGCAACAAAGTAAAAGACAGTTTTCTTCTTCCCACATGCCTGGTTCAAAACAACAATTGGCTAGTCAGACTTCACCAACTGCTTCAATTGCTGTCCTGAATATGAGAAACTTCCAGGTGCCACGTTCCAAAATCAAGGGCAGTTGTCATAAGTCCACAAACTTGTGATCCTGCTGTGTAGCATTTGAGTAACTAAAACTCAATTACTCACTACATGAGAACCATCGGGTGTTCAAACATAACGATTCCTGAACCTAATAATGCAGATCAGTGAAAAAAAATCTTAATGTCAACCTTAAAAACCAACACAATAATTGGGGAGATTCACCGAGAGCTGCTCTGGATAAGATTTCTGAAGTGAGATTTACCAGCCGCTTTGGGAAAACAAAGTGATTTCCCCTTAAATTCTATTTAATGCCAGATATTAGCTGTTGTAAAATAGTAACGCAAGTGTGTGAAAAGCATGCGGCAGTTGCGTATATATGTCCTTGTGATACTTGTGCAGCTTCACAAGCAACAGTTTAAAATCACACTAACCAATCATTAACCTGTCACTTTAACTTGTGCCTTCGTGCTGCAGTGAATCTGACTCAATGACTTTTTCAAACGGCAAATGTGGCACCTCAGAAGCAAGTAGGCCCACTGTATCATTCTCACTTGTCTGCCATTAATTTAATTCACTGATAGATATTCATATTGGTTATTACTGACCAGTAGATAGTCTATTTAAATCTACATCAGAAAATGTTTCCCATACTGTATACCTGTTTTCAGGTAAATAGCATTTTACATTAAAAAGGCTGAACATTTTCTGTGCTTTTAATGTTTCTTAACATTGATTTGCCTGCCAAGTATAATATTGCAGTCAAACAAGCTGGCACAGCTCCATGTAAAGTTAAGTCCAAGTTATGGTTATTAGACTTTCAATAGAAACTATCTGTGGTGTGTTTATACAAGTAAAAGCAGAGACTATTTTTCTGATAGCATGTCACCATAAAATGTGGGTCAAGAAAAATCTGTTAACATGACCTCCATTTGTCATCATATACAGCAAGGAGGAACAATAGATCTATTAACAGACTGAAAAGCCAAAACAGTAATATTGGAAATCCTGCCATTTCACAAGCAAAACAGGCAATTAACTTTTAAAACACTATCCCTGAAAAAGTGGATTTATAGTTGTCTACTGTAAGGCACGCATTGGCTGAGTTACTTTTATAATAAAAGTTGGGGGACATAACTTAATTATAGTTAGATTTATTTACCTGAGTGAAGTATTTCCCATCCTGCTTTAAGACTTTCATGGAAAGATCCAATATCAGATGCAAAAATTCCCAAGTTGAATCTCTGCGTGATCAAAAAAAAAAATCCGATATTTACTTCCTAGCAGAATTATTTAAAGACACATTTTCTAATGTAAATAAAAAGAAATATTCTGACACTTCAGATATTTTTAGCCACTTATAAGCTAGAATAGATTCTTCAGGTTTTGTTTGCTAGTAATGAATACGGATTTTTTAATATCCAACCTTCCTCTGGAATGTGGAAATCGTTACAGCAGTAAGATCATTGATCACATAATCAATGTTCGCCCTTCTTTAGCATACATCTTCAATACCGGTACACAATCTTCTACCAATATCTAAAGAAAGTAGAAGTAGAAGTGAGGACATCCAAACATTTTTGGACACGTGTTTTATGTTTGAAGATAGTGAAGTTTGAAAGCCCCAAAGGTACGGTCAAAAATAGAAAACAATAGCTAGTCTTCTGTACTCTCAACTTGGCAGCAAATGAGGCCAGCTATATCGCTTAAATAAGTTTAGACAAGGCAGCTATTCGCTTAAATAAAGTTTAGACAGGACAACGCTAAGCGCTATATATAACCTTAATAAGACAAGCAGCTATCGCTATAAAGCGTTATCTAATAGTACAAGCTTAAATAGAACTTATGCTTATGTTAGCAGTTCGTATGTTAATTAGCTTCTGGTTACCGATTAACGGTCTTAAGACATTTCTTGTTTCACCTCTGGTTTAGCAGTAAAGCCAGGAACCACCTTCATAAAAGGCCCTTTAAAAATCCTTTCTATTTTAAAATCCTAAAAAAATAATTAAGACTACCTCATAGCAGTCACCTTTCAGATTGTCTAAACATCACGCATGTTTTCCGCATATATTTTTTACATCCATCGATCACCATTTGGTCTATGTTTGAGGAAAGTTAAGGAAATTCATGTAAACCCTTTGTGTACATGGTTGCATTATGGCAAGCAGAAAAAAAGGAAGATTTGGAATTTTGCCCATACACACGGATTATTAGATAGACCAAAGTCTTATATATCTAATTGTCTTAGTGTCAGCCTGTTTTATTATATTTTGACATTCCTGCATTGCCCATTCATCTTGCTAAAAAAAACGGGTAAGGCAGTTTCTGCTACATTCGCTTAAATGTCGCAGAACGTCGGAATGTAAATTCTATGTATAGCCACCTTAAGTTTACAATTAAACTTAACTTGCTTTTACAGTGTACTTATCCTTTGAGAGAGCCTTAAAGGGGAACTAAGTCTCAGACAACATTGTCCCAATAGACAGACACATTAACAAACATACAACAAGCTGTTCTCACCTCTCCCTTTGCTGTGGACAGTGGGTGATTTTGAAAATAACATGTGAGTACTAGGGTCGTTCCCACAATCCACCTAAGCTGGGTAAACCCCCCAGCTAAGTGTCTGCGTACAGACACATGACTGTAGAGCTCAACAGATCAAAAAAAGAAGTTGCAGCCTTGCTTCCTAGAAACTGACAGCCAATCACATTACGCAGCAAGAGCCACCTTCTCCCTGACACAAAACAGGGATTTCATTTTTGTTTTTAAACACATTCAAGGCTCCTGTCCTAACAATGAAATAATCATTTACATTTCATACAAAAAAAGTAACTTTGCAGTATATTTCAAAGATAGCATGGATGTAAGAAACAGAATACTTACATTTCAGCAAAAGTAAAAGTAAGTCGGGGAATAGAACCTGCAACTTGTACATTTATCTTGCTAAAAGCAGAGCTCTTACCTCTAGGCTAAGAGAGACACTATATAAACCATTGGTTCATGTAGAATATTATACTAGGAACATAATGGAACCAAAATAAGGTAGTTTGGGGATTCAAACTCATGACCTTCGAACTATATGTATTCTAAACCTGCATCTTACATGCGAGCCACCAATGAATACTAAAAACCTATGTACGTTTAGAAGCTTTATCTATTGGAACTTGTGACCTTCTGAACTGTGTATTTTTAAACCTGGTGCCTTACCCGGTGTGCCAACACTGAATAAGCAGAGAATCCAGCTAGATTTGGAAGCTTTATCTTTTGCTAGGAAAAGAATAATAAAAAAAATGAAGTCCCTGATAAACTTTGAAAGCTGCTTGTTACCCTTTTGTTTATTTTCCAGCAACTCACACTGATTGGTTAATAAACTGCAGGGTAACAAGCAGCTTTCAAAGTCTTATCAGGGATTCCACATTGGTGTGTAGACATCTGTATAGAAAACACTCTGTGCATACTGGGGCCAGGGGGTGTGGTTCTTTGATGACTTCATGGGCTGTGGGTTGTACTGGCAACAACATCAAAGCCTTCTTAGTTACAGAATCTATTTCTCACATGTACTAAATGCAACTTACTAGAGAAGAATCTTACAATGTATAGGTGTTCTGGGAAGAAATACTTTCACATTAGGTTTTAAAAAAAAAAAAGTTTAGTTCTCCTTTATAAGTTAGTCTTTAGTCAGCAGAAAGGGGTGAATGTGGGTTTAAGGCAAAAAAAAACCCAATAGCCCAATACTACATCTCCCGGTGAGCAATATAAATGCAAAATGATCAAATTAAATTGACATAATTTTCTTAGAAATGAAGCAACAAGGCTTATAAAAAGATACAGTATTTCAGTGACCTTAAAAGATCCCTTCCTTAGTCACAACCATGTGAGTCTCAAAAAACTTCCTTTATGCAACTCCTGCACAGCATGTTTTACATTTTTAAAAAATGGTATGAATTGTTTACAGTTCCCAACAAAGTGAAGACATCAGCCTATCAATCTCACCAGTGTTTGTTTAAAAAATTGACATCTTTTTGCTATTAGTTAGATTCAAACTAGTACGGTCAGAATTGGATTTTGGCGTCTGTGACAAAATAGAATTTAGGTGAAACGGCCCCCAAACCCAAAACCTGCAATAGTCAGGAAGCTGATAGATGTAACACATAGGGATAACTCACACTAGAAATGGACAAAAACAGAAATGCAGTGTGTTTTCTGTGCATTTCTGTTTTTGCATGTGTTTCTGTCCATTTTTTTGCAATGCTTTCCATATATTTATAGTCTAGCCAGTTTTCCTGGTGTCATGCACATATACTGCTCACTATAAACTGGTCAGGATGGAGCAGGCATCTGTTCCTCTATAGTTCATTTGCAGCAAGCCTGTACAACTCTATAAATCCCATTTTATGAAAAATGAAGAAAATTTTGAGCATGCTGTTGTGCATACCAAGATATGTGAAGTGTACTAGTGGTCGATACACTGGGTAAGTGTTTACCAACACAAATAAAGAAAGATCATATTCCAGGTAAACCCTAAAACAAATTTGCTATTCTGAGATCAAGTGACAGAAATAATGGTGCACAAATGGGTTTATGAACCTTGCAATGCCACAAAATCCCTAGAGAAACAGAATCCCTTTTGAACTAAATAAACTACATATTAATTTGTATGAAAAGTACTTAGTAGTTAGATGACAGTTCTTAGAATTAACATATTCTGACTTTTTTAAGTGGATGTAAAAGTACATACAGGGCAATGTTATAAAGTTCTTAAAAAATGGTGCTAATTTTTCTACAGAATATTACACCACTATGCTTTTTTTTTTTTTACCAGAACAATTATTAAATGATAAGCTTTTTATAAATGGAACCAGATCTGCTTAGCAATAGAGCACATATGTTTCAATCCACGGATAAGGATATCTCTACCATGGTGACCATCTTTGGTTTTAGCTTGACAAGTTCATTAAGTATGCCACCATCACCTCCGCCCAGAATTAGCACTTCTTTCCCGTAGTAGTCTTCCTTACCACTGCCCATAATTGCTTGGGTGTATGCCAGGTCACTTTCTGCCAAGTCTATATTAAAGAAATACCAGGTACAAAGTTAATGTGAATTCCGGAACACAAGTTTAATTAAAACAAAAAATTACTTGTGAAGCCAATAAAGAGATAAGGTTACAAAGGAATTTTACAGGA
Source organism: Hymenochirus boettgeri (assembly GCA_019447015.1). Taxonomy (NCBI): domain Eukaryota; kingdom Metazoa; phylum Chordata; class Amphibia; order Anura; family Pipidae; genus Hymenochirus; species Hymenochirus boettgeri. Next base: position 77,808,065 of record CM033470.1, read on the forward strand.
AGAACAAAATGTAAACTGCTCAGTGTACTCAAGTTCGATTCATTTTATTGTAGAAATGTGTGTAAAAAAGCAACAGAATTAGAACAGCTGACCAAAGTTCAAAGCCATATCACAAATGTCAAAATTCTTAACTGATTACTTATGCCAACATATTCCATTTAGGACAACTATTCGAAATGCATTTTTTGCTCTTTTAGCAGTACGCTACAATCAACAATAAGATCAATCGATTGTCGTGCGATTTGTCCATTTTCAATATGGAAACGCATGGAAGATGCACATTGAATGCATAAACAAATCGCAAATAAATGTGGAAAGCGTAATGCACAGAAACCGCAAGATTTAAGTGCGATGTCGCGATTAAATTGTGGAAGCAAGCGCGTTAATGTGGCCTAGCCCTAATAGTATGTCACTTATCTCGATTACCTGTGAGATCAGTGTTGTAAAGTTAACAAAACAAACTAGGGGGAATTGGTTACTGCTTCACAGTGGGTAAATATTTGCATCCAATCAGCATAATTTAAGCCAAGTTTTTTCTTCTTTGACTAGGCAGCCACTTGCATAATTGACAACTTCAGTCAAACCTGATTCACCTGTCAGCTAATACAACAAGTTTTCACTTTTTAATCACTGCTCAACAAGTAATCCTTAAGGGTAAGGCCACACTACAATGTGCACTATTGCCATGCAATTGCCCTCCGAAAAAGTGGATCGCAACTTTGTTGGCCAAAACAAGTATGTGCTTTTTAACTCGCAATCCACAGGCAATACATCACAATAAAATGCGCAGTACCAAGCAATATCGTCTGTTTATACACAGCCACCTTGGCTTTGCTGTATGTAGCTTTAATATGTTTTCAGTTTTAAGGGAATAAGTGACAACCCTTTAAAGGGTATGTCCACCCTTAAAAGTAGTTTTTAATATGATGTTCCCCCATGTCTGCCAGCCCCAACCGCATATATTTTATTTTCCAAAAGCCCCCCAAACTCTTACTTACCTCCCCTCGTTCCTCCCGCCGCCACTGCCGGCCCTCTGCTTGCGCGAATGCAAGCAGAGGGGCGGGACCGGCAGTCGCGTCTGTGATTGGCTGAGCGGCAGCCAATCACGGACGCGGCTGCCGGTCAGTCAGTGCACGGAGAGAGGAGAGGTAAGTAAGAGTTTGGGGAGCTTTTGGAAAATAAAAAATTTGCGGTTGGGGTTGGCAGACATGGGGAACATCATATTAGGGGTTTTATGCTAGGGGAGGGATAGTAGAACGGAGGGAGAGGGAGGGGGGAGAAGGGCTGCAGTACGCATGACAAATATCTACCGGAGGCAAGGTAGCAGGCAGAGTCCTGCTAGCCTCCGGTGGACAGTTTATGGGACTTTAGGGGGGGTCTACAGAAACCCTATGGAGCTGGGATGTGAGGTAAGGATTACCCTACACTACATGGTGGGGCCATTACTGGGAGGATTATAGTTTTGGGGGTGGACATGCCCTTTAAACATCCCTCCTCTTATTAAGGGAAAATTAGAGAAACTACAAGTGCAGAGCTGTGGGGGGAAGAAAGAAGGAAACCTTAGCACAGCTCTCAGCAGTGTATCATTAAAGGTAAAGTTCTGGAGGGTAGGGATATATACAGAGTTGCCAGATCAATAAAAATTATAGGGACACATATTAAAAACCAGGCAGCATGGCTGATTGCAATTAAACAACACTAGTTCTAACTCACTTTCCAACCTAGTATATATATGATCAGGTCTATAAAGCACAGCCTGTCATTTCCCTGCAATCTGCACAACTTCAATGCCGGAGATAGGGGTTAAATGGCAAGTCCAGCAAATCCACTCAAAAAACACCTTTAAAATGTAGATTATCCCCCCAAACCTAGGTTTCACATTACTCACGGATGCCAAAGATGATCCTGAACTTTCTTACCTGACCCAGTACCTCGCTGTCTAGGTGCTGCCCCCTGCTCCTGTTTTGAGCTTGTTACAAGCAAAAATAGGAGCAGTGGGCTTCTGCGCTGACCGTCAATCTACTTTCTGCAACTAGGAAGTGGTGCAGCTGACAGCAGCAGAGTAGAAGTGGTGAGGGACCGGGTCAGGTAAGGAAGTTCAGGAGCGTCTTTGGCATCATTGAGTAATGTGAAACCTAGGTTTGTGGGGGTTATCCACAATATTAGCTCAAGTTTTTTTTGAGTGGACATGTCCTTTAAATGCGTAATATCTGATTAGCTGACAGGTGGCCCAGGTTTGTGTGAAGATGTCAGCAATAATACAAGGGAAGAAACAAAACTTTGCTTAATGGGCAAAAATAGATATTGTATATAGTAAATCACCCACCAAACCTCGTAACTGCAATAACATAATAAAGTATTTGAGGTTGAATAAAGACATGCGTCCATTCCAGTTCAACCCACTCGGCAATACCCACATTTCCTGCCTAAAGGTGGCCATACATATGAACGATAATGGGTAAATCCCGTTGTTCCACAATGGTATTTACCCATTATTGTTCAAGTGTATGGGCTTTTCCCGACCGACCGTAGTGCCGACGAACAACTGTAGTTGCCACTACGGTCGGTTGGGAAAGACAGAAAATTTCTGTTGGTCATTATCAGCTCCCTTTACTTTAGTAAAGGGAGCCGATATGATCACCCTCTTGTAACAGCCCGTCACTGCTTGAGGGGGAGTAGACCGAGAGGGGGACTACACAGCTTGGTCAAACTTCTGCCAGTGTGAAGAAACGAAGCCACACGAAACATGAAAGTATGGCAGCTTATACTAAGTGATCTATACATTGTATGCAGACAAAGTTTTTTTTTCACTATAGTTGCCCTTTAATGTATGTATAATGTTTTTTATAAAGCGCCACTTGGGTACGGAAATTCATGTAAACCCTTTGTGTACATGGTTGCATTATGGCAAGCATAGGAAAAAGCGGAAAGATTTGGAAGTGCCCATCACTACTAGATATTAGATAGACCAAAGTCTTATATATCTAATGTCTTTAGTGTCAGACCTGTTTTATTATATTTTGACATTCCTGCATTGCCCATTCATATTTGCTAAAAAAACAGGTAAGGCAGTTTCTGCTACATCGCTTAAATGTCGCAGAACGTCGAATGTAAATTCTAATGTATAGCCACCTTAAGTTTACAATTAAACTTAACTTGCTTTTACAGTGTACTTATCCTTTGAGAGAGCCTTAAAGGGGAACAAGTCTCAGACAACATTGTCCCAATAGACAGAGCACATTAACAAACATACACAAGCTGTGTCTCACCTCTCCCTTGCTGTGGACAGGGGTGATTATGAAAATAACATGTGAGTACTAGGGGTAGTCCCACAATCCACCTAAGCTGGGTAAACCCCCCAGCTAAGTGTCTGCGTACAGACACATGATCTGTAGAGCTCAACAGATCAAAAAAGAAAGTTGCAGCCTTGCTTCCTAGAAACTGACAGCCAATCACATTACAGAAGAGATCCACCTTCTCCCTGACCAAAACAGGGATTTCATTTTTTGTTTTAAAACATCAAGGCTCCTGTCCTAACAATGAAATATCATTTACATTTCATACAAAAAAAAAGTAATCTTTGCAGTATATTTCAAAGATAGCATGGATGTAAGAAACAGAATACTTACATTTCAGCAAAAGTAAAAGTAAGTCTGGGGAATAGAACCTGCAACTTGTACATTTATCTTGCTAAAAGCAGCTCTTACCTCTAGGCTAAGAGAGACACTATATAAACCATTGGTTCATGTAGAATATTATACTAGGAACATAATGGAACCAAAAATAAAGGTAAGTTTGGGGATTAACTCATGACCTTCGAACTATATGTTTCTAAACCTGGCATCTTACATGGCGAGCCACCAATGATAAGCTAAAAACAGTACGGTTTAGAAGCTTTATCTATTGGAACTTGGCCATTCTGAACTGTGTATTTTTAAACCTGGTGCCTTACCCGGTGTGCCAACACTGAATAAGCAGAGAATCCAGCTAGATTTGGAAGCTTTATCTTTGTAGGAAAAGAATAAAAAAAATGGAAGTCCCTGATAAGACTTTGAAAGCTGCTTGTTACCCTTTTGTGTTATTTTCCAGCAACTCACACTGATTGGTTAATAAACTGCAGGGTAACAAGCAGCTTTCAAAGTCTTATCAGGGATTCCACATTGTGTGTAGACATCTGTATAGAAACACTCTGTGCATATGGGGCCAGGGGGTGTGGTTCTTGATGACTCATGGGCTGTGGGTTGTACTGGCAACAACATCAAAGCCTTCTTAGTTACAGAATCTATTTCTCACATGTACTAAATGCAACTTACTAGAGAAGAATCTTACAATGTATAGGTTTTCTGGGAAGAAATACTTTCACATTAGGTTTTAAAAAAAAATAAGTTTAGTTCTCTCTTAAAAGTTAGTCTTTAGTCAGCAGAAAGGGGTGAATGTGGGTTTAAGGCAAAAAAAAAAACCAATAGCCCCAATACTACATCTCCCGTGAGCAATATAATGCAAAATGATCAAATTAAATTGACATAATTTTCTTAGAAATGAAGCAACAAGGCTTATAATAAGATACAGTATTTCAGTGACCTTAAAGATCCCTTCCTTAGTCACAACCATGGGAGTCTCAAAAAACTCCTTATGCAACTCCTGCACAGCATGTTTTACATTTTAAAAAATGGTATGAATTGTTTACAGTTCCCAACAAAGTGAAGACATCAGCCTATCAATCTCACCAGTGTGTTGTTTAAAAAATTGACATCTTTTTGCTATTAGTTAGATTCAAACTAGTACGGTCAGAATTGGATTTTGGCGTCTGTGACAAAATAGAATTTAGGTGAAACGGCCCCCAAACCCAAAACCTGCAATAGTCAGGAAGCTGATATAGGAACACATAGGGATAACTCACACTAGAAATGGACAAAAACAGAAATGCAGTGTGTTTTCTGTGCATTTCTGTTTTTGCATTGTGTTTCTGTCCATTTTTTTGCAATGCTTTCCATATATTTATAGTCTAGCCAGTTTTCCTGGTGTCATGCATATATACTGCTCACTATAAACTGGTCAGGTGGAGCAGGCATCTGTTCCTCTATATCATTTGCAGCAAGCCTGTACAACTCATAAATCCCATTTTGAAAATGAAGAAAAAGAAATTTTGAGCATGCTGTTGTGCATACCAAGATATGTGAAGTGTACTAGTGGTCGAACACTGGGTAAGTGTTTACCACACAAATAAAGAAAGATCATATTCCAGGTAAACCCTAAAACAAATTTGCTATTCTGAGATCAGTGACAGAAATAAGGTGACAAAGGTATGTGCCACAACTAGAGAAACAGAATCCCTTTTGAACTAAATAAACTACATATTAATTTGTATGAAAAGTACTTAGTAGTTAGAGACATTCTTAGAATTAACATATTCTGACTTTTAAGTGGATGTAAAAGTACATACAGGGCAATGTTATAAAGTTCTTAAAAAATGGTGCTAATTTTTCTACAGAATATTACACCACTATGCTTTTTTTTTTTTTACCAGAAACATTATTAATGATAAGCTTTTTATAAATGGAACCAGATCTGCTTAGCAATAGAGCACATATGTTTCAAATCCACGGATAGGATATCTCTACCTGGTGACATCTTTGGTTTTAGCTTGACAAGTTCATTAAGTATGCCACCATCACCTCCGCCCGAATTAGCACTTCTTTCCGTAGTAGTCTTCCTTACCACTGCCCAATTGCTTGGGTGTAGCAGGTCACTTTCTGCCAAGTCTATATTAAAGAAATACCAGGTACAAAGTTAATGTGAATTCCGGAACACAAGTTTAATTAAAAACAAAAAATTACTTGTGAAGCCAATAAAGAGATAGGTTACAAAGGAATTTTACAGGAAGAACAAAATGTAAACTGCTCAGTGTACTCAAGTTCGATTATTTTATTGTAGAAATGTGTGTAAAAAAGCAACAGAATTAGAACAGCTGACCAAATTCAAAGCCATATCACAAATGTCAAAATTCTTAACTGATTACTTATGCCAACATATTCCATTTAGGACAACTATTCGAAATGCATTTTTTGCTCTTTTAGCAGTACGCTACAATCAACAATAAGATCAATCGATTGTCGTGCGATTTGTCCATTTCAATATGGAAACGCATGGAAGATGCACATTGAATGCATAAACAAATCGCAATAAATGTGGAAAGCGTAATGCACAGAAACCGCAAGATTTAAGTGCGATGTTGCGATTAAATTGTGGAAGCAAGCGCGTTAATGTGGCCTAGCCCTAATAGTATGTCACTTATCTCGATTACCTGTGAGATCAGTGTTGTAAGTATAAAAACAAACTAGGGGAATTGGTTATCTGCTTCACAGTGGGTAAATATTTGCATCCAATCAGCATAATTTAAGCCAAGTTTTTTCTTCTTTGACTAGGCAGCCACTTGCATAATTGACAACTTCAGTCAAACCTGATTCACCTGTCAGCTAATACAACAGTTTTCATTTTTAATCACTGCTCAACAAGTAATCCTTAAGGGTAAGGCCACACTACAATGTGCACTATTGCCATGCAATTGCCCTCCGAAAAAGTGGATCGCAACTTGTTGGCCAAAACAAGTATGTGCTTTTTAACTCGCAATCCACAGGCAATATCCACATATCGTCTGTTAATACACAGCCACCTTGGCTTTGCTGTATGTAGCTTTAATATGTTTTCAGTTTTAAAGGGAATAAGTGACAACCCTTTAAAGGGTATGTCCCACCTTAAAAGTAGTTTTTATATGATGTTCCCCCATGTCTGCCAGCCCCAACCGCATATATTTTATTTTCCAAAACCCCCCAAACTCTTACTTACCTCCCCTCGTTCCCCCGCCGCACTGCCGGCCCTCTGCTTGCGAGAATGCAAGCGAGGGGCGGGACCGGCAGTCGCGTCTGTGATTGGCTGAGCGGCAGCCAATCACGGACGCGGCTGCCGGTCAGTCAGTGCAGCGGAGGAGAGGAGGAGAGGTAAGTAAGGTTTGGGGAGCTTTTGGAAATAAAAAATTTGCGGTTGGGGTTGGCAGACATGGGGAATCATATTAGGGGGTTTTATGAGAGGGAGGGGATAGTAGAACGGAGGGAGAGGGAGGGGGGAGAAGGGCTGCAGTACCATGACAAATATCTACCGGAGGCAAGGTAGCAGGCAGAGTCTGCTAGCTCCTGGTGGACAGTTTATGGGACTTTAGGGGGGTCTACAGGAGAACCCTATGGAGCTGGGATGTGAGGTAAGGATTCACTACACTACATGGTGGGGCCATTACTGGGATGGATTATAGTTTGGGGGTGGACATGCCCTTTAAACATCCCTCCTCTTATTAAGGGAAAATTAGAGAAACTACAAGGTGCAGAGCTGTGGGGGGAAGAAAGAAGGAAACCTTAGCACAGCTCTCAGCAGTGTATCAATTAAAGGCTAAATGTTGGAGGGTACGATATATACAGAGTTGCCAGATCAATAAAAATTATAGGGACACATATTAAAAACCAGGCAGCATGGCTGATTGCAATTAAACAACACTAGTTCTAACTCACTTTCCAACCTAGTATATATATGATCAGGTCTATAAAGCACAGCCTGTCATTTCCCTGCAATCTGCACAACTTCAATGCCGGAGATAGGGGTTAAATGGCAGTCCAGCAATCACTCAAAAAACACCTTTAAAATGTAGATTATCCCCCCAAACCTAGGTTCACATTACTCACGGATGCCAAAGATGATCCTGAACTTTTTACCTGACCCAGTACCTCGCTGTCTAGGTGCTGCCCCTGCTCCTGTTTTGAGCTTGTTACAAGCAAAAATAGGAGCAGTGGGCTCTGCGTGACCGTCAATCTACTTCGCAACTAGGAAGTGGTGCACTGACGCAGCAGAGTAGAAGGGTGAGGGACCGGGTCAGGTAAGGAAGTTCAGGAACGTCTTTGGCATCATTGAGTAAGTGAAACCTAGGTTTGTGGGGGTTATCCACAATATTAGCTCAAGTTTTTTTTGAGTGGACATGTCCTTTAAATCGTAATATTGATTAGCTGACAGGTGGCCAGGTTTGTGTGAAGATGTCAGCAATAATACAAGGGAAGAACAAAACTTTGTTAATGGGCAAAAATAGATTTATAGTAAATCACCCACCAAACTCGTAACTGCAATAACATAATAAAGTATTGAGGTTGAATAAAGACATGCGTCCATTCCAGTCAACCCCACTCGGCATACCCACACATTTCCTGCCTAAAGGTGGGCCATAACATATGAACGATAATGGGTAAAATCCGTTTTTCCACAATGGTATTTACCTTATGTTCAAGTGTATGGGCTTTTCCCGACCGACCGTAGTGCCGACGAACAACTGTAGTCGCCACTACGGTCGGTCGGGAAAGACAGAAATTTCCGTCTGCCGTATCGGCTCCCTTTACTATAGCAAAGGGAGCCGATATCATTCGTTTACGCAATATGGCCATACGACCAACCGATCGTTTATGTAATTGGTGGTTTACATCTGTGGCAGTTCCCGACGCAATGTGCCGACAGATACCAATGTGATCTGTCGGCACATTGCGATGGAAATCGCATGTGTATGGCCACCTTAACCGTTGATCCAAAGGAAGGCACAAAAAAAAAAACCCACCAAATTAAGGATAAAAAAATTCCTTCCTGACTCCAAGTTGCAATCGGAATATCCCGCATCAACTACTTTAGTAGATAGAAAGTTTTAAGACTAAGCTGAAATGCTGCACAATGTCCTATTTCTGCTTCCTGGTTCTTCCAGCGATGTACATTAAAAAATACAAAGTATACAAATAAGGGGATACGTTTAATCTCAGTTATGGGCCTGTGGTTATTGGTTATTTCAGTATAAATCAATGCATTAAACAGTTCAATTACAATATTGTCTTAAAGGACAACTATTCACCACACACCCTCCTCTTCTCCTTCCAAAATCACTAGGTCCTCACCCCTGGATGGTTCTTACAGGAGAGTTACTTACCTAAACTTTTTTTACAGCTTTCTTCTTCAGGGTTCAGGATGTGGCCAGTCGAAAGACACGCTTGCAGAGCGCCTCTTCTCAATGGCCTCCTGCCAACAGATTGAGAGAGGCAGCAAGGACCATAGCAGCGAAGAAATGTTTAGGTAAGTAATGCTGCATACCTAAGAAGAACCCAGGGGTGACTATTTAGGTGTGGAACGGGGGGTGGGGGTAGTATAACTTTCCTTAATAATATTACTAATTTACTTACTAACATCACCATTGAGGATAAGGATATTCCAAATTGCTTGAGTGCAGAATTTTAATATTCTGGTAAGGTGAATCTTTACTGTAAACAATTTCATCTATGTCGTACTCTACCAAGCGTCCGTCAGCTGTAGGCCAGTATCTGTCAACAGAAGCACCTCGACCAATAGCTGGTAATCTAAAAATAAACAAATAGAGACTTATGGCCCGATTTACGTTGGAAGTTAAAAGCATGCCCTATAAATGGGATAAATAGTATAAAAATATATGATTGTGCATGATTTAACTGAATTCACCCTTGAATAAAGAAATTATTTTGCTATGTCTTACTTTCCATTCTTCAATCAATTGACTAGGAGCCATTGATTGAAGAGATATTTACCTTACATGCGATCCTCCTCAGCAGCACTGACAGGTCCAGACCGTTCCTGGTTCAGATTAAATATAGTGAGCATGCGCACTATAGTTAAAGGGGAACTGTGGTCTTCCATTTTGTATGTGCCTTATGGAGGCAGCCATTAATACCTGATCATCTAGCTGCCGCCTTACTGCTGGGAAATTCTAATTAACATACCAGAAAAGCAAAATTAAATTATAATTCCCCAGAAGTCTCTTTACCCGTATTTGCATAATGAGCAAGGGAGTTGTGGGGAAAACTCTCCCTAACTCGCTTGACTCCTTGTAAAGCCAGAATGAAAAAAGCATATGTTTACACATGAATACAAAACTAATAAGGCTATGGTAGGCATTATATTTGATGCTTTTAAAAATATGCCTGTATATATTTGAACTATTTTAGAAGGTATTTGTCAAGAAAAAAAAAATCTGATTTCTGGCCCAATAATTAAAAACTTGATAGAAAAAAATATTTTTTAGCCCTTCTCTAAATACATAAATAGAGAACTACATGGCAGTAGTGTTGTTTTGTACTTGTCACTAAATAGGAGAATCTAAGGCTCACCAGGGCTGAAGGTAGCTCATGGAGCCTACCCAGCCAGGTGATACTAATCTAACAGCTATCTTTTGTAGCCATATGCCTAACTACAACTTATCAGTACAGCAGCTAATCCAACACTAGGCTGCAATTCAGATCTCTTGCATATAGTGTCTCCCATACACACCTTTAAAATCTGATTGGTCTAATTTAAATCTTGAATCTGATTGGATCGAGGGTATTGGACCAATAGGATTTAGGGGTGGGGTATAGGATTGGTCCAATACCCAAGATCAGATTCAAGATTTAAATCAGACCAATCAGATTATAAAGGTGTGTCTTGGAGACAATATAAAATGCAAGACATAAATTGCAGCTTAGTTTGGCTTAGCAGCTATACTGCTAAGTTGTAGTCTTGTATTTAGGCATAAAGGCTACAATAGTTGACTGTTGGTCTAGTATATATCTGGCTGGGTAGGCTCAATGAGCTTCCTTCAGCTCTGGTAATCCTTAGATCCTCATTATTTGGTAATAAGTATTAAAACAGTGTTGCTGCTGGATAATTCTCTATGATTTATTGTATGGACAGATTTGAGGCATCTGTGTTCCTTGAAGCACCCGTCATATATGAAATATATAATAAAGAAGTAGGAATAAGCAATGATGACGGCCCATTAGCTTCAGGCTGAAACGCGTCGGTGTATCTGACCATGTTTGTTTAATAAACCGTGCTGTAAGTCCGTGGAGTGCCCAGTTCTCTTCTTATACTGCATGTACTTACTTACTGTCGGCACCAGGCATCTGGAGAGTGGATCCGATATATATATATATGTTCATAAACCAATCAATTGCCTCATATATATTTTTGTTAGTATTCATGTGTAACATATAGCTTTTTATTTCTGGGCTTTGAAAGATAAGATTTACAGGGAGTCAAGCTGTTAGGGAGAGTTTTCCCCAAACTCCCTTGCTCATTATGCAAATAAGGGAAAGAGACTTCTGGGGAATTATAATTTGATTTTGCATTTCTGGTATGTTAATTAGAATTTCCCAGAGTAAAGACACAGTGAGCATGCTCCAACCCTAAACCAAGGCAGCGGTCGATGATCAGGTGATCAATGGCTGCCTCCATAAGGCACATACAAAATGGAAGACCACAGTTCCCCTTTATCTAAACCAGGAAAGGGATGGAATTTTCAAAGCTGCTGGGAGGATTTGTGGTAAAGTAAATATCTTCTATATCTCTCCAGGCTCCTGGTCAATTGATTGAAGAACGGGATGTAAGGTAGCTCCTTAAACTTCCGGTCTTCAATCAATACATTAAAGGAATAGTTCACTTTTCAAGTGAACTATTCCTTTAAATAGAGAATTCTCAACAATGCTGTGGTCTCAAACAAAAATATGACATTTCAGGCTCATTTACAAATTAATAGTGGTAACAACTTATTTTGATCATATTATCCTCCTTAAAATGATCAAAATAACAGTTGTTACCACTATTAAAACAATATCATATCTTGCACTGTAATAAAGCATACGGCCATACAACGGGCAGACCTACCGCTTCACCTGGCTGATCATTGTGCAAGGTTTCTACCATTTTCTTCTATTTTGTTTAGAAGCTGTTGGGAGACATAAACATACATTATTAACAAAATTTCATCATATCTCCTTTAATTCAGGAATCAAAGATGTAAAACAACAGATGGCTTCATTACTTCAGCCAAAGCTTGATATGCCAATGTTAAGATTAGTGATGATTACCGGGTTTAAAGAGAGCTTTATTTCAATTCGGAACTGCTAGTTTCAAAAATCTGATGGGATTTTCTAAATTTATCACACAGAAAATCGAAAATTAGATTGAAAATCGAAAAATTGTGTAAAAATTAAATCTTAAAAAATCAAAAGTCTGGTAGAATATTCAAAAGCAGCTATGAAAATTCAATATTTCAGTAAATTGTGATAATAAAAAATCTAAGCAGATTTTTTTCCCCTAAAAATTGCACTTATAGTTTTCTTTAATAAAAACATCCAGAGAATGACCATGCATGGGTATTAACTATGTGAGGAGTGGTAATTTAAGTTTCAGTAAACCTTCAGGGACATCATTAGAAATACCCACTGGTCTCATATTACTAATAGCTTTGCTCAATGGCACCCACCGCTTTGGCTCATTACAGCTAGTTAAAAATACCAAATGGCATGCCAGGCAATTGGTAACAGGTGAAAGAAAGCTTTGCAAGTTGCAGGATTACAACACCCTTTTGTAATTCCTGTTTCCAGTTTGATATATCTGGGCTACATACATTAGATGGCTAACTGAAACCTTGCAGACCCGAATTATACTGTAGATAACAGTACTGTACATGTATGAGCAACCTGTATCTTAAATTCAAATGTCAAGATAACAGTGTGGTAAGCCAGGTGGGGCAGGAGGCTGTATACGTACGTTTGTGCATACACAGCATCACTGGCCATCAGTGAAATACGGATTAGAAGGTCGGGATAGGTTTCAGTGGATGCATGGTAAGTAGAAGCGAGTTCTCCCCAGAAATTGTTTCAAGCGTGTGGCATAAAAAGTGCACCTATCCCGACCTTCTAATCCATATTTCACTGGTGGCCAGTGATGCTGCGTACGCACAAACGTACGTAGCGGGTGGGGCGAAATTAGGTGAGATCTGAGATGTTTAACTCTTTCAACTGCCAGCAGACTTTCCAAGAGTTGTCATTAACACTATCAGTGCCATCACTTTCTCGGAGTATTGGCATTAATCCTTTTAGTGCTAGGAGACTTTCCAGTGTATTGCTATTACCTCTTTCAGTGCCAGCACTTTCCCAGAATATTACCATTAACACTTCAGTGCAGACTTCCTTTTATTACTCAGGCCAGCATTTCCCCAGTGTATTGCCATTAACACTTTCAATGCTATCACTGCCATTACCAGGACAATTATACTCAAGTTAAATGTTTGTGTATGTTGTGCTTAGTTCCCCAACCTTCCTTTTGCCTTTTAAAAAAAAAATACAAAAAAGTTGAGAATTTCTACAGACACGGAACTTGGAAGCTCTGGGCAAAAGTAAGTAATCACGGTATTAGCAGGTTGCAGATAAGAAAGGGTGACAGAGGTCAGCAAAGTTACAGCTTCCTGACTAATCAAATGGCACATTCTAATTTTTGTCACTGACAGAGAGGGAAAGGCAATATTTATGTTGGGGAACGGGAGTTTGGACATTAAAATCTCCTTTTTGACATAAGCAGGAACACAAGAGTTCCGGGTTTTATTGTATACCTATTTAACTTTTTGCTGACCATGGTGTGTTTCACCAGTATAGCTGTCCTTTAACCTTTCAGTGCCAGCAGACTTTCCTATTAATAATTTCAGTGCCAGCACTTTCCCAGTGTATTGCCATAAACACTTTCAGCGCCAGTACAGTACTAACATTAACCCTTCAGTGCCAGCAGACTTTCCTATAATACTTTCAGTGCCAGCACTTTCCCAGTGTATTGCCATTAACCACTGCATTGGACCGAATAACGCGAGATCCCTGACCTGTCACCTGATTGCGGGCCCATGCGCGGGGGGTGGGGTGGTGTGCCAGCGTGCATAGACCTCATCATTCACGCAGGAGTCAGGATTGTCACTGTGGAATAGGCAGAATAGGCCATATGTGTAGCTGTGCCGGCTGCCCTCTTCTACCCACACATAGAACCTCCATGTTTGTCATTAAGCCGACTGTGCTCTGTCCTGTTCCAGTGTGATTGACAGCACCTGCAATCACCTGTCCCTGTTCAGGAGGAAGGAGCAAGCTGTGCAGTTCACTTCCAAGTTGTGTCCTGTGATTGTGCAATGTGAAGACAAGGTGATTAATAGTAAGCAGTAGCTTATCTATATCTGTCTGTCTGTCTCTCTTTCTATATCAGTCTATCTATCTATCATGTCTATTTGTCTGTCTGTCTAACTATATCTGTCTGTCTGTTATCTATCTAATCTATCTGTTGCTATCTGCTGTTGTCTATCTATCTAAATGTCTGTCTGCCTGTTTATCTAGTTTTAACTGACCTTTATTTCAAAATTGTAATAATTTTCTATGCTTTGATTGGTGAATGGATCAGGGCCCAGCAGGGTTGTCCTGGTATCCATATGAGCCAGTCTGATCCAGTGATAATTTTACACAAAGGTCGGAGGGACAAAAAAAATCGTACGGGACATTTACTGCATGTTTCACCGTAAGGAACCTTTACCGCCTGTTCACACCGTACGGGACCTTTACCACTGTTCTAACATACGGGACCTTTACCGCCTGTTCTCACCATACGGGACCTTTACCGCTGTTCACAGTACGGGACCTTTACCGCCTGTTCACCATACGGGACCTTTACGCCTGTTCTCACCATACGGGACCTTTACGCCTGTTCTCACCATACGGACCTTTACCGCCTGTTCTCACTGTACGGGACCTTTACTGTCTGCTCTCACTAAATGTGTTTGATATTGTTAAAAGGCATTTCATATGGTTAGGTTAGATAGTTTGGTTAGGCTGGTTAGATTAGTTAGGGCAAATTATTTGCCCAACATTTTTTATTCTTTAGGAATATGGTGAGGATAAATGTATTTTTAAAGAAATTGTATGAATAAATACCTCAGTGATGCCAAGTTTAATATGACCATATGGCTAGCCACACCCCATCCACGTAGCCATGCCACTTACAAGCCACGCCACCCCATTCCGCCGGTGCCGCGCTACGCCTTCAGCTCCAGTTAATTTGCAAAATTGTTGCAGAGTAATTGAGCCTTTAAGGTCTCTAGTCAATGCAATGTTGCAAATTAAACCAGCTAAACAAGGAGAGCAGTTCTAAAACTTCAAGTAAAGGCTGACGGGGAGATTCTAGTTGAACACTGGGCACCCTAGCTCAACATGGCGCCAATGTCCCTCTATTTTTAAATCGGCTTTGTGCACAGAAATCTATTTTCTGTACGCACATAAATACTTTTGTGCGCTCCATACCACATCACTATATTACAGCAGATATTGGTGTGCGCACCACTTTACCTGTGTACACAGGGCTGCAGAGATATTGTACAGACGCACAGCTTAGAGGGAACACTGATAGGCACCCTATTTCTTTGCTACGTGGTCTATGCCTAGAAACTTCCTGAGTAGTGTCATGACATCCTTCTAGGGAAAACTACCATCCACTGAATAAAATACGGTTTGTGCACTCACAAAGTTAATCAATGTTGTGAAACACGCATCAGTACTACGTGTCGGGGGAAGGTACTGATGATGGTTCAAAACAAATTTATTAACTTTATGAGTGCGACTCTCTTATGGTTGCCTTTGAGGCCCGAACATGTATGAAATCTGCATGCGTGCTATATGCCATTGCATTAAATCCATTCTGTATGTCTACACTGAAATTATGCACTATTCTGGAAAAAATATCCAGCTTTGTGTCATATAAATAAAGTGGGAACCCTAGACTTTGCATTTTATTCATGTTGTTTTTTTCTTATCCTCACATTCAGACATTTGAATGGAAGCCTATGAGGCCCACTGTATTGAACATGAGGTGCAAATGTGTGTGTGATGTGCAGCAAACACTCAGATGCTGTTTAATTGTATTAGACAAGTTAAGGTATCATCTGATTGCAGTGCTGGATTTAGGTGTCAGGAGTATGGTAGCAAAGATCATTTGCCGCCTTAAAGGACAACTATACTGTAAAAATATTTTTAAAACTACCTGGGGCAGGGAGGTAGGATTGATAATTCCTATCTCCAATATTGTTTCGTTGAAAGGCTACAGTACGGTACAGTTTTCTATCTGCCAGGTTAGTGCTTTGGGACTTCTAGTATTAAAGGGTTGTAAGGATAGATATGTGTATCACTAATTAATGGAGGAGGAGGAGGAATCAGGTACTACCTTTTTCTCTCTCCCACCCCTTCCCATACCAGATTGCCTCATATTCCCAGCATCCCCTATGAAATCAATCTTAGATCACTTTTTCAACACCCCTCTCAAGAGTTAGACACAAAAAAATCTTTATTAAAAACAATACAATTTCCTCTGCCTTGTTACGGTATTGTGGGAAGAGGGTTTAACTTTTCCTCCCCTGTCTCTCTCTGCATGATCAGCTGTA
Source organism: Hymenochirus boettgeri (assembly GCA_019447015.1). Classification (NCBI taxonomy): domain Eukaryota; kingdom Metazoa; phylum Chordata; class Amphibia; order Anura; family Pipidae; genus Hymenochirus; species Hymenochirus boettgeri. Next base: position 77,824,389 of record CM033470.1, read on the forward strand.
AAAATGAACTTAGAGAGTCAGGATTTCTTACTGCAGCCAAGTGGGTGTGTCTGCTACTATGATGATGCACATTGAGTGACAGCACCCCCAGCACAGGGGAAAAAACCCCCCAGGAACCTGCACAACTTTCCCATGCTGCTGCAATCAAACGAGGGGAATTCTGGGGGAAAAAAGGTAGGGGGGGTTGGGTGATGGTGGATTTAAAATAAACCAAAAAAAAAATGCTTTTTCCTCAGTGGAGATACCCTTTAAAGATGTGTTGAAGAACTCCGTAAGACTGGCAAACAGTTTTCTTCATGGGAGGTAGAAAGTACCAACCTGCCTCAGGTACTTTTCATTTTAACGGGTTTGGAAAAATGACTATAGTTCTTCTTTAAGCCTTCATCCACTTCTAGCCCTACCCACTAATTGACAGCCACAACCTGCTGACAACATGCACCAGATAGCCCGAGGAGGAAAGCAAGATTGTAGATTGTCCAGTGTGGATGGAACGGGGGTGGGACTAGCATAGGGGATAGGGAGGCATGTGTATTAAAGGGCAAGTCCAGCCTAAAAATTACTCAGTCTTTAAATAATTATTACCCCCAAACCCCACTTTCGCAACTTTTCAGATTTCCAAGATCCCCCAGAAATTACTCACCTGACCCCGGTCCTTCGCCGCTTCTGCTCCTCTCCACTTCCTGGTTGCGGCTGTCAGTTAGGGAGCGACGTGACTCACACCCATTCGCTGACAGCCGCACCAGGAGAGAAGCGGCTTCAGACGCAGAAGTCCCCTGCTCCTGTTTTTGCTCACAACAACAGCTTGAAACAGGAGCAGGGGGTGGGGCCAAGACAGCGAGGGACCGTGCCAGGTAAGTAAGTTGTTGGGGCATCTTTGAAATATAAAAAGCTAGCAAAAGTGGGGTTTGGGGGGTAATATTATTTTTAAGGCTGAGTAATTTTTAGGCTGGACTTGCCCTAAAGTGTATAATAAAATTACAGATACATAATCCAAATGTATGTTGGAAAGCGAGAAGCTTGGCTGACAAAATGGTGAATTGGAGATAATGGCGTTGAAGAAAAGTATGATAATAGGTTATAGCAGAAAAGTGTGTTGAACAGTTCTCACGACTGGGCTTTAAATTTGGGATACTCCTTGTTTAGGCAGGACAGAGAAAAGGAAAGGGGGAGAGGAGTAGTGTTTATGTTAAAAAGCCAAATTTAAAGAAGAGATACAATGACGATAAGAATATTAAAGCAGAGGCAATATGGGTGGAACTAGGCAACAGGAATGAGGGTAATGTCATTGTTGATGCTGCGCAAAAGCTGCCAAATGCTAGCAGAGAGGAAGTGAGTCAGCTTCTATGTAGTTGGCAAGGGCTGCAAGTTTGGAGAGTTTACTGATTATGGGGGAACTTAATTACCCTGTAGTTTAGTGTATGTTATCGAAAGTAAAAGTGTGCTGGGTTAACAAGCCTTTAATTTCAGGAAAGCATTTTTCCCAGGTTAAAAGTAGCTCTTCAGCATGTCAACTGGGATAAGGTATTATCAGGTAAAGGTACTGAACAGAAGTGACTGTTGTTTAAGGGGATTTTAAGCCATTTCACATCTAAATATACCCTTGGGATATAAACGTAATAAAAATAAATCCGCGCCCATGTGGCTGAATTCTGATGTAAAGAGGAAATGGAAAGGAAGAAAAAGGCATTAAAACCTTAAGACTGAGGGAAAGGAAAGGGCCTTTAGAGATTATAAAAACTGTAACAAGGAGTGTAAGAAAGCAATCAAACTAGCTAAAATTAATAATGAAGTTAGGATAGCTGAACAAAGCAGCACTAATCCAAAAATGTTTTTAAGTACAGTATATTAATTGTTAAAAAGAAGGAGGAGTGAAAATGTGGCGCCACTAATTAATGGGGATAAGTTAGTTACGGAGGATGGCGATAAAGCAAATGTCTGAAATATTTTTCCCCCTCTGTTTTCCCTTATACAGATATAGTATACCGTATATACTCGATGGATGCCCTGAGGAAGTGACGAGAGATCACGAAACATGTTGGGCGGAGCTTATAGATGAGGGTGTGGGTGTGTGTAGTTTTTAGTTTGTATCCGATGTGCGTTTTTTTACATGGTGAACCAATAAAGACTTGATTTTATGGGCTTTCTGGCTGCCTGCCTCATTCCTACTTTTTGTGAGTTGTATCGGGGCCGTTTGGGAGCCGGCTTTTCGGAGGTGCAGTGAGCGCTGGAAGTACCCCCCTTTTTTCCATTGGGCAGTATGCTCCTGATCCGCAAAACGTGAGTATTTTTGGATACTCGAGTATAGTCGAGAGTAAGTGTGCGGTACCTATTTTTACCTGAAAAATTTGTGTACAAACGATTGACTCGAGTATAAGTCGGGGGTATAAATTATCACCACTACTGCCTTCTGATTCTGGTTGTTTTTAGGCTTAGTTGCCCTTTAAATGGACAGCAGAATTCCCAACATGAATCCCATACAGTAATAGCCAAATCCAGTACCTGTAACCTCCAATTCTTTGGCACTCCAGATGTTTGGAAACTACAACTCCCCAGCATGCTTTGTGCTGGGGGTTTCAGTTTCTAAACATGTGGCGTGGCAAGGTTCAGTAAACCTTTAATTAAGCTTACCATCATTTACAATACTCCTGAACCCCATATAGTAAAGGGCCCTCTGACCCCATATAGTAAAGGATTCTCTGACCCCAATAGTTAAAAATTTCACCTGAGAGTTATGCTTGTGAATGTTCTCATTCATCCAGGTCATGGTATATCTGTTGTATTCAATTAGATCAACGGACTTGAAATGTAGTTCTTGAAGACGTTTTGCTAGTCATCCGACTGGCTTTCTCAATTCAGAATGACTTGTACAAGAATCTGTGGCAATTAATTGAGTTCAAGAACTCAAGAACTTCAAGAACTACATTTCAAGTCCAGTTGATCTAATTGAATACAAGAATCACCTGAGAGTTGTAGTTTCAAGCTGTCATTTACACTGAACTAGCAGCTGTTTTTTGCCCAAACTGAGGAGACCCATCAGATTTACAGCATCCGTGACAGTGCTGAGTGAGTCCAGCAGCCAGAATACAGAAAGCAGGAAGTGTAAGGCAGATCAGCTCCTGTAACTTTCTAGCAGGTTAACACAGTGCCACCTACTGGTTACTATATGTAATGCAGAATTTGGATCTAATTAGGACTTGACCCGAGTATAGCCGAAGTTAGGTTTTCAGGCTAATTTTAAAGCCTGAAAAATTGACTTATACTCGATAGTAGCAATAAAGGATAAAAGATGCAAGGCACTTTGGTTACACGATATGGTAAGATTTTAATATTAATACATCTCTGACCGTTAAAATACATCTGGTCCTTAGGGAGCTAAGTTCAGTTTTATCTAGGCCATTGTTCTTATTTTTGCAGATTCCCTCATGTCCGAATGTGTGCCTCTGGATTGGAAAAAAGCTGATGTTATTCCAATATTTAAATGGGTAATTACAGGGCTGTAATTTTAACTTCAGTGGTGGGGAAGATACTGGAAAATTTAATAAGGGAACATGTTTAGAGTATGTTTCAAGGGCTAACATTATAAGAAGTAACCAGCATGGATTTAGGAGGAAAAGATCTTGTCAAACTAACTTGCTTGGCTTTTATAAGGAAGGGAGTAGAAATTTATACCCTGGCATAGCAGTAGATGTACTATGGACTGGGGAGGCACATTTGTACATGGATAGAAAATTGGTTAATGAATAGGATGCAGAGAGTAGTTGTTAATGGGGCTTATCAATATGGACTAGTGCTAATGGGGTGGCCACAGGGTTCTGTGTGTTGCGGCCGCTTCTATTTAATCTATTTATTAATGATTTGGAATTGGTATTATCTGCAAGGTTTCTGTGATTGCTGTCGACACAAAACTTTGTCGACCATTAAAAACTTCAGAGGATGTGCAATCGTTGCAGGAATCTAGATAATCACATTAGGCTGCTTGGAAAACCGGACCCATTTGGTGGTTACTGCAATTTAACAGCACAGGAAATGTTTTCACCCCTTATTGAAGGGTTTCTCCACTTCCAAATGGAATGAAAACAGAAGGGATCGCATTGGCAGCTGCGTCTGTGATTGGCCGAGAGTCAGCCAATCACACACATTGCTGCTAGTTAGTAGAGGGACCCGAGGGAAGAGGGTCAGGTAAGTCTACTTTTGGGCTGATTTTAATGGGCATGTCCACCCCAAAACTATAATCCCCCCAACTACTGGCCCCACCATGTAGTGTAGTCTAATCCTTACCTCACATCCCAGCTCCATATAGGGTTCTCCGTGTAGTCCCCCCCCAAAGTCCCAAAAACTGCCCACCAGGAGGCTAGCAGAGTCCATATAGGACTCTGCCTCCTACCGGCCTCCGGGAGAAGTTTGGCATGATGTACGAGCCCTCTCCTCCCCTCCCTCTCCCGATTCCCTCCCCCTAGCGTAAATGTTTAATATATAAGATTCCCCAAGGGCTCCCAGCCCCAACCGCTATTTTGTATCTTTAGAAAGCTCCCAAACTTATACCTCTCCTCTTTCCTCCGGCGAAGTGAGCTGCGGCAGCCACGTCCGTGATTGGCTGTGCTCAGCCAATCACAGACGTGGCTGCCGGTCCCGCCCCTCTGCTTATTCTTTCTCGCAAGCAGAGGGCGGGAGCGCGGCGGAGGAAAGAGGGGAGGTAAGTAGAGTTGGGGGGCTTTCTAAAGATACAAATATAGCGGTTGGGGCTGGGAGCCCTTGGGGAATCTTATATCAAAATTTTTTATTTTGGGTGGACATACCCTTTAAAGTTAAAGGTAGCGTTTAGGGGGGGGCTATTGGGTACTTATGATATGATATAGAGTTGTTTTTTTAAATAATGGATCACTGCAGCACCGAGGGATCAGATGGGGGGGGGGGGAGCACCTCTGCCAAGCATAGTCCCTAAGAGGACAAGGAAGTTGCAGGCACCGGATTACACACAGACAGCTCCTACTCTTACTTTTCTGGACTTTCATCAGGTGGTGCAGGGCAATCATAAGGAGAAAGAAGGATTTTTTAACTATATAGTGGGGTAAATGTTATTTTGGGGGTTGGACATGACCTTTAAATAAAGAGATTCATTCTGGAGAAATGCCGGTGTCAGATGGCTGAACTAAAAACTATATCTGGTACATTTTAAAGGGTTTCCTGTCTTTGGAACTGGCTACTTGAAAGCCCCTAGAGTTTCTGATTGGCTCCTAAGTCAAACTTTAACATTGATATTTCAGTTTCAAATCCTTACAGTTGACTGAATGTGATATACATACATGTTTGGCAGAAACCTTTTCCTCTGGCTCATCGCTGCACTGGAAATCTACCAGCACTACAACCACGTGGGTAGATCCGTACAGTAGCAAAGCTGGGGGGAAAAAAAAAGAAAATTAATAATGTTTGTTTGGAATTGGTTAGTATAGTATAGATTAATATTTGAGGTTGAATAAAGACATATGTCCATCCAGTTCAACTAACTCAGCAATACCCTCATACCCTGCCTAACTGTTGATCCAGAGAAGGCAAAAAAAAAAAACCCACTAGAATCATGAAGGGGAAAAAATCTTCCTGACTCCAATCAACAAATTTCCCTGATCAACCTACTTTATGAATCAATACCAGTAACTTGCAACATTCCTGTTTGCAGAAACTCATCCAGTTTCTTTTGAAACTGACCAATGAACCTGCCACCCACCACTGGTAGACAGTTCCATAGTTTTATTACCGTTCTCAAGTGGTTAATCTTAAGGATAACTGAAATGTTCCTAGCAGACGTAGCCATGTGAAAAATCCTTCAGGTAAAGACTGACAAGCTTGTCTCTGTGCTGAAACCTATTTACTTCTCTACTGGATCACTGACAAAGTAGAGTTTAGACTTATAGTGGTGTCTGCCCTTATGAAGCCCATACACTATATGCTGCATTCATCCTGACGATCGATGTAAACCCCCTTGACCAATCAATATTATGCTAAAAATCAATTTTAAAAAAGAAACAGATTCAGTCATTAATGAAGGGGAACAGCCCTTTCATCTATGGAAATATCCAATTAGTATGTGGACAGCATTAGTAAGAATGTATGTGACATCTCCAGGGATGCATAGTATCATAATTCCACCAAAGCCTGCAAAAATTTGGGAATTCAGTTTACCTACCGTTCATGCAATGTGCATAGAAGAGAAAAGCCTGTCAGACTACAGGCAAGGGAAGCAAGCGATCAGGTAAGTACCTTACCTTCTCTCCTGGCTCCTGATCGTTTTATTGAAGAACAGGAGGTAAGACACAGCTCCTTTACCTCCTGTTCTTCAATAAAACTGAATCCCAAATTTTAACACCAGTGGAGATACCCTTTAAAGAAGGGAGTGAAGGGCTGCTCTGAGCAAGCCAAAAACCTCTGAGAGGACAGCTCAGAGGTGGAAACAATTTCACTGGGCCAGGCTCCTGGTGGGCAGTTTTTTTTAACTTGGGGGGACATTACAGGAGAACCATTTGGAGCTGGTATGTAAGGATTTTTATACACTACAGAGTGGGGCCAGTAGTGGGTTAAATTTTAGTTGGGGGTGGACATGCACTCCAAATACTTTGTTATGTTGTAGTAGTCCTATCCACCCCTAACCTCTATGTTTATTGTTAAAAAAACGAACATAACATTACTCACTTTGCCTCCTTCCCCGGCTCTGTAATCTTGCCCCTCTGCTTGCTGGAACTGCAAGCAGAGGGTCCAACGAGTGCGTATGTGATTTGTTAAGAGGCAGCCAATCATGGATGTGGCTGCCAGCATTACAGAATGCCAGGGGAATGAAGGTAAGTAAATAATGTTTGAGTTTAGAGTTAGTGGGAAGGGAAAGAAAAACAGCAACTAGAGGGAGGGAGAGGGTGGGCTTCAGTGCGCAGACAGAATTCTCCCGGAGGAGAGGTTAGAGGCAGGTACCTTGGGACACAGCCAGGCTCTGCTCTTTACTTTTTGGGACTTTTCAGAGACATTGCAGGGCAGCCATTTGGAGCAGAGATGTAAGGTAAGGGTATTTCAAGACTACACAGTGGGGCCAGTAGTGGTTTAAGTATAGTTTTGGGGATGGACTGCCTTTAACCGTTTTAGATTAATTGAAGAAATGGGATATAAAGGAGCTACGTCTTACCTCCCATTCTTCAATTATACATCAGGAGACAGAAGGAAACATACCGTAGAACCTTTACCTCCCATTCTTCAATAAACTGAAATAAGGTATGTCATTTGTTGGTGGAGATGCCCTTTAAATTATTGTACAGTAATTATGCTTTAGTGTTTATTGTACTTGCATAAACTACATAATAAAAAACTTAACTGTAACATTACAATACAGTAGTATAGCCTACAGCATACAGTACAGCAAAAAGCATGGGGGTTTACAGGAATAATTAAACAATGGATAAGCCTGACTTCCAAAGAACCAGACATTACTTGTTTTTGTTTGGAAAAAATATGTTCATGTAATAAAGAAATGGCCTTTAGCTATTTGTTCATCTATGTGTTTTAGCGCATGTTTAATGGGTAGATGTCAAAGCTAAAAAGGGCAGGCAGCAGTGAAGATTCCAATTCTTTGTCCCGATCGACTTTCGGCACTTCCAACAGGTCTGCCAGGACGAAGGAGCGTCAGTCGTCGGAAAAGAAGTAGAGTAGTGGTTTTTGGATCGCCTTTTCATCCAAATCAAATATTTCTCTTTTTACTAACCTGAGCGGCCAAGAAAACAAACTGCACTTGGCCTTATGACTTGTACCACAATGTGGACTGTTAATTAAAGGGTCACTATACTCACTCAAAACAATTTGCATTATCTGAAACTACAATTTGAGAAAGGTTAATAGTGGTACTCACATATTTATCTGTGCTGATGTATTGTATTAATGTTAGTGACTGCCCTAATTCCCCACCCTCCTTACACCACTGCCTTCTTTTAGTGTTCTGCACAGCCTCACCATAGACACTGCTCTGCTTACACATCTCCCCCCCTCCCCCCTCTTTTCTCTGCTGATTCTCATAATGTTGCAGAAAGTGTGCTGGCAGGCAGCCAAAGATCCGTTAGATGTCACTATGGTACAATATTACAATCTTTGCTCCTGGGTGACAGGTTCTTTCCCTGCTGTGATTAAATGATGATTTCTCAGGACTACAGCCCAGATTTAAAATCTGAAAAAGATTTGAGCGTAGTGGTATCTTGCTGCATTTAAAATGTATCATTTTTGAAAATTCGAGTATAATACCATTTAAGGCAAACGTAATCAACACAACCTTAAAGGAACTGTAAGCAAAAACAAGTGTTTGCCAACGCTTTTTCTACACCTCCCTGTGAATAATAGTTCGCTCAGTCAGGGGAAAACAGCCGAACTTACCTTACCTGGCGCTCCACCTGATCTGACAGCCGCGTTGCCCCTGTCCCCCAACCATTCGCCTATCTTTGGGCGCATGCGCGGCAATACAAAGATAGGCGCGCGATCAGGAGAGCAGGACAGCGCGGCTGTAGTCAGAGGACCTGCGAGTGGAGCGCCAGGTAAGGTAAGTTCGGCTGTGTCCCCTGAGCAAACTATTATTCACAGGAGGTGAGAATAAGCGTTCTCCACCTCCCTGTGAATATAGAAACAATTGGCAAACACTTGTTTTTTTGAGTTTATATTTCCTTTAAGCCTGAGGCATGATTAAATAATTACAAATGGATATAACTTTTCCATGAAGGTCAACAAATAGCAGCAAACATGTGATTTATTGAAGGACGCCAATTATTATCCTTGCACAAGTATGCAAACTTTCAAAATTTAAAAAGAACTATAATGACAGTTGCAAAACCTCCTTGTGCATTGTAAATATTGGGAGGTAGGCTTTTCCTACATTCTGTTCTGCTCTCATTTAAAAGATCAACTTTAAAAATGTTTGATAGCACAAGCAGATTAGCAAAGTCTCAGGCTCTCTCTTCTCTATTGTCCTCCCTTCCCAACAGCAAATTTGGTTAGTACGGTGGCTCAGAGGTTAGCATTGATGGCGTGCAGTTCTGGTGAAGTCTCTGGGTCGACTTTTCGGTTGACATCTGCAAAGTTTTATGTTTGTTCCTTGCGTAAAGTTTTTCACCCACAATCATAAAGACATAATGATAGGTTGTGTGTGCGAGATAAAGTGCTTAAATTGTAAGATCTTTTGGCAGGGTAGACAGCAGTTTTTAACATTATTCTCATTACTTCTCTGGGATGGCCAATTTCTGAAGGAACATTTTCACTATTTGGAGTCCGAGATTTTTTTTCATGGGACAAAAGCCGCCTGTTATTAAAGTAGACGAAGGTGCTATCATCTAACAATAATTTACGTTGGTTTTAATTATGTTTCAATAATTGAAACCTTTTGGTATGAGTTTTTATATACTAGGAAGAGGCAGTAATTCGTTGTAACAGATTATTATTAATTCGCAGATTTTTATTTTCTCCTTTTTTATTCCACACATATTTTGCGCCCCAGTTTTTTAACTGGAGACATGAAATTTTCGACATTTTCCACCCATTAACTTGGACAAAAGGACAATTATGAACCACAAACACACACACAACCCCCCCAGCGATGTACATTAAAAAATACAAAGTATACAAATAAGGGGATACGTTTAATCTCAGTTATGGGCCTGTGGTTATTGGTTATTTCAGTATAAATCAATGCATTAAACAGTTCAATTACAATATTGTCTTAAAGGACAACTATTCACACACACCCTCCTCTTCTCCTTCCAAAATCACTAGGTCCTCACCCCTGGATGGTTCTTACAGGAGAGTTACTTACCTAAACTTTATTTTACAGCTTTCTTCTTCAGGGTTCAGGATGTGGCCAGTCGAAAGACACGCTTGCAGAGCGCCTCTTCTCAATGGCCTCCCTGCCAACAGATTGAGAGAGGCAGCAAGGACCATAGCAGCGAAGAAATGTTTAGGTAAGTAATGCTGCATACCTAAGAAGAACCCAGGGGTGACTATTTAGGTGTGGAACCGGGGGTGGGGGTAGTATAACTTTCCTTTAATAATATTTACTAATTTTACTTACTAACATCACCATTGAGGATAAGGATATTTCCAAATTGCTTTGAGTGCAGAATTTTAATATTCTGGTAAGGTGAATCTTTACTGTAAACAATTTCATCTATGTCGTACTCTACCAAGCGTCCGTCAGCTGTAGGCCAGTATCTGTCAACAGAAGCACCTCGACCAATAGCTGGTAATCTAAAAATAAACAAATAGAGACTTAATGGCCCGATTTACGTTGGAAGTTAAAAGCATGCCCTATAAATGGGATAAATAGTATAAAAATATATGATTGTGCATTGATTTAACTGAAATTCACCCTTGAATAAAGAAATTATTTTGCTATGTCTTACTTTCCATTCTTCAATCAATTGACTAGGAGCCATTGATTGAAGATATTTACCTTACATGCGATCCTCCTCAGCAGCACTGACAGGTCCAGACCGCTTCCTGGTTCAGATTAAATATAGTGAGCATGCGCACTATAGTTAAAGGGGAACTGTGGTCTTCCATTTTGTATGTGCCTTATGGAGGCAGCCATTAATCACCTGATCATCTAGCTGCCGCCTTTACTGCTGGGAAATTCTAATTAACATACCAGAAAAGCAAAATTAAATTATAATTCCCCAGAAGTCTCTTTACCCGTATTTGCATAATGAGCAAGGGAGTTGTGGGGAAAACTCTCCCTAACTCGCTTGACTCCTTGTAAAGCCCAGAATGAATAAAAGCTATATGTTTACACATGAATACCAAAACTAAATAAGGCTATGGTAGGCATTATATTTGATTGCTTTTATAAAATATGCCTGTATATATTTGAACTATTTTAGAAGGTATTTGTCAAGAAAAAAAAAATCTGATTTCTGGCCCAATAATTAAAAAAATGATAAGAAAAAAATATTTTTTAGCCCTTCTCTAATATAACATAAATAGAGAACTACATGGCAGTAGTGTTGTTTTGATACTTGTCACTAAATACGGAGAATCTAAGGCTCACCAGGGCTGAAGGTAGCTCATGGAGCCTACAAAGCCAGTTGTATACTAATCTAACAGCTATCTTTTGTAGCCATTATGCCTAACTACAACTTATCAGTACAGCAGCTAATCCAACACTAGGCTGCAATTCAGATCTCTTGCATATAGTGTCTCCCATACACACCTTTAAAATCTGATTGGTCTAATTTAAATCTTGAATCTGATTGGATCGAGGGTATTGGACCAATAGGATTTAGGGGTGGGGTATAGGATTGGTCCAATACCCAAGATCAATAGGATTTAGGGGTGGGGTATAGGATTGGTCCAATACCCAAGATCCAATCAGATTCAAGATTTAAATCAGACCAATCAGATTATAAAGGTGTGTCCTCCATAAGGCACATACAAAATGGAAGACCACAGTTCCCCTTTAATCTAAACCAGGAAAGGGATGTGAATTTTCAAAGCTGCTGCGGAGGATTATGTGTAAAGTAAATATCTTCTATATTCCTCCATGGCTCCTGGTCAATTGATTGAAGAACGGGATGTAAGGTATAGCTCCTTAAACTTCCGGTCTTCAATCAATACATTAAAGGAATAGTTCACTTTTCAAGTGAACTATTCCTTTAAATAGAGAATTTCTCAACAATGCTGTTGGTCTCAAACATAAAAATACTGACATTTGTCAGGCTCATTTACAAATTAATAGTGGTAACAACTTATTTTGATCATATTATCCTCCTTAAAATGATCAAAATAACAGTTGTTACCACTATTAAAACAATATCATATCTTGCACTGTAATAAAGCATACGGCCATACAACGGGCAGACCTACCGCTTCACCTGGCTGATATCATTGTGCAAGGTTTCTACCATTTTTTCTTCTATTTTGTTTAGAAGCTGTTGGGAGACATAAACATACATTTCTATTAACAAAATTTCATCATATTCTCCTTTAATTCTAGGAATCAAAGATGTAAAACAACAGATGGCTTCATTACTTCAGCCAAAGCTTGATATGCCAATGTTAAGATTAGTGATGATTACCGGGTTTAAAGAGAGCTTTATTTCAATTCGGAACTGCTAGTTTCAAAAATCTGATGGGATTTTCTAAATTTATCACCAAGAAAATCGAAAATTAGATTGAAAATCGAAAAATTGTGTTCAAAAATTAAATCTTAAAAAATCAAAAGTCTGGTAGAATATTCAAAAGCAGCTATAGAAAATTCAGTATTTCAGTAAATTGTGATAACTATAAAAATCTAAGCAGATTTTTTTCCCCTAAAAATTGCACTTATAGTTTTCTTTAATAAATAACATCCAGAGTAATGACCATGCATGGGTATTAACTATGTGAGGAGTGGTAATTCTAAGCTTTCAGTAAACCTTCAGGGACATCATTAGAAATACCCACTGGTCTCATATTACTAATAGCTTTGCTCAATGGCACCAACCGCTTTGTTGCTCATTACAGCTAGGTTAAAAAATACCAAATGGCCATGCCAGGCAATTGGTAACAGGTGGAAAGAAAGCTTTGCAAGTTGCAGGATTACAAACCCCCTTTTGTAATTCCTGTTTCCAGTTCTGATTATCTGGGCTACATACATTAGATGGCTAACTGAAACCTTGCAGACCCGAATTATACTGTAGATAACAGTACTGTACATGTATGAGCAACCTGTATCTTAAATTCAAATGTCAAGATAACAGTAGTTGGTAAGCCAGGTGGGGCAGGCAGGCATGTATACGTACGTTTGTGCATACACAGCATCACTGGCCATCAGTGAAATACGGATTAGAAGGTCGGGATAGGTTTCAGTGGATGCATGGTAAGTAGAGCCGAGTTCTCCCCAGAAATTGTTTCAAGCGTGTGGCATAAAAAAGTAGCACCTATCCCGACCTTCTAATCCATATTTCACTGGTGGCCAGTGATGCTGCGTACGCACAAACGTACGTAGCGGGTGGGGCGAAAATTAGGTGAGATCTGAGATGTTTAACTCTTTCACTGCCAGCAGACTTTCCAAGAGTATTGTCATTAACACTATCAGTGCCATCACTTTCTCGGAGTATTGGCATTAATCCTTTTAGTGCTAGGAGACTTTCCAGTGTATTGCTATTACCTCTTTCAGTGCCAGCACTTTCCCAGAATATTACCATTAACACTTCAGTGCAGACTTTCCTTTTATTACTTTCAGTGCCAGCACTTTCCCCAGTGTATTGCCATTAACACTTTCAATGCTATCACTGCCATTACCAGGACAATTATACTCAAGTTAAATGTTTGTGTATGTTGTGCTTAGTTCCCCAACCTTCCTTTTGCCTTTTAAAAAAAAAATACAAAAAAGTTGAGAATTCCTACAGACACGGAACTCTGGAAGCTCTGGGCAAAAAGTAAATCACGGTATTAGCAGGTTGCAGATAAGAAAGGGTGACAGAGGTCAGCAAAGTTACATGCTTCCTGACTAATCAAATGGCACATTCTAATTTTTGTCACTGACAGAGAGGGAAAGGCAATATTTATTAGTCTGGGGAACGGGAGTTTGGACATTAAAATCTCCTTTTTGACATAAGCAGGAACACAAGAGTTCCTGGGTTTTATTGTATACCTATTTAACTTTTTGCTGACCATGTGTGTTTTTCACCAGTATAGCTGTCCTTTAACCTTTCAGTGCCAGCAGACTTTCCTATTAATAATTTCAGTGCCAGCACTTTCCCAGTGTATTGCCATAAACACTTTCAGCGCCAGTACAGTACTAACATTAACCCTTCAGTGCCAGCAGACTTTCCTATTAATACTTTCAGTGCCAGCACTTTCCCAGTGTATTGCCATTAACCACTGCATTGGACGCGAATAACGCGAGACTCCCTGACCTGTCACCTGATTGCGGGCCCCATGCGCGGGGGTGGGGTGTGTGCCAGCGTGCATAGACCACATCATGCACGCAGGAGTCAGGATTGTCACTGTGGAATAGGCAGAATAGGCCATATGTGTAGCTGTGCCGGCTGCCCTCTTCTACCCACACATAGAACCTCCATGTTTGTCATTAAGCCGACTGTGCTCTGTCCTGTTCCAGTGATGATTGACAGCACCTGCAATCACCTGTCCCTGTTCAGGAGGAAGGAGCAGAGCTGTGCAGTTTCACTTTCCAAGTTGTGTCCTGTGATTGTGCAATGTGAAGACAAGGCTGATTAATAGTAAGCAGTAGCTTATCTATATCTGTCTGTCTGTCTCTCTTTCTATATCAGTCTATCTATCTATGTCTATTTGTCTGTCTGTCTAACTATATCTGTCTGTCTGTCTATCTATCTATATCTATCTGTCTGCTTATCTGTCTGTCTGTCTATCTATCTAAATGTCTGTCTGCCTGTTTATCTAGTTTAACTGACCTTTACTTTCAAAATTGTAATAATTTTCTATGCTTTGATTGGTGAATGGACTCAGGGCCCAGCAGGGTTGTCCTGGTATCCATATGAGCCAGTCTGATCCAGTGATAATTTTACACAAGGTCAGGAGGGACAAAAAAATCGTACGGGACATTTACTGCATGTTCTCACCGTAAGGAACCTTTACCGCCTGTTCACACCGTACGGGACCTTTACCGCCTGTTCTCAACATACGGGACCTTTACCGCCTGTTCTCACCATACGGGACCTTTACCGCCTGTTCTCACTGTACGGGACCTTTACTGTCTGCTCTCACTAAATGTGTTTGATATTGTTAAAAGGCATTTCATATGGTTAAGGTTAGATAGTTTGGTTAGGCTAGGTTAGATTAGTTAGGGCAAATTATTTGCCCAACATTTTTTATTCTTTAGGAATTATGGTGAGGATAAATGTATTTTTAAAGAAATTGTATGAATAAATACCTCAGTGATGCCAAGTTTAATATGACCATATGGCTAGCCACACTCCCACCCACGTAGCCATGCCCACTTACAAGCCACGCCTACCCCATTCCGCCGGTGCCGCGCTACGCCTTCAGCTCCAGTTAATTTGCAAAATTGTTGCAGAGTAGATTGAGCCTTTAAGGCTCTCTAGTCAATGCAATGTTGCAAATTAAACCAGCTAAACAAGGAGAGCAGTTCTAAAACTTCAAGTAAAGGCTGACGGGGAGATTCTAGTGTGAACACTGGGCACCCTAGCTCAACATAGGCGCCAATGTTCCCTCTATTTTTAAATCGGCTTTGTGCACAGAAATCTATTTTCTGTACGCACATAAAATAACATTTTGTGCGCTCCATACCACATCACTTATATTACAGCAGATATTGGTGTGCGCACCACTTTACCTGTGTACACAGGCCTGCAGAGATATGTGTACAAGCGCACAGCTTAGAGGGAACACTGATAGGCACCCTATTTCTTTGCCTACGTGGTCTATGCCTAGAAACTTCCCTGACAGGAAGGGTGCAGACATCTAACATAGGGAACATAACCATCCACTGAATAAAATACGGTGTCGCACTCACAAAGTTAATCAATTTGTTGTGAACCACGCATCAGTACTACGTGTCTGGGGGAAGGTACTGATGCATGGTTCAAAACAAATTTATTAACTTTATGAGTGCGACTCTCTTATGGTTGCCTTTGAGGCCCGAACATGTATGAAATCTGCATGCGTGCTATATGCCATTGCATTAAATCCATTCTGTATGTCTACACTGAAATTAATGCACTATTCTGGAAAAAATATCCAGCTTTGTGTCATATAAATAAAGTGGTAACCCTAGACTTTGCATTTTATTCATGTTGTTTTTTTCTTATCCTCACATTCAGACATTTGAATTGGAAGCCTATGAGGCCCACTGTATTGAACATGAGGTGCAAATGTGTGTTGTGATGTGCAGCAAACACTCAGATGCTGTTTAATTGTATTAGACAAGTTAAGGTATCATCTGATTGCAGTGCTGGATTTAGGTGTCAGGAGTATGGTAGCAAAGATCATTTGCCGCCTTAAAGGACAACTATACTGTAAAAATTATTTTTAAAACTACCTGGGGCAGGGAGGTAGGATTGATAATTCCTATCTCCCAATATTGTTTCGTTGAAAGGCTACAGTACGTACAGTTTTCATCTGCCAGGTTAGTGCTTTGGGACTTCTAGTATTAAAGGGTTGTAAGGATAGATATGTGTATCACTAATTAATGGAGGAGTAATCAGGTACTACCTTTTTCTCTCTCCCACCCCTTCCCATACCAGATTGCCTCATATTCCCAGCATCCCCTATGAAATCAATCTTAGATCACTTTTTCAACCACCCCTCTCAAGAGTTAGACACAAAAAAATCTTTATTAAAAACAATACAATTTCCTCTGCCTTTGTTACGGTATTGTGGGAAGAGGGTTTAACTTTTCCTCCCCTGTCTCTCTCTGCATGATCAGCTGTAAAAATGAACTTAGAGTCAGGATTTCTTACTGCAGCCAAGTGGGTGTGTCTGCTACTATGATGATGCACATTGAGTGACAGCACCCCCAGCACAGGGGAAGAAACACCCCCAGGAACCTGCACAACTTTCCCATGCTGCTGCAATCAAACGAAGGGGAATTCTGGGGGAAAAAAGGTAGGGGGGGTTGGGTGATGGTGTATTTTAAAATAAACCAAAAAAAAAATGCTTTTTCCTCAGTGGAGATACCCTTTAAAGATAGTGTTGAAGAACTCCGTAAGACTGGCAGAAACAGTTTTCTTCATGGGAGGTAGAAAGTACCAACCCTGCCTCAGGTACTTTTCATTTTAACGGGTTTGGAAAAATGCACTATAGTTCTTCTTTAAGCCTTCATCCACTTCTAGCCCTACCCACTAATTGACAGCCACAACCGCTGCTGACAACATGCACCAGATAGCCCAGGAGGAAAGCAAGATTGTAGATTGTCCAGTGGTGGATGGAAACGGGGGTGGGACTAGCATAGGGGATAGGGAGGCATGTGTATTAAAGGGCAAGTCCAGCCTAAAAATTACTCAGTCTTAAAATAATTATTACCCCCCCAAACCCCACTTTCGCTAACTTTTCAGATTTCCAAGATCCCCCAGAAATTACTCACCTGACCCGGTCCTTCGCCGCTTCTGCTCCTCTCCACTTCCTGGTTGCGGCTGTCAGTTAGGGAGCGACGTGACGTCACACCCATTCGCCTGACAGCCGCAACCAGGAAGAGAAGCGGCTATCAGCGCAGAAGTCCCCTGCTCCTGTTTTTGCTCACAACAAGCTTGAAACAGGAGCAGGGGGTGGGGCCAAGACAGCGAGGGACCGTGCCAGGTAAGTAAGTTGTGGGGCATCTTTGAAATATAAAAAGCTAGCAAAAGTGGGGTTTGGGGGGTAATAATTATTTTAAGGCTGAGTAATTTTTAGGCTGGACTTGCCCTTTAAAGTGTATAAATAAAATTACAGAATCATAATCCAAAATGTATGTTTGGAAATGCGAGAAGCTTGGCTGACAAAATGGGTGAATTGGAGATAATGGCGTTGAATGAAAAGTATGATGTAATAGGTATAGCAGAAAAGTGGTTGAACAGTTCTCACGACTGGGCTTTAAATTTGGGATACTCCTTGTTTAGGCAGGACAGAGAAAAGGAAAGGGGGAGGAGTATGTGTTTATGTTAAAAAGCCAAATTTAAAAGAAGAGATAACTGACGATAAGAATATTAAAGCAGAGGCAATATGGGTGGAACTAGGCAACAGGAATGAGGGTAATGTCATTGTTGATGTCTGCTAAAAGCTGCCAAATGCTAGCAGAGAGGAAGTGAGTCAGCTTCATATGTAGTTGGCAAGGGCTGCAAGTTTGGAGAGTTTACTCATTATGGGGGACTTTAATTACCCTGTAGTTTAGTGTATGTTATCGAAAGTAAAAGTGTGCTGGGTTAACAAAGCCTTTTAATTTCAGGAAAGCAATTTTTCCCAGGTTAAAAGTAGCTCTTCAGCATGTCAACTGGGATAAGGTATTATCAGGTAAAGGTACTGAACAGAAGTGGACTGTGTTTAAGGGGATTTTAAGCCATTTCACATCTAAATTTATACCCTTGGGATATAAACGTAATAAAAATAAATCCGCGCCCATGTGGCTGAATTCTGATGTAAAGAGGGAAATGGAAAGGAAGAAAAAGGCATTTAAAACCTTTAAGACTGAGGGAAAGGAAAGGGCCTTTAGAGATTATAAAAACTGTAACAAGGAGTGTAAGAAAGCAATCAAACTAGCTAAAATTAATAATGAAGTTAGGATAGCTGAACAAAGCATCACTAATCCAAAAAATGTTTTTAAGTACAGTATATTAATAGTAAAAAGATGAGGAGTGAAAATGTGGCGCCACTAATTAATGGGGATAAGTTAGTTACGGAGGATGGCGATAAAGCAAATGTCTGAAATATTTTTTCCCCCTCTGTTTTCCCTCTATACAGATATAGTATACCGTATATACTCGAGTGATGCCCCTGAGGAAGTGACGAGAGATCACGAAACATGTTGGGCGGAGCTTATAGATGAAGGGTGTGGGTGTTTAGTTTAGTTTGTATCCGATGTGCTGTTTTTTACATGGTGAACCAATAAAGACTTGATTTTATGGGCTTTCTGGCTGCCTGCCTCCATTCCTACTTTTTGTGAGTTGTATCGGGGCCGTTTGGGAGCCGGCTTTTTCGGAGGTGCAGTGAGCGCTGGAAGTACCCCCCTTTTTTCCATTGGGCAGTATGCTCCTGATCCGCAAACCGTGAGTATTTTTGGATCCGAGTATAAGTCGAGGTACCTATTTTTACCTGAAAAATTTGTACAAACTGATTGACTCGAGTATAAGTCGAGGGTATAAATTATCACCACTACTGCCTTCTGATTCTGTGTTGTTTTTAGGCTTTAGTTGCCCTTTAAATGGACAGCAGAATTCCCATACATGAATCCCATACAGTAATAGCCAAATCCAGTACCTGTAACCTCCAATTCTTTGGCACTCCAGATGTTTGGAAACTACAACTCCCAGCATGCTTTGTTGCTGGGGGTTTCAGTTTCTAAACATGTGGCGTGGCAAGGTTCAGTAAACCTTTAATTAAGCTTACCATCATTTACAATACTCCTGAACCCCATATAGTAAAGGGCCCTCTGACCCCCATATAGTAAAGGATTCTCTGACCCCAATAGTTAAAAATTTCACCTGAGAGTTATGCTTGTGAATGTTCTCATTCATCCAGGTCATGGTATATCTGTTGTATTCAATTAGATCAACTGGACTTGAAATGTAGTTCTTGAAGACGTTTTGCTAGTCATCCGACTGGCTTTCTCAATTCAGAATGACTTGTACAAGAATCTGTGGCAATTAATTGAGTTCAAGAACTCAAGAACTTCAAGAACTACATTTCAAGTCCAGTTGATCTAATTGGAATACACAGATATCACCTGAGAGTTGTAGTTTCAAGCTGTCATTTACACTGAACTAGCAGCTGTTTTTTGCCCCAAACTGAGGAGACCCATCAGATTTACAGCATCCAGTGACAGTGCTGAGTGAGTCCAGCAGCCAGAATACAGAAAGCAGGAAGTGTAAAGGCAGATCAGCTCCTGTAACTTTCTATGCAGGTTAACACAGTGCCACCTACTGGTTACTATCTGTAATTGCAGAATTTGGATCTAAATTAGGACTTGACCCGAGTATAAGCCGAAGTTAGGTTTTCAGGCTAATTTTAAAGCCTGAAAAATTCGACTTATACTCGATAGTAGCAATAAAGGTATAAAAGATGCAAGCGCACTTTGGTTAACCAACGATATGGTACAGATATGGTTAATATTAATAAATCTCCTGGACCGGTTAAAATACATCCTGGGGTCCTTAGGGAGCTAAGTTCAGTTTTATCTAGGCCAATTGAACATTGTTTCTTATTTTTGCAGATTCCCTCATGTCCGAATGTGTGCCTCTGGATTGGAAAAAAGCTGATGTTATTCCAATATTTAAAATGGGTAATTACAGGGCTGTAATTTTAACTTCAGTGGTGGGGAAGATACTGGAAAATTTAATAAGGGAACATGTTCTAGAGTATGTTTCAAGGGCTAACATTATAAGAAGTAACCAGCATGGATTTAGGAGGAAAAGATCTTGTCAAACTAACTTGCTTGGCTTTTATAAGGAAGGGAGTAGAAATTTATACCCTGGCATAGCAGTAGATGTACTATGGACTGGGGAGGCACATTTGTACATGGATAGAAAATTGGTTAATGAATAGGATGCAGAGAGTAGTTGTTAATGGGGCTTCATCAATATGGACTTAAGTGCTAAATGGGGTGCCACAGGGTTCTGTGTTGCGGCCGCTTCTATTTAATCTATTTATTAATGATTTGGAAGTTGGTATTATCTGCAAGGTTTCTGTGTTTGCTGTCGACACAAAACTTTGTCGACCATTAAAAACTTCAGAGGATGTGCAATCGTTGCAGGAGAATCTAGATAAATCACATTAGGCTGCTTGGAAAACCGGACCCATTTGGTTGGTTACTGCAATTTAACAGCACAGGCAAATGTTTGCACCCCTTATTGAAGGGTATCTCCACTTCCAAATGGAATGGAAACACAGAAGGGATCGCATTGGCAGCTGCGTCTGTGATTGGCCGAGAGTCAGCCAATCACACACATTGCTGCTAGTTAGTAGAGGGACCCGAGGGGAAAGAGGTCAGGTAAGTCTACTTTTGGGCTGATTTTAATGGGCATGTCCACCCCCAAAACTATAATCCCCCCAACTACTGGCCCCACCATGTAGTGTAGTCTAATCCTTACCTCACATCCCAGCTCCATAGGGTTCTCCTGTAGTCCCCCCCCAAAGTCCCAAAAACTGCCCACCAGGAGGCTAGCAGAGTCCATATAGGACTCTGCCTCCTACCTGGCCTCCGGGAGAAGTTTGGCATGCGTACTGAAGCCCTTCTCCCCCTCCCTCTCCCGATTCCCTCCCCCTAGCGTAAATGTTTATATATAAGATTCCCAAGGGCTCCCAGCCCCAACCGCTATATTTGTATCTTTAGAAAGCTCCCCAACTACTTACACCTCTCCTCTTTCCTCCGCGAAGTGAGCTGCCGGCAGCCACGTCCGTGATTGGCTGTCTCAGCCAATCACAGACGTGCTGCCGGTCCCGCCCCTCTGCTTGCATTTTCTCGCAAGCAGAGGGCCGGGAGCCGCGCGGAGGAAAGAGGGAGGTAAGTAGAGTTTGGGGGGCTTTCTAAAGATACAATATAGCGGTTGGGGCTGGGAGCCCTTGGGGAATCTTATATCAAATTTTTTTATTTTGGGTGGACATACCCTTTAAAGTTATAAAGGTAGCGTTTAGGGTTGGGGGGGCTACATTATATGAAGATTTGTTTTTTTAAATAGGATCACTGCAGCACCGAGGGATCCAGATGGGGGCGGGGTGGGGGAGCACCTCTGCACAAGCTATAGTCCTCTAAGAGGACAAGGAAGTTGCAGGCACCGGATTACACACAGACAGCTCCTACTCTTACTTTTCTGGACTTTCATCAGGTGGTGCAGGGCAATCATAAGGAGCAGAGGGATTTTTTAACTATATAGTGGGGTAAATGTTATTTTGGGGGTTGGACATGACCTTTAAATAAAGAGATTCATTCTGGAGAAATGCCAGGTGTCAGATGGCTGAACTAAAAACTATATCTGGTACATTTTAAAGGGTTTCCTGTCTTTGGAACTGGCTACTTGAAAGCCCCTAGAGTTTCTGATTGGCTCCTAAAGTCAAACTTTAACATTGATATTTCAGTTTCAAATCCTTACAGTTGACTGAATGTGATATACATACATGTTTGGCAGAAACCTTTTCCTCTGGCTCATCGCTGCACTGGAAATCTACCAGCACTACACCACGTGGGTAGATCCGTACAGTAGCAAAGCTGGGGGGAAAAAAAAAGAAAATTAATAATGTTTGTTTGGAATTGGTTAGTATAGTATAGATTAATATTTGAGGTTGAATAAAGACATATGTCCATCCAGTTCAACTAACTCAGCAATACCCTCATACCCTGCCTAACTGTTGATCCAGAGGAAGGCAAAAAAAAAAACCCACTAGAATCATGAAGGGGAAAAAAATCTTCCTGACTCCAATCAGAAATTTCCCTGGATCAACTCTACTTTATGAATCAATACCAGTAACTTGCAACATTCCTTGTTTGCAGAAACTCATCCAGCTTTCTTTTGAAACTGACCAATGAACCTGCCACCACCACTGGTAGACAGTTCCATAGTTTTACCGTTCTCACAGTGGTTAATCTTAAGGATAACTGAAATGTTCCTAGCAGACGTAGCCATGTGAAAAAATCCTTCAGGTAAAGACTGACAAGCTTGTCTCTGTGCTGAAACCTATTTACTTCTCTACTGGATCACTGACAAAGTAGAGTTTAGACTTATAGTGGTGTCTGCCCCTTATGAAGCCCATACACTATATGCTGCATTCATCCTGACGATCGATGTACAACCCCCTTGACCAATCAATATTATGCTTAAAAATCAATTTTAAAAAAGAAACAGATTCAGTCATTAAGAAGGGGAACAGCCCTTTCATCTATGGAAATATCCAATTAGTATGTGGACAGCATTAGAATGTATTGTAGACATCTCCAGGGATGCATAGTATCATAATTCCACCAAAGCCTGCAAAAATTTGGGAATTCAGTTTACCTACCGTTCAAATGCAATGTGCATAGAAGAGAAAAGCCTGTCAGACTACAGGCAAGGGAAGCAAGCGATCAGGTAAGTACCTTACCTTCTCTCCTGGCTCCTGATCGTTTTATTGAAGAACAGGAGGTAAGACACAGCTCCTTTACCTCCTGTTCTTCAATAAAACTGAATTCCCAAATTTTAACACCAGTGGAGATACCCTTTAAAGAAGGGAGTGAAGGGCTGCTCTGAGCAAGCCAAAAACCTCTGAGAGGACAGCTCAGAGGTGGAAACAATTTCACTGGTGGCCAGGCTCCTGGTGGGCAGTTTTTTTTAACTTTGGGGGGACATTACAGGAGAACCATTTGGAGCTGGTATGTAAGGATTTTTATACACTACAGAGTGGGGCCAGTAGTGGGTTAAATTTTAGTTTTGGGGGTGGACATGCACTCCAAATACTTTTGTTATGTTGTAGTAGTCCCTATCCCACCCCTAACCTCTATGTTTATTTGTTAAAAAAACGAACATAACATTACTCACTTTGCTTCATTCCCCCGGCTCTGTAATCTTGCCCCTCTGCTTGCTGGAACTGCAAGCAGGGGTCCGAACCTGCAGCTGCGTATGTGATTTGTTAAGAGGCAGCCAATCATGGATGTGGCTGCCAGCATTACAGAATGCCAGGGGAATGAAGGTAAGTAAATAATGTTTGAGTTTAGAGTTAGTGGGAAGGGAAAGAAAAACAGCAACTAGAGGGAGGGAGAGGGTGGGCTTCAGTGCGCATGACAGAATTCTCCCGGAGGAGAGGTTAGAGGCAGGTACCTTTTGGGACACAGCCAGGCTCCTGCTCTTTACTTTTTGGGACTTTTCAGAGACATTGCAGGGCAGCCATTTGGAGCAGAGATGTAAGGTAAGGGTATTTCAAGACTACACAGTGGGGCCAGTAGTGGTTTAAAGTATAGTTTTGGGGATGGACATGCCCTTTAACCTTGTTTTAGATTAATTGAAGAAATGGGATATAAAGGAGCTACGTCTTACCTCCCATTCTTCAATTATACCATCAGGAGACAGAAGGAAACATACCGTAGAACCTTTACCTCCCATTCTTCAATTAAACTGAAATAAGGTATGTCATTTTTGTTGGTGGAGATGCCCTTTAAATTATTGTACATTAATTATGCTTTAGTGTTTTATTGTACTTTGCATAAACTACATAATAAAAAACTTAACTGTAACATTACAATACAGTAGTATAGCCTACAGCATACAGTACAGCAAAAAGCATGGGGGTTTACAGGAATAATTAAACAATGGATAAGCCTGACTTCCAAAGAACCAGACATTACTTGTTTTTGTTTGGAAAAAATATGTTCATGTAAATAAAGAAATGGCCTTTAGCTATTGTTCATCTATGTAGTTTTAGCGCATGTTTAATGGAGTAGATGTCAAAGCTAAAAAGGGCAGGCAGCAGTGAAGATTCCAATTCTTTGTCCCGATCGACTGTTCGGCACTTCCAACAGGTCTGCCAGGACGAAGGAGCGTCAGTCGCGGAAAAAGTAGAGTAGTGGTTTTTGGATCGGCTTTTCATCCAAATCAAATATTTCTCTTTTTACTAACCTGAGCGGCCAAGAAAACAACATGCACTTGGCCTTTATGACTTTGTACCACAATGTGGACTGTTAATTAAAGGGTCACTATACTCACTCAAACAACTTTGCATTATCTGAAACTACAATTTGAGAAAGGTTAAATAGTGGTACTCACATATTTATCTGTGTATTAATGTTTAGTGACTGCTCCTAATTCCCCACCCTCCCTTACACACTGCCTTCTTTTAGTGTTCTGCACAGCCTCACCATAGACACTGCTCTGCTTACACATCTCCCCCCCTATATTTTCACTTACTTGTATTGTATTCACATCCTGAGGACGGCTGCGGTGACAGCTGAAACGCGTCGATGTATTAATAAAAGACTTTAGTAAAGAGAAGACCCGCGAGTGCTCTGTCCATTGGTAGCAGTATATATATATATATATATATATATAGATGATAGATAAATGATAGATAGATAGATAGAAAGATTATAGATAGACAGACAGACAGACAGACAGACAGACAGACAGATAGATAGATCGAAAGATGATAGATTGACAGACAGACAGAAAAACAGACAGACGGATAGATAGATAGACAGACAGATAGATAGAAATATGATAGATAGTAGATAGATAGATAGATAATAGATAGATGATAGATAGATAGATAGATAGATTGATAGATAGATAGATGATAGATAGATAGATGATATTTTGTGCGCTAATCCTACACATCACTTATATTACAAGCATAATTGGTGTTGCGCACCACTTACCTGTGTACACAGCCTGCAGATATGTGTACAAAGCGCACAGCTTAGAGGAACACTGATAGGCACCCTATTTCTTTCTTCTTTGCCTACTGTCTATGCCTAAAACTTCCCCTGACAGGAAGGGTGCAGAACATCTAACATAGGGACCATAACCATTCCACTGAATAAATACGGTGTCGCACTCACAAAGTTAATCAATTTGTTGTGAACCACGCTCAGTACTACGTGTCTGGGGGAAGGTACTGATGCATGGTTCAAAACAATTTATTAACTTTATGAGTGCGACTCTCTTATGGTTGCCTTTGAGGCCCGAACATGTAGGAAATCTGCATGCGTGCTATATCCATTGCAAATCCATTCTGTATGTCTACACTGAAATTAATGCACTATTCTGGAAAAAATATCCAGCTTTGTGTCATATAATAAAGTTGGTAACCCTAGACTTTGCATTTTATTCATGTTGTTTTTTTCTTATCCTCACATTCAGAGCATTTGAATTGGAAGCCTATGAGGCCCCACTGTATTGAACTGAGTGCAAATGTTGTTGTGATAGCAGCAAACACTCAGATGCTGTTTAATTGTATTAGACATTTAAGGTATCATCTGATGTGCAGTGCTGGATTATAGTGTCAGGAGTATGGTAGCAAAGATCATTGCCGCCTTAAAGGACACTATCTGTAAAAATTATTTTTAAAACTACCTGGGGCAGGGAGGTAGGATTGATAATTCCTATCTCCCAATATTGTTTCTTTGAAAGGCTACAGTACGTACAGTTTTCATCTGCCAGGTTGTGCTTTGGGACTTCTAGTATTAAGGGTTGTAAGGATAGATATGTGTATCACTAATTAATGGAGGAGTATCAGGTACTACCTTTTTCTCTCTCCCACCCCTTCCCATACCGAATTGCCTCATATTCCCAGCATCCCCTATGAAATCAATCTTAGATCACTTTTCAACCACCCCTCTCAAGAGTTAGACACAAAAAATCTTTATTAAAACAATACAATTTCCTCTGCCTTTGTTACGGTATTGTGGGAAGAGGTTTAACTTTTCCTCCCCTGTCTCTCTCTGCATGATCAGCTGTAAAATGAACTTAGAGTCAGATTTCTTACTGCAGCCCAAGTGGGTGTGTCTGCTACTATGATGATGCACATTGAGTGACAGCACCCCCAGCACAGGGGAGAAACACCCCCAGGAACCTGCACAACTTTCCCATGCTGCTGCAATCAAACGAAGGGGAATTCTGGGGGAAAAAAGGGGGGGGTTGGGTGATGGTGTATCTTAAAATAAACCAAAAAAAAAATGCTTTTTTCCTCAGTGGAGATACCCTTTAAAGATAGTGTTGAAGAACTCCGTAAGACTGGGCAGAAACAGTTTTTCTTCATGGGAGGTAGAAAGTACCACCCTGCCTCAGGTACTTTTCATTTTAACGGGTTTGGAAAAATGCACTATATTTCTTCTTTAAGCCTTCATCCCACTTCTAGCCCTACCCACTAATGACAGCCACAACCACTGCTGACACAATGCACCATAATAGCCCTGAGGAAAGCAAAGATTGTAGATTGTCCAGTGTGGATGGAAACGGGGGTGGACTAGCATAGGGGATAGGGAGGGCATGTGTATTAAAGGGCAAGTCCAGCCTAAAAATTACTCAGTCTTAAAAATTATTACCCCCCCAAACCCCCACTTTCGCTAACTTTTCAGATTTCCCAAGATCCCCCAAAATTACTCCACCTGACCCGTCCTTCGCCGCTTCTGCTCCTCTCCACTTCCTGGTTGCGGCTGTCAGTTAGGGAGCGACGTGACGTCACACCCATTCGCCTGACCAGCCCAACCAGGAAGAGAAGCGGCTATCAGCGCAGAAGTCCCCGCTCCTGTTTTTGCTCACAACAAGCTTGAAAACAGGAGCAGGGTGGGGCCAAGACAGCGAGGGACCGTGCCAGAAGTAATGTTGTGGGGCATCTTTGAAATATAAAAGCTAGCAAAAGTGGGGTTTGGGGGGTAATAATTATTTTAAGGCTGAGTAATTTTTAGGCTGGACTTGCCCTTTAAAGTGTATAAATAAAATTACAGAATCATAATCCAAAATGTATGTTTGGAAATGCGAGAAGCTTGGCTGACAAAATGGGTGAATTGGAGATAATGGCGTTGAATGAAAAGTATGATTTAATAGGTATAGCAGAAAAGTGGTTGAACAGTTCTCACGACTGGCTTTAAATTTGGGATACTCCTTGTTTAGGCAGGACAAGAAAAAGGAAGGGGGAGAGTAGTGTGTTTATGTTAAAAAGCCAAATTTAAAAGAAGAGATAACTGACGATAAGAATATAAAGCAGAGGCAATATGGGTGGAACTAGGCACAGGAATGAGGGTAATGTCATTGTTGATGTCTGCTAAAAGCTGCCAAATGCTAGCAGAGAGGAAGTGAGTCAGCTTCATATGTAGTTGGCAAGGGCTGCAAGTTTGGAGAGTTTACTCATTATGGGGGACTTTAATTACCCTGTAGTTTATGTATTGTTATCGAAAGTAAAAGTGTGGGGTTAACAAGCCTTTTAATTTTAGGAAAGCAATTTTTCCCAGGTTAAAAGTAGCTCTTCAGCATGTCAACTGGGATAAGGTATATCAGGTAAAGGTACTGAACAGAAGTGGACTGTGTTTAAGGGATTTTAAGCCATTTCACATCTAAATTTATACCCTTGGGATATAAACGTAATAAAAATAAATCCGCGCCCATGTGGCTGAATTCTGATGTAAAGAGGGAAATGGAAAGGAGAAAAGGCTTTAAAACCTTTAAGACTGAGGGAAAGGAAAGGGCCTTTAGAGATTATAAAACTGAACAAGGAGTGTAAGAAAGCAATCAAACTAGCTAAATTAATAATGAAGTTAGGATAGCTGAACAAAGCATCACTAATCCAAAAAATGTTTTTTAAGTACAGTATATTATAGTAAAAGATGAGGAGTGAAAATGTGGCGCCACTAATTAATGGGATAAGTTAGTTACGGAGGATGGCGATAAAGCAAATGTCTGAAATATTTTTTCCCCCTCTGTTTTCCCTCTATACAGATATAGTATACCGTATATACTCGAGTGATGCCCCTGAGGAAGTGACGAAGTCACCGAAACATGTTTGGGGCGGAGCTTATAGATGAAGGGTGTGGGTGTTTAGTTTAGTTTGTATCCGATGTGCTGTTTTTTACATGGTGAACCATAAAGACTTGATTTTATGGGCTTTCTGGCTGCCTGCCTCCATTCCTACTTTTTGTGAGTTGTAATCGGGGCCGTTTGGGAGCCGGCCTTTTTCGGAGGTGCAGTGAGCGCTGGAAGTACCCCCCTTTTTTCCATTGGGCAGTATGCTCCTGATCCCAAACCGTGAGTATTTTTGGATCCGAGTATAAGTCAGGTACCTATTTTAACATGAAAAATTTGTACAAACTGATTGACTCGAGTATAGTCGAGGGTAATAAATTATCACCACTACTGCCTTCTGATTCTGTGTTGTTTTTAGGCTTAGTTGCCCTTAAATGGACAGCAGAATTCCCATACATAATCCCATACAGTAATAGCCAAATCCAGTACCTGTAACCTCCAATTCTTTGGCACTCCAGATGTTTGGAAACTACAACTCCCAGCATGCTTTTTGTGCTGGGGGTTTCAGTTTCTAAACATGTGGCGTGGCAAGGTTCAGTAAACCTTTAATTAAGCTTACCATCATTTACAATACTCCTGAACCCCATATAGTAAAGGGCCCTCTGACCCCCTATAGTAAGGATTCTCTGACCCAATAGTTAAAAATTTCACCTGAGAGTTATGCTTGTGAATGTTCTCATTCATCCCAGGTCATGGTATATCGTTGTATTCATTTATCAACTGGACTTGAAATGTAGTTCTTGAAGACGTTTCGCTAGTCATCCGACTGGCTTTCTCATTCAGAATGACTTGTACAAGAATCTGTGGCAATTAATTGAGTTCAAGAACTCAAGAACTTCAAGAACTACATTCAAGTCCAGTTGATCTAATTGAATACACAGATATCACCTGAAGTTGTAGTTTCAAGCTGTCATTTACACTGAACTACAGCTGTTTTTTTGCCCCAAACTGAGGAGACCCATCAGATTTACAGCATCCAGTGACAGTGCTGAGTGAGTCCAGCAGCCAGAATACAGAAAGCAGGAAGTGTAAAGGCAGATCAGCTCCTGTAACTTTCTATGCAGGTTAACACAGTGCCACCTACTGGTTACTATCTGTAATTGCAGAATTTGGATCTAAATTAGGTTACACTGACCCGAGTATAAGCCGAAGTTGGTTTTTCAGGCTAATTTTAAAGCCTGAAAAATTCGACTTATACTCGATAGTAGCAATAAGGTATAAAAGATGCAAGCGCACTTTGGTTAACAACGATATGGTACAGATATGTTAATATTAATAAATCTCCTGGACGGTTAAAATACATCCTGGGTCCTTAGGAGCTAAGTTCAGTTTTATCTAGGCCATTGTTTCTTATTTTTGCAGATTCCCTCATGTCCGAATGTGTGCCTCTGGATTGGAAAAAAGCTGATGTTATTCCAATATTTAAAATGGGTAATTACAGGGCTGTAATTTTAACTTCAGTGGTGGGGAAGATACTGGAAAATTTAATAGGGAACATGTTCTAGAGTATGTTTTCAAGGGCTAACATTATAAGAAGTAACCAGCATGGATTTAGGAGGAAAAGATCTTGTCAAACTAACTTGCTTGGCTTTTATAAGGAAGGGAGTAAATTTATACCCTGGCATAGCAGTAGATGTACTATGGACTGGGGGCGCAATTTGTACATGGATAGAAAATTGGTTAATGAATAGGATGCAGAGAGTAGTTGTTTAATGGGGCTTCATCAATATGGACTTAAGTGCTAATGGGGTGCCACAGGGTTCTGTGTTGCGGCCGCTTCTATTTAATCTATTTATTAATGATTTGGAATTGTATTATCTGCAAGGTTTCTGTGTTTGCTGTCGACACAAAACTTTGTCGACCATTAAAAACTTCAGAGGATTTGCAATCGTTGCAGGAGAATCTATAAATCACATTAGGCTGCTTTGGAAAACCGGACCCATTGGGTTGGTTACTGCAATTTAACAGCACAGGCAAATGTTTGCACCCCTTATTGAAGGGTATCTCCACTTCCAAATGGAATGGAAACACAGAAGGGATCGCATTGGCAGCTGCGTCTGTGATTGGCCGAGAGTCAGCCAATCACACACATTGCTGCTAGTTAGTAGAGGGACCCGAGGGAAAGAGGTCAGGTAAGTCTACTTTTGGGCTGATTTTAAAGGGCATGTCCACCCCCAAACACTATAAATCCCCCCAACTACTGGCCCACCATGTGTGAGTCTAATCCTTACCTCACATCCCAGCTCCATAGGGTTCTCTGTAGTCCCCCCCCCAAAGCCCCAAAAACTGCCCACCAGAGGCTAGCAGAGTCCATATAGACTCTGCCTCCTACCTGGCCTCCGGGAGAAGTTTTGGCATGCGATGAAGCCCTTCTCCCCCTCCCTCTCCCGATTCCCTCCCCCTAGCGTAAAAGTTTAATATATAAGATTCCCCAAGGGCTCCCAGCCCCAACCGCTATATTTGTATCTTTAGAAGCTCCCCAACTTTACTTACCTCTCCTTCTTTCCTCCGGCGAAGTGAGCTGCCGGCAGCCACGTCCGTGATGGCTGTCGCTCACCAATCACAGACGCGGCTGCCGGTCCCGCCCCTCTGCTTGCATTTTCTCGCAAGCAAGGGCCGGGAGCGCGGCGGAGGAAAGAGGGGAGGTAAGTTAGAGTTTGGGGGGCTTTCTAAAGATACAAATATAGCGGTTGGGGCTGGGAGCCCTTGGGAATCTTATATCAAATTTTTTTATTTTGGGTGGACATACCCTTTAAAGTTATAAAGGTAGCGTTTAGGGTTGGGGGGGCTACATTATATGAAGATTTTGTTTTTTAAATAGGATCACTGACGCACAGCACCGAGGATTCCAGATGGGGGCGGGGTGGGGGAGCACCTCTGCGCAAGCTATAGTCCTCTAAGAGGACAAGGAAGTTGCAGCCACCAGATTACACACAGACAGCTCCTACTCTACTTTTCTGGACTGTTTCATCAGGTGGTCAGGGCAATCATAAGGAGCAGAGGGATTTTTTAACTATATAGGGGTAAATGTTATTTTGGGGGTTGGACATGACCTTTAAATAAAGAGATTCATTCTGGAGAAATGCCAGGTGTCAGATGGCTGAACTAAAAACTATATCTGGTACATTTTAAAAGGGTTTTCCTGTCTTTGGAACTGGCTACTTGAAAGCCCCTAGAGTTTCTGATTGGCTCCTAAGTCAAACTTTAACATTGATATTTCAGTTTCAAATCCTTACAGTTGACTGAATGTGATATACATACATGTTTTGGCAGAAACCTTTTCCTCTGGCTCATCGCTGCACTGGAAATCTACCAGCACTACACCACGTGGGTAGATCCGTACAGTAGCAAAGCTGGGGGGAAAAAAAGAAAATTACTAATGTTTGTTTTGGAATTGTGTATGAGTTAGATTAATATTGAGGTTTGAATAATACAATATGTCCATCCGTTCACTAACTCAGCAATACCCTCATACCCTGCCTACTGTTGATCCAGAGAGGCAAAAAAAAAAACCCACTAGAATCATGAAGGGGAAAAAAATCTTCCTGACTCCAATCAGAATTTCCCTGGATCAACTCTACTTTATGAATCAATACCAGTAACTTGCAACATTCCTTGTTTGCAGAAACTCATCCAGCTTTCTTTTGAAACTGACCAATGAACCTGCCACCACACCACTGGTAGTTCCATAGTTTTACCCGTTCCTCACGTGTTAATCTTAAGGATAACTGAAATGTTCCTAGCAGACGTAGCCATGTGAAAAAATCCTTCAGGTAAGACTGACAAGCTTGTCTCTGTGCTGAAACCTATTTACTTCTCTACTGGATCACGACAAAGTAGAGTTTAGACTTATAGTGGTGTCGCCCCTTATGAAGCCCATACACTATATGCTGCATTCATCCTGACGATCATGTACAACCCCCTTGACCAATCAATATTATGCTAAAATCAATTTTAAAAAAGAAACAGATTCAGTCATTAATGAAGGGGAACGCCCTTTCATCTATGGAAATATCCAATTAGTATGTGGACAGCATTTAGTAAGAATGATTGTAGCATCTCCAGGGATGCATAGTATCATAATTCCACCAAAGCCTGCAAAAATTTGGGAATTCAGTTTACCTACCGTTCAAATGCAATGTGCATAGAAGAGAAAACCTGTCAGACTACAGCAGGAAGCAAGCGATCAGGTAAGTACCTTACCTTCTCTCCTGGCTCCTGATCGTTTTATGAAGAACAGGAGGTAAGACACAGCTCCTTTACCTCCTGTTCTTCAATAAAACTGAATTCCCAAATTTTAACACCAGTGGAATACCCTTTAAAGAAGGGAGTGAAGGGCTGCTCTGAGCAAGCCAAAAACCTCTGAGAGGACAGCTCAGAGGTGGAAACAATTTCACTGGTGGCCAGGCTCCTGGTGGGCAGTTTTTTTTTAACTTGGGGGGACATTACAGGAGAACCATTTGGAGCTGGTATGTAAGGATTTTTATACACTACAGAGTGGGGCCAGTAGTGGGTTAAATTTTAGTTTTGGGGGTGGACATGCCACTCCAAATACTTTGTTATGTTGTAGTAGTCCCTATCCCACCCCTAACCTCTATGTTTATTTGTTAAAAAACGAACATAACATTACTAACTCACTTTGCTCATTCCCCCGTCTTCTGTAATCTTGCCCCCCTGCTTGCTGGACCTGCAAGCAGGGGTCCCACCTGCAGCTGCGTATGTGATTTGTTAAGAGGCAGCCAATCATGGATGTGGCTGCCAGCATTACAGAATGCCAGGGGAATGAAGGTAAGTAAATATGTTTGAGTTTAGAGTTAGTGGAAGGGAAAGAAAAACAGCAACTAGAGGGAGGGAGAGGGTGGGCTTCCAGTGCGCATGACGAATTCCTCCCGAGGAGAGGTTAGAGGCAGGTACCTTTTGGGACACAGCCAGGCTCCTGCTCTTTACTTTTTGGGACTTTTCAGAGACATTGCAGGGCAGCCATTTGGAGCAGAGAGTAAGGTAAGGGTATTTCAAGACTACACAGTGGGGCCAGTAGTGGTTTAAAGTATAGTTTTGGGGATGGACAGCCCTTTAACCTTGTTTTAGATTATTGAAGAAATGGGATATAAAGGAGCTACGTCTTACCTCCCATTCTTCAATTATACCATCAGAGACAGAAGGAAACATACCGTAGAACCTTTACCTCCCATTCTTCAATTAAACTGAAATAAGGTAATGTCATTTTTGTTGGTGGAGATGCCCTTTAAATTATTGTACATTAATTATGCTTTAGTTTTTATTGTACTTTGCATAAACACATAATAAAAACTTAACTGTAACATTACAATACAGTAGTATAGCCTACAGCATACAGTACAGCAAAAAGCATGGGGGTTTTACAGGAATAATTAAACAATGGATAGCCTGACTTCCAAAGAACCAGACATTACTTGTTTTTGTTTGGAAAAATATGTTCATTAAATAAAGAAATGGCCTTTAGCTATTGTTCATCTATGTAGTTTTAAGCGCATGTTTAATGGAGTAGATGTCAAAGCTAAAAAGGGCAGCAGCAGTGAAGATTCCAATTCTTTGTCCCGATCGACTGTTCGGCACTTCCACATTCTGGCCAGGACGAAGGAGCGTCAGTCGCGGAAAAAGTAGAGTAGTGGTTTTTGGATCGGCTTTTCATCCAAATCAAATATTTCTCTTTTTACTAACCTGAGCGGCCAAGAAAACAACATGCACTTGGCCTTTATGACTTTGTACCACAATGTGGACTGTAATTAAAGGGTCACTATACTCACTCAACAACTTTGCATTATCTGCAACTACATTTGAGAAAGGTTAAATAGTGGTACTCACATATTTATCTGTGCTTGCTTGTCATTAAGTATTAATGTTTGTGACTGCTCCTATTCCCCACCCTCCCTTACACACTGCCTTCTTTTAGTGTTCTGCACAGCCTCACCATAGACACTGCTCTGCTTACACATCTCCCCCCCTCCCCCTCCCTTCTTTTCTCTGCTGATTCTCATAATTGTTGCAGAAAGTTGCTGGCAGGCAGCCAAAGATCCTAGTTAGATGTCACTAATGGGTTAAATATTACAATCTTTGCTCCTGGAGTGACAGGTCTTTGCCTGCTGTTGATTAAAATGATGATTTCTCAGGATCTACAGCCAGATTTAAAATCTGAAAAAGTTTTGAAGCAGTGGAATCTTGCTGCATTTAAAATGTATCATTTTTGAAAATTCGAGTATAGATACCATTTAAGGCAAACGTAATCAACCAAACCTTAAGGAACTGTAAAGCAAAAACACAAGTGTTTGCCAACGCTTTTTCTCACCTCCCTGTGAATAATAGTTTGCTCGTCAGGGGACACAGGAACTTACCTTACCTGGCGCTCCACCTGATCTGACAGCCGCGTTGCCCCTGTCCCCCAAACCATGCGCCTATCTTTGGGCGCATGCGCGGCAATACAAAAGATAGGCGCGCGATCAGGAGAGCAGGACAGCGCGGCTGTCAGATCAGAAGGACCTGCGAGTGGAGCGCCAGGTAAGGTAAGTTCGGCTGTGTCCCCTGGCAAACTATTATTCACAGGAAGGTGAGAATAAGCGTTCTCCCCTCCCTGTGATAATAAAACAATTGGCAAACACTTGTTTTTTTGAGTTTATATTTCCTTTAAGCCTGACGCATGATTAAATAATCAAATGGATATACTTTTCCATGAAGGTCAACAAAATAGCAGCAAACATGTGATTTTATTGAAGGACGCCAATTATTATCCTTGCACAAGTATGCAAACTTTCAAATTTAAAAAGAACTATAATGACAGTTGCAAAACCTCCTTGTGCATTGATAATAATATTGGGAGGTAGGCTTTTCCTACATTCTGTTCTGC
The DNA here is from genome assembly GCA_019447015.1 of Hymenochirus boettgeri. Classification (NCBI taxonomy): domain Eukaryota; kingdom Metazoa; phylum Chordata; class Amphibia; order Anura; family Pipidae; genus Hymenochirus; species Hymenochirus boettgeri. Next base: position 77,859,423 of record CM033470.1, read on the forward strand.
TCTCATTTAAAGATCTAACTTTAAAAATGTTTGATAGCACAAGCAATTAGCAAAGTCTCAGGCTCTCTCTTCTCTATTTGTCTCCCTTCCCACAGCAAAGTTGGTTAGTTACGGTGGCTCAGAGGTTAGCATTGATGGCGTGCAGTTCTGGTGAAGTCCTGGGGTCGACTTTTCGGTGACATCTGCAAGTGTTTGTATGTGTTTCCTGTGCTTAAAGTTTTTCACCCACAATCATAAAGACATAATGATAGGTTGTGTGTGCGAGATAAAGTGCTTAAATTGTAAGATCTTTTGGGCAGGGTGATTACAGCAGTTTTTAACATTATTCTCATTTACTTCTCTGGGATGGCCAATTTCTGAAGGAACATTTTTCACTATTTGGAGTCCAGAGAGTTTTTTTTCATGGGACAAAAAGCCGCCTTGTTATTAAACGTAGACGAAAGGGCTATCTTATCTTTAACAATAATTACTTGGTTTTAATTATGTTTCATATTGAAACCTTTGGTCATGAGTTTTCATATACTAGGAAAGGCAGTAATTCTTAGTGTTACAGATTATTTTAATTAATTCGCAGATTTTTATTTTTCTCCTTTTTATTCCACACATATTTTGCGCCCCAGTTTTTTAACGGAGACATGAATTTTCAGACATTTTCCACCCATTAACTTGGACAAAAGGACATATGAACACACACACACCACACACCCCCCCCCCCCCCCCGGTTTTACCTTAAAGGCCATGTCCACCCCTTTTTTAAAAAAATTATATTTTTATAGGGCTAGTTCCCAGAGCCACAACCGCTATATTATATTTATAAGAAGTTTCTCCATTCATTACTTATCTTCCCTCTCTCCTCCGCCGCAATGCCCGGCCTTCTGCTTGCACAGAACTGCAAGCAGGGGCCGGACCGTCAGCCGCGTCTGTGATTGGCTGAGAGGCAGCCAATCACAGACACGGCTGCCGGCAGTTCAGAACGCCGGGGGAGAGAGGGAGGGCAAGTAAAGATCGGGGGACTTTCTTATAAATATTTATTGCGGTTCGGGCTGGGGAACTATCCCTTTACACTAGGGGAGGGAGAGGAAAACAGGAGGGAGAGGGAGGGGGAGGAGGGATGCTCTGAGCAAGCCAAAAACCTCTGAGAGACAACTCAGAGGCGGAACAATTTCACCGGTGGCCAGGCTCCTGTGGACAGTTTTTATAACTTTATAACATTACAGGAGAACCATTTGGAGCTGGGATGTAAGGTAAGGATTTTTTATACACTACAGAGTGGGGCCAGTAGTGGGGTTAAGTTTTGGGGGTGGACATGCCCTTTAATGCTGAACACTAGCCCATCAAGATAGATTCTGAAAGCCCGCACCCCCTCCACTTCCTGGTATTTAACCAATGGGAAAGCATGATCTGCATCGAGTTTTTCCCAGTGCTTACCCTACCATAGTCCAGGAAAATAACAGGGGAGCCCTACATAAATTTAAATTAAAACACATTAAAAAAAAAAAATTACTTCAGATTCACCACAATGTATAATTTGACAGTGACAGTGAGAATCTTAGGCTTCATTTATAATGTATGTGTTTTTTTCACATTTGATATGCAAATATTAAAAAATGCAGTAGAAAAAAACAAACACAATTAAAGGCACTGTATACAAACGCGCTTCAAAGTGCATACAAGTAGTTCATTTACTCATGTGTATGTTTACCTAATTTTGGCTTCATGGGATATATATATAGTAGGTTGCTGTCATGCATTTGTTTATCTTGAATTGAAGGGTCTGCTAGGATAATTGCTACAGAGTTTGCTGCTTCTATGTTTTCAGTATGCTTGTTTTTAATTATATGTATTGTCACCTTTTAACTTTTAACTTAATACACTTATGGAGCACACATTTTATAGAATAAGAGGGGTCTGTTTATTTATTTATTTAAGCTTATTCGTGAGCTACACAGGAGGGTTTTTAGGTTTTATGAATTTTATCACTATAAAATATGTATGACCTGAGTCATTAGGGGTGTTTGATAGGATTATGGTTGTTAAGTTACATGGTCACTGTTAACTAATGGTGGGAGGAGCACAAAGGGCGGTTGGGTTGTAACCTAGGTTTTATATTTCCACTTACTTGTATTGTATTCACATCCTGAGGACGGCTGCTGTGACAGCCGAAACGCGTAGATGTATTAATAAAAGACTTTAGTAAAGAGAAGACCCGCGAGTGCTCTGTCCTTGGTAGCAGTATATATATATATATATATATATAATATATTAATATATATATATAAATTTCATAAATGGGGAGATATATATTACGTACACTAACGCAAATGCTTGCTAATCCTATTGATACTGGTTCAGGGCAATGGCACAAGTGTTGTTTTCACCACTGCATTCTATTGGAGTATACGAGTGCTCAACATTCACCAGCCCCATTGCTTTTAAACCTGATTCATTCTATAATATTTGCAAAATATTCAGCACTGCGTCAGGGTAAACCTAAAGTATGTACCAAATGAGCAGTTTAAATCTGTGACCTCTTTACTTCTAACAGTTCAGGCCTGTCTACCTGACTGATGAGGCTGTGCCATTTCAGGAGTGAGCTGTTCATTACAAGAAAAAACCAAACCTACTAGATTTCTAATAGGCTAGTCAGGCAACACTGGGTACTCACACACCATGGATGTCAACTCGTGGCCTTCCAGATATTCATCAATTGGGATATGGTGGAGGAAATTGAACTGGAGCCACCTTACAAGCCTCCATTTGTGGGTTTAAGATACAGTGACTAGATATGACTGAACAGAAGTCTACCCAAACCAGTCTGTGTATAACATTTCACACTCTTTCTAGTGTAAGGCTGAGGCCACACATGCATTACCGGCTATTTGCACTGCGATCCGCACAATAGTTCACAATCGGATTGCTTGCAATCTGCAAAAGAAATGGTGATTGCGTGTGCTCCGAATACAGATTGCAGCACAGCACGTGGCCATCCACATTGACTTACACTGCGATTCTCATGTGCTAGTTGAAAGCAAGCATGATCTTTAACATGTGAGAAAACATGGCAGCGTGGCCTAGCCCAAAAACTCCTGTATTGTTAAATTAACTGTCAAAAAGGGTGAGACAACAAAGCTGTGTTAGTACAGTTTAGTGTTAGAGGGTTTATAATGCACACATTATGTTATAATATACATGTACTTCTGAATCACTATGCAAAGGGAAACTTATTCTTCACAATCCCTGCATTACAAAGAAGAATATGTGTTTTGTATAAAATAATCTGCACATATTGATAGTGAAGTGTATTCATTTATCATTTATCAGAAGTCCCAAGAGAAATGCCCCATAACAGGTCATACAGCTTCTTACATGATCTTGCCAGAGTAAATTCATTTGAGAACTTCTCATTCACAAGTCTCTTTTGGGTGTGATTCAGTGGAGACGGATAATTGGAAGAAACATCATAACTTACAACTTGGATCCTATTCTGTACACCTGTGTAGGACAACTGGATACACTATAGGTTTTTATCATAACAACACATGTGGATAAATGTCCCTTCTTTTTTTTACCATATATATTAAGTATAAGCCATGAGTATAAGCGGAGGTAACTATTTTTCCTGGAAAATTAGGAAAACATGATTGACTCGAGTATAAGCCGAGAGGTTATACTACCACTACTGCCTTCTGATTTTGTATTGTTCTGAGGCTTTAGGTGCCCCTTTAAATGGACAGCAGAATTCCCATACAGTAGTCACATACAGTAATAGCCAAATCCATTATGGCTATTACTGTATGGGACTACTGTATGGGAATTCTGCCGTTCATTTAAAGGGCAACTAAAGCCTCAGAACAATACAAAACCAGAAGGCAGTAGTGGTAGTATAAGCCCTCGGCTTATACTCGAGTCAATCCCTCGAGTCAAAACAATACAAAATTAGAAGGCAATTTTTTTAACAATAGATACAATCCTCCTGATTCTGTATTGTTTTGAGGCATTAGTTACCCTTTAAAGTTATCCCATACAGTAATCCCCCCCAGGTACAGGTAGATGCTTTATAGCTGTAACGTAAAATGTTGGCACCGTCAGCAAGAGCCTGTGGTATTGGTCATTATGAATACCGCAGGTTCATAAGGCTGGGTACACACAGGAAAGATTTTTAAAAGATGACAGACGGGATCTCCAAGATCCTGTCTATCATTTTTCAAAGATAAGTGAACACATAGGGAGAACGCTTGGGACTGTGTTTCCCTCAGGAAGACTACCACGGACGAGGGAAATTTTAGGTCCTTCGTGAACGACCGATTGGCTGATGGGAAAGTTCGGCGGGCGTGCTTTCGTTCGGGAAAGCCGCTACACACACTGCTGAAAAAGCCTTGATATGGTCAGATCAGACAGTATTGGGGCTTTATCGCTAGTGTGTGTACCTAGCTTAAATATGTCCTACCGAGTGAGCCTTTGTCCCTGGCCCAATCTTTTTTCAATCAATACGATCATAATATCGATCGTAATTACAGTCGCAAACTTGATCTGCACAGAAAATGTCATTTGGTAAAACTGCTGCTCCACACGACATTACAATTCATTGCACATTCATCTAATAGCGAATGTCTGATCGAGGTAGTGTATGGCCAGTATTATTGCCCCAGCTGGTACAGGAACCAACTGTGGAAGCTGCTCTATTGGATCTAGTAATCAATCATGTGCAATGTAACTCATGTATGATTAGGCCCAATCAGCAACTCATTACATTTGTTTATATTTTTCTTTGGGGGGAGGGTCTTAGATTTATTTACTAAATTTAGTTATATTTAGTAGCAATCTGCTTTATTGCTGTATATTATAACTGAACTAACTGTATAAACCGAGACACCCACTTTTACCTCTAAAAAGGGGTAAAAGTGGTTGACTCGAGTATAAACCGAGGGTAGAAATTATGACCACTACTACCTTCTGATTCTGTATTGTTTTGAGGCTTTATTTGCCCTTTAAATGGAGAGCAGAATTCCCATACAGTAGTCTTATACAGTACCGTTTATTCCGGCGTATAAGACGACTTTTTAACCCCTTATAATGTCGTCTTATACGCCGGCATATACAGTAATAGCCAAAATCCAGTATGGCTATTACTGAATGGGACTAATGTATGGGAATTCTGCTAGCCAAATCCAAATCTGCTAGCCAAATCCAAATAGCCAAATCCAGTATGGCTATTACTGAATGGGACTACTGTATGGGAATTCTTCTGTCCATTCAAAGGGCAACTAAAGCCTCAAAACAATACAGAATAAGAAGGTAGTAGGGATCATAATTTCTACCCTCGGTTTATACTTGAGTCAATCACTTTTACTCATTTTTCAGATGAAATTAGGTACCTTGGTTTATACGGTACCAATCCTACCACCCTGCCCCAGGTACCTTTCATTTTAACGGTTGTTTAAAAATGCTTATATGCACTTACTACTCGTTAAGACCGTATCAGTGCATGGCAGTAAAAAAAACAACACATGCAACACTACATATACTAAACCTTATGTGCATTGTATTGTGTATTAAATATATTACACAGAGTTTTACATGTAGCTTCCCAATTCAAATTGGGCCTGAAAACCTTACAATCCATGTTCCCTATCAGTAAGCCTTTATGATCATACACACCCACATAAGCACAAGATTGTAACCCAGGACTCCAGTGCCAACCACCAACCACTGAACACCATGCTGCCCATTATAAAGCTTATTTATAAAAATGCCTGGCCAGATATTTAAAAAAAGAAGTAACCATGGGTAAACCGCCAATGTACACAAATTAAAGGTTATTATCCTGGAAATGAAATTCAAATTCAGTGTTAATCAACAGAACACAGAGTAATGCAGTGGACCCATCCCTGCTTTATCTGCTGCGACTGCCTGGAGGGCTGTATCTGTGGAACTGTGGGGGAAGAGTAAAGCTGTATACACACCATGCAATATTTCGTCTCAATCAACTGATAGTTCAGTGTATCGATCGAACTGACACTACAATGGCATAAACCTAGGGAGAAAAACAAATCCCACAAAACAGATCTGAAATAAAAACATCTAACCACCAGAATGTGGTAAGTAACCCATAGATATACATCCAAAGTAGCATATTTATTGTCTCATATAATACAGTGCAATACAGTTATATACAAACTATCTACTGTGCAGAAGGACTATGTAACCTATGCATGAAAAACCCCAAGATTGAATAGAATAAGCTTCTAAACCTGCTAAGACTGCCCTGTAAGACAGAATACCAAAAATCATTAACATCTACAGAGAGGGGTAAGAGTTCAAGATGGTGGCAGATCCTTTCCATTAACCAAAGTGCTTGAAGCAGGGATGCTCAAACTATGGCCCTCCAGATGTTTAAAAACTACAACTCCCAGCATTCTTCAACTAAAGAGGGACAACAGGAAATGCTGGAAGTTGTAGTTTTCAAACATCTGGAGGACCATTGTCCCTGGCTTAAAATATATCTCCATAAGAGTGATAACAGTCTGGACGATACTGCAATACAGTATGCAGGTTCCTGATGTGGTGAGGGGCCATACACCATCCCTCTCCTCTTCTACATACAGATATACATTATCCTTCACAAAGGGAAAGGGCACGACAAGCTCGCTATAAAGGTAAGTATTGCAAATCCCCTTCATTATCGGAGAGAAAAAATCTTAACACATCTAAACACTTGGATGAGTTTGTGCTACTAATTTCCACACCAGGACAAGTTTACAAGCCATTGCAAGGATAAACACAGTCAAATCCTCTTTTGTTCACAGTAGAAAATCTTACAATCCCCAGGGTCTGACCCAGAAGAGATTTTCAAAGCTCGGCCTTGGCCTCGAACTACGTGTAGTGTGTCCTGGAGTTTTGGCTGTGCTGGTTATCATTTGACAGCTTGTTACCTTCCAAAACATAGCCTTTCAAGCCAAATTCAAAGTTTACACTTGTATTTGTCCTTTAGTCACTGGTCAGGTGATCTGGCACAGAGCTGAGTGATATAATACACAATACAAATACAAATTTAATACAAATTAAATATTGTTAAAAATATCTGCAAAACCCACACCTCCTGATGTAATATCATTTTAATGCAGATATTTTTGGGGGGATTGTATGGTGACTTGTACAGCATATTGCATTGGGGAAAGGTAAGATCCTCCTGTTAGCAATACGAGTTCCCCCATCTATGGGACATAACTAAATGACCAATATATACCATATATGAAGCATATGTATGGGAATAGCTGGTAGTCCATGTACTGGAGTAAACATCTGCACATGAAGTCACCTAAAGTAGTGGGTGCCAGTTGAGCTCAACCCAGAGAAAAACAAAGACGATCAGCATGCTTATTACAAAGGGTCCCATTATAACCATATACACGGTAGCTTTAGACCATAACCTTGATTAGGCTGGGTACACACAAGCAGATATATTAGTTGGTCGGCCCAAAATATCTGCATCTGTGATTTTTCATCTGGTCTCCTATGTAATGATTTGTATCGTCCGACCTATCAATAGTGTGAATGATTGGCCAGGACAAATAAACATGTGTACCAGCTCTTACAGCCAAATGACCTACTACAAGCCCTCACACAATTTAGGAATGTGTTTTATAATTCCCCCCAACCCCCAGAGTACCTTTATTTTCTTCAGTCTAAAAGCATGCCAGTGTAGTGTGTAGGCTTACACAAGTTTTACAGCAAGTCTCCCAATGACTCCTTCCTGCTCACTAAAATGCTTGGCAAATACCAAGTTAAAAGGGAAGGAGAAAGAAGCAGAAAGAGCAGGACTGGGTCGCCCTCCCAAGCTTTCACCAATTTATTGCCTGTCAAAGGGAGATCAGGTTGCAGTGATAAGGCAGGACTCAGGTCTCTCCTAATACACCCCCTCTCAAACCTTATGTTGCAAGTATCTCCAGAACAATGGAGACATTTGCTCTCTACAGGCTTACATACGGAGGGTTTTTTTTGTTTACAAAGGTTAGTGACGTGTAGGAGGATAAATTCACATGAGCGGCTTGGTTCACAGCTGGATTATATGAACAGGGGAATGACCAGAGAGGGGAGTATGTACAAACATGGAGCCACAGAGGAAGGTGGGAATAAAGCAGTATACACTAACCTATTTTGTGTCTGGATTGGAGCAATGTATAAATTTTACTTTAGATGCCCTTTAAATATAAGTTCTCTTCCATTCTGGCAAAAGTATCTGCCCCCTCCCTCTGCTCAATGAGCGTGAAGGCAGCAGGTTGATTTCAGCAGTCTGGCGGGCAGCTTACTCTGTCAGAATGGAGGCAATAATTATATAAAAATATCTGATTATCAATAAATCTAATAATGTGCTGAAGATATCAGTTGAGGTTAGGGGCAGGTTACTGAAATATGAACAGTTTTTTGTATTAAGGATGGACATACCCTTTACTTATTGTGAACTGCAAAGAAGGCATAAATTGTTAAGGTGTATTCCTACATGCAGTGTAGACCATGAAAACATGCTGTACAAAGGTTTGCTCACCTCCCATTCTCTCTTGTGTAAGTAGCCAGACACCCATGATCTTGCCAAGAATGCAATGTCTCTGTCATTCCCTGCTCTTGAAAAATAGGCTGTAGATTTGTAATGATGGCATTCCAGTCAGCTACAGAAAAAAAGATTAAAAAGCAATTTAAAACATTTGCAAAAAAAAATCAATACCTATATAATTGTTAAAGGAAAACTGTGGTCGCCTAAGAAGTTGGGGTTCTATATAAGCCTGCCGTCACATCTTTTAAGAAAGCCCAGGATTTCAGCCTGTCTGGGGTAGGTTTTAAAAAAAGCCTGTAAAATATATACCTTGATTTGAAATTAGCTCTTTATAAAAAAAAAAAATGTGTTTTATAATTCCCCCCAACCCCCAGAGTACCTTTATTTTCTTCAGTCTAAAAGCATGCCAGTGTAGTGTGTAGGCTTACACAAGTTTTACAGCAAGTCTCCCAATGACTCCTTCCTGCTCACTAAAATGCTTGGCAAATACCAAGTTAAAAGGGAAGGAGAGAGAAGCAGAAAGAGCAGGACTGGGTCGCCCTCCCAAGCTTTCACCAATTTATTGCCTGTCAAAGGGAGATCAGGTTGCAGTGATAAGGCAGGACTCAGGTCTCTCCTAATACACCCCCCTCTCAAACCTTATGTTGCAAGTATCTCCAGAACAATGGAGACATTTGCTCTCTACAGGCTTACATACGGAGGGTTTTTTTTGTTTACAAAGGTTAGTGACGTGTAGGAGGATAAATTCACATGAGCGGCTTGGTTCACAGCTGGATTATATGAACAGGGGAATGACCAGAGAGGGGAGTATGTACAAACATGGAGCCACAGAGGAAGGTGGGAATAAAGCAGTATACACTAACCTATTTTGTGTCTGGATTGGAGCAATGTATAAATTTTACTTTAGATGCCCTTTAAATATAAGTTCTCTTACATTCTGGCAAAAGTATCTGCCCCCTCCCTCTGCTCAATGAGCGTGAAGGCAGCAGGTTGATTTCAGCAGTCTGGCGGGCAGCTTACTCTGTCAGAATGGAGGCAATAATTATATAAAAATATCTGATTATCAATAAATCTAATAATGTGCTGAAGATATCAGTTGAGGTTAGGGGCAGGTTACTGAAATATGAACAGTTTTTTGTATTAAGGATGGACATACCCTTTACTTATTGTGAACTGCAAAGAAGGCATGAATTGTTAAGGTGTATTCCTACATGCAGTGTAGACCATGAAAACATGCTGTACAAAGGTTTGCTCACCTCCCATTCTCTCTTGTGTAAGTAGCCAGACACCCATGATCTTGCCAAGAATGCAATGTCTCTGTCATTCCCTGCTCTTGAAAAATAGGCTGTAGATTTGTAATGATGGCATTCCAGTCAGCTACAGAAAAAAAGATTAAAAAGCAATTTAAAACATTTGCAAAAAAAAATCAATACCTATATAATTGTTAAAGGAAAACTGTGGTCGCCTAAGAAGTTGGGGTTCTATATAAGCCTGCCGTCACATCTTTTAAGAAAGCCCAGGATTTCAGCCTGTCTGGGGTAGGTTTTAAAAAAAGCCTGTAAAATATATACCTTGATTTGAAATTAGCTCTTTATAAAAAAAAAAAATAAAGGACAAAAAGTTAAGGGCGCATGTATCAGTGCAGGCACCTAAAAACACCAGAAATCAGGAAATGGTAATCTTTCCAGCAACATACGTTCTGACTGCTGTATTTAAGAATTTGATCCAAGGCTCATTTTAAAGGTTTAAGGGCTTTTTCAACCCAAACTTCTTTTTTCATTCAATCATGGATTTCTTCATAAAATTAAACTCGGACACTGTTCTTTGATATTTTATAATTCTGCTCATTTTAAAATGCCTGTGATAGTAATGGTGATTTTTCAACAATGCTGCTCATTTCAGATGTAAAAGTTACAGCAAAGTGTAGAAACTATAGAATCAATTAAGGATACTGTATATACTCGAGTATAAGTCGATCCGAGTATAAGTCGAGGTACCTATTTTTACCTGAAAAATTAGTAAAAACTGATTGACTCGAGTACAATCGAGGGCAGAAATTTATCACCACTAGTGCCTTCTGATTCTGTGTTTTTTAGGCTTTAGTTGCCCTTTTAATGGACAGCAGAAGTCCCAGACATGATCCCATACAGTAAGCCAATCCAGTAACAGTAACCTCCAATCTTTGGCATTCCAGATGTTTGGAAACTACAACTCCCAGCATGCTTTGTTGCTGGGATTTTTTTTTATACATGTGAAGTGGCAAGGTTCAGTAAACTTTTAATTAAGCTTACCATCATTTACAATTCTCCCGAACCCCATATAGTAAAGGGCCCTCTGACCCCCATATAGTAAAGGGAACTCTGACCCCCATATAGTAAAGGATTCTGTGACCCCAATAGTTAAAAATGTCACCTGAGAGTTGTAGTTTCAAGCTGTCCTTTGCACTGAACAAGCAGCTGTTTTTTGCCCCAAACTAAGGAGACCTATCAGATATATAGCATCCAGTGACAGTGCTGAGTGAGTCCAGCAGCCAGAATACAGGAAGTGTAAAGGCAGATCAGCTCCTGTAACTTTCTATGCAGGTTAACACAGCGCCACCTACTGGTTACTATCTGTAATTGCAGAATTTGGATCTAAATTAGGACTTGACTCGAGTATAAGTCGAGGTTAGGTTTTCAGGCTAATTTTAAAGCCTGAAAAATTCGACTTATACTCGAGTATATACGGTAGTTAATATTTTAGCTTTAGTTATCTTTTAATGATAAATGTTCTCTTGCAGGCTTTTTCCGTGTCAAGAAGATGTATCAGCATGGTCTGCACATCCTCTCTCTCTCTCCCTGCTAAGTGAATATCAAGTAAGTAGCATCAGCGTAAGTGCAACTTTCAGATAGTGAGGTTTGCGCACAAGGGTGAGGGGAAGGGAGAAGCGCAGGGGGATCCGACAGGAGAGAACTGCTCAGAATTGCAGTTGGATAAGAATTATTACTATTTGGGTGACAGGAGCAAGTGCCCATGTCTCCATGAGAACTATAGATTTAAATAATAAAAGTGAGGTGTAGTACCCCTTTAACTAAATGTGCTGAACTTTTTTGCTGAAAAGAATTTGTAAAAACTTTTTCTTCTTGGCTTCCTTCCCTTTACATTCCAGCAGAAACGCTGTTTTCAAACAAACAGTATTTGCGCACTACTCTATGGAATGATAAAAATGTCAACATTTAAATAACAAAACATTAACATAATCCAAATTGGGAATTTATATCAACATTGTTCTGCACAGTTTTAAATTCTTTCCACAGGAAAAATGCACAAAAAATATATATACATTTTCTATAATAGACAAGTTTAATATAACACGGGTGACTTAGCAAATCACCAATATTAGACGACAGGCTTGATAAAGATGTTCAACCTTTTGCCAGTAAAAGGAATCATCCGATTGGTTGTTAAAAATAAAAAGCACGGGCAACATTTTGCATCTTTTACAAAATAAGCCTTTGTTTTATATAGAAACACTACAGAGTCACTCAATACAAGAAACCCTAACACAAGAAGGCACTGCTGTGTAACAAAATCAAAACAACAAAAATATATAATTGACAACATTAAAAAAAACTCACAATTACGACATATACATATACAAATCGCATATTTTGCTTAAACAATTATTGCACACTTTCTGTAAAAAGAAACTTAATTTCACTTCTTAAATATTACTGTGCGTGTCTCCTATATGATATATTTAACTGACATTTTTTATCGCAACAACCAACAATTTATACGGGAAATCGTTGACAATTTACAAGGTTGGCCAAACTTTCGCATCCCACTGTATATATAAGGGGCATTGTTGTACAACAAATGATATGGACTTTTTACATTTTCTGTTCTTGTTTTATTTGTACTTATTATGCTATACAATTTGGATTTACAGGAAAGTAGTAAGAGCAGTAATCCGTGTGAGGTTTATGCTTTATTTCCCAGTATTCCAGAAGTACATAGATTGGTCAATGACCATTATGTACTTTTGACACGCTCAGTCCTCAACTACTGCTGAAACTTGTTACATTAGGTCACGCCTATTAGTAGTTACAAGCCAATCCTTTTACAGGTCAAATTAGGCAGGCGAGCATGTGACGGAGGCCAGGAGGTGTAGCCAGACACTGCTCATACACACATTATACCATCCACTTCTTTGGGGGGTTATATTTACATTAATGCTATTTACTGGAGTGGTAATATGCATTTTTTTGGTGGGGTGGGAACGGGTTTGTCACTGAATCATGTTAAAAATTCTATTTTAGATACTTTCATATACATATTATTTTCTTTAAAAGGTGACATAAGTGCTAAAATTATTTTCTAATATGAATTGCCTGTGTGTACTTGAAACAAATAATATACGAATTGCCTTTATCATTTATTTGGTTCTTGAGACCTGGAGATAGGCATCCAGCCACACTCACATTACAGTTCCAGTTTTTGACAGGAATGATTTGTAGGGTGAGGCAGAGAAAGTAAAACTGGGACAGGATATAGACCGGATCCTAGGGCATGAGTTGGGAATTGGGAGAAAGATAAATTGGAAGATAAATTTAAATTACATTGTTAAAGTCAGTTAAAACTATACACTAGAAAGGTAGTGTTCTGACTTTATATACCATTAACTGAAACTGCAGCTGTGTAAAGAATATAGGTTGAATAGAATAATAGAATATAATATTCTCTGCAATTATCTGCATGCTTTGCAATGGACACTTAAGCTGGGTACACCCCATGCAATATTTCGGCCTGATCGACTGATAGTTCAGTGTATAGGTCGACCGAGCCTTAATAATTGCATGGTTTTTCAGACGCAACCGACTGTTTGTCCAAAAAGGATGAACACGCGATTGGACGCGTCCAAAAACCACGGCCGTTCGTGTGGCCCTCTTTGGACTGCACACTTGACCTAACAGGGCAACAATTATCAATTATACTGATTAAAACAAACCTACCGCTCCCTACACTACCCAGGGTTAACACCTAAACCACTAGGTCCTTAAAGGATAAGTGCACTGTAAAATCAAGTTACGTTCATTTGGAAGCTGCAGCTTTAAAAATAATCCGTTTTGCCAAATCTTTTTTTTTACCTACCGTATATACTCGAGTATAAACACCCGAGTATAAACCGAGGTACCCAATTTCACCTAAAAAATCTAATAAAAGTTGTTGACTCGAGTATAAACGAGGGTAGAAATTGGCATTCAAGATGTTTGGAAACTACAACTCCCAGCTAATAAAGCATGCTGGGAGTTGTAGTTTCCAAACACTTGATGCCACCCTCACTTGGCATTCAAGATGTTTGGAAACTACAACTCCCAGCATGCTTTATTAGCTGGGAGTTGTAGTTTCCAAACATCTTGAATGCCACCCTCCACTCGTTCAAGATGTTGAACACAACTCCCAGCTAATAAAGCATGCTGGGGTTGTAGTTTCCAAAACATCTTGAATGCCACCCTCACCCTCCCATCCAGTTCAGTTTGTACCTGTGGGCTCTCTTCATCCAGGAGCTGTGGGCTCTCCTAAATCAAGGGCTTCCTGGGACTGTGTGCTGGCATTGAAGGTAAGGTCCCTATCGGCGCAGCGTCTTCATCGCAGCGGTCGCAGCCGCACGTCATTCCATGTACTGGCGCGCCGGCTGACGTCACTAATTGGCGCGGCTGTGACGTCGGCCGGCGCGCCAGTACATGGAATGATCGTGCGGCTGCCGGAATGGAGATGACGCTGCTGCCGGAATGGAGAGGACGCTGATCTTCAATGGTGATGACTCGAGTATAACCGAGTCCGAGTTTTCAGGCTGATTTTACAGCCTGAAAACTCGGTTTATACTCGAGTATATACGGTATGCCCCTCCAGAGCCTAGCTTTGTGCTTGGAAGTTGCTGACATCTTGTTACTGGTTTGATGAATGTTAAACTCCGCCCCTCTGAGATTTCCTCTGTTTCTCCTGCTTGAGCCTCAAACAGTATGCCTGGGATTCCGTCGCTCTCCTGCTTGAGCCTCAAACAGTAATGCTTGTGAGTTCCGTGCCCTCTCCTGCTTGAGCCTCAAACAGAAATGCCTGTGAGTTCCATGCACATGCACGTGCACGAACTCACAGGCATTACTGTTTGAGGCTCAAGCAGGAGAAAGTTTCAAGGCACAAAGCTAGGCTCTGGGGGGCATAGGTAAAAAAAAATATGGCAATGGTATTTTAAAGCTGCAGCTTCCAAATGAACATAACTTGATTTTACAGTGCACTTATCCTTTAACCCTGGGATTGCCCTAGTTTTCTAATACAATTCCTTCATAGTCTGGCCCCTATGTAATTGCTAAGTAGAGATGAGTAGAGATACATAAGAAGTGTTAATAGCTTTCTCTGTGGAGTGAATAGGATTATTGTGACATACTTCAAGCAAGTAAGCATTAATTGCAAAATCCATCATCCTCGCTCTAAAAATAAAAGTGGATTCCAGTTTGCAGCATTGCAGCTGCCATTTTAATTGGAACTCTGCCAGTATAGCATTGCAGTATAGAGTAAGAATAAGGCACTTACACCAAGGATACGCAGTTAGTGAGTTTTAAAGACACAGAGAAATCAATCTGGTACAATGAATTAACATTAGTCATTGTATTTGTGCAGAACTTTCAATCTAATATGAATTGGAAAAAAAGATTCCATAATAACCAATTTCATTAAAAGATGAATGTTGCAACATTCACACTAAATCAAACAAGTTCCTTTCCCATTTAGCCCACACACTGGTATTGATAAGCATGGGAAAATCCATCACCATTGTTAGAGTTTGGAATCAGCTGGCAAATTGTATTTCTACTTTTCCAAAACAAGATCATTAAAAGAAAATGCGTTCCTTGCTAATGTTTCCAGGGAAATGCCCTTGTAAATGTTTCAGTATATTACTGGTCAGTATGGGGAGAAGTAAAAGCATAGTAACAGATAAATCTATACACCATTACTCAGGGCTAAGCCTCACTTCCCAGGGGAATGACTGCAGATGCAGCATCCTGACTGTGCACAAATTCTCTGTTACTGTCAGGAGGCCCCACTAGAATGTACAGTTTTTCCTCAAGGACTAAAGCACGAGAACAATCACAAGGCTTGGAGGCTTTCATTCTGTGTATGAATTAACAACATATTTAAACAGCAATTACTACGGATTGTCAAAGATTTTTCTGGGGGTGGGGGGTTGTGTGTTTTATTGTATAGTGCATAACATATTCATTAGTCAGGCCCCCAAAGGCTTACAATCTAAGAACTTAAAGGCCAACTAACCCCAAATTCACTCCCAACTAGATCTCCAGATGTTTGAACACTACAACTCCCAGCATCCCAGTACAAGTATTCTGTAGGCAGGGAATGCTGGGAGTTGCAGTTTTAACCTAAAGATCTACTATGCCTTGACTGAATCCAGGAAGCAAGCAATGGAAAGACACCCTTTTTGCAGAGCATCTTTCCATTGGTCAATTCCCAGACCCAGAAAGGGGCAGAATGGTGATTACGAGTTCATGCTATTATAATGATCTATTGAAAACCCTTAGAAATTTTAAAGAGGATAAGGGTTAAAAGGGATTATTTGCTCTTTATTCTCATAAAAAAACCTCTATATGTCTTTTCTGGCCAAACGTCTCCTACGTTTATCAACTGGTCATAATCTAGGTCCATCACTCAATAGTAAAATTAAGTATTAAATAGGTTGGATAAAGGCAAACAATGTAACACACATCTCCAGCCTCCCATGTGTCTATGGGTCAATGACCCTGTGGGCACACACACATTTTACATTTCAGACTGAAGAGACACAAACCAGGCAAATTAAAACTTTCTGTAGCTTTTAAAGGGTATGTAAACTCTAAATCCACTACTATTACTAGATAGCTTAGGCTTTAAATATAGTTTTTTTTCTAGCACCCTCCTATACCCTAACTTTACTCATTCGGTCTCCCTCATATTCAGCTCGCCCCCACGAGATTGGCAAAGGGATGTGGGATGTGCCAATCTCGTGGGGGCGGAGCTGAAAACAGGAGGAGACAGAACCTTCATGATAAAGGTAGGGTACAGGAGGGTGCTAGAAAAAAAAACACTTTCCATTTAAAGGGCAACTGTGGTCTCCAACAGGTTAGGATTAAATGAAAGCCTGCAGTATTTCTTTATAATGAGAAGAATCACATCTCTGGCTTCAGCCTGTGAGAAATGATATTGGGGTGAATGTTCAAACTTCCTGCTTCCAGTAGCTTTAGCGACATCACCTTACCTCTGCCCGACCCTCTGCCTGCCCCTCTACCCCGGGGGAGAAGCATGCTCAGTAAATATATATGGTTATATATCATATATACTGATCAAAACTATACTACACTGTGGTATGGGAACAAATCTAAATAAAAAAGATTTTAAAAAAACACATACAACAAAACAGAGTCAGAAATAATGCAATATGCATTCCACTTGTAATCAGTGTGGCCTTGCTAACTACATTTATTAAGAGCTTCCAACAATTAGCAGGTGATCTGGAAACGTTACTATTATCTAAAAACATCAAGTTGAATTGATTTGGTATTACTCGATCGCCTTTAAATGAGAAGCCCTGCAATCACCTTACCATACACTTCCAGTTATGTCACATAGTTGACATAGAGAATATATTTAGACCTTGCTCTCCTGTAATTATTGGTATTCTCAAGTGGCAAGATAACAATATATTTAAGTGGATTGCCCTCTGGACAAATTTTTAGATGTATTCAAAGTTTGCCTGTTTTTGGAACAAGCCATACGAGATATACAAGACTAATTAAACAATAAAGAAGACAATGGTTTTAGTGTCTTAAACACCTACGGATATTGCACAAGGCAAACTAAATAACTTCCATCTATCATTATCCCCCTTAAGACGAAACATCAGGTTGCCATTTGCTGAGCAGTTTAGATTACTGTATTAAGTTAAATGAGCTGTTCCCCGACAGACGCCACTAGCGAAACACTACATGCAAAGTTTCTTTAGTGCCAAACATCTGCAGGGGTGCTCCTACCATAAAGCAATGTGAAGCAATTGTCTGTGGCACGCCTATGTGGTCCACTAGAAAGGTAGCATTGCAGAGCAGGATAAAAAATATTGCAGGTTCTCTCCAGCAATTTTTTTCCCCTTCCTGCTCTGCACTAACTGTATCTCAGTATTACTGCCCGTCTTAATCTATAATTGAATACATATAAGTAGCACTTACTCTGATTTGCATGTGTTGCTGCATGCCTTCAATCCAGCACACATTTTGTTTAGGAGCAGTATCCCCCCCTCCCTCTTTTGACCACTCCCACAAACCAACTTTCAAGCCTGCACACAGCATACAGCATTACAACTGTCAAAACTGTCACCATTCCAGCTACAGTAAAACTACCCACAAAAGAATAGTTTTTTGAGAGCAAGGAACTTGTTTTAGATTGGATATCTAAGGGGGCAGATACAACAAAAAAATGATACAGTGGTGGTTGGGAAGAATTATAGTTTCCAGTTATGGTCAATTTAAAATAACCTACTTTTCGGTATAGATGCCCTTTAAAGCAGACTAACTTGTAATAATTGAATATCGCAAATATTGTAAGAGGAGACCCTATATCATATGTCTTGCAAAAGGATATCAATGGAAATAAATTCTGAGATTTTATAACATCAGCCAATATAACAGCAGGAAAAGGGGTGGATAAAATATGATTTATTAGAGAGAAGAGAACCAATTCCATTTACTGCTGTAAAACTACATATATACTGAGTAAAACTATACTACACTGTAGTATGGGATTAAAAAGAAATTAGAAATTGAGTGTTGAACCCTCTCCTATTATGCAGGTTTCCAGATCAGTGAAAAATCAGAAGATGCCTATTAAAAACACATGCAGCATGTCAGGAAAAATGCAGTTTAAATGCAATATGTTTGTAATCAGTGCAGCCTTGCTAACTACATTAGTTAAAGGGTATCTCCTCCAACATAAATGACCCACCTTATTTCAGTTAATTTAATAAAGGGAGGTTAAGAAGCTATGGTAGGTCTTAACTCCAGCTCTTCAATTATACCATAAAGAGATAGGAGGGAACACAGAACATATCTGTGATCACACTCCTCCGCCGCTTCCTCTGACAGATGGCAACTACATCAATGCTCCCTTACATGCATAGAGGAAATATTTAGACCATGCTCTCCTGTAATTATTTGTACTTTCATTCTCAGGTGGCAATATAATATATTTAACTAGATGCCCTCTGCAGAAATATTTATAACAATAAAATAAATTATGTGATTCTATAGCTTTAAAGATCAGCAAATATAACAGCAGGATAAGAGGAAAATATATGATTGTTAATAAAGAAGTGAAAGAATTCTATGTCCTGCTGTAAAACTATAATTATATATATGTATATGGTTATATATCATACATACTGATCAAAACTATACTACACTGTGGTATGGGAACAAATCTAAATAAAAAAAGATTTTAAAAAAATTAGCAAAACGCAGGAGTACCGTATGGCTGATCCCAATATGATATGATATGAATACATGTAATTGTACATATGTATGTACATGCTACGGAAGATGTTAGCGCTATATAAATCCACAATAATAATAATATATCTCATGAATGGTCAGTCATGTGATTGGTTTACTCCACCCTCATAAGAACATCTTTTAGAAAGAATGGCCTCTTTAAAATATGTTGATATATCATAGTTTGTCCTATGAATTCATTACTGTATGCCTGCTATGCTTCTGGATGTCTCATGGAAACTGAGCAATTTAGAAACCTGTACTGAGCCTGTACTGAGCCTGGGCATGCTCAGAAGGAGCAGACAGGGGATTAACATTCAGTCATTGGCTGGGATGTCAACTGTCGAATCTATAACGGACAGTTGCTAACGGGAAGAACCAGGAAGCAGAAACAGGGGAAACAGGACATTGTGCAGGATTTCAGGTTAGACTTATATATTTCAGATTTCCAACTATTAACGTTTAGGGTTTTGGGGGGTGATTTATCTGTATGTAAGTTTTCGTTTTGAGGCTGGACTTGTCCTTTAATATCATTCAGGATGAGGAACTTTACCCATCAGGCTTGATTTAGTTTACCCAAATAAATCCATGAAACACCTGCACTCTTGTAGGAGTAGTAAAGGGGCAGAGCAGACCGGCACTACAAGCTGATCTTTCACCACTTTGTTTGAGTCCATTCCAGTCTGTTCTGTGCCTTTTGGGGATGCAGAAAAAGGGTTGTGGGCAAAATACACCAAAATACACATCAAAAGTATGTTTGTCCAGGCCTTTGGGAAAATTGTAAATGTGGACAAAACACACACAAAAATGCTAATTCAATGCAAACACGGACAAAAAATGCTTTTAGGGGATTCAACCAGAGCCACAGCCGCTCTCGATTAATTTCCTGTAAGAGATTCACCAGGGGCTAGTCATCTCTGGGTCAATTCCCCCCACCATAACCTCCAAACAACCACTGGTGAATAGCTTGTGGCAGCTGCATAGGTTGGAGGTTGAATAAAGACATACGACGTGCCCGCCCAGCCAAACAACCGCTGGTGAATGGCTTGTGGCGGCTGTGTCAGCGTCTTTGGCGATACGCATCCACGCAAAGTGTCTTAGGAGCAAAACATGACTGGACTGTGGCTTGTGTAAATTCTGGTTACAACGCCAGTTTGCCAGAACATTTTTTTTATATTGTTGGTTAATAGCCACAATACAATAAACCGACACTCTTGTGCTAAGGAAAAAGCACAGCACATTAAACATCTTAGCATTTTGCATGAAAATGTGAAAAGCCTACCACAGACGACGAAAATCAGTTCTGATTTATTATTCCACCACCATTATAAAACCAATAAAAAAGAATAAAGCTGCAGACTAGTCCAATATTCTATTAGTCACACCTAAACCAACACACTGCTACATATTGATACTTAGTCATGGTTTCATTTCCTAAACAGAACTGACCCAATATCATCTAGAGGAACTATCCCCATCACAGAACGCTCTTTGAATATTGAGATCAAATGGTACCAACTCTGATATATTACAAATATAAACGTTTCAATGATGGTATGTGAGATTCTTAGAAGGCTTAAGGGCACATATGTGTGTACATTGGGCAACATAACTATGAGATACCCATCCCATAAGCTTATTTTTAAAGGAGAATACTACTCCTTTTTTATTCACCTTGTTTACGTGGATCAAGGCCCTAAAGAGTGCACAGTTGCAAAAAAAACTACAGCCATTAACACCAAGAATGGGAAAACACTGGAGCTACGCTTGTAGTAGTTTACTTCCTCTTCTAAATACAGCCCTACTATCATAAAGGTGACCTACAACATCCAAGCAATATCTTATAGTTCAAAATTGTAATATGTTAAAGGGCATGCCCACCCTTTTCTACATATGCTAGTATGCCTTCCCCCAGCCCCAACCCTTTTCTACATATGCTAGTATGCCTTCCCCAGCCCCAACCGCTATAAAATAATTTTTTTATATATAAAGTGCCCCGATATTTACTTACCTTCCCTCTCTCATCCGACGCACACTGCCGGCCTTTAGCTTGCAAGACACTGCAAGCAGGGGGCGGGACCGGCAGCCGCGTCCGTGATTGGCTGCAGCCGCGTCCGTGATTGGCTGCAGCTGCGTCCGTGATTGGCTGAGAGGCAGCCAATCACGTAGGCGGCTGCAGGCTGCTCAGAACGCCGGGGGAGAGAGGGAAGGTAAGTAGAGTTCGGGGGACTTTCTTAAAAATGTTTTTTAGCGGTTGGCTGGGGAAAGGAACCCTAATATATGGCCAAGGGTTTCTATGCTAGGGGGAGGGAGAAGGGCTGCTGTGCGCATGCCAAACTTCTCCCGGAGGCGAGAAAAGGGGGCAGAGTCCTATATTGACTCTGCTATCCTCCTGGTGGGCAGTTTTTGGGACTTTGGGGGGGGGGGGGGGACTACAGGAGAACCATACAATATTACTTTATTGTCACATACATCATTACAAAAACAACAGCAGTGAAATGTACTCCCTACAGCTCCTAATAAAATAAAACATACCATAAAACATCCATTAAAAAAACTCATTCAGCCAAAATTCATCCCCCCCAACCCACTTTGATTTAACATTCTTATCACCTGGGGGAAGAAACTTCCCTTAAACCTTTCTGTCTTTACAGCAATACTATGATATCTCCTTCCTGACAGTAGCAGCACAAATAATTAATTACTTGGGTGATTAATATCCCCTAATATTATGGAGCTGGGATTTTATTACACTCCATGGTGGGGCCAATTGTGGGGGGGGGTGTAGTTTTGGGGGGGGACATGCACTACAGAAGTCGTGCAGGTGCAGATAATATATTTAAGTAAGAAGGAGTCGCTCCTGAATAAGCAAAGTAGCATGGTCTAATGCAGCCTAAACACAGGTAATAAAATGAACAGGTGATTGGAGCGTGCCGAACACAAGGAGAACCGGGTCCCGAATTTCTGATTAATATAATATAATAAATAAGGTGTTCAATCACACTAAAAGTCCAAGATATTAATTGTTTTTATGTGCCACCATGAACCTATAGCAAAATAGGGACTAATAGCGATCTTTAAGAATTGTATAAGACTTACAACACACACACATGGTGGGCCGGGTGGACACTCCCCCAGGCCCAGACGCTCCCGTGGTGTGGACCTCAAAGAAATAGTGCGTTATTAACATGAAATGAAGTTTGCTTAAGGGGGTCCTCCCAGTCACAGGTCCGTTGGTCCAGTGCGTCTTGGCCCCAACCCTCCCGCTGTCGCAAGGTCCAAAAAACAACGGTACATATACAAAAAAGAACGGGCTGGCAGCGATGCCTGTGAGTCAATCGCGCACGGAGGTAGTAGGTAAAAACTTCTTTCCTTTAAACACATACGGCTATACAAACGGGTACATGGTCCTAAACGTGTTTCGTGCCGGATCATTGCACTTCGTCAGATGACCCGGTAGCTGTGCTGGTGCTGAATCCCTAGGTCCCTCTTCGCTCTTCCTCTGTAGCCATAAGACACTGGCCCTCGATTCCTCTTCGCGAGTTGTGATGATCCTTCCACTTTTCCAGATTGGAAGCAGTAAAGACTTTTGCCAACAGAGCTCTGGAATAGCTGTATTGGCATGAGTGCACCGCAGACCACCAAAGGTCACAGTCCAAGTGGCAGCGACATTATGATGTTTGACGGACCGTAACTGAAACCAGAGATGATGAGCGGCACAGTTGCTAAGCGACACGAAGCGACGCTTGGTAATTGAGGAGCCGCCTACATAACTTTCCTAGAACACGGGAAAATAATCATCCCCTTTTCTCCCCCTGGTATATAACTGTTGGAATACCCTCCCGCTTTGGTACAAAGGCCGCTAACAGTTTCATTGGTGGGAATATTACTGTACACATTGCTGGTATGTCTGCAGTGCTCTAGCCCATTGGTGGGGATACAGTAATATCCCCACCAATGGGCTAGAGCACTGCAGACATACCAGCAATGTGTACAGTAATATCCCCGCCAATGGGCTAGTGCACTGCAGACATACCAGTAATGTGTACAGTAATATTCCCACCAATGGGCTAGTGCACTGCACTGGGCGCGCCTATCTTTTGTATTGCCGCGCATGCGCCCAAAGATAGGCGCATGGTTGGGGGACAGGGGCAACGCGGCTGTCAGATCAGGTGGAGCGCCAGGTAAGGTAAGTTCGGCTGTGTCCCCTGACTGAGCAAACTATTATTCACAGGGAGGTGAGAAAAAGCGTTGGCAAACACTTGTGTTTTTGCTTTACAGTTCCTTTAAGGTTGTGTTGATTACGTTTGCCTTAAATGGTATCTATACTCGAATTTTCAAAAATGATACATTTTAAATGCAGCAAGATACCACTGCTTCAAAACTTTTTTCAGATTTTAAATCTGGGCTGTAGATCCTGAGAAATCATCATTTTAATCACAACCCCTCCCCCTCCCTTCTTTTCTCTGCTGATTCTCATAATTGTTGCAGAAAGTGTGCTGGCAGGCAGCCAAAGATCCTAGTTAGATGTCACTAATGGGTTAAATATTACAATCTTTGCTCCTGGAGTGACAGGTCTTTCCCTGCTGTGATTAAAATGATGATTTCTCAGGATCTACAGCCCAGATTTAAAATCTGAAAAAGATTTGAAGCAGTGGTATCTTGCTGCATTTAAAATGTATCATTTTTGAAAATTCGAGTATAGATACCATTTAAGGCAAACGTAATCAACACAACCTTAAAGGAACTGTAAAGCAAAAACACAAGTGTTTGCCAACGCTTTTTCTCACCCTCCCGTGAATAATAGTTTGCTCAGTCAGGGGACACAGCCGAACTTACCTTACCTGGCGCTCCACCTGATCTGACAGCCGCGTTGCCCCTGTCCCCCAACCATGCGCCTATCTTTGGGCGCATGCGCGGCAATACAAAAGATAGGCGCGCGATCAGGAGAGCAGGACAGCGCGGCTGTCAGATCAGAAGGACCTGCGAGTGGAGCGCCAGGTAGGTAAGGTAGTTCGGCTGTGTCCCCTGAGCAAACTATTATTCACAGGAAGGTGAGAATAAGCGTTCTCCACCTCCCTGTGAATAATAGAAACAATTGGCAAACACTTTTTTTTTGAGTTTATATTTCCTTTAAGCCTGACGCATGATAAATAATTACAAATGGATATAACTTTTCCATGAAGGTCAACAAAATAGCAGCAAACTGTGATTTATTGAAGGACGCCAATTATTATCCTTGCACAAGTATGCAAACTTTCAAAATTTAAAAAGAACTATAATGACAGTTGCAAAACCTCCTTGTGCATTGTATAATAATATGGGAGGTAGGCTTTTCCTACATTCTGTTTGCTCTCATTTAAAAGATCTAACTTTAAAAATGTTTGATAGCACAAGCAGATTAGCAAGTCTCAGGCTCTCTCTTCTCTATTTGTCTCCCTTCCCAACAGCAAAGTTGGTTAGTTACGGTGGCTCCGAGGTTAGCATTGATGGCGTGCAGTTCTGGGTGAAGTCCTGGGGTCGACTTTTCGGTGTGACATCTGCAAAGTGTTTGTATGTTGTTCCTGTGCTTAAAGTTTTTCACCACAATCATAAAGACATAATGATAGGTTGTGTGTGCGAGATAAAGTGCTTAAATTGTAAGATCTTTTGGGCAGGGTGATTACAGCAGTTTTTAACATTATTCTCATTTACTTCTCTGGGATGGCCAATTTCTGAGGAACATTTTTCACTATTTGAGTCCGAGAGTTTTTTTTCATGGGACAAAAAGCCGCCTTGTTATTAAACGTAGACGAAAGGGCTATCTTATCTTTAACAATAATTACGTTGGTTTTAATTATGTTTCATATTGAAACCTTTTGTGTCATGAGTTTTCATATACTAAGGAAGAGGCATTGTAATTCTAGTGTTACAGATTATTTTAATTAATTCGCAGATTTTTATTTTTCTCCTTTTTATCACACATATTTTGCGCCCCAGTTTTTTAACTGGAGACATGAAATTTTCAGACATTTTCCACCCATTAACTTGGACAAAAGGACAATTATGACACACACACAACACACACACCCCCCCCCCCCCCCCGGTTTTACCTTAAAGGCCATGTCCACCCCTTTTTTAAAAAAAATTATATGTTATAGGGCTAGTCCCAGAGCCACAACCGCTATATTATATTTATAAGAAAGTTCTCCATTCATTACTTATCTTCCCTCTCCTCCGCCGCAATGCCCGGCCTTCTGCTTGCAAGAACTGCAAGCAGGGGGCCGGACCGTCAGCCGCGTCTGTGATTGGCTGAGAGGCAGCCAATCACAGACACGGCTGCCGGCAGTTCAGAACGCGGGGGGAGAGAGGGAGGGCAAGTAAAGATCGGGGGACTTTCTTATAAATATTTTATTGCGGTTCGGGCTGGGGAACTATCCCTTTACACTAGGGGAGGGAGAGGAAAACAGGAGGGAGAGGGAGGGGGAGGAGGGATGCTCTGAGCAAGCCAAAAACCTCTGAGAGGACAACTCAGAGGCGAAACAATTTCACCGGTGGCCAGGCTCCTGGTGGACAGTTTTTATAACTTTATAACATTACAGGAGAACCATTTGGAGCTGGGATGTAAGGTAAGGATTTTATTACACTACAGAGTGGGGCCAGTAGTGGGGTTAAGTTTTGGGGGTGGACATGCCCTTTAATGCTGAACACTAGCCCATCAAAGTCAGATTCTGAAAGCCCGCACCCCCTCCACTTCCTGGTATTTAACCAATGGGAAAGCATGATCTGCATCGAGTGTTTTCCCAGTGCTTAGCCCTACCATAGTCCAGGAAAATAACAGGGGAGCCCTACATAAATTTAATTAAAACACATTATAAAAAAAAAAATTACTTCAGATTCACCACAATGTATAATTTGACAGTGACAGTGAGAATCTTAGGCTTCATTTATAATGTATGTGTTTTTTTCACATTTGATATGCAAATATTAAAAAATGCAGTAGAAAAAAAAACAAACACAATTAAAGGCACTGTATACAAACGCGCTTCAAAGTGCATACAAGTAGTTCATTTACTCATGTGTATGTTTACCTAATTTGTGGCTTCATGGGTATATATATAGTAGGTTGCTGTCATGCATTTGTTTATCTTGAATTAGAAGGGTCTGTAGGATAATTGCTACAGAGTTTGCTGCTTCTATGTTTCAGTATGCTATGTTTTTAATTATATGTATTGTCACCTTTTAACTTTTTAACTTTATACACTTATGGAGCACACAGATTTTATAGAATAAGAGGGGTTGTTTATTTATTTATTTAAGCTTATTCGTGAGCTACACAGGAGGGTTTTATGGTTTTATGAATTTTATCACTATAAAATATGTATGAGCCCTGAGTCATTAGGGGGTTTGATAGGATTATGGTGTTAAGTTACATGGTCACTGTTAATAATGGTGGGAGGAGCACAAAGGGCGGGTGGGTTGTAACCTAGGTTTTATATTTCCACTTACTTGTATTGTATTCACATCCTGAGGACGGGCTGTGACAGCCGAAACGCGTAGATGTATTAATAAAAGACTTTAGTAAAGAGAAGACCCGCGAGTGCTCTGTGTTTGGTAGCAGTATAATATAATATATTATATATATATATATATATATATATATATAAAATTTCATAAATGGGGAGATATAATTACGTAACTAACGCAAATGCTTGCTAATCCTATTGATACTGGTTCAGGGCAATGGCACAAGTGTTGTTTTCACCACTGCATTCTATTGGAGTATAGAGTGCTCAACATTCACCAGCCCCATTGCTTTTAACCCGATTCATTCTATAATATTTGCAAAATATTCAGCACTGCGTCAGGGTAAACCTAAAGTATGTACCAAATGAGCAGTTTAAATCTGTGACTCTTTACTTCTAACAGTTCAGGCCTGTCTACCTGACTGATGAGGCTGTGCCATTTCAGGAGTGAGCTGTTCATTACAAGAAAAAACCAAACCTACTAGATTTCTAATAGGCTAGTCAGGCAACACTGGGTACTCACACACCATGGATGTCAACTCGTGGCCTTCAGATATTCATAATTGGGATATGGTGGAGGAAATTGAACGGAGCCACCTTACAAGCCTCCATTTGGGGGTTTAAGATACAGTGACTAGATATGACTGAACAGAAGTCTAACCAAACCAGTCTGTGTATAACATTTCACACTCTTTCTAGTGTAAGGTGAGGCACACATGCATTACCGGCTATTGCACTGCGATCCGCACAATAGTTCACAATCGGATTGCTTGCAATCTGCAAAAGAAATGGTGATTGCGTGTGCTCCGAATACAGATTGCAGCACAGCACGTGGCCATCCACATTGACTTACACTGCGATTCTCATGTGCTAGTTGAAAGCAAGCATGATCTTTAACATGTAGAAAAACTGGCAGCGTGGCCTAGCCCAAAAACTCCTGTATTGTTAAATTAACTGTCAAAAAGGGTGAGACAACAAAGCTGTGTTAGTAAGTTTAGTGTTAGAGGGTTTATAATGCACCATTATGTTATAATATACATGTACTTCTGAATCACCTATGCAAAGGGAAACTTATTCTTCACAATCCCTGCATTACAAAGAAGAATATGTGTTTTGTATAAAATATCTGCACAATTGATAGTGAAGTGTATTCATTTATCATTTATCAGAAGTCCCAAGAGAATGCCCCATAACAGGTCATACAGCTTCTTACATGATCTTGCCAGAGTAAATTCATTTGAGAACTTCTCATTCACAAGTCTCTTTGGGTGTGATTCAGTGGAGACGGATAATTGGAAGAAACATCATAACTACAACTTGGATCCTATTCTGTACACCTGTGTAGGACAACTGGATAACTATAGGATTTTTTTCATAACAACACATGTGGATAAATTCCCTTCTGTTTTTTACCATATATATTAGAGTATAAGCCAATGGAGTATAAGCGGGAGGTAACTATTTTTACCTGGAAAATTAGGAAAACATGATTGACTCGAGTATAAGCCGAGGGCTTATACTACCACTACTGCCTTCTGATTTTTGTATTGTTTGGGTTTAGTTGCCCTTTAAATGGACAGCAGAATTCCCATACAGTAGTCACATCACAGTAATAGCCAAATCCATTATGGCTATTACTGTATGGGACTACTGTATGGGAATTCTGCCGTTCATTTAAAGGGCAACTAAAGCCTCAGAACAATACAAAACCAGAAGGCAGTAGTGGTAGTATAAGCCCTCGGCTTATACTGAGTCAATCCCTCGAGTCAAAACAATACAAATTAGAAGGCAATTTTTTTAACAATAGATACAATCCTCCTGATTCTGTATTGTTTTGAGGCATTAGTTACCCTTTAAAGTTATCCCATACAGTAATCCCCCCCAGGTACAGGTAGATGCTTATAGCTGTAACGTAAAATGTTGGCACCGTCCAGCAAGAGCCTGTGGTATTGGTCATTATGAATACCGCAGGTTCATAAGGCTGGGTACACACAGGAAAGATTTTTAAAAGATGACAGACGGGATCTCCAAGATCCTGTCTATCATTTTTCAAAGATAAGTGAACACATAGGGAGAACGCTTGGGACTGTGTTTCCCTCAGGAAGAATACCACGGCGAGGGAAATTTTAGGTCCTTCGTGAACGACCGATTGGCTGATGGGAAAGTTCGGCGGGCGTGCTTTCGTTCGGGAAAGCCGCTACACACACTGCTGAAAAAGCCTTGATACGGTCAGATCAGACAGTATTGGGGCTTTATCGCTAGTGTGTGTACCTAGCTTAAATATGTCCACCGAGTGAGCCTTTGTCCCTGGCCCAATCTTTTTTCAATCAATACGACATAATATCGATCGTAATTACAGTCGCAAACTTGATCTGCACAGAAATGTAATTGGTAAAACTGTGTGCTCACACGAACATTACAATTCATTGCACATTCATCTAATATCGAATGTCTGATCGAGGTAGTGTATGGCCAGTATTATTGCCCAGCTGGTACAGGAACCAACTGTGAAGCTGCTCTTATTGGATAGTAATCAATCATGTGCAATGTAACTCATGTATGATAGGCCCAATCAGCAACTCATTACATTTGTTTATATTTTTTCTTTGGGGGGAGGGTCTTAGATTTATTTACTAAATTTAGTTATATTTAGTAGCAATCTGCTTTATTGCTGAGATATAACTGACAACTAACTGTATAAACCGAGACACCCACTTACCTCTAAAAAGGGGTAAAAGTGGTTGACTCGAGTATAAACCGAGGTAGAAAATTATGACCACATACTCCTACCTTCTGATTCTGTATGTTTTTGGGACTTTATTTGCCCTTTAATGGAGAGCAGAATTCCCAATACAGTAGTCTATACAGTACCGTATTCCGGCGTATAAGACGACTTTTTAACCCCTTATAATGTCGTCTTATACGCCGGCATATACAGTAATAGCCAAATCCAGTATGGCTATACTGAATGGGACTAATGTATGGGAATTCTGCTAGCCAAATCCAAATCTGCTAGCCAAATCCAAATAGCCAAATCCAGTATGGCTATTACTGAATGGGACTAACTGTATGGGAATTCTTCTGTCCATTCAAAGGGCAACTAAAGCCTCAAAACATACAGAATAAGAAGGTAGTAGGGATCATAATTTCTACCCTCGGTTTATACTTGAGTCAATCACTTTTACTCATTTTCAGATGAAATTAGGTACCTTGGTTTATACGGTACCAATCCTACCACCCTGCCCCCGGTACCTCATTTTAACGGTTGTTTAAAAAATGCTATATGCACTTACTACTCGTAGGACCGTATCAGTGCATGGCAGTAAAAAAAAACAACACATGCAACACTACATATACTAAACCTATGTGCATTGTATTGTGTATTAAATATATTACACAGAGTTTCATGTAGCTTCCCAATTCAAATTGGGCCTGAAACCTTACAATCATGTTCCCTATCAGTAAGCCTATGATCATACACCCACATAAGCACAGATTGTAACCAGACTCCAGTGCCACCACCAACACCCCACTGCACACGCTGCCCATTATAAGCTTATATAAAACGCCTGGCCAGAATTTAAAAAAGAAGAGTAACCATGGGTTAACACGCCAATGTACACAAATTAAAGGTTATATCCTGGAAATGAAATTCAAATTCAGTGTTAATCAACAGAACACAGAGTAATGCAGTGGACCCATCCTGCTTATATGCTGCGGACTGCCTGGAGGGCTGTATCGTGGACGTGGGGGAAGAGTAAAGCTGTATACACACCATGCAATATTTGTCTCATCAACTGAATGTTCAGGTATCGATCGAACTGACACTACAATGGCATAAACCTAGGGGGAAAACAAATCCCCAAAAACAGATCTGAAATAAACATAACCACCAGAATGTGGAAGTAACCCATATTTCACACAAACAAAATCCCCCCCCCCCCCCCCCCAAATCATAAAGACAAATGATAGGTTGTGTGTGCGAGATAAAGTGCTTAAATTGTAAGATCTTTTGGGCAGGGTGATTACAGCAGTTTTTAACATTATTCTCATTTACTTCTCTGGGATGGCCAATTTCTGAAGGAAATTTTTCACTATTTGGAGTCCGAGAGTTTTTTTTCATGGGACAAAAGCCGCCTTGTTATTAAATGTAGACGAAAGGCTATCTTATCTTTAACAATAATTACGTTGGTTTTAATTATGTTTCATATTGAAACCTTTTGGTCATGAGTTTTCATATACTAGGAAGAGGCAGTAGTAATTCTGTAGTGTTACAGATTATTTAATTAATTCGCAGATTTTTATTTTTCTCCTTTTTATTCCACACATATTTTGCGCCCCAGTTTTTTAACTGGAGACATGAAATTTTCAGACATTTTCCACCCATTAACTGGACAAAAGGACAATTATGACACAACACACACACCCCACACCCCCCCCCCCCCCCGGTTTTACTTAAAGGCCATGTCCACCCCTTTTTTAAAAAAATTATATGTTGTAGGGCTGTTCCAGAGCCCCAACCGCTATATTATATTTATAAGAAAGTTCTCCATTCATTACTTATCTTCCCTCTCTCCTCCGCCGCAATGCCCGGCCTTCTGCTTGCACAGAACTGCAAGCAGGGGGCCGGACCGTCAGCCGCGTCTGTGATTGGCTGAGAGGCAGCCAATCACAGACAGGCTGCGCGCAGTAGACGCCGGGGAGAGAGGGAGGGCAAGTAAAGATCGGGGGACTTTCTTATAAATATTTATTGCGGTTCGGGCTGGGGGAACTATCCCTTACACTAGGGGAGGGAGAGGAAAACAGGAGGGAGAGGGAGGGGGAGGAGGGATGCTCTGAGCAAGCCAAAAACCTCTGAGAGGACAACTCAGAGGCGGAAACAATTTCACCGGTGGCCAGGCTCCTGGTGGACAGTTTTTATAACTTATAAACATTACAGGAGAACCATTTGGAGCTGGGATGTAGGTAAGGATTTTTATACACTAACGAGTGGGGGCCAGTAGTGGGGGTTAAGTTTTGGGGGTGGACATGCCCTTTAATGCTGAACACTAGCCCATCAAAGTCAGATTCTGAAAGCCCGCACCCCCTCCACTTCCTGGTATTAACCAATGGGAAGGCATGATCTGCAACGAGTGTTTTCCCAGTGCTTAGCCCTACCATAGTCCAGGAAAATAACAGGGGAGCCCTACATAAATTTAAATTAAAACACATTATAAAAAAAAAACTTACTTCAGATTCACCACAATGTATAATTTGACAGTGACAGTGAGAATCTTAGGCTTCATTTATAATGTATGTGTTTTTTCACATTTGATATGCAAATATTAAAAAATGCAGTAGAAAAAAACAAAACACAATTAAAGGCACTGTATACAAACGCGCTTCAAAGTGCATACAAGTAGTTCATTTACTCATGTGTATGTTTACCTAATTTGTGGCTTCATGGGATATATATATAGTAGGTTGCTGGTGTCACGAACTTACCTGCCGCTCGGTCCCGCGCCGCACTGCACTTCCGGGTGGGCGGCGTCGACGTATGACGTCACGGCGGCGCGAAATTTGAAAAGCCGGTGTCCTCCTGGACCTGGGCCCGATTGTAGCATTCCGCTACCTCCCTGGCTCCTGTACTTTCCTGCTTGGATCCGCTCCTTATACTCACCTTGCCTGCATCCAGTTGCCTGCATAATACTTACCTTGCCTGTATCCAGTCCTACCTTGCCTGTGTCCAGTGTCTACACCTGCCTGCATCCAGTTGCCTGCATCCAATACTTACCTTGCCTGGTTCCAGTGTCTCACCTTGCCTGCATCCAGTTGCCTGCATCCAATACTTACCTTGCCTGTATCCAGCGCCTACCTTGCGGTTCCAGTGTCTCACCTTGCCTGCATCCAGTTGCCTGCATCCAATACTTACTGCCTGTATCCAGTACCTACCTTGCCGGTTTCCAGTGTCTCACCTTGCCTGCATCCAGTTGCCTGCATCAGCATACAGCTTCAGTTCCCAGCAGCCTCTGTATCCTGCACCTTCCGGACTGTCAGCCTCCTCCTAAAGCGTACTGTGAGTACACGGCCGTCGGCCATTTATTACAGTACAATCGGGCCCTGGAAACGCCTGAGGGGGCTATGGCTGAATTGAGTAAAACTCTCCAGGCTTTGTCCAAACGCATGGACCTGTTTGAACACCATCAGGGCCAGTTGGCCCAGTTTATGGATACCCTTGCTGTCCGGCTACCCCCAGCTGCTGCCGCTGCTCCGGGTTCTACGCTACCCCCTGCAACGTCCGGATCCGGTGATCCATCTCTCGGAGAGAGCCCCGCATACCTCCACCCTCACGGTTTGATGGTGATGCCCAAGCCTGCCGTGGATTCATTAATCAGTGCCGAATCCAATTCGAACTTCAACCATCGCATTTTGCATCGGATCGCGCTAAGGTTGGGTACATCATCGCCTTGTTGGAGGGCAATGCGCTGGCCTGGGCTCTCCCCTATGGGAAAAAGACGATCCCCTAGTCTATAATGTTACTGACTTCCTTAGTATGTTCCGCAAGGTCTTCGATGCTCCAGGAAGAACCTCTGCTGCCTCCTCCCGTTTGATGCAGCTCGCCCAAGGGTCTCGTTCTGTGGGTCAATATGCTATTGAATTTCGGACCCTTGCTGCGGAGACTTCTTGGAATAATGAGGCACTTACGGCAACCTTTTGGCAGGGACTCTGACCACCTCAAGGACGAATTAGTATCCAGGGAATTACCTGTCCCATGGAAGACTTGGTTACATTATGCATCCAGATCGATACCGCTTCCGTGAACGGCGGCCGAAAGGTCGCAGCCCGTTCCAGCCTTCTAAGACTTTTCCTAGGCCTGCTCCGACCTTTCCGCAAGCCATATCTTCAGGTGAAGAGCCGATGCAAATTGGCGGCACTCCATCTATCCCCCGAGGAAAAGTCACGCAGACGAACCAATGGACTTTGTCTCTATTGTGCTGGGCAAGGACACTTTGTAAAAAATTGTCCCCAGAAGTCGGGAAACTTCAGGACCTAGAAGTTAAGGAGGAGCTACTTCTAGGTAACGTTAAGTCTCCTGCCAATTTGAACCATTAAAACTTTTTCTACCCGCTGCTATCACTTGTAATGGTAAAACCTTTTCCTCCCAGGCCTTTGTCGATTCTGGTGCCGCTGGAAATTTCATTGACTCTACCTATGCAGCACAATTGGGGCTTCCTCTCCTTCACTTGCAGCAACCTCTTCGAGTCCTGGCTATTGACAAATCCGTTGGCTTCAGAATTCATCTCCAAATCTACCTACGAAGTCCTATTCCGCATTGGCATATTTCACCAGGAACGTTTATCTTTTCTGTCATCCAAAGCCCTTCTGCTCCCCTAATTCTCGGACTCCCATGGCTCAGATTACACAACCCCGTTATTGATTGGTCTCACAATGAACTCAAGTCTTGGAGCCCCTTCTGTTTCAAAAATTGCCTTCTACTCATTGCACTACCATTACCTGTGAAATAAATCTGAGCAAAACCTCCCGGAGTGTTTATCATGATTTTTCTGATGTGTTTTGTAAAAAGCGAGCTGAGAAGCTACCACCGCACCGTTCCTACGATTGCCCCATCGATCTTCTTTCTGGTACCATGCCTCCTCGGGGACGCACATACCCACTGTCTCCCTCAGAAACTCTAGCCATGAAAGAGTACATTACTGAACATTTGTCTAGGGATTCATACGACTTCCACTTCCCCGCTGGAGCTGGGTTTTTTTGTTGAAAAAAAGACGGCGGGTTACGACCCTGCATCGACTACCGTGGATTAAATAAAATCACATAAAGAATCGGTACCCACTCCCTCTCATCTCTGAACTGTTTGACCAGATAAAAGGAGCTAAAATTTTTACCAAACTGGATTTACGGGGGCATACAATCTGATCCGTATACGCAAAGGTGATGAGTGGAAGACCGCTTTAACACCAGGGACGGTCACTACGAGTATCTCGTAATGCCCTTTGGCCTTGTGTAAGCTCCAGCGGTGTTCCGAATTTGTAAATGACATCTTCCGGGATATGTTGGAATCTCTGTAGTAGTATATCTAGATGACATTTTAATCTTTTCTCATGATCTGCCCTCACACCGCCTCCATGTTAAACAGGTGTTACTAACGTCTGAGAGAGAATAGCTGTATGCCAAATGTGAAAAATGTCTGTTGAGTGTTCACAAGTACCCTTCCTAGGCTACATCGTATCTGCGCAAGGGTTCCAGATGGATCCTGTTAAAGTTTCAGCCGTCCAAGATTGGTCTCTTCCTATGGGAACCAAAGCTATTCAAAGGTTCATTGGGTTTGCCAATTACTACAGACAATTCATTCAAGGGTTCTCGTCAATAATTTCTCCAATATTAGCCCTCATCAGTAAAGGTGGTAAACCTCATTCATGGACCCCTGCAGCCCTCGAGGCCTTCAGACGACTCAAGGAAGCTTTGCTGTTGCACCAGTTCTAGTACATCCAGATCCTAGTCCCCCTTCTACATCGAAGTTGATGCTCAGACTTGGGCGCTGGAGCCGTCCTTTCCAGAGGCAGGGCACTAAAAGGAAACTCCATCCGGTGGCGTATTTTTCCAAGAAGTTTCTACCAACGAACGGAATTATGACGTTGGGAATAGGGAACTTCTTGCTATCAAACTGGCCCTCGGAGGAGTGGCGTCATCTATTAGAAGGCACCTCTGTACCTATCACCATCCTTACCGACCATAAGAACCTTGAATACATCCAGAATCTCAAAGGTTAAATCCCCGTCAAGCACGGTGGTCTTTATTCTTTTCCCGATTTAACTTGTTTATCACTTACCAACCTGGTTCCAAAACAAAAAAGCTGATGCCCTTTCCAGATCATTTGTTGCCTCCGACTGTACTAATCAAGATAAGGGCTCTGTTATCCCAACCACTAAAATCTTGGCCTCTATATCCCCTCAACTTTGTTCCAAGAATCAAGCCTCAAAGATTCTGCTCCGTCCGACACACCTTCTGGCAAAAGCTTTGTTCCTGTTTCTCTTCGGAAAAACTATCCTTCTGCATACTCACTGTTCCAAGCAAGCTGGGCATCCCGGTGTTACAAAACGTTTAATATAATTGCCCGTTCCCTTTGGTGGCCCAAAATGAGAAAAGATATTAAAGACTTTATTCAAGTGTGTACTAGCTGTGCTCAATCCAAATCATCTAGAACCCTCCCCTGTGGTCTTCTTCAACCCTCCCCATTCCGTCCAGACCTTGGACCCATCTATCCATGGACTTTATATGTGGAACTTCCGCCTTCCAAGAGAAACACGGTTATATGGGTGACTGTAGACCGCTTCAGCAAAATGGCCATTTTTACCCCTCCCTAAACTACCATCTTCAACGGAGTTAGCTCAACTATTTATTTCACATATCTTCCGCTTTCATGGACTCCTTCTGAAATGTATCTGACAGAGGTACTCAATTTGTTCCAAATTCTGGAGAGCACTTTGTAAGTCCATGAACATCAAGTTACAATTTTCTTCGGCTTACCACCCACAGTCCAACGGGCTACTGAACGCACTAACCAGTCTTGGAACAATATCTTCGTTGTTACATTTCCTATACCCAAGAGATTGGGCTGACCTTCTGCCTTGGGCTGAGTTTGCCCATAACAATTCACCTCATGCTTCTACTGGGAAATCTCCTTTTTGTGTGTCTTTGGGACTAATCCTAGATGTTTTCCGCAAGATTTTCTTGTCACACAAGTACCTGCTGCCAATGACTCTGCGGCCCAGATGACCGCTATCTGGCATGCTACTGAAATCAGCCTTCAGAAATCCTGTTGGTGCAAAAAAATGCAGCAGATAGGAGACGTAGAGAACCCCCAGCGTATTCTGTCGGAGACAAAGTATGGCTCTCTGTGCTCATATTAACTACGGGTTCCTTCCTCCAAACTGGGTCCCAAATTATTGGTCCTTTTTCTATCCTGGAATTAGTCGGCCAGTGGGCTGTTCGCTTCAACTCCTTCCAGTATGCGGATTCCTAACGTGTTTCATATTTCTCTCATCAAACCAGTATGTTCTAATCAGTATTCCACATCCTCTACTACCTCCCGTTCCGATTTCCGTGATGGTCAGCAGGAGTTTGAGGTCGAGAAGATCTGGACTCTAGATTCTGGAGAGGTCTCTGCAGTATTTGGTCCACTGAAAGGTTTTGGTCCGGAAGAAAGAGCTGGATTAAACATTCTGATTTGCACGCTCCTCGTCTAGTTAAAGCTTTCCACAGGAACTTTCCAGGGAAACCTGGCCCGTTGGGTCCTGTGGCCCCCCGTAAGGGGGGGGGGTACTGTCACGAACTTCATGCCGCTCCGGTCCCGCCGCCGGCACTGCACTTCCGGGTGGGCGGCGTCGACGTCATGACGTCACCGCCGCCGACACGCGGCGGGCGAAATTTGAAAAGCCGGTGTCCTCCTGGACCGGTGCCCGATTGTAGCATTCCGCTACCTCCCTGGCTCCTGTACTTTCCTGCCTTGGATCCTGCTCCTATACTCACCTTGCCTGCATCCAGTTGCCTGCATCCAATACTTACCTTGCTGTATCCAGTCCTACCTGGCCTGCTGTCCAGGTCTCACCTGCCTGCATCCAGTGCCTGCATCAAACTACCTTGCCTGGTTCCAGTGTCTCACCTTGCCTGCATCTCAGTTGCCTGCATCCAATACTTACCTGCCTGTATCAGCGCCTACTTGCCGGGTTTCCAGTGTCTCACCTTGCCTGCATCCAGTTGCCTGCATCCAATACTTACCTTGCCTGTATCCAGTACCTACCTGCCGGTTCCAGTGTCTCACCTTGCCTGCCCAGTTGCCTGCATCCAGCACTACAGCCTTCAGTTCCCAGCAGCCTCTGTATCCTGCACCTTCCGGACTGTCAGCTCCTCCTAAAGCGTACTGGTGAGTACACGGCCGTCGGCCATTTATGTACAGCTGTCAGCATTGTGTATCTTGAATTAGAAGGGTCTGCTAGGATAATTGCTACAGAGTTTGCTGCTTCTATGTTTCAGTATGCTATGTTTTTAATTATATGTATTGTCACCTTTTAACTTTTTAATTATACACTTATGGAGCACACAGATTTATAGAATAAGAGGGGGTTGTTTATTTATTATTTAAGCTTATCGTGAGCTACACAGGAGGGTTTTAGGTTTTATGAATTTTATCACTATAAAATATGTATGAGCCCTGATTCATTAGGGGTGTTTGATAGGATTAGGTGTTAAGTTACATGGTCACTGTAACTAATGGTGGGAGGAGCACAAAGGGGGGGTGGGTTGTAACCTAGGTTTTATATTTCCACTTACTTGTATTGTATCACATCCTGAGGACGGCTGCTGTGACAGCCGAAACGCGTAGATGTATTAATAAAAGACTTAGTAAAGAGAAGACCCGCGAGTGCTCTGTCCATTGGTAGCAGATATATATATTATATATATATATATATATATATATATAAAATTCATAAATGGGGAGATATATAATTACGTAACTAACGCAATTGCTTGCTAATCCTATTGATACTGGTACGCGTAGATGTATTAATAAAAGACTTAGTAAAGAGAAGACCGCGAGTGCTCTGGCATTGGTGCGTTAGCATAATATTATATAATATAATAATCTATATATATATAATAATATATAAAATTTCATAAATGGGGAGATATATAATTACGTAACTAACGCAATTGCTTGCTAATCCTATTGATACATGGTTCAGGGCAATGGCACAAGTGTTGTTTTCACAACTGCATTCTATTGGAGTATACGAGGTGCTCAATATTCACCAGCCCCATTGCTTTTAAACCTGATTCATTCTATAATATTTGCAAAATATTCAGCACGTGTCAGGGTAAACCTAAGTATGTACCAAATGAGCAGTTTAAATCTGTGACCTCTTACTTCTAACAGTTCAGGCCTGTCTACCTGACTGATGAGGCTGTGCCATTCAGGAGTGAGCTGTTCATTACAAGAAAAAAACCAAACCTACTAGATTTCTAATAGGCTAGTCAGGCAACAATGGGTACTCACACAACCATGGATGTCAACTCGTGGCCTTCTAGATATTCATCAATTGGGATGGGATGGTGGAGGAAATTGAATGGAGCCACCTTACAAGCCTCCATTTGTGGGTTGTGGACTAGATAGACTGAACAGAAGTCTACCCAACCAGTCTGTGTATAACATTTCACACTCTTTCTAGTGTAAGGCTGAGGCACACATGCATTACCGGCTTTGCACTGCGATCCGCACAATAGTTCACAATCGGATTGCTTGCAATCTGCAAAAGAAATGGTGATTGCGTGTGCTCCGAAACAGATTGCAGCACAGCACGTGGCCATCCACATTGACTTACACGCGATTCTCAGTGCTAGTTGAAAGCAAGCATGATCTTTAACATGTGAGAAAACATGGCAGCGTGGCCTAGCCCAAAAACTCCTGTATTGTTAAATAACTGTCAAAAAGGGTGAGACAACAAAGCTGTGTTAGTACAGTTTAGTGTTAGAGGGTTTATAATGCACACATTATGTTATAATATACATGTACTTCTGAATCACTATGCAAAGGGAAACTTATCTTCACAATCCCTGCATTACAAAGAAGAATATGTGTTTTGTATAAAATAATTGCACATATTGATAGTGAAGTGTATTCATTTATCATTTATCAGAAGTCCCAAGAGAAATCCCCATAACAGGTCATACAGCTTCTTACATGATCTTGCCAGAGTAAATTCATTTGAGAACTTCTCATTCACAAGTCTCTTTTGGGTGTGATTCAGTGGAGAGACGGATAATTGGAAGAAACATCATAACTACAACTTGGATCCTATTCTGTAACACCTGTGTAGGACAACTGGATACACTATGGATTTTTATCATAAAACACATGTGGATAAATGTCCCTTCTGTTTTTTACCATATATATTAGAGTATAAGCAATGGAGTATAAGCGGAGGTAACTATTTTTACCTGGAAATTAGGAAAACATGATTGACTCGAGTATAAGCCGAGAGCTATTACTACCACTACTGCCTTCTGATTTTGTATTGTTCTGAGGCTTTAGTTGCCCCTTAAATGGACAGCAGAATTCCCATACAGTAGTCACATACAGTAATAGCAAATCCATTATGGCTATTACTGTATGGGACTACTGTATGGGAATTCTGCCGTTCATTTAAAGGGCAACTAAAGCTCAGAACAATACAAAACCAGAAGGCAGTAGTGGTAGTATAAGCCCTCGGCTTATACTCGAGTCAATCTCGAGTCAAAACAATACAAAATTAGAAGGCAATTTTTTTAACAATAGATCATCTCCTGATTGATGTTTGAGGCATTAGTTACCCTTAAAGTTATCCCATACAGTAATCCCCCCCAGGTACAGGTAGATGCTTATAGCTGTAAAGTAAAATGTTGGCACGGTCAGCAAGAGCCTGTGGTATTGGTCATTATGAATACGCAGGTTCATAAGGCTGGGTACACACAGGAAAGATTTTTAAAAGTGACAGACGGGATCTCCAAGATCCGTCTATCATTTTCAAAGATCAGTGAACACATAGGGAGAACGCTTGGGACTGTGTTTCCTCAGGAAGACTACCACGGACGAGGGAAATTTAGGTCCTTCGTGAACGACCGATTGGCTGATGGGAAAGTTCGGCGGGCGTGCTTCGTTCGGGAAAGCCGCTACACCACTGCTGAAAAAGCCTGATATGGTCAGATCAGACAGTATTGGGGCTTTATCGCTAGTGTGTGTACCTAGCTTAAATATGTCCTACCGAGTGAGCCTTTGTCCCTGGCCCAATCTTTTTTCAATCAATACGATCATAATATCGATCGTAATTACAGTCGCAAAATTGATTGCACAGAAATGTCATTTGGTAAACTGCTGCTCCACACGACATTACAATTCATTGCACATTCATCTAATAGCGAATGTCTGATCGAGGTAGGTATGTGTATGGCCAGTATATTGCCCCAGCTGGTACAGGAACCACTGTGGAAGCTGCTCTATTGGATCTAGTAATCAATCATGTGCAATGTAACTCATGTATGATTAGGCCCAATCAGCAACTCATTACATTTGTTATTTTTTCTTTGGGGGGAGGGGTCTAGATTTATTTACTAAATTTAGTATATTTAGTAGCAATCTGCTTTATTGCTGTATATATAACTGAACTAACTGAAAATGTATTTTTAGAAACAATACCCGTATATATCGAGTATAACCGACCCGAGTAAACCAACCCACTTTTACCTCTAAAAAGGGGTAAAAGTGGTTGACTCGAGGATAAACCGAGGGTAGAAAATTATGACCACTACTACCTTCTGATTCTGTATTGTTTTGAGGCTTTAGTGCCCTTTAAATGGAGAGCAGAATTCCATACAGTAGTCTTATACAGTACCGTTATTCCGGCGTATAAGACGACTTTTAACCCCTTATAATGTCGTCTTATACGGCGGCATATACAGTAATAGCCAAATCCAGTATGGCATTACTGAATGGAATATGTATGGGAATTCTGCTAGCCAAATCCAATCTGCTAGCCAAATCCAAATAGCAATCCAGTATGGCTATTACTGAATGGGACTACTGTTATGGGAATCTTCTGTCCATTCAAAGGGCAACTAAAGCCTCAAAACAATAAAGAATAAGAAGGTAGTAGGGATCATAATTCTACCCTCGGTTTATACTTGAGTCAATCACTTTTACTCATTTTTCAGATGAAATTAGGAACCTTGGTTTATACGGTACCAATCCTACCACCCTGCCCAGGTACCTTTCATTTTAACGGTTGTTTTTAAAATGTTTATATGCACTATAGTTCTCGTTAAGACCGTATCAGTGCATGGCAGTAAAAAAAAAAAAAACACATGCAACACTACATATACTAAACCTTATGTGCATTGTATTGTGTATTAAAATATATTACACAGAGTTTACAGTAGCTTCCCAATTCAAATTGGGCCTGAAACCTTACAATCCATGTTCCCTATCAGTAAGCCTTTATGATCATACACACCCACATAAGCACAAGATTGCCAACCACCAACCACTGAACACCATGCTGCCCATTATGAAGCTTATTTATAAAAACGCCTGGCCAGATATTTAAAAAAAGAAGTAACCATGGGTAAACCGCCAATGTACACAAATTAAAGGTTATATCCTGGAAATGAAATTCAATTCAGTGTTAATCAACAGAACACAGAGTAATGCAGTGGACCCATCCTGCTTATCTGCTGCGACTGCTGGAGGGCTGTATTGTGGAACGTGGGGGAAGAGTAAAGCTGTATACACACCATGCAATATTTCGTCTCAATCAACTGATATTTCAGTGTATCGATGAACTGACACTACAATGGCATAAACCTAGGGAGAAAACAAATCCCACAAAACAGATCTGAAAAAAGATCGAAATAAAAACATCTAACCACCAGAATGGGTAAGTAACCCATAGATATACATCCAAAGTAGCATATTTATTGTCTCATATAATACAGTGCAATACAGTTATATACAAACTATCTACTGTTGCAGTAGGACTATGTAACACTAGCATGAAAACCCCAAGATTGAATAGAATAAGATTCTAAATCTGCTAAGACTGCCCTGTAAGACAGAATACCAAAAATCATTAACTCTACAGAGAGGGGTAAGAGTTCAAGATGGTGGCAGATCCTTCCATTAACCAAAGTGCTTGAAGCAGGGAGCTCAAAACTATGGCCCTCCAGATGTTTAAAAACACAACTCCCAGCATTCTTCAACTAAAGAGGGACAACAGGAAATGCGGAAGTTGTAGTTTCAAACACTGGAGGAATTGTCCCTGGCTTAAATATATCTCCATAAGAGTGATAAACAGTCTGGACGATACTGCAATACAGTATGCAGGTTCCTGATGTGGTGAGAGGCCATACACCATCCCTCTCCTCTTCTACATACAGATATACATCATCCTTCACAAAGGGAAAGGGCACGACAAGCTCGCTATAAAGGTAAGGATTGCAAATTCCCTTCATTATCGGAGAGAAAAAATCTTAACACATCTAAACACTTGGATGAGTTGTGCTACTAATTTCCAACACAGGACAGAGTTACAAGCCATTGCAAGGATAAACAAAGTCAAATCCTCTTTGTTCACAGTAGAAAATCTTACAAATCCCCAGGGTCTGACCCAGAAGAGATTTCCAAAGCTCGGCTTGGCCTCGAACTACGTGTAGTGTGTCCTGGAGTTTTGGCTGTGCTGGTTATCATTTGACAGCTTGTACCTTCCAAAACCTGCCTTTCAAGCCAAATTCAAAGTTTACACTTGGTATTTGTCCTTTAGTCACTGGTCAGGTGATCTGGCACAGAGCTCAGTGATATAATACACAATACAAATACAAATTAATACAAATTAAATATGTATAAAAATATCTGCAAAACCCACACCTCCTGATGTATATCATTTTATGCAGATATTTGGGGGGGGATGTATGGGACTGTACAGCATATGCATTGGGAAAGTTGAAGATCCTCCTGTTAGCAATACGAGTTCCCCCATCTATGGGACATAACTAAATGACCAATGATATACCATATATGAAGCATATGTATGGGAAAAGCTGGTAGTCCATGTACTGGAGTAAACATCTCTGCACATGAAGTCACCTAAAGTAGTGGGTGCCAGTTGAGCTCAACCC
Organism: Hymenochirus boettgeri; assembly: GCA_019447015.1. Lineage (NCBI taxonomy): Eukaryota > Metazoa > Chordata > Amphibia > Anura > Pipidae > Hymenochirus > Hymenochirus boettgeri. Next base: position 77,902,754 of record CM033470.1, read on the forward strand.
AGAGAAAAACAAAAGCGATCAGCATGCTTATTACAAAGGGTCCCATTATAACCATATACACGGTAGCTTAGACCATAACCTTGATTAGGTGGGTAACACACAAGCAGATATATTTAGTCGGTCGCCCAAAATATCTGCAACTGTGATTTTTGATCTGGTCTCCTCTGTAATGATTTGTATCGTCCGACCGATCAATAGTGTGAATGATGGCCAGGACAAATAAACATGTGTACCGCTCTTACAGCCAAATGACCTACTACAAGCCCTCACACAATTTAGGAATGTGTTTTATAATTCCCCCAACCCCCAGAGTACCTTTATTTTATTCAGTCTAAAAGCATGCCAGTGTTAGTGTGTAGGCTTACACAAGTTTTACAGCAAGTCTCCCAATGAATCCTTCCTGCTCACTTAAAATGCTGGCAAATACCAAGTTAAAAGGGAAGGAGAGAGAAGCAGAAAGAGCAGGACTGGGTCGCCCTCCCAGCTTTCACACAATTTATTGCCTGTCAAGGGAGATCAGGTTGCAGTGATAAGGCAGGACTCAGGTCTCTCCTAAACACCCCCTCTCAAACCTTATGTTGCAAGTATCTCCAGAACAATGGAGACATTTGTCTCTACAGGCTTACATACGGAGGGTTTTTTTGTTTACAAAGTTATGTGACCGTGTAGGAGGATAAATTCACATGGAGCGCTTGGTTCACAGCTGGATTATATGAACAGGGGATGACCAGAGAGGGGGGAGTATGTACAAACATGGAGCCACAGAGGAAGTGGTGGGAATAAAGCAGTATACACTAACCTATTTGTGTCTGGATTGGAGCAATGTATAAATTTTTACTTTAGATGCCCTTTAAATATAAGTTCTCTTACTTCTGGCAAAAGTATCTGCCCCCTCCCTCTGCTCAATGAGCGTGAAGGCAGCAGGTGATTTCAGCAGTCTGGCGGGCAGCTACTCTGTCAAGATGGAGGCAATATTATATAAAAAATACTAGATTATCAATAAATCTAATAATGTGCTGAAGATATCAGTTGAGGTTAGGGGCAGGTTACTGAAAATGACAGTTTTGTGCTATTAAGGATGGACATACCCTTTACTTATTGTGAACTGCAAAGAGGCATAAATGTTAAGGTGTATTCTACATGCAGTGTAGACCATGAAAACATGCTGTACAAAGGTTTGCCTCACTCCCACTCTCTTGTGTAAGTAGACAGACACCCATGATCTTGCCAAGAATGCAATGTCTCTGTCATTCCCTGCTCTTGAAAATAGGCTGTAGATTTTGTAATGATGGCATTCCAGTCAGCTACAGAAAAAAAGATTAAAACGCAATTTAAAACATTTGCAAAAAAAAATCAATACCATATAATTGTTAAAGGAAAAACTGTGGTCGCCTAAGAAGTTGGGGTTCTATATAAGCCTGCCTCACATCTTTAAGAAAGCCCAGATTTCAGCCTGTCTGGGGTAGGTTTAAAAAAAGCTGTAAAATATATACCTTGATTTGAAATTAGCCTTATTAAAAAAAAACTAAAGGACAAAAAGTTAAGGGGCATGGTATCAGTGCAGGCACCTAAAAACACCAGAAATCAGGAAAAATGGTTAATCTTTCCAGCAACATACGTTCTGACTGCTGTTATTAAGAATTTGATCCAAGGCTCATTTTAAAGGTTAAGGCTTTTCAACCCAAAATTCTTTTCATTCAATCATGGATTTCTTCATAAAATTAAATTACGGACACTGTCTTTGATATTTTATAATTCTGACTCATTTTAAAATGCCTGTGCATAGTATAAAATGGTGTGCTTTTTCAACAATGCATGCTCATTTCAGATGTAAAAGTTACAGCAAGTGTAGAAACTATAGAACAATTAGGGAGACCGTATTTATACTGAGATAAGTAGATAAGAGTATAAGTAGATGATCACCAACTTTAAGCACAGGAACAACATACAAACACTTTGCAGATGTCACCGAAAAGTCGACCCCAGGACTTCACCCAGAACTGCACGCCATCAATGCTAACCTCTGAGCCACCGTAACTAACCAAATTTGCTGTTGGGAAGGGAGACAAATAGAGAAGAGAGAGCCTGAGACTTTGCTAATCTGCTTGTGCTATCAAACATTTTTAAAGTTAGATCTTTTAAATGAGAGCAGAACAGAATGTAGGAAAAGCCTACCTCCCATATTATTATACAATGCACAAGGAGGTTTTGCAACTGTCATTATAGTTCTTTTTAAATTTTGAAAGTTTGCATACTTGTGCAAGGATAATAATTGGCGTCCTTCAATAAATCACATGTTTGCTGCTATTTTGTTGACCTTCATGGAAAAGTTATATCCATTTGTAATTATTTAATCATGCCTCAGGCTTAAAGGAAATATAAACTCAAAAAAACAAGTGTTTGCCGATCAGGAGAGCAGGACAGCGCGGCTGTCAGATCAGAAGGACCTGCGAGTGGAGCGCAGGTAAGGTAAGGTCGGCTGTGTCCCCTGAGCAAACTATTATTCACAGGGAGGTGAGAATAAGCGTTCTCACCTCCCTGTGAATAATAGAAACAATTGGCAAACCACTTGTTTTTTTGAGTTTATATTTCCTTAAGCCTGAGGCATGATTAAATAATTACAAATGGATATAACTTTTCCATGAAGGTCAACAAAATAGCAGCAAACATGTGATTTATTGAGGACGCCAATTATTATCCTTGCACAGTATGCAACTTTAAAATTTAAAAAGAACTAAATGACAGTTGCAAACTCCTTGTGCATTGTATAATAATATGGGAGGTAGGCTTTTCCTACATTCTTTCTGCTCTCATTTAAAAGATCTAACTTTAAAAATGTTTGATAGCACAAGCAGATTAGCAAAGTCTCAGGCTCTCTCTTCTCTATTTGTCCCCCTTCCCAACAGCAAATTTGGTTAGTTACGTGGCTCAGAGGTTAGCATTGATGGCGTGCGTTCTGGGTGAAGTCCTGGGGTCGACTTTTCTGGTGACATCTGCAAAGTGTTTGTATGTTGTTCCTGTGCTTAAAGTTTTTTTACCCACAATCATAAAGACATAATGATAGGTTGTTGTGTGCGAGATAAAGTGCTTAAATGTAAGATCTTTTGGGCAGGGTGATTACAGCAGTTTTTAACATTATTCTCATTTACTTCTCTGGGATGGCCAATTTCTGAAGGAACATTTTTCACTATTTGGAGTCCGAGAGTTTTTTTTCAGGGACAAAAAGCGCCTTGTTATTAAATGTAGACGAAAGGGTATCTTATCTTTAACAATAATTACGTTGGTTTTAATTATGTTTCATATTGAAACCTTTTGGTCATGAGTTTCATATACTAGGAAGAGGCAGTAATTCTGTAGTGTACAGATTATTTTAATTAATTCGCAGATTTTTATTTTCTCTTTTTATTCCACACATATTTTGCGCCCAGTTTTTTAACTGGAGACATGAAATTTTCAGACATTTTCCACCCATTAACTTGGACAAAAGGACAATTATGACACACACACACACCCCACACCCCCCCCCCCCCGGTTTTACTTAAAGGCCATGTCCACCCCTTTTTAAAAAAAATTATATGTTGTAGGGCTAGTTCCCAGAGCCCCAACCGCTATATTATATTATAAGAAAGTTCTCCATTCATTACTTATCTTCCTCTCTCCTCCGCCGCAATGCCCGGCCTTCTGCTTGCACAGAACTGCAAGCAGGGGGCCGGACCGTCAGCCGCGTCTGTGATTGGCTGAGAGGCAGCCAATCACAGACACGGCTGCCGGCAGTTCAGAACGCCGGGGGAGAGGGAGGGCAAGTAAAGATCGGGGGACTTTCTTATAAATATTTATTGCGGTTCGCGGCTGGGGGAACTATCCCTTTACACTAGGGGAGGGAGGGAAAACAGGAGGGAGGGGAGGGGGAGGAGGGATGCTCTGAGCAAGCCCAAAACCTCTGAGAGGACAACTCAGAGGCGGAAACAATTTCACCGGTGGCCAGGCTCCTGTGGACAGTTTTTATAACTTTATAACATTACAGGAGAACCATTTGGAGCTGGGATGTAAGGTAAGGATTTTATACACTACAGAGTGGGGCCAGTAGTGGGGTTAAGTTTTGGGGGTGGACATGCCCTTTAATGCTGAACAAAGCCCATCAAAGTCAGATTCTGAAAGCCCGCACCCCCTCCACTTCCTGGTATTAACCAATGGGAAGGCATGATCTGCAACGAGTGTTTTCCCAGTGCTTAGCCCTACCATAGTCCAGGAAAATAACAGGGGAGCCCTACATAAATTTAAATTAAAACACATTATAAAAAAAACATTACTTCAGATTCACCACAATGTATAATTTGACAGTGACAGTGAGAATTAGGCTTCATTTATAATGTATGTGTTTTTTCACATTTGATATGCAAATATTAAAAAATGCAGTAGAAAAAAACAAAACACATTAAAGGCACTGTATACAAACGCGCTTCAAAGTGCATACAAGTAGTTCATTTACTCATGTGTATGTTTACCTAATTTGTGGCTTCATGGGATATATATAGTAGGTTGCTGTTGTCACGAACTTACCTGCCGCTCCGGTCCCGCGCCGCACTGCACTTCGGGTGGGCGGCGTCGACGTATGACGTCACGGCGGCGCGAAATGAAAAGCCGGTGTCCTCCTGGACCCGGTGCCCGATTGTAGCATTCCGCTACCTCCCTGGCTCCTGTACTCCGCCTTGGATCCTGCTCCTTATACTCACCTTGCCTGATCCAGTTGCCTGCACCAATACTTACCTTGCCTGTATCCAGTACCTACCTGCCTGTGTCCAGTGTTCACCCTGCCTGCATCCAGTTGCCTGCATCCAATACTTACCTTGCCTGGTTCCAGTGTCTCACCTTGCTGCATCCAGTTGCGATCCAATACTTACCTGCCTGTATCCAGCGCTACCTTGCGGTTTCCAGTGTCTCACCTTGCCTGATCCAGTTGCCTGCATCCAATACTTACCTTGCCTGTATCCAGTACCTACCTTGCCGGTTTCCAGGTCTCACCTTGCCTGCATCCAGTTGCCTGCATCCAGCATACAGCCTTCAGTTCCCAGCAGCCCTCGTATCCTGCACCCCGGACTGTCAGCCTCCTCCTAAAGCGTACTGTGAGTACACGGCCGTCGGCCATTTATTACAGTACAATCGGGCCCTGGAAACGCCTGAGGGGGCTATGGCTGAATGAGTAGTAAAACTCTCCAGGCTTTGTCCAAACGCATGGACCTGTTGAACACCATCAGGGCCAGTTGGCCCAGTTTATGGATACCCTTGCTGTCCGGCTACCCCCAGCTGCTGCCGCGCTGCTCCGGGTTCTACGCTACCCCCGCAACGTCCGGATCCGGTGATCCATCTCTTCGGAGAGAGCCCCGCATACCTCCACCCTCACGGTTTGATGGTGATGCCCAAGCTGCCGTGGATTCATTAATCAGTGCCGAATCCAATTCGAACTTCAACCATCGCATTTTGATCGGATCGCGCTAAGGTTGGGTACATCATCGCCCTTGTTGGAGGGCAATGCGCTGGCCTGGGCTTCCCCTATGGGAAAAAGACGATCCCCTAGTCTATAATGTTACTGACTTCCTTAGTATGTTCCGCAAGGTCTTCGTGCTCCAGGAAGAACCTCTGCTGCCTCCTCCGTTTGATGCAGCTCCGCCAAGGGTCTCGTTCTGTGGGTCAATATGCTATTGAATTTCGGACCCTTGCTGCGGAGACTTCTTGGAATAATGAGGCACTTACGGCAACCTTTTGGCGGGACTCTCTGACCACCTCAAGGACGAATTAGTATCCAGGGAATTACCTGTCCCAGGAAGACTTGGTTACATTATGCATCCAGATCGATACCCGCTTTCCGTGAACGGCAGCCGAAAGGTCTGCAGCCCGTTCAGCCTTCCTAAGAATTTCCTAGGCCTGCCGACCTTTCCGCAAGCCATATCTTCAGGTGAAGAGCCGATGCAAATTGGCGGCACTCATCTATCCCCCGAGGAAAAGTCACGCAGACGAACCAATGGACTTTGTCTCTATTGTGCTGGGCAAGGACACTTTGTAAAAAATTGTCCCCAGAAGTCGGGAAACTTCAGGACCTAGAAGTTAAGGAGAGTACTTCTAGGTAACGTTAAGTCTCCTGCCAAATTTGAACCATTTAAAACTTTTCTCTACCCGCTGCTATCACTTGTAATGGTAAAACCTTTTCCTCCCAGGCCTTTGTCGATTCTGGTGCCGCTGGAATTTCATTGACTCTACTATGCAGCACAATTGGGGCTTCCTCTCCTTCACTTGCAGCAACCTCTTCGAGTCCTGGCTATTGACAATAATCCGTTGGCTTCAGAATTCATCTCCAAATCTACCTACGAGTCCTATTCCGCATTGGCATATTTCACCAGGAAGTTTATCTTTCTTTGTCATCCAAAGCCCTTCTGGCTCCCCTAATTCTCGGACTCCCATGGCTCAGATTACACAACCCCGTTATTGATTGGTTCACAATGAACTCAAGTTTGGAGCCCCTTCTGTTTCAAAAATTGCCTTCTACTCATTGCAATACCCTTACCTGTGAAATAAATCTGAGCAAAACCTCCCGGAGTGTATCATGATTTTCTGATGTGTTTTGTAAAAAGCGAGCTGAGAAGCTACCACCGCACCGTTCCTACGATTGCCCCGATATTTCTTTCTGGTACCATGCCTCCTCGGGGACGCACATACCCACTTCTCCCTCAGAAACTCTAGCCCTGAAAGAGTACATTACTGAACATTTGTCTAGGGATTCATACGACCTTCCACTTCCCCTGCTGGAGCTGGGTTCTTTTTGTTTGAAAAAAAGACGGCGGGTTACGACCCTGCATCGACTACCGTGGATTAAATAAAATCACTATAAAGAATCGGTACCCACTCCCTCTCATCTCTGAACTGTTTGACCAGATAAAAGGAGTAAAATTTTTACCAAACTGGATTTACGGGGGGCATACAATCTGATCCGTATACGCAAAGGTGATGAGTGGAAGACCGCCTTTAACACCAGGGACGGTCACTACGAGTATCTCGTAATGCCCTTTGGCCTTTGAAGCTCCAGCGGTTGTTCCAAGAATTTGTAAATGACATCTTCGGGATATGTTGGGAATCTCTGTAGGTATATATCTAGATGACATTTTAATCTTTCTTCATGATTGCCCTCACACCGCCTCCATGTTAAACAGGTGTTACTACGTCTGAGAGAGAATAGCTGTATGCCAAATTGGAAAAATGTCTGTTTGAGTGTTCACAAGTACCCTTCCTAGGCTACATCGTATTGCGCAAGGGTTCCAGATGGATCCTGTAAAGTTTCAGCCGTCCAAGATTGGTCTCTTCCTATGGGAACCAAAGCTATTCAAGGTTCATTGGGTTTGCCAATTACTACAGACAATTCATTCAAGGGTTCTCGTCAATAATTTCTCCAATATTAGCCCTCATCAGTAAAGGTGGTAAACCTATTCATGGACCCCTGCACAGCCTGAGGCCTTCAGACGGATCAAGGAAGCCTTGCTGTTGCACCAGTTCTAGTACACCAGATCCTAGCTCCCCTTCTACATCGAAGTTGATGCATCAGACTTGGGCGCTGGAGCCGTCCTTCCAGAGGAGGGCACTAAAGGAAAATCCATCCGTGTGCGTATTTTTCCAAGAAGTTTCTCACCCAACGAACGGAATTAGACGTTGGAATAGGGAACTTCTGCTATCAAACTGGCCCTCGAGGAGTGGCGTCATCTATTAGAAGGCACTCTGTACCTATCACCATCCTTACCGACCAATAAGAACCTTGAATACATCCAGAATATTCAAAGGTTAAATCCCCGTCAAGCACGGTGGTCTTTATCTTTTCCCGATTTACTTGTTATCACTACCAACCGTTCCAAAAACAAAAAAGCTGATGCCTTTCCAGATCATTGTTTGCCTCCGACGTACTAATCAAGATAAGGGCTCTGTTATCCCAACCACTAAAATCTTGGCCTCTATATCCCCTCAACTTTGTTCCAAGATTCAAGCCTCACAAGATTCTGCTCCGTCCGACACACTTCTGGCAAAAGCTTGTTCCTGTTCTCTTCGGAAAACTATCCTTCTGCATACTCACTGTCCAAGCAAGCTGGGCATCCCGGTTGTAACAAACGTTTAATATAATGGCCGTTCCCTTTGGTGGCCCAAAATGAGAAAAGATATTAAAGACTTTATTCAAGTGTGTACTAGCTGTGCTCAATCCAAATCATCTAGAACCCTCCCCTGTGGTCTTCTTCAACCCCTCCCCATTCCGTCCAGACCTGGACCCATCATCCATGGACTTTATGTGGAACTTCCGCCTTCCAAGAGAAACACGGTTATAGGGTGACTGTAGACCGCTTCAGCAAAATGGCCCATTTGTACCCCTCCTAAACTACCATCTTCAACGGAGGAGCTCAACTATTTATTTCAACATATCTTCCGCTTTCATGGACTCCCTTCTGAAATAGTATCTGACAGAGGTACTCAATTTGTTTCCAAATTCTGGAGAGCACTTGTAAGTCCATGAACATCAAGTTACAATTTTCTTCGGCTTTACCACCACAGTCCAACGGGCTACTGAACGCACTAACCATCTTTGGAACAATATCTTGTTGTTACATTTCCTATACCCAAGATGATTGGGTGACCTTCTGCCTTGGGCTGAGTTTGCCCATAACAATTCACCTCAGCTTCTACTGGGAAATCTCCTTTTTGTGTGTCTTTGGGACTAATCCTAATGTTTTCCGCAAGATTTCTTGTCACACAAGTACCTGCTGCCAATGACTCTGCGGCCAGATGACCGCTATCTGGCATGCTACTGAAATCAGCCTTCAGAAATCTGCTTTGGTGCAAAAAAACTGCAGCAGATAGGAGACGTAAGGAAACCCCCAGCGTATTCTGTCGGAGAAAAGTATGGCTCTCTGCTGCTCATATTAACCTACGGGTTCCTTCCCCAACTGGGTCCCAAATTATTTGGTCCTTTTTCTATCCTGGAATTAGTCGGCCCAGTGGCTGTTCGCCTTCAAACTTCCTTCCAGTATGCGGATTCCTAACGTGTTTCATATTTCTCTCATCAAACCAGTATGTTCTAATCAGTATCCACATCCTTACTACACTCCCGTTCCGATTTCCGTTGATGGTCAGCAGGAGTTTGAGGTCGAGAAGATCTGGACTCTAGATTCGGAGGAGGTCTCTGCAGTATTTGGTCCACTGGAAAGGTTTTGGTCGGAAGAAAGAGCTGGATTAAACATCTTGATTTGCACGTCCTCAGTTAGTTAAAGCTTTTCACAGGAACTTTCCAGGGAAAACTGGCCCGGGTCCTGTGGCCCCCCGTAAGGGGGGGGGTACTGTCACGAACTTACCTGCCGCTCCGGTCCCGCGGCCGCACTGCACTCCGGTGGGCGGCGTCGACGTGTCATGACGTCACCGCGCCGACACGCCGGCGGCGGAAATTTAAAAGCCGGTGTCCTCCTGGACCCGGTGCCCGATTGTAGCATTCCGCTACCTCCCTGGCTCCTGTACTTTCCTGCCTTGGATCCTGTCCTATACTCACCTGCCTGCATCCAGTTGCTGCATCCAATACTTAACACTTGCCTGTATCCAGTACTACCTTGCCTGTGTCCAGGGTCTCACCTGCCTGCATCCAGTTGCCTGCATCCAATACTACCATGCGCTGGTTCCAGTGTCTCACCTTGCCTGCATCCAGTTGCCTGCATCCATACTTACCTTGCTGTATCAGCGCCTACCTTGCCGGTTTCCAGTGTCTCACTTGCCTGCATCCAGTTGCCTGCATCCAATACTTACCTTGCCTGTATCCAGTACCTACCTTGCCGGTTCCAGTGTCTCACCTTGCCTGCATCCAGTTGCCTGCATCCAGCATACAGCCTTCATCCCAGCAGCCTCTGTATCCTGCACCTTCCGGACTGTCAGCCTCCTCCTAAAGCGTACTGTGAGTACACGGCCGTCGGCCATTTAGTACAGCTGTCATGCATTTGTTAATTGAATTAGAAGGGTCTGCTAGGATAATGCTACAGAGTTTGCTGCTTCTATGTTTCAGTATGCTATGTTTTTAATTATATGTATTGTCACCTTTTAACTTTTTAACTTTATACACTTATGGAGCACACAGATTTTATAGAATAAGAGGGGTTGTTTATTTATTTATTTAAGCTTATTCGTGAGCTCACAGGAGGGTTTATGGTTTTATGAATTTTTCACTTAAAATATGTTAGGCCCTGATCATTAGGGGTGTTTGATAGGATTATGGGTTAAGTTACATGGTCCATGTTAACTAATGGTGGGAGGAGCAAAAAGGGGGGTGGGTTGTAACCTAGGTTTTATATTCCACTTACTTGTATTGGATTCACATCCTGAGGACGGCTGCTGTGACAGCCGAAACGCGTAGAGTATGAATAAAAGACTTTAGTAAGAGAAGACCCGCGAGTGTCTGTCCATTGGTAGCAGTATATATATATATATATATATATATATTATATATATATAAAAATTCATAAATGGGGAGATATATAATTACGTAACTAAAGCAATGCTTGCTAATCCTATTGATACTGGTAGCGTAGTGTATTAATAAAAGACTTAGTAAAGAGAAGACCCGCGAGTGCTCTGTCCATTGGTAGCAGTTATATATAATATATATCATATATAATATATATATATATATATATAAAATTTCATAAATGGGGAGATATATAATTACGTACTAACGCAATGCTGCTAATCCTATTGATATGGTCTAGGGCAATGGCACAAGTGTTGTTTTCACAACTGCATTCTATTGGAGTATACGAGTGCCTCAATATTACCAGCCCCCTTGCTTTTAAACCTGATTCATTCTATAATATTTGCAAAATATTCAGCACTGTTCAGGGTAAACCTAAAGTAGTACAAATGAGCAGTTTAAATCTTGTGACCTTTTACTTCTAACAGTTCAGGCTGTCTACCTGACTGATGAGGCTGTGCCATTCAGGAGTGAGCTGTTCATTACAAGAAAAAAAACAAACCTACTAGATTTTCTAATAGGCTAGTCAGGCAACACTGGGTACTCACACACCATGGATGTCAACTCGTGGCCTTTAGATATTCATCAATTGGGATATGGTGGAGGAAATTGAAATGGAGCCACCTTACAAGCCTCCATTTGTGGGTTGTGACTATAGATATGACTGAACAGAAGTCTACCCAAACCAGTCTGTGTGTAAACATTTCACACTCTTTCTAGTGTAAGGCTGAGGCCACACATGCATTACGGCTATTTGCACTGCGATCCGCACAATAGTTCACAATCGGATTGCTTGCAATCTGCAAAAGAAATGGTGATTGCGTGTGCTCCGAATACAGATTGCAGCACGCACGTGGCCATCCACATTGACTTACACTGCGATTCTCATGTGCTAGTTGAAAGCAAGCATGATCTTTAACATGTGAGAAAACATGGCAGCGTGGCCTAGCCCAAAAACTCCTGTATTGTTAAATTAACTGTCAAAAAGGGTGAGACAACAAAGCTGTGTTAGTACAGTTTAGTGTTAGAGGGTTTATAATGCACACATTAGTTATAATATACATGTACTTCTGAATCACTATGCAAAGGGAAACTTATTCTTCACAAATCCCTGCATTACAAAGAAGAATATGTGTTTTGTATAAAATAATCTGCCATATTGATAGTGAAGTGTATTCATTTTCTATTTACAGAAGTCCCAAGAGAAATGCCCCATAACAGGTCATACAGCTTCTTACATGATCTTGCCAGAGTAAATTCATTTGAGAACTTCCATTCACAAGTCTCTTTTGGGGTGTGATCAGTGGAGACGGATAATTGGAAGAAACATCATAAATACAACTTGGATCCTATTCTGTACACCTGTGTAGGACAACTGGATACACTATAGGATTTTTTCATAACAACACATGTGGATAAATGTCCCTTCTGTTTTTTACCATATATATTAGAGTGAGTATAAGCCAATGGAGTATAAGCGGAGGGACTATTTTTACCTGGGAAATTAGGAAAACAGATTGACTCGAGTATAAGCGAGAGCTTATACTACCACTACTGCCTTCTGATTTTGTATTGTTCTGAGGCTTTAGTTGCCCTTTAAATGGACAGCAGAATTCCCATACAGTAGTCACATACAGTAATAGCCAAATCCATATGGCTATTACTGTATGGGACTACTGTATGGGAATCTGCCGTTCATTTAAAGGGCAACTAAAGCCTCAGAACAATACAAAACCAGAAGGCAGTAGTGGTAGTATAAGCCCTGGCCTATACTCGAGTCAATCCTCGAGTCAAACAATACAAAATTAGAAGGCATTTTTTTAACAATAGATACAATCCTTGATTCTGTATTGTTTGAGGCATTGTTACCCTTTAAAGTTATCCATACAGTAATCCCCCCCAGGTACAGGTAGATGCTTTATAGCTGTAACTTAAAATGTTGGCACGGTCAGCAAGAGCCTGTGGTATTGGTCATTATGAATACCGCAGGTTCATAAGGCTGGGTACACACAGGGAATATTTTAAAAGATGACAGAGGGATCTCCAAGATCCTGTCTATCATTTTTCAAAGATCAGTGAACACATAGGGAGAACGCTTGGGACTGTGTTTCCCTCAGGAAGACTACACGGACGAGGGAAATTTAGGTCCTTCGTGAACGACCGATTGGCTGATGGGAAAGTTCGGCGGGCGTGCTTTCGTTCGGGAAAGCCGCTACACACACTGCTGAAAAAGCCTTGATATGGTCAGATCAGACAGTATTGGGGCTTTATCGCTAGTGTGTGTACACTAGCTTAAATATGTCCTACGAGTGAGCCTTTGTCCCTGGCCCAATCTTTTTTCAATCAATACGATCATAATATCGATCGTAATTACAGTCGCAAACTTGATCTGCACAGAAAATGTCATTTGGTTAAACTGCTGCTCCACACGACATTACAATCATTGCACATTCATCTAATAGCGAATGTCTGATCGAGGTAGTGTATGTGGGCAGTTTATTGCCCCAGCTGGTACAGGGAACCAACTGTGGAAGCTGCTCTATTGGATCTAGTAATCAATCATGTGCAATGTAACTCATGTATGATGAGGCCCAATCAGCAACTCATTACATTTGTTATATTTTTCTTTGGGGGGAGGGTCTAGATTATTACTAAATTTAGTATATTTAGTAGCCAATCTGCTTTATTGCTGTATATTAAACTGAACTAACTGTAAAAATGTATTTTTAGAAACGAAATACCCGTATATACTCGAGTATAACCGACCCGAGATTAAACCAAACACTTACCTCTAAAAAGGGGTAAAAGTGGTTGACTCGAGTATAAACAGGGAAAATTATGACCACTACTACCTTCTGATTCTGTATGTTTTGGACTTGTGCCCTTTAATGGAGAGCAGAATTCATACAGTAGTCTTATACAGTACCGTTATTTCGGCGTATAAGACGACTTTTTAACCCCTTATAATGTCGTCTTATACGCCGGCATATACAGTAATAGCCAAAATCCAGTATGGCATTACTGAATGGGAATATGTATGGGAATTCTGTAGCAAATCCAAATCTGCTAGCCAAATCCAAATAGCCAAATCCAGTATGGTATTACTGAATGCTATGTATGGGAATTCTTCTGTCCATTCAAAGGGCAAATAAAGCCTCAAAAAACAATACAGAATAAGAAGGTAGTAGGGATCATAATTTCTACCCTCGGTTTATACTTGAGTCAATCACTTTACTAATTTTCAGATGAAATTAGGTACCTTGGTTTATACGGTATACAATCCTACCACCCTGCCCCAGGTACCTTTCATTTAACGGTTGTTTAAAAAAGTTTATATGCAACATAGTTCTAGTAAGACCGTATCAGTGCATGGCAAGTAAAAAAAAAAAACACAGCAACACTACAATATACTAAACCTTATGTGCATTGTATTGTGTATTAAATATATTACACAGAGTTTACAGTAGCTTCCCAATTCAAATTGGGCCTGAAACCTTACAATCCATGTTCCTACAGTAAGCCTTTATGATCATACACACCACATAAGCACAAGATTGCCAACCACCACAACCATGAAACCACCATGCTGCCATTATGAGCTTATTTAAAACGCCTGGCCAGATATTTAAAAAAAGAAAGAACCATGGGTAAAACGCCCAATGTACACAAATTAAGGTTATTATCCTGGAAATGAAATTCAAATTCAGTGTTAATCAACAGAACACAGAGTAATGCAGTGGACCCATCCCTGCTTATCTGCTGCGACTGCCTGGAGGGCTGTATCTTGGAAATGTGGGGGAAGAGTAAAGCTGTATACACACCATGCAATATTTCGTCTCAATCAAACTGAAGTTCAGGTATCGATCGAACTGACACTACAATGGCATAAACCTAGGGAGAAAAACAAATCCCACAAAACAGATCTGAAAAAAGATCTGAAATAAAAACATCATAACCACCAGAATGTGGTAAGTAACCCATAGATATACATCCAAAGTAGCATTATTTATTGTCTCATATAATACAGTGCAATACAGTTATATACAAACTATCTACTGTTGCAGTACGGACTATGGAAACCTATGCATGAAAACACCCAAGTTGAATAGAATAAGACTTCTAAATCTGCTAAGGACTGCCCTGTAAGACAGAATACCAAAAATCATAACATTAAAGAGAGGCGGTAGAGTTCAAGATGGTGGCAGATCCTTTCCATAACCAAAGTGCTTGAAGCAGGGATGCTCAAAACTATGGCCTCCAGATGTTTAAAAACACAACTCCCAGCATTCTTCACTAAAGAGGGCAACAGGAAATGCTGGAAGTTGTAGTTTTCAAACATCGGAGGGACATTGTCCCGGCTTAAAATATAATCTCCATAAGAGTGATAAACAGTCTGGACGATACTGCAATACAGTATATGCAGGTTCTGATGTGGTGAGGGGCCATACCCCATCCCTCTCCTCTTCTACAACAGATATTACATCATCCTTCACAAAGGGAAAGGGCACGACAAGCTCGCTATAAAGGTAAGTATTGCAAATCCCCTCATTATCGGAGAGAAAAAATCTTAACAACATCTAAACACTTGGATGAGTTGTGCGTACTAATTTCCACACCAGGACAGAGTTACAAGCCATTGCAAGGATAAACACAGTAAATCCTCTTTTGTTCACAGTAGAAAATCTACAAATCCCCGGGTCGACCCAGAGAGATTTTCCAAAGCGCGCCTTGGCCTCGAACTACGTGTAGTGTGTCGGAGTTTTGGCGGTGCGGTTATCATTTGACAGCTGTGTACCTTCCAAAACATGCCTTTCAAAGCCAAATTCAAAGTTTACATTGTATTTGTCCTTTAGTCATGGTCAGGTGATCTGGCACAGAGCTCAGTGATATAATACACAATACAAATACAAATTTAATACAAATTAAATATTGTTATAAAAATATCTGCAAAACCCACACCTATCTGAGTAATATCATTTTAATGCAGATATTTTTGGGGGATGTTATGGTGACTTGTACAGCATATGCATTGGGAAAGGAAGATCCTCCTGTTAGCAATACGAGTTCCCCCTCTATGGGACATAACTAAATGACCAATTATACCATATATGAAGCATATGTATGGGAATAGCTGGTAGTCCATGTACTGGAGTAAACATATGCACATGAAGTCACCTAAAGTAGTGGGTGCAGTTGAGCTCAACCAGAGAAAAACAAAGACGATCAGCATGCTTATTACAAAGGGTCCCATTATAACCATATACACGGTAAGCTTAGACCATAACCTTGATTAGGCTGGGTAACACACAAGCAGATATATTAGTCGGTCGCCCAAAATATCTGCAACTGTGATTTTTGATCTGGTCTCCTCATGTAATGATTTGTATCGTCCGACCGATCAATAGTCTGTGAATGATTGGCCAGGACAAATAAACATGTGTACCAGCTCTATAAGCCAAATGACCTACTACAAGCTCACACAATTTAGGAATGTGTTTTATAATTCCCCCAACCCCCAGAGTACCTTTATTTTATTCAGTCTAAAAGCATGCCAGTGTAGTGGTAGGTTACACAAGTTTTACAGCAAGTCTCCCAATGGACTCCTTCCTGCTCACTAAAATGCTGGCAAATACCAGTTAAAAGGGAAGGAGAGAGAAGCAGAAAGAGCAGGACTGGGTCGCTCCTCCCAGCTTTCCAACAATTTATTGCATGTTCAAAGGGAGATCAGGTTGCAGTGATAAGGCAGGACTCAGGTCTCTCCTAATACACCCCCTCCAAACCTTATGTTTGCAAGTATCTCCAGAAAAAATGGAGACATTTGCTCTCTACAGGCTTACATCGGAGGTTTTTTTGTTTACAAAGGTTAGTGACGTGTAGGAGGATAAATTCACATGAGAGGCTTGGTTCACAGCTGGATTATATGAACAGGGGAATGACCAGAGAGGGGAGTATGTACAAACATGGAGCCACAGAGGAAGTGGTGGGAATAAAGCAGTATACACTAACTATTTGTGTCTGGATTGGAGCAATGTATAATTTTTACTTTAGATGCCCTTTAAATATAAGTTCTCTTACATTCTGGCAAAAGTATCTGCCCCCTCCCTCTGTCAATGAGCGTGAAGGCCAGCAGGTTGATTTCAGCAGTCTGGCGGGCAGCTTACTCTGTCAGATGGAGGCAATAATTATATAAAAAATATCTGATTATCAATAAATCTAATAATGTGCTGAAGATATCCGTTGAGGTTAGGGGCAGGTTACTGAAATATGAACAGTTTTTTGTTTAAGGATGGACATACCCTTACTTATTGTGAACTGCAAAGAGGCATATAATGTAGGTGTATTCTACATGCAGTGTAGACCATGAAAACATGCATGTACAAAGGTTTGATCACTCCCTTCTCTTCTCTGTGTAAGTAGCCAGACACCCATGATCTTGCCAAGAATGCAATGTCTCTGTCATTCCCTGCTCTTGAAAAATAGGCTGTAGATTTTGTAATGATGGCATTCCAGTCAGCTACAGAAAAAAAAGATTTAAACGCAATTTAAAACATTTGCAAAAAAAAATCAATACCTATATAATTGTTAAAGGAAAAACTGTGGTCGCTAAGAAGTTGGGGTTCTATATAAGCCTGCCGTCACATCTTTAAGAAAGCCCGATTTCAGCCTGTCTGGGGTAGGTTTTAAAAAAAGCCTGTAAAATATATACCTGATTTGAAATTAGGCTCTTATTAAAAAAAACTAAAGGACAAAAAGTAAGGGCGCATGGTATCAGTGGAGGCACCTAAAAACACCAGAAATCAGGAACAAATGGTAATCTTTCCAGCAACTATCCGTTCTGACTGCTGTATTTAAGAATTTGATCCAAGGCTCATTTAAAGGTTAAGGGCTTTTCAAACCCAAACTTCTTTTTTCATTCAATCATGGATTTCTTCATAAAATTAAATTCGGACACTGTTCTTTGATATTTTTAATTCTGCTCATTTTAAAATGCCTGTGATAGTAATGTGCTGATTTTCAACAATGCTGCTCATTTCAGATGTAAAAGTTACAGCAAAGTGTAGAAACTATAGAATCAATAGGATACCGTATATACCGAGATAAGTCGATACGAGTATAAGTATGAAGTGCGTACTATATTTTACCTGAAAAATTAGAAAAAACTGATTGACTCGAGTACAAGTCGAGGGCAGAAATTATCAACCACTAGTGCCTTCTGAATTTGTGTTTTTTAGGCTTTAGTTGCCCTTTAAAATGGACAGCGAAGTCCCCAGACATGAATCCAACAGAATAGCAAATCCAGTAACAGTAACCTCCAATTCTTTGGCATTCCAGATGTTTGGAAACTACAACTCCCAGCATGTTGTTGCTGGGATTTTGTTTTTATACATGTGAAGTGGCAAGGTTCAGATAAAAATTTTAATTAAGCTTACCATATTTTACAATTATCTCCGAACCCCATTAGTAAAGGGCCCTCTGACCCCCATATAGTAAAGGAATCGACCCCAGAAGTAAGGATTCTGGGACCCCAATAGTTTAAAAATGTCCACCTGAGAGTTAGTTTCACGTGTCCTTTGCACTGAAGAACGACAGCTGTTTTTGCCCCAAACTATAAGGGAGACCATATCAAGATATAGCATCCAAGTGGACCAGTTGCTGAGTGAGTCCAGCAGTCAGAATACAGGAAAGTGTAAGGCCATGATCCAGTCCCTGATAAACTTCGATGCAGGTTTAACACAGCGCCACCTACTGGTGTATATCTGTAATTGCGATATTGGATCTAAATAGATGGACTCGAGGTTAAGGCGAGTGTTAGGTTTTCAGGCTAAATTTAAAGCCTGAAAAATTCGACTTAAACTCGAGTATTACGGTTAGTTAATATTTTAGCTTTAGTTGCTTTTAATGATTAAATGGTCTCTTGCAGGCTTTTTCCGGTCAAGAAGCTGTATCAGCATGGTCTGCACAATCCTCTCTCTCCTCTCCCTGCTAAGTGAAATCAAGTAAGTAGCATCAGCGTAAGTGAAAACTTTCATTTTTGATAGTGAGGTTTGCCGCATCAAGGGTGAGCGGGAAGCGGGGAAGCGCAGGGGGATCCGACAGGAGAGGAACTGCCAGAATCAGTTGGAGAAGAATATTGACTATTGGCGGTGACAGGAGCAAGTGCCATTGTTCATGAGAACTATAGATTTACAATAATAAAAGTGTAGGTGTGAATTTAGTACCCCTTAAACAAGTTGCTGACTTTTTGCTGAAAAGAATTGTAAAAACTTTTATTCTTGTGCTTCCTTCCCTTTACATTCAGAGGAAACGTGTTTTCAAACAAACCAGTATTTGCGCACTACCTCTTGAATGATAAAAATGTCAAATTTGAAATAACAAACACTTACATAATCCAAATTGGGAATTTACTATCAAAAAACATTGTCTGCACAGTTTTTAAATTCTTTCCACAGGAAAAATGCCACAAAAAATATTATAACATTTTCTATAATAGACAGTTTATATAAAACGGGGACTCGCAAATCACCAATATTATAGACGAACGGCTTTGAAGAGGTTTCAAACCTTATTGCCAGTAAAAGGAAATCATCCAGTGGTTGTTAAAAATAAAAAGCACGGGCAAACTTTGCCATCTTTTACAAAAACGCCTTGTTTTATATAGACATACACTACAGAGTCACTCAATACAAGAACCCTAACACAAGAAGGCACTCTGTGCTACACAAAATCAAAACAACAAAAATTATATAATTGACAACATTCAAAAAAACTCACAATTACGCCACATATACATATACAAACGCATATTTGCTTAAACAATTATTGCCACATTTCGTGTAAAAAGAAAACTTAATTTAACTTCTGAAAATTACTGTGCGTGCTCCATATAATATATTAAAATGACATTTTATCGCAACAAACCCAACGATTTATACGGGGAAAATCGATGACGATTTACAATGGTTTGGACCAAAACTTTCGCATCCCACTGTTATATATAAGGGCATGTTGCTACAACAAATTATATGGACTTTTACATTTGTTCTTGTTTATTTGGCTTCTATTAGGCCTATACAATTGGATTTACAGGAAATAGTAAGAGCAGTGAACGAGTGATGGTTTATGCTTTATTCCCAGTATCCGAAGAAAGTACATAGATTGTCAATGACCTTATGTGACTTTTGACACGCTCAGTCCCAACTACTGTGAAACTTGTACATTAGGTCACGCCTCTATTAGTAGTACAAGCCATTCCTTTTACAGGTCAAAGTAGGCAGGTGAGCTTGTGACCAGGAGGGCAGGAGGTGGGCCAGCACACTGCTCATACACAACATTACATCCACTTTTTGGGGGGGTTATATTTACATTAATGGCTGAGTTTACATGGAGTGGTAATATGAATTTTTTGGTGGGGTGGACGGGTTGTTTGTCACTGATAATGTTAAAAATTCTTTTTAGATCTTCATATACAGTATTTTCTTTTTAAAGGGACATAAGTGGCTAAAATTATTTCTAATATGAATGCTGCCCTTGTGACTTGAAAACAAATATATATACGGAAGGCCTTTGATAATTTCTTCGTGTCTTGAGAACTGGCAAGATGAGGACCATCCAGCCACACTCACATTACAGTTCCAGTTTTTGACAGGACTGATTTGTGTGTGAGGCAGAGAGAAAGTAAACATGGGACAGGATAAGGCCGGATCCTAGGGCATGATTGGGATTGGGAGAAAGATAAATTGGAAGATAAATTTAAATTACATGTTAAAGTCAGTAAAAATTATACCACTAGAAAGGTAGTGTTCTGACTTAAACCATTAAACTGAAAATGCAGCTGTGTAAAAGAATATAGGTTTGCACATAGAATATAGATATAATAATCTCTGCCAAGTATCTGCATGCTTTGCAATGGACACTTAAGCTGGGGTACACCCATGAATTCGGCCATTGATCGACTGATAGTTCACGGTATAGGTCGGCCGAGCCTTAATAAATGCATGGTTTTTCAGACAGCAACGCTGTTCGGTCGAAAAGGGGAATGAACAACGCGATTGGACGCGGCCAAAAACAACACGGCCGTTCGAGTGTGGCCCTCTATGACTGCACACTTGACCTAACATGGGCAACAATTATCAATTATACTGAATTTAAAACAAGCCTACCGCATCCCTACCTACCCAGGGTTAACACCTTAAAACCAACTAGGTCGTTAAAGGATAAGGGACACTGTAAAATCAAGTTACGTCATTGTGAAGCGTGCAGCTTTAAAAACTACCGTTGCCAGCATTTTTTTACCTACCCGTATATACTCGAGTATTAAACTGACTGCCGGTACTAAACCGAGGGTACCCATTTAACCTAAAAAATCGTAATTTAAAAGTGTTGACTCGTATATAAACCGAGGGTTTTAGATAGAGAAAGTGGGCATTCAAGATGTTGGAAACTACAACACCAAGCTAATAAAGCATGCTGGGGAGTGTGTGAGTTTCTCAAACATCTGAATGCCACCCTACACTTGGCATTCAAAGATGTTTGCGAAACTCACAACTCCCAGCATGCTTTATTTAGCTGGGAGTGTAGTTTCCAAACATCTGAATGCCACCCCCTCACTGGCGTCAAGATGCTTGGAAACTACAAAATCCCAGCTAATAAAGCATGCTGGGAGTTGTAGTTTCCAAAAAATACTTGAATGCACCTAACCCTCACCATCCCAAGTTCAGTTGTACCGTGTGGGCTCTCTTCCATCAGGAGCTGTGGGGCTCTCCTCTAAATCCAAGGGCTCCTGGGACTTGTGCGGGCATTGAAAGAGTAGGTCCTCTCCATTTCGGCAGGAGCGTCCATCTCCATTCCAGCAGCAGCGTCCGCAGCCGCACGATCATTCAATGTACTGGGCCGGACTGACGTCCCTAATGGCGCCGGGCTGTGACGTCGGCCGGCGCGCCAGTTAATGCGAATGATCGGGCGGCTGCCGAATGGAGAGACGTGGCTGCTGCCGGAATGGAGAGGACGCTGCGATTTCAATGGTAGGGACTCGAGTATAAACCGAGTCCGAGTTTTCAGAGCTGATTGTACAGCTGGAAAAACTCGGTTATACTCGGTATATACGGTATGCCCCCAGAGCCTAGCTTGTCGCTCATGGAAGTTGCTGACATACTTGTACTGTTTGATGAATGTTTTAATAACTCCGACCCTCTGAGATTCCTGTTTTCCGTTTTGACTGAGCCTCAAACAGTAATGCCTGGCGTTCCGTGCGCTCTCCTGCTTTGACGCCTCAAACAGTAGGATGCTGTGACGTCCGTGCACTCTCCTGCTTGAGGCCTCAACACAGAAATGGCATGTGAGGTTACATGCACATTGCACGTGCACGTAACTCACAGGGCATTACTGTTGGGCTCAAGCAGAGAAAGTTTAAAGGCACAAAAGCTAGGCTCTGGAGGGCGCATAGGTAAAAAAAAATATGAGCATGTATTTTTAAAAGCTATGCAGGCTTCCAAATGCAACATAAACTTGATTTGACAGTGCATTATGCCTTTAACCCTGGGATTGCCCTGTTTCGTAACAATGTCCTTCATAGTCTGGCCCCTAGTGTAATTGCTAAGGTAGAGAGGAGTCAGAATACATAGAAGAGTATAGCTTTGCTGTGTGATGTTGAACTAGGATATTGTGACATAACTTCAAGCTAAGTAAGCATTTAATTGCAAAGAGGTCCTAATCACCTCGCTTAAAAATAAAAAGTGGATTCCCAGTTTGGCAGCATTGCATGCTGCCATTTTAATTGGGAACTCGCAGTATAGCATTGCCAGTATAGTAGTAAAGATATAAGGCACTTAACACCAAGTGATAGCAGAAGGATTAAGTAGTGAGTTTTTTTAAATGCACAGAGAGGAAATCAATTGGTAAATGAATTAACAATTAGTCATTGTATTGTGCAGAACTTTCAATCTAAATGACCATTGGAAAAAAAAAGATGTCCATAATACACCAATTCATTAAAAGATTGAAGTGTGCACATTCCACTAAATAAACAAGTCCTTGCCATTTAGCCCACACACTGGTATGTGATAAGCATGGGAAAATCCATCACCCATGGTTAGTGAGTTTGGAATCAGTGGCAAATTGTATTCTACTTTTCCAAAACAAGATCATTAAAAGAAAATGCGTTTCCTTGCTAATGTTTCCAGGGAATGCCTTGGTAAATGTTTCAGTATATGTACTGTGTTTCAGTTATGGGGAGAAAGTAAAAGCATAGTAAGCAGATAAAATCTATACACCATACTCAGGGCTATAGACCTTGCACTTCCAGGGGAACTGACGCCCGCAGACCCCTTGCCAGCATGCCTGATGTGCACAATATATACGTCTTACTCGTAGGATTGGGCCCCACCACCTAGTAATGTTCAATGTTTTTCTCATAGGACTAAAGCCATTTCCCAGTAGAACAATACAACCAGGCCTTTGGAGGCTTTCATTCTGCTGTATGAATTATTACAACATATTTTTAAAACAAGCACCTTACTACGGATTGTCAAAGATTTTTCTCGGGGGTTGGGGTTCCCCCTGTGTCGCTTCTATGTTGTATCTATGTCATATCATCCATTGGATCAAATTTGCTTATCAGGCCTCCCAAACAGGTTTACTTTACAATCTAAGAACTTATAAGGCCAACTAAACTACCCAATTCACTCAAACTAGATCTCAGATGTGGCCCCTGCGAACACTACAACTACCAGCATCCCATGCTACAAGTATTCTGTAGGCACGGGAATGCTGGGCAGTTGCAGTTTTATATTGCCTAAACGATCTCCCAACTTATGGTTCATTGGACTTCGCAAGACCCGAAGCAAGAAATGGGAAAGGACACACTCCTTTTGCCCTGAGCATCTTCCATTGGGTCAATTCCAACAGACCCAGAAAGTGGAGACCAGAATTGGGATTACCCGCCAGGTTATGTCTAGCTTAGATAATGACTCTACTTGAAAACCCTTTAGAAATTTTATACGAGGTGATTTAGGCGTCGTTAAAAGGATTATTTGACTCTTTATTCTCATAAAAAAAAACCTCATATTGACTCTTTTCTGGTCCATACCCACGTCATCCTACCGCCCCTTCTCCTCACTGGTATAATCTAGGTCCCATCACTAATAATAAAACCTAATTCTTAAAGTAGGTTGGACTAAAGCGCAAACAAGTAAACACACACCCCCGTCCTCCAGTTTCGCTGTCATCCAGTTGTCATGGGTCCAATGACCCTCGTGGGCAACAACACATTTTACATTTCAGCTGAGGAGGTTTTCCAGATGAAGACACAACACCCAGGCAATCAAAACTTTCGTAGCTTTTAAAGGGTATGTAAACTCTAAATAACCAACTGTACCATTACTAATCCGCCACGTTAGCGTTTAAATATAGGTTTGTTTTCTAGACCCCCCTATCTACCCTAACACTTACCTCATTCGGTCTCCTGCTTCCATATTCAGCCTCCGCCCCCCGAGATTGGCAACAGCAGGTATGTCGGAATTGGCCCAATCCTGGGGCGTCGTGTGGGGGCGGAGCTGTCGAAAACGTGAGTGGGAGACAGAACCTGTTCATGATAAGTGAGGGAAGGAGCGTGACTAGAAAAAAAAAACTTTCTTACATTTATAGCGGATTAACATGTGGTCTCCAAACAGGTTAGGATTAAATTTTTATAAGCTGAAGAGTATCTTTTTATTAATGAGCAGACGAATATACACATTCTCTGGCTTCGCCGTGGAGAACACCTGATATTGGGTGTGAACTTATGCTTCAAACTTTCCCCTGCATTCGCCCAGCTCACCTTTGTTCCGAGCATCACCTACCTAGAGTCTGCGCCAGACCTCTGCTGTCCATATCTAGCACGCGGGCCGAAGCTCTGCTCAGTAAATTATATGGATGCCTCAATATCATATTATATATCCCTGATAAACCTATACTACATCTGTGGTATGGGAACAAATCTACATAAAAAAGACCTTTTAAATAAAAACAATACATACAAAACAGCAGTCAGCAAAAATGCAATATCGCATTCCACTTGTAATCAGTGTGCCGCCTAGCCTAACCCTACATTTTATTAAGAGCCATTCACAAACAATAGCCAGGTGATTCCTGGAAAGTTACTTGTGTCTCTGAAAAAATCAAGTGAAGATTTGGACTTAGGTATTTACTCGATCGCCCTTTAAATCCGAGAAGACCCTTGCCATCATCCGTTACCTCATACAACTTGCCAGTTCATGTACAATAGGTTGCACATAGAAGATATATTTACGACCTTGTGCCTCCTCACCTGTAATCCTATTGGTTATTCTCAAGTTGCAGACCCCTCTTTTTTTCTCAACAATATATTTAAGGGATGCTGCTGGCTGATCATCTTTCATGACTCAATCTTGCTAGTGTTGTCGAAAAGCCGTTTGAACGCTCATACCGAGATATACAGACTAATTTAAAAACAAATAAGAAGACACTCCGGTCTTTACGCTGTCTTAACCATTCTACGCGGTATGTGCACAAAGGCAAACTAGAACATACACTACTCCATCTACTCCATTTATACCCCTTAAGACGATAACATCCAGCTGCCACTTTGTCTGAGCAGTTTTTGATTCGATTACATGCATTAAGTAAATGAGTCGGTTCACCCGAGTCAGAGACCGCACATGCGACAAAATCACTACATGCACAACAGTTTTTAGTTGCCCAAAAACTCTGAGGCCGTCTGTCCCCTCCTAACAACTAACATAGCGTGGCTAAGCCAATGTCTGTGGCCGCCCACTATGAAGCGTTTCACTGAATCCCTAGCACCTTTGCAGCGAGCAGCGATAAACACATATGTGACAGGTCTCTCCAGCAATTTTTGTTCGCCCGTCATGCGTCTGCATATACCTCTGTTTATCTACAGTATTATATGGACTCAGTCTTAATCTATTAACTGAATACCATATAAGTAAGCACTTACTTCTCTGATTTGCATGTGTTGCAGCATGCCTTCAATCTCAGCACAACATTTTTGTTAGGATAGCGTTATCGACCAGATCCCCTCCTCCCTCTTTGACCGACTCCCACAACCCCAACTTTATAAGCCTGCACACAGCATAACAGACATTTAGCAAGACCCCCCACACTGCTCAACAAACTGTCAACATTCCATGCTACAGTAAAACTTACCCATTCAAAAGAAAGTTTTTGGAGCAAGGAATGTTTTAGATTGGATATCTAAGGTGGGCATGATACAAAAAAATAAGCCGATTAATGATTTACAGTTGGTGTTTGGGGAGAATTATATTCCAGTTATGCTGTCCAATTGTTAAAACTACCCTACTCTTCGGTATAGATCCCTTAAATTGCGGGACTAACTTGCTGAATAATGGTCATCATCGCAACAGTTGTGTTATGATCGACGGGAGACCACTATACATATGTCTTGCAAAGACGGATATTAATGAAATAAATTCTGAGTATTTAACATCACGCCCATATTAAACAGCAGGAAAAGGGGTGGAACCAATATGATTATTAGAGAGAAGAGCAACCAATTCCATTTCCCGTTAGTACTCGAGCATAAGCCGACGGTTTTTAGGTTAAAATCAACCCCTCTAAACACACTTGACTGCGGCTATACTCGAGTATACTGGGGGGGGGGGGGCTGGCCAGGTACAGTATGCCCATGCAGTGCGAGACACCCACATTATTTTTTTACTTATAGGTGGTGTGGCAAAACCCTACACACTCACCACGCCAACCAAGCAATGCTGGGAGTTGTAGTTTCAGCAACATACATGGCGCAAAGCGTCATAGTAGGTGTGGGGCGAAGTCTGACCCTACAGAACCCGCAACTTTCCCTTTCTAACTACTCAGGGGCTTGGTTGGATAAACTACAACACCCAGCAACCAAGCATGTGGGAGTGTAGTTTCCAAAAATGCTACAGTGGAAAGGTATTAGGTACTGTTACCCTCGGCTTTACAGGGTCAAAAATTGTCCTTCTATTTTCGTGACACGATAATATGCGGTTGTTGCACTCGCGTTATCAGTCGGTCGGCATATACTCCCGAGTATATATCGGTACTGCTGTAAAAAACTTACAGTATATACTGAGTAAAAACTATATACACACGTAGTATGGGATTAAAACGCCCACAATTAGAAATTGACCGTGTTTGACACCCTCCCCACGCAATTATGCAGGTTCCAGATTGCAGTGTATATCCAATAAGACAGCAGGGCATGCACTATGGTAAAAACATATTGCAGCGATTACCGATCTCAGGAAAACATGCAGTTGATAACATGATTAAGTCTGTTGTGCAATCAGTCCGAGCCTGCCTGTATATACACCTTACGGTAAAGGCGGTCCAATCTCCTTCCAACATAAATGAGCTCCCACCTTATTTCAGTATAATTTAGGCCGATAAAGTGGAGTGTCTCGACAGAAGCTATGGGTCCTATCGGTCTTAACTTCCAGCTCTGAATTCAGTACCATAAAGATTTTTGATAGGAGGGACACACAGAACATATTGGTGATCAACTGCCACTCCCGCCGCGTCCTTCTCTGAATGATGGCCCTAAATACAAAAACAACTTTACCACTCAAATGCTCCCTTACATGGCATAGAGGAAACTCAATCTTAGACCTTTGACTCTCCGTCCAATCCTATTGTATCTTTCATTCTCAGGTGGCCCAATTATCAAATATTTACTAGCATGCGCCTCTTGCACGATAATTATTTGATAACAATTATAAATAATTTATTGTGATCTATAGCTACTTAAAGATCAGCAAAATATAACAAGCAGGATAAGAGGAAACATATATGACTGTTAATAAGAAACGAAGTGAAAGAAAGACTTCTAGTCCCGCTCAGTAGAAAATTAATTTATATAGTATTTGGTTAATATATCTATAATATTACTGATCAAACACACTATTCCACTACACCTGTGGTACCTGGACAAACAATCTAAAATAAAAACAAAGATCTTCTAACAAAACATTAGCAACACGTTTTCAGGAGTACGTATGGCTGATCCCAATTATTTGATATTGATATGAAACATGTAATGAATTGTTATTTGTCTGTACACTGTCGGAAGAGTTAGACGCTTTCATAGCATAAATGCCACAAATAAACCTAATACCTCATCAAGTTGGCTACAGTCCACTGTTGGATTTTGGTGTTACTCCACCCTCATAAGAAACATTCTTTAGAAAGAATGGCCCCGTTTAATTAATTATGTGCGCATCCAGATCATCAGTTTGTCTGTGTATAGTCATACTGAGTATTTGCCTGTCGATGCGTTCTGGATATGTCGTATTGGAAACTGAGGCCTATTTAGCAAACCTGTATAGGCTGTCGTACTGAGCTGGGCATGCTCGAAGTGAGCAGCCAGGGGTAATTCAACATTCAGTCATTGGCTGGGATTCAAACGCGTCGAATCTATAACGGACAGTTGCTAATGGAAGAACCAGGAAGCAGAACAGGGGGGACAACAGGAGGTTATCCCCCCAGGGGAAAAAGGAACACCTGTGCCACAGATTCTCAGGTTACGCACAATATTTCAGATGACCCAAAAAATATTAACGTTAGGGTTTGGGGCCCGCCCAGTCTGATAGTCACTGCTACTGTAGCTCGTTCATGTTTTGAGGCCCTCGGCGCGTGTCCTGTAATCTCCCCAGTCCAGGCATGGGAACTTTACCACACCTCAGGCCTGATTGAGTTCTACCCATCAATAAATCCCCCATGAAACCAACCTCGAACTCCACCCCTCCCTGGGGAGTAGGCAAGGGGCCAGAGCGGACCGGTACTACAAGATGATCTTTTCCTCACCACTTTTTTGAGTCCATTTACATGTCTTGTCGCGCTCCGCCCCGCTGGGGGGCCCGATGCACGATTAAAGACAAAAGGTTTGGGGGCAAATACACCACAAAGACACACTCTACCAAAGAGTCTTGTCCAGGCATTGGCCGAAAAATTGGTAAGCATTGGACAACACACACACAACAACACTGCCTTTCCAATTTCCCGAATTGCCCCACAATACCACCACCTGGAAAAGACACCCATAATTCGCTGCGTTAGGGACTTTTTTGCATCTACAGTTGAGCCACCCCCATCTCGTTCACTTGCCGTCTGACTGATCCGTTATTTTTTTAATTTCCTGGTTTTTTTTAAGATTGATTCACCAGGTGCCGGCTAGTGTCCATCCCTCTGTGGTCCATTCCACCCCACTCACTCCTAACCAGCCATTTTACCACAACTTACACTCGTTCTGATTTTACCGCTTCCTGTTGTGACCAAGTATGGCATTACCGGTTTGAGCAGTGCTTTGAAGTAAAGACAGTAGACGCCGTCACCTCTTTCCCCGCTGTTACCCCCCCGCACAGTGACAAAAAATTTTCTTTTTACGCTGCTTCCGTCACCGCATGGACTCTGTCTCTTCCATGGTTACCGGCCTGCTTGTTTCCTCGCTTCATTGAGTTCCCGCTTTGTCCCGCGATTACCGCCACTATCCATCGACTACTTCCCTCAGTCCCGTTTATGGAGTTCACAAAATTTCCTTTATGACTTGGCTGTGGTTATTGCTGTAATTTCCCCCTGTGCCCTGATCATTTTACTCGCCCCAGTTGTTGCCTTTATACGAACTGTATTGCTGCATGAACTGTTCATTTGAGGATTTGATTTAATGGGACAATTTAAATGGCTCAGCTTGTCTTGGATACATAGACCAATCTTATATACTAACCTGAGGCTGTAAATATGCACGGAATGTGGGAGGGATTGGAGGAGGTGCGGATGGGAGGATGAGTGCGGCGGGGGATGCGCCGCGAGCTTTGCTAGTTGGCTACTAATTAGCACTTATCGGGAGTTTAGCTTTAGAATGCTATTTATGTTATTTTGTTAGTTATAGTATTTTGTTACTATGCATGTTTAAATAAATAGAACATTGCATTCCATAACCTCTTCTTGCTTTATGATATATGGGATAATAGGCTACCTACAGTGAAATATAAGATTACACCACCGAGAAGTTCTATGATCATATAAAAGCACAAGGACACAGGCCGAGTTCTTTTATACAGGGCAGGGAACTCCAAGGTAGTTCTGTATATTACACTGTAGGTAGCATATTATTTCATTTAATACATAAGGCCAGCCAGAAAAAAAAATTGAGCAGAGACACAGTCTCTCCCTTCCTACCTGTATTAGTAATTTATATAGGAAGCTGTTTTTAGTATATAAATAGTTAATTGCAATTCTTAATGGAAAGTAAAGGAAGGGCCGAGCATCATCTCGCTCGTCCCGTCCCATTTGTTTGAATTATTGAGTTCCAACGTACGTAAGGAGGAGAGGACGCATTCCTATGAGTCATAAAGAATTGACTCACATTGTAACTCAATCGGTGAAACGAAAGAAAAAGGTAAGAACACTATTTAGAGAACACTTGTATGGAGACAAAAGTTACAGGATAAGGTAAAAAGTTACAAGGATATGGTAAATACATGTTGAACCTGGCATGGGTGATCCCTAACTACAAGGATATATAAACTATGTGGAAAAAACTCCATACAACCCCACTGGTATTGCTATACAACAAACGTGCATTTAATGTGCACACCACAACATGTTTCGGACAGTCAAAAAAATAGTCCTTTCTCAAGTGTCCAGTTCAATGTGCACCTGCCGAATGGCCTGGTCTGCTTTTCAAGAGTGTGTTCCATTGTCCCTATCCTGCAACTCTCTGTCATTACATGGTAGAACCCCTTGCAAGCTTCATTCCTTTTTTTTATAGTCAAACACCCTGCCAATCTACAGTTACATAAATGGAAACACAATGAAACCCATAATATCAAACTAACATGGAGATGTAATAAAGTTCTTATTAAAATGGTGCTTAATTTTGCCCACAATCAGATGTTATGTACCATTTGAAAGCTAAGCTAATCTGATTGGGTGTGGCAAATTAGGCACCATTTTTAATGATAAGAACTTTAGTTACATCCATTGTAAACACTGTTGAAATTGGGCTAAACAACTAGAGAGGATTTCTGGGATCTAAAGAGTCTCTTTTTTGTTTTTCAGGTTTATGAAAACGTGCCCATAATGCCTGTTCCTCTAATTGTTAATTTAAAAGAATTGGCACCCTGGACAGTTTACTTTTAACTTTTTTTTTCTCTAGGCAATGGATAAATGAATACTAAATAATGATGTAACAACATATAACAGAGATCCAGGGTGTCTAAACTTATCTGATCCTACTTCGACTTTACCTAGTAAATGAATGTAATACAATGTAATCTTTATTGACCCTATACAAATTATACAGTAATATATACATACAGAATTCACAGTGCATTATTAAACATTTAACACGTAAAAGATTAATGTACATGGATGTGTTTTTTCAGAGAATAGTTTCTTTAAACTAGATCCATTAAAAATCTACTGATATAACATGATGTTCCGAATAATCCAAAATTATTGGACTTGCAGGCCCATGCTTAATATCTAGCAATTACATTTCTTTAAAATATACAACTCCGAATACTATTACTTATTCCTATACTCTAATTCCCATATATTCAATATAATCCTATAATTCTACTCCCCCAATATCTATCATACTAAATTCCTATAATCTATTCCCCAATATACATCACTATATTCACAATAATGCTATTCCAATATCATCAATTATACCATAATCTATCCCCCAAAGACATCATACTATGCTATAATCTATTCCTCCATAACAATCACTAATTC
This sequence comes from Hymenochirus boettgeri, assembly GCA_019447015.1. Classification (NCBI taxonomy): domain Eukaryota; kingdom Metazoa; phylum Chordata; class Amphibia; order Anura; family Pipidae; genus Hymenochirus; species Hymenochirus boettgeri. The sequence continues at coordinate 77,934,063 of CM033470.1, forward strand.
CCTTAATCTATTCACCATATACATCACTTATTCCTCTAATCTAGTCCCTATACATCACTATATTCCTATAATCATTCCCCATATCCAGCACTATATTCCTATAATCTTATTCCCCATATACATCATTATACGTATTCCGATAAGCTATTCTCCCATATATCACTATACTTCCCATCTATTCCCCCATATAGCATCACAATTTCTATAATCTATCCTATACATCAATGTATTCCTATAATCTATTCCCATAGACAATCATGATATTGCTATAATCTATTCCCCCATATACTCAGTAAATTCCTATAAATCTTTCACCGATATACTCACTGAAATTCCTATAATCTATTCACCGATATACATCACTAATTCCTATAATCCTATTCACCGCTATAGCATCAACTATATTCCTATAATCTATTCCTCATGCATATACATACTATATTCTATAATCTTTCCCCATAGACATCAGTATAGTTTCCTCATAATCTATTCCACATATACATCACTAATATTCCTATCTATGCCCCATATACCTCACTATATCCCTATAATCGATTTCCATATCCCTCACTATATCCCTCATAATCCATTCCCCATAATACATCACTAAATCCTATAATTGTATTCCCATATACATCACTATATCCCATAATCCATTCCCCATATACATCCTATATTCCTATAATCCTTCCCCATATCATAGGTTATATTCTAGAATCTATTCCCATATACATCAGATATTTCCTATTAATCCATCCTCCATATACATCAGTATATTCCCTATAATCTATTCCCCATATACTCACGATATCCCATAACTATTTCCATATAATCACTATATCCCTATATCCATTCTGCCCATATACAGTCACTATATCCCTATAATCTATTTCCCCATATACATCACTATTCCCTATAATCCTTTCCCCATAACATCACTATATTCTATAATCTATTCCCCATATACATCACGATATCCCTATATCCTATTCCCCTATACATCAGTATATTCCTTAATCTATTCCCCATATACATCACTATATCCCTATAATTCTATTCCCCATACCAAAAAAATCACTATATCCCATAATCTATTTCATATCATCACTATATCCCGATACTCTATTCCCCATATACAATCACTTATCCTATAATCCATTCCCCTATACATCACTAATATTCCTATAATCTATTATTCCCCAATATACTCACTATTTCCTATAAGCTATTCCCATAGACCTCCTAATCCCATAATCTATTTCCCCATTACCTCAGTATAAATTTTCCTATATCTATTCCCCAGATACATCACTTATCCCTAAATCTATTTCCATATACATCACTATATAGTGGATATGCACCCCAACTGTAAATTATAAGGATATTAGAAGTCCCCGAGATTCCGTGACCATAAAGACGAGGCCGCAGGCCCGAGTATTTTTTTAGGGCACGGAACTCCAAGGTGACTTCTAATCTCCTTAAATTTACAGTTCGGGGTTCATTATTTAGTTATAACCTACCCCATTGTGGCTTCTGGTTTTCCTTCTCCTCCTGGAACTGTAAGATTATAAGGCTATCAACTTACAGTTGCATACCCATAAAAAACCACTACAGGGCTAGGTTATTCCCTATAATCCATTCCCCAGATACATCACTATATTCCTAAAATCTGAGTCCCATATAATAGTGATAGCTTTGGTTGTAATCCATGGAGTCCCTGATGTGAACGTTTCCATTCCATACTAACGTGTGACCCATGGCCTATTGTGAGAGTCGCCTGGGACTATGATGAATCCTGTGATGTGGATTGGTTTATCCCTATCTCCAGCTCGCGCCCATCACAATGCCTCCTTGAAATTCAATGAATCGCCACAGCAGCATCATACCACTAGGCGCTTCGGTCCTCCTCTTGGATTGCGTGAACCACCCGACCCATTCGCCGGGCTTCTACCTAACCCTACGCAGTGTTTCTGTGACTGGCGCGCCCCCCACCGGGTAGTCAGATAGCAGCATCACCGGTCGCCTCCCCAGGCATGGCACGAGCTCACTATGGCACCAGTGGGCAGAATACCCTTGACTTCCCTCAGTGCCAGGTAGTATAGTGGTGGGTCGTGCGGGGCGGAGACGAGACGTGTCCTCACGCGGGGTTCCTGGTTTCGGTGCCTGCGGACTGTTTTCTATTCGCTGCTGTTTTTGGTTTCTTTTGGTTCACGACCTTACCATGCTTGTTATCTGGGTAGGCGGGCAGGAAAGTGGTTCCGCTCCTCTTTCCCTAGGCCGGCTCTGTCCGTTGGGTATGGAGATTCTGGGTAGCGTGTCCTTGTGGGTTCACTGTTCACTTTCTTTTATACTTGGGAAGTCACCCCGGTGACACGACGAGCCCGCTGATTGGTCATGGATCTTGTTCATGCAGATCCGACTGGTTTTAATTTATGTGAAATAGAAAGGTTATGTTCCCGCCGCGTACGATTTTTACAGGAGAACATAAGGGGTTTTTCCCTTGTCTATAGGTGACTTCTACACCATGTTCCACATACCAGCAATGTGTACAGTAATATATACCCACCAATGGGCTAGTGTAGTGCAGACCATACCAGCAACTGTGTACAGTAATATCCCCACCAATGGGTTAGTGTAGTGCAGACATACCAGCAATGTGTACAGTAATATCCCCACCAATGGGCAGTGTACGCAGGACATACCAGCAATGTGTACAGTAATATACCCACCAAGGGCTACTGTAGTCAGACATACCAGCAATGTGTACAGTAATATCACCCACCAATGGGCTACGTGTAGTGCAGACATACCGCAATGTGTACAGTAATATCCCCCAATGGGTAGTGTAGTGCAGGACATACAGCAGCAATGTGTACAGTAAATATCCCCACCAATGGCTAGTGTACTGCAGACATACCGCAATGTGTACAGTAATATTCCCCACCAATGGGCTAGCTGTAGTGCAGACATACCAGCAATGTGTTACAGTAATATCCCCACCAATGGGCTAGCTGTAGTGCAGACATACCAATGTGTACTTAATATACCCACCCAATGGGCTAGTGTAGTGCAGGAACATCACCAGCAATGTGTACCAGTAATTACCCACCAATGGGCTAGTGTAGTTCAGAAATACCACAATGTGTACAGTAATATACCCACCAAGGCAGTGTACTGCAGCATACCAGCAAGTGTACAGTATATCCCCACCAATGGGCCTAGTGTAGTGCAGGCATACCAGCAATGTGTTACAGTATATCCCACCAATGGGCTAGTGTACTGCAGGTACATACCAGCAATGTGTACCAGTAATATCCCCACCAATGGGCTATGTAGTGCAGCTACAGCAATGTGTACATATATCCCACCACATGGCTAGTGTACGTGCAGACATACCAGCATGTGGTACGTAATATCCCACCAATGGGCTAGTGTGACTGCAGACATACCAGCAATGTGTACACGTAATATACCCACCAATGGGCTATGTAGCTGCAGACATACCAGCAATGTGTACAGTAATATACCACCACCAATGGGCTAGTGTACTGCAGACATAACGCAGCAATGTGTACAGTAATATCCCCACACATGGGTACGTGTAGCTGCAGACATACCAGCAATTGTTACAAGTAATAAACCCACCAATGGCTAGATGTACTGCAGACATACCAGCAATGTGTACAGTAATATCCCCACAATGGGCTAGCTGTAGTGCAGACACAGCAATGTGTACGTAATATACCCCACCAATGGGCTAGTGTACTGCAGACATACCAGATGTGTACAGTATATCCCCAATGGGCTATGTAGTGCAGACATACCAGCAATGTGTACAGTAATATCCCCACAATGGGCTAGTGTACTGCAGACATACCAGCAATGTGTACAGTAAATATCCCCACCAACATGGGCTAGTGTAGTGCAGACATACCCAATGTTACAGTATAATCCCCACAATGGGCTATGTGTACGGCAGACATACCAGCAATGTGTACAGTAAATCTCCCACAATGGGCCTAGTTAGCTGCAAGACATACCAGCAATGTGTACAGTTAATATCACCACCAATGGCTAGTGTACTGCAGCCATACCAGCAATGTTACAGTAATATCCCACCAATGGGCTAGGAGTGCAGACTACCAGCAATGTGTACATTAATATCCCCACAGGGCTAGTGTGTGCACATACCAGCAATGTGTACACATAATATACCCACCAATGGGCTAGTGTACTGCAACATACCAGCAATGTGTACAGTAATATACCACCATGGGCTAGTGTACTGAGCATACCAGCAATGTGTACAGTAATATACCACCAATGGGCTAGTTACGCAGGCATACCAGCAATGTGTACAGTAACTATACCCACCAATGGGCTAGTGTACTGCAGCATACCGAGAATGGTACAGTAATATACCCACCAATGGGCTGTGTACTGCAGAATACGCAGAATGTTACCGTAAATATACCCACCAATGGGCTAGTGTAGTGCAGACATCCAGCATGTTACAGGTAATATCACCCACCAATGGGCTAGTGTACTGCAGACATTACCAGCAATGTGTACAGATATCCCACCAATGGGCTAGTGTACTGCAGACATTACAGCAATGTGTACAGTAAATATCCCACCAATGGGCTATGTAGTGCAGCATACCAGCATGTGTACAGTAATATCCCCACCATGGGTGCTACGATGTACTGGCGTGCAATACCAGCAATGTGTACACAGTAATATCCCCACCAAGGGTAGCTAGTGCTGCAGAGCATACCAGCAATGTGTAACAGTAATATCCCCACCATGGGCTAGTGTACTGCAGACATACCAGCAATGTGTACAGTAATATCCCCACAATGGGCTAGTGTAGTGCAGACATCACCAGCAATGTGTTACAGTATTCCCCACCAATGGCTGTTATGCAGACCTACCAGCAATGTGTACAGTAATATCCCCACAATGGGCTAGTGTACTGCAGACATACCAGCATGTGTCGTATATATCCCCACCAATGGCTAGTTGTGGTTGCAGACAATACCAGCAATGTGTACAGTTAATATCCCACCAAATGGGCTAGTGTACTGCAGACATACCAGCAATGTGTACCGTAATATACCCACACTGGGTCTAGTGTAGTGCAGACATACCAGCATGTGTACGTAATATACCCACCAATGGGCTAGTGAGTGCAGACATACAGCACATGTGTACAGTAATATACCCACCAATGGTTAGTGTACTGCAGACATACCAGCAATGTGTACCAGTAATATCCCCACAAATGGGCTATGTAGTGCAGGCATACCAGCAATGTGTACATAATATACCCACCAAAGGGCTAGTGTATGCAGGCATACCAGCAATGTGTACTAATATACCCACATGGGACTAGTGGTGCAGGCATACCAGCAATTTGTACAGTAATATACCCCAATGGGCTAGTGTCTGCAGACATACCAGCAATGTGTACAGTAATATCCCCACCAATGGGCTACTGAGTGCAGACATACCAGCAATGTGTACATAATATCCCACCAATTGGTAGTGTACTGCAGGACATACCAGCATGTGTACAGTAATATACCCACCAATGGGCTACTGTAGTGCAACATCGAATGTGTACAGTTATCCCACCGATGGGCTTTGTACTGCAGACATACCAGCAATGTGTACAGTAATATACCCCCAATGGGCTAGTGTAGGCAGCATACCAGCAATGTACAGTAATATCCCCACCAATGGGTCTAGTGTACGGTGCGACTACCAGCAATGTGTACAGTAATATCCCCACCAATGGGCTAGTGTACTGCAGACTACCAGCAATGTGGTACAGTAATAATCCCACCCCAATGGGCTTTGGTGTGCAGACATACCATAAATGTGTACAGTAATATCCCCACCAATGGGCTAGTGTGTGCAGACATACCAGCAAATTTGTGTTACGTAATATCCCACCAATGGGCTAGTTGTAGTGCAGACATACCAGCAATGTGTACAGTAATATACCCACAAGGGCTAGTGTTGCAGACATACAGCAATGTGTACAGTAATAGTGCAATACCAGAATACAGCAATGTGTTCGTACTTACCCACCAAAGGGCTAGTGTACTACAGACATACCATCAATGTGTACAAGTAAGTATACCCAGCAATGGGCTAGTGTAACTGCGACATACCAGCAATGTGTCATTAATTAGTGCAAACAATACAGCAATGTGTACTAATATACCCACCAATGTGTAGTAGGTCAATGACAGACATCCAGCAATGTGTACAGTAATATACCCCCAATGGGCTTAGTTCTGCAGACATACCAGCAATGTGTACAGTAATATCCCACCAATGGGCTAGTGTGCAGACATACCAGCAATGTGTAATTATATCCCACCAATGGGTAGTGTACTGCAGACATACAGCAATGTGTACAGTAATATCCCACCTGGCTAGTGTAGTGCAGACATACCAGCAATGTGTACGTAATATACCCACCAATGGCTAGTGTAGATGCAGACATACCAGCAATTGTACAGTAATATTCCCACATGGGCAGTGATGCAGGCATAGCGATTACTGCAGACATACCAGCAATGTGTACAGTAATATACCACCACAATGGCTAGTGTAATCAGACATACCAGCAATGTGTACAATAATATCCCACCATGGGCTAGTGTACTGCTAGGCATACTAGGCAATGTGTACAGTATAGTACCCACCAATGGGCTAGTGTAAAACGCATAACCAGCAATGTGTACAGTAATATACCCACCAATGGGTAGTGAGTGCAGACATACAGCATGTTACAATATCCCCACCATGGGCTAGTGTACTCATGCATACGCAATGTGTACAGTAATATACCCACCAATGGGCTAGTGTACTGGCAAGCATACCAGCAATGTGTACAGTAATATCCCACCAATGGGCTAGTGTAGAATACAGCATACCCAGTCAGTGTGTACAGTAATATACCCACCAATGGGCTTAGTGTATGCAGACATACTAGAATGTGTACAGTAAGATCCCCACAATGGTGCATAGCATACCAGCAATGTGTACAGTAATATCCCCACACATGGGCTATTGTACGTGCAGACTACGCAATGTGTACAGTATATACCCCAATGATAGGTATGCAGACTACAGCAGGAGTTGGCAATACCAGCAATTCAGTAATATACCCATCTCAATAGCAGGTTAAGAGTTAGTGCAAGACATACAGCCAATGTGGTACAGTAATATCCCACCCAATGGGCTAGTGTAATGCAGACATACAGCAATGTGTACAGTAATATCCCCACCAATGGGTCTACGGTATGCATACATACCAGCATGTGTATAGTAATATTCCCACCAATGGGCTAGTGCACGACACTACCAGCAATGTGTACAGTAATATCCCCACATGGGCTAGTGTACTGCAGACATACCGCAATGTGTACGAGTAATAACCCACCAATGGGCTAGTGTACTGCAGAAACCAGCCATGTGTACGTATATCCCATGGCTAGGTACTGGAGACATACCAGCAATGTTGGTAGAGTTATGACACCACCAGGGCTGCTGTACTGGGCAGACATACCAGCATGTGTACAGTAATATCCCACCAATGGGCTAGGTAGTGCAGACATACCAGCAATGTGTACAGTTATTCCCCACCACTGGGCTACTGTAGGCAGATCATACGAGCAATGTTCACAGTATATTCCCACATGGTAGTGTACTGCAGACATACAATCAAGTGTGTAACAGTATTAGCGCAGAATCCAGATGTGTAACCGTAATATACCCACCAAAAGGTTAGTGTACTACAACATACCAGCAATGTGTACATAATATACCCCGCATGTGCTAGTGTGCTGCAGAATACCAGCAATTGTTACATAATTAGTGAAAATCAGAATGTGTACAGTAATATACCACCATGGGTAGTGTAATACAGACATACCAGCAATGTGTACAGTAATATACCCACCAATGGGTTAGTGTACGCAGACATACAATGTACAGTAATATCCCCACAATGTGAACAATACCAGCAATGTGACAGTAATATCCCCACCAATGGGCTATGAGTGCAAGACATACTAGCCATGTTTACAGTAATATCCCCACCATGGGCTAGTGTAGTGCAGACATACCAGTATGTGTACAGTAATATCCCACAATGGGCTAGTGTAGTGTCAGACACATACTAGCCAATGTGTACAGTATATATTCTCCCACCATATGGGCTATGTAGTGCGACTACCACAATGTGTACAATATATCACCCACCAATGGTCTAGTGTAGGTGAGCATCCAGCAATGTGTACAGTAAATATCCTACCAATGGCTAGTGCACTGCAGACATACAGCAATGTGTAAGTAATCTCCCCACAAATGGGCTAGTGTACTGCAACTACCAGCATGTTAAGTACCACATGGGCTTGTACTAGTCCAGTGTACAGTAAATTAGTGCAACATACCAGCAATGTGTACAGTAATATCCACCAATGGCTAGTGCGTAATGAGACTACCAGCAATGTGTTACAGTAATATCCCACCAATGGCTAGTGTACTGCAGACATACTAGCAAGTGTACATAATATCCCCACCATGTGCACATCCAGCAATGTGTACAGTATACCCCCACATGGGCTAGTGTAGTGCAGACATACCATACTGTGTACAGTAATATCCCACCAATGGGCCTGTGTATGGCGACATACCAGCAATGTGTACAGTTAATATACCCACCATGGGCTAGTGTGTGCTGCATGACATACTAGCAATGTGTACATAATAACCCACCAATGGGCTGTTAGTGCTGGAAACCAGAGGTCACATGAGAATAAAACAGTAGGGATGTATAATATGCTTATGTTAAATGCATTTGTAGTGTCTTTGTCACACCAAACGTCATTGACACAGCACAGTTCGGCTGAAGTCCAGCAATGTCAAATCTTGGTACTCCAGATGTTTGTACATAACAACTCCCAGCATACATGCAGTAATGAGCACACACAGCAGTATATTTTTATATTTACACATAATGTAAGGTGTAATACTACCGGTATGTATATTTTACGTAAATACGCAAATATACAAAATAGTTACTAGTCCATCATGTGCTTTGTAGAAATGTTTTATACATAGATCTAAAAACCTTTCGGGAAATTCATGGTGATTCCACCCCTCAACACTACGAAAGTCCACATAGTTATATATCTTGTAGTTAGGGATCACCCATGCCAGGGTCAACTTTAGCATGTATTTACTTATATCCCACCAATGGGCTAGTGTACTGCAACTACGGACAGTAACCAAGCTATACTGCACTACAGCAATGTGTACAGTAATATACCCACTCAATGGGCTAGTGTTACTGCAGACTACAGCAAATGTGTACAGTAAATCAGACATACCCTGTTAAGTAATATACCCACCAATGGGCTAGTTTACTGCAGACATACCAGAATGTGTACAGTAATTAGTGCAGACATACAGCAATCTGTACAGTAATATCCCACCAATGGGCTAGTGTAGTGCAGACATACCAGTAATGTGTACAGTAATATCCTCACCAATGGGCTAGTGTAGTGGGCAGACATACCAGCAATGTGTACAGTAATTCCCCACATATGGGCTAGTGCACTGCAGACATACCAGCAATGTGTACAGTAATATTCCCACCAATGGGCTAGTGCACTGCACTGGTATGTCTGCACTACACTAGCCCATATGTGGGGATATTACTGTACACATTGCTGGTATGTCTGCACTACACTAGCCCATTGGTGAGGATATTACTGTACACATTACTGGTATGTCTGCACTACACTAGCCCATTGGTGGGGATATTACTGTACAGATTGCTGGTATGTCTGCACTAATTACTGTACACATTGCTGGTATGTCTGCAGTAAACTAGCCCATTGGTGGGTATATTACTGTACACATTGCTGGTATGTCTGCAGTACACTAGCCCATTAGTGGGTATATTACTGTACACATTGCTGGTATGTCTGCAGTACACTAGCTGTTAATGGCCTACCTACAGTGAAATATAGATTACACCACCGAGAAGTTCTATGATCATATAAAAGCACACGGGACAGGCCGAGTTCTTTTATACAGGCATGGAACTCCAAGGTAGTTCTGTATATTACACTGTAGGTAGCATATATTTCATTTAATACATAAGGCCAGCAGAAAAAAAAATTGAGCAGAGACACAGTCTCTCCCTTCCTACCTGTATTAGTAATTTATATAGGAAGCGTTTTTAGTATATAATAGTTAATTGGCAATTCTTAATGGAAAGTAAAGAAGGGCCGAGCATCATCGCGCTCGTCCCGTCCCATTTGTTTGAATTATTGAGTTCCAACGTACGTAAGGAGGAGAGGACGCATTCCTATGAGTCATAAAGAATTGACTCACATTGTAACTCAATCGGTGAAACGAAAGAAAAGTAGAAACACATTTAGAACACTGTTATGGAGACAAAAGTTACAGGATAAGGTAAAAGTTACAAGGATATGGTAAATACATGTTGAACCTGGCATGGGTGATCCCTAACTACAAGGATATATAAACTATGTGGACTTTCGTAGTGTTGAGGGGTGGAATCACCATGAATTTCCCAGAAAGGTTTTAGATCTATGTATAACATTTCTACAAAGCACATGATGGACTAGTAACTATTTTGTATATTTGTGTATTTCGTAAATATAATACCGGTAGTATTTACACCTTACATTATGTGTAAATATAAAAATATACTGCTGTGTGTGCTCATTACTGCATGTATGCTGGGAGTTGTTATGTACAAACATCTGGAGTACCAAGATTTGACATTGCTGGACTTCAGCCAGAACTGTGCTGTGTCAATGACAGTGGTGTGTACAAAGACATACCAGACATTGTACACATTGCTGGTATGTCTGCACTACACTAGCCCATTGGTGGGTAATATTACTGTAACATTGCTGGTAGTCTGCACTACAGTAGCCCATTGGTGGGGATATTACTGTACACATTGCTGGTATGTCTGCAGTACACTGCCCATTGCTGGGGATATTACTGTACACATTGCTGGTATGTCGCGTACAATAGCCCTTGTGCAGGCATATTAACTGTACACATTGCTGGTATGTCTGCAGTGCACTCAGACCCATTGTTGCTGGGAACAGCTATTACTGTACACATTGCTGGTATGTCTGCAGTGTCTAGTAGCCCATTGTGTGGGATACCGTAATATCCACCATGGGCTCAGTGCACTGCCGACATACCAGCAATGTGTACAGTAATATTGCCGCCTAGCCAATGGGCTAGCTGCACTAGCTCAGACATACCAGCAATGTGTCAGTAATATTCCCACCAATGGGCTAGTGCACTGCCACTGGTATGCTGCACTACACTAGCCCATATGTGGGGAATTACTGTACACATTGCTGGTATGTCTGCCACTACACTAGCCCATTGGTGAGGATATTACTGTACACATTACTGGTATGTCTGCACTACACTAGCCCATTGGTGGGATATTACTGTACAAGATTGCTGGTATGTCTGCACTAATACTGTACACATTGCTGGTATGTCTGCAGTAAACTAGCCCATTGTGGTATATTACTGTACATGCGGTATTCTGCACTTTACTGTACACATTTGCTGGTAGTCTGCAGTAAACTAGCCCATTTGTGGGTATATTATGTACCATTGCTGGTATCGCAGTACACTAGCCCCGTGTTACTGTCAGTGCAGTACACTAGCCCATTGGTGGGAATATAGTAAATACATGCTAAAGTTGACCCTGGCATGGGTGATCCCTAACTACAAGGATATATAAACTATGTGGACTTTCGTAGTGTTGAGGGGTGGAATCACCATGAATTTCCCAGAAAGGTTTTAGATCTATGTATAAACATTTCTACAAAGCACATGATGGACTAGTAACTATTTTGTATATTTGCGTATTTACGTAAAATATACATACCGGTAGTATGTACACCTTACATTATGTGTAAATATATAAAAATATACTGCTGTGTGTGCTCATTACTGCATGTATGCTGGGAGTTGTTATGTACAAACATCTGGAGTACCAAGATTTGACATTGCTGGACTTCAGCCAGAACTGTGCTGTGTCAATGACAGTTGGGTGTGTACAAAGACACTACAAAAATGAACATTATAACATAAAGCAAAAAATCAATTATACTCTGATCCCATACTGTATTTACTTCTCATGTGACTCCTCTGGTTTCTGCAGCACTACACAAGCCCATTGGTGGGTTTATTAATGTACACATTGCTAGTATGTCAGCAGCACAACACAAGCCCATTGGTGGGTATATTACTGTACACATTACTGGTATGTCTGCCATACACTAGCCCATTGGTGGGTATATTACTGTACACATTACTGGTATGTCTGCACTACACTAGCCCATTGGTGGGGATATTACTGTACACATTGCTGGTATGTGTGCACCATTGGTGGGGATATAACTGTACACATTGCTAGTATGTCTGCAGTACACTAACCCATTGGTGGGTATATTACTGTACACATTGCTGGTATGTCTGTATTACACTAGCCCATTGGTGGGTATATTACTGTACACATTGCTGGTATGTTTGCACTAATTACTGTACACATTGCTGGTATGTCTGCAGTACACTAGCCCATTGGTGGGTATACTACTCTACACATTGCTGGTATGTCTGCAGTACACTAGCCCATTTGTGGGGATATTACTGTACACATTGCTGGTATGTCTGCAGTGCACTAGCCCATTGGTGGGAATATTACTGTACACATTGCTGGTATGTCTGCACTACACTAGCCCATTGGTGGGGATATTACTGTACACATTGCTGGTATGTCTGCACTACACTAGCCCATTGGTGGGAATATTACTGTACACATTGCTAGTATGTCTGCACTACACTAGCCCATTGATGGGTATATTACTGTACACATTACTGGTATGTCTGCACTACACTAGCCCATAGGTGGGGATATTACTGTACACATTGCTAGTATGTCTGCACTGCACTAGCCCATTGGTGGGGATATTACTGTACACATTGCTGGTATGTGTGCACCATTGGTGGGGATATAACTGTACACATTGCTAGTATGTCTGCAGTACACTAACCCATTGGTGGGTATATTACTGTACACATTGCTGGTATGTCTGTATTACACTAGCCCATTGGTGGGTATATTACTGTACACATTGCTGGTATGTTTGCACTAATTACTGTACACATTGCTGGTATGTCTGCAGCACACTAGCACATTGCTGGGTATATTACTGTACACATTGCTGGTATGTCTGTAGTACACTAACCTTTTGGTGGGTATATTACTGTACACATTGCTGGTATGTCTGCGCTAATTACTGTACACATTGCTGGTATGTGTGCAGTGCACTAGCCCATTGGTGGGAATATTACTATACACATTGCTGGTATGTCTGCACTACAGTAGCCCATTGGTGGGGATATTACTGTACACATTGCTGGTATGTCTGCACTACACTAGCCCATTGGTGGGGATATTACTGTTCACATTGGTGGTATGTCTGCACTACACTAGCCCATTTGTGGGTATATTACTGTACACATTGCTGGTATGTCTGCACTAATTACTGTACACATTGCTAGTATGTCTGCACTACACTAGCCCATTGGAGGGTATATTACTGTACACATTGCTGGTATGTCTGCACTACACTAGCCCATTGGTGGGGATATTACTGTACACATTGCTGGTATGTATGCACCATTGGTGGGGATATTACTGTACACATTGCTAGTATGTCTGCAGTACACTAACCCATTGGTGGGTATATTACTGTACACACTGCTGGTATGTCTGTATTACACTAGCCCATTGGTGGGTATATTACTGTACACATTGCTGGTATGCCTGCAGTACACTAGCCCATTGGTGGGTATATTACTGTACACATTGCTGGTATGCCTGCAGTACACTAGCCCATTGGTGGGGATATTAATGTACACATTGCTGGTATGTCTGCACTACACTAGCCCATTGGTGGGTATATTACGGTACACATTGCTGGTATATCTGCAGTACACTAGCCCATTGGTGGGTATATTACTGTACACATTGCTAGTATGCCTACAGTACACTAGCCCATTGGTGGGTATATTATTGTACACATTGCTGGTATGCCTGCACTACACTAGCCCATTTGTGGGGATATTACTGTACACATTGCTGGTATGTCTGCAGTACACTAGCCCATTGGTGGGGATATTACTGTACACATTGCTGGTATGTCTGCACTACAGTAGCCCATTGGTGGGGATATTACTGTACACATTGCTGGTATGTCTGCAGTACACTAGCCCATTGGTGGGGATATTACTGTACACATTGCTGGTATGTCTGCACTACACTAAACCCATTGGTGGGGATATTACTGTACACGTTGCTGGTATGTCTGCACTACACTAGCCCATTGGTGGGTATATATTACTGTACACATTGCTGGTATGTCTGCACTACAGTAGCCCATTGGTGGGGATATTACTGTACACATTGCTGGTATGTCTGCACTACAGTAGCCATTGGTGGGGATATTACTGTACACATTGCTGGTATGTCTGCAGTACACTGTCCCATTGCTGGGGATATTACTGTACACATTGCTGGTATGTCTGCACTACACTAGCCCATTGGTGGGTGTATATTACTGTACACATTGCTGGTATGTGTGAACATGGTGTAGAATTCACACTATAGACAAGAAACCCCTTATTTTTTCTCCTGTAAAATCCCGTACGGGCGGAGACATTAACCTTTCTATTTCACATAAATAAACCTGTCGGATCTGCATGAACAAGATCCACTGACCAATCAGCGGGCTCGGTCGTGTCACCGCCAGTGACTTCCCAATGTATAAAGAAAGTGGAACAGTGAACCCACAAGGACACGCTACCCAGAATCTCCCATTACACAACGTGACAGAGCCGGCCTTAGGGAAAGAGGAGCCGGAACCACTTTCCTGCCCGCCTTACCCAGATAACAAGCATGGTAAGGTCGTGAACCAAAAGAAACCAAAACAGCAGCGCATAGAAAACAGTCCGCAGGCAACGCGAAACCAGCAACCCCGCGTGCGGACACGTCTAGTCTCCGCCCCGCCGACCCACCACTATACTTACCTGTGACACTGAGCTGGAAGTCAAGGGTATTCTGCCACACTGTTGCCATAGTGAGCTCTGTGCCATGCCTGGGGGAGGCGACCGGTGCTGCTGCTCTTGACTACCCGGTGGGGGGCGCTGCCAGTCACAGACACACTGCGTAGGGTTAGGTAGAAGCCCGGCGAATGGGTCCGGGTGGTTCACGCACTCCAGAGGAGGAACCGAAGCTGCCTAGTGCTTCTGATGCTGCTGTGCGATTCATTGCATTTCAAGGAGGCATTGTGAATGGGCGGAGCTGGAGATGCAGTGGATAATCCAATCACATCACAGGATTCAATCATAGTCCCGGCGATCTCACAATAGCCATTGGGTCACAGTTATTATGGAATGGAACGTTCACATTAAGGGAACTCCATGGATTACACCAATCTAATCACTATTATATGGGGAATAGATTTTAGGAATATAGTGATGTATATGGGGAATGGATTATAGGGATATAACCTAGCCCTGTAGTGGTTTTTTATGGGAGCAACTGTAAGGTTATAGCCTTATAATCTTACAGTTCCAGGAGGAGAAGGAAACCAGAAGCCACAATGGGGTAGGTTATAATAAATAATGCACCCCGAACTGTAAATTATAAGGATATTAGAAGTCACCTTGGAGTTCCGTGCCCTAAAAAAAATACTCGGCCTGCGGCCTCGTACTTTTATATGGTCACGGAACTCCTCGGTGACTTCTAATATCCTTATAATTTACAGTTGGGGGTGCATTATCCACTATATAGTGATGTATATGGAAATAGATTATAGGGATATAGTGATGTATATGGGGAATAGATTATAGGAATATACTGATGTATATGGGGAATAGATTATAGGGATATAGTGATGTATATGGGGAATAGATTATAGGAATATAGTAATGTATATGGGGAATGGATTATAGGGATATAGTGATGTATATGGGGAATAGATTATAGGGATATAGTGATGTATATGGGGAATAGATTATAGGGATATAGTGATGTATATGGGAATAGAATTATAGGATATAGTGATGTATATGGGGAATAGGATTATAGGGAATATACTGCTGTATATGGGGAATTTTTTTTTGATAGTTATTTATTTTAGCGACTTAGTAGTTAGAAAGAAGATAGGTATAGAAAGAAGATTAGTAGTAGTTAGATTAGATATTAGATAGTTAGGTTCGTTGTATCATAGATTGAGAGAGGTTAGATAGTTTAAGTATATATAGAAAAATAGAGGTCTAGATTAGGTTTACGTAAGATAGAAGTATAGATTAGATTAATTAGTAATAGACCGTAGAGAGTTAGACGTTTTTAGAGATTAGTATTTAGTTTGAGAGTTTTATTAAGGGATTTTTTGTTTATAGATCTGTATAGATTTATCGGATATAGTGAGGTATATGGGGAATAGATTATAGGATAATAGTGATGTATATGGGGAATGGATTATAGGGATATAGTGATGTATATGGGGAATAGATTATAGGGATATAGTGATGTATATGGGGAATGGATTATAGGGATATAGTGATGTATATGGAAATAGATTATAGGGATATAGTGATGTATATGGGGAATAGATTATAGGAATGATATGATGTATATGGGGAATGGATTATAGGAATATACTGATGTATATGGGAAATAGATTATAGGAATATACTGATGATATTGGGAATGGATTATAGGGAAATTAGTGATGTATAGGGGGATGGATTATAGGGATATGTGATTATTGGGGAATAAATATAGGGGATATAGTGATGTATATGGGGAAGGGATTATAGGGATATAGTGATGTATATGGAAATAGATTATAGGGTATAGTGATGTATATGGGGAATAGATTTAGGAATATAGTGATGTATATGGGGAATAAGATTATAGGAATATACTGATGTATATGGGGAATAGATTATAGGAATATAGTGATGTATATGGGGAATAGATTATAGGAATATAGTGATGTATTATCGGTGAATAGATTATAGGAATTTAGTGATGTTATCGGTGAATAAGATTATAGGCATTTAGTGATGTTATATCGGTGAATAGATTATAGGAATTTACTGATGTAATGGAGAATAGATTATAGCAATATCATGATGTCTATTGGGGGAATAGATTATAGGAATACATTGATGTATATTGAATAGATTATAGAATTGTTTTGATGTATATTGGGGGAATGATGAATATAGTGATGTTATGGGGAATAGATATAGGAACGTATAAGGATGTTATGGGGAATAGGTATAGGGAATATAGTGATGTATATGGGGTATGGATTATATGAATATAGATGATGTAATATGGGGAATAGATATAGGAATATAGTGATGTATATGGTGAATAGATATAGGAATTTAGTGTGTATATGGAGGAATAGATTATAGCAATATCATGATGTCTATTGGGGGAATAGATTATAGGAATTACATTGATGTATATTGAATAGATTATTGGATATAGTGATCTATTATTGGGGAATAGATTATAGGAATATAGTGATATATATTGGGGGAGTAGATTATAGGAATATATTGATATATTGGGGGGAATAGATTATAGGAATAAAGTAATATATTTGGGTGTGATTTTAAAGAAATGTAATTTGCTAGAATATAAGCAATGGGCCAGCGCTGCAATTCCAATAATTTGGATTATTCGGACATTCCTGTTATATCAAAGTAGATTTTTATGCTCTAGTTTAAAGGAACTATTCTCTTGAAACACAATCCATGTACATTAATCTTTTACGGTTACATGTTTAAAATGCATGTGTAATTCTGATGTATATATTACTGTATAATTTGTATAGGGTCCTAAAGAATTTACATGTATTACATTTATTTTTTACTAGTAAATGTCAAGTAGGATTCAGATAGTTGTAGACACCCTGGATCTCTGTTATATGTTTGTTACCTCATTTATTCTATTCATTTATTCATTTGCCTAGAGAAAAAAAGTGAAAAGTAAACTGTCCTCAGGGCTGCAATTCTTTTAAAATTAACATTAGAGGAACAGGATTTATGGGCAAGTTTCTAAACTGAAAACAAAAAGAGACTCTTTAGATCCCAGGAAATACCTCCCTAGTATGTTTAGCCCAACTACAGTGTTTACAAGAGATGTAATAAAAGTTCTTATCATAAAAATGGGCTAAATTTGCCACAACCAATCAGATAGCTTAGCTTTCAAATGGTACATAACATCTGATTGGTTGGGGCAAAATTAGCACCATTTTTAATAAGAACTTTTATTACATCTCCCTGTTAGTTTTGATATATGGGTTCATTGTTTTCCATTATGTAACTGTAGATTGGCAGGGTGTTGACTATAAAAAAAAGGAAGTGAAGCTGCAATGGGGTTCTACCATGTAATGACAGAGAGTTGATGGATAGACAATGGAACCACTATGAGAAGCAGACAATCGGCCCATTTCTGCATGGTGCACATTGAACTGGGACACTTGAGAAAGACCTAGACTGTCCGAAACATGTTGTGGTGTGCACATTAAATGCACGTTTGTTATAGCAATACCAGTGGGGTGTCTGAGTTTTTGGTTGCTCTATACTACACACTTTTATTTTGCACATGAACTGGGGACGTGGTTGCAATGTGGTCATAACTGTAAGAGAAATATGCAATGTGTCATAAAAAGTTAAATCAATCAAATTAAATGTAAAAAGTCCATAAAGCTAAATAGGCGGGGATACAATTATTTTGCTGGTCATTAAATTTAATGACGTGAATACTTGACAAGATAAAGGAATTAAATGTGAATTTAACACTAGCAGCATGCCTATTACAAACAAAAGATAACGATAGCTGCATGCCAAATAAATGCAAAAGGTTGTTGTTCCCCCCCTTCCTCCCACCATCCGGATCCATCCTCTGCAGCCGTGGCACCTAGTGTGAAAACCTTTAGCAATAAGGTAGGATCCCCTGCCCACCCCCAACCGCCAAAATATTCCTTTTTGCTGCTTACAGACTCTTCTCTTCTGCAGTGTCTTCAATGATTGGTTGCCTCAACTAATTACAGACGTGGCTGTGGGCCCGGCCCTGCCTTGCAACTTCTGTAAGCAGGGAGCCGGATCAGAGGCGACATGGGAGAGAAAGTAGCGATTTGAGCATATATTTAAAGAAATAAATCAGCGGTTGGAGGTGGGCAGGGGTCACCTACCTTATGGCTAAAACTTCATTTGGGTGGACATGCCCTTTAAGACAATTTTACGGGACTTGTTTACGTGTGTAGACCACCAGTCCTTAGTTCAAATGAGTGGTAGGAACATATTCCGCCACTTTATATGTGAAGGCTGTATTAATCTCTTTTGCAAGTACTCAATGTAAACTAAAATGCTCTCCTTCATTTCATTAATAATTTATTTATCATTTTGTTTGTAAACAAATCAATTCCTTTGACCTTACTACCAGCTCTGTAAGACTGAAATTAGCTACGCATACCTGTATATCTGGCCTGGGTCAAAGGGCAGGAAACTTGATAGATCTCTATGTTTACAATGTACTGTTGCAAAGTTGAACAGCAGATAGTTTTCAACAGAATTTAGGATAGAGGTTGGTGAAAGCTCTTTTTAATTAGAATCTTCATCTTCTGGGCAATATATTACTTTAGGCTGTGGCCATACCACAACACACATTCACATGCGTTACTTGCGTACAACGTTTGTGCTGCGATTCTGCCAATATACCAGCACATACTGCGGCCACCTACATTGTGTTGCCTGGCATGTATTTCTCACTTAAAGGATAGCAAAACGTGGTTGGCCTAGACCTTAAATATACCTACCCTACTATGTTTATATATGGAATCATATATCATGGGGATTGGGGGGGAATTAATGATGAATCCTGGATTCGAAGGAGCTGCCGTTTCGAAAATCCTTGAAACAAAGATTTACAAAATTTTGAAACTCTAAACTTTATATAGGGATAGCTGGAGTGCAGTCACTATCAGTGATTAGTGCAATGTATAAAATTTCATATGCACTGTTTTATGAAGAAAGGATTATGAATTATTAATAAAAACAATAGTGTTTTCAATTGAGTCTTCTTCAGGCCATTTACAAGTTACGCAATATCCCTTTTCTCGTGACTGAATTTATATGAAAGGTGTATTAAGGCAGATCATTTATGTAGAAAAAGTGTACAGCACTTATTACAGTACATTGGGCATTCTACAGTATGTTTATTAAGAGCTAAGAATGAAACGCTAAATCTCAAAAGGCAAAACAAAAATAGGTGAAATGTACCATGATTTAAGGATAACTGGAAAATGGGGCCATATTTATAAAGGTGCAGTATGCTTTTAGCGATACCGTGCCTTCAATGATTGTAGTTACGGTCACTAATTTATGTATGCCCGGTAGTGATCACGTCATGGATTTACGATCACCCATAGATACATGTCGTCATTTTTACCGCATAGTATTGTACAGACGAATGTACATTAACAAACATTTGTCGAAACTATAAACGAAAATCCACGTATTGCAAACTTGTGATACTGTTATCAATAAAATGGATCCAAAGATATCATGGCTTTATCGGCGCTGTGTGTGGCGACTTTCAAACGAGCGTGTGAGCGTGAATGTTTGGGTCGGCCCGAGCAGTCATTCGTGAAAAACAACAGTCCCGAACATCCTTTTGGAGATGCTTGGGACTGTGTGTTCCCTGATCTTTGAAGATTACAGACAGGATCTGCAAGAAATATTTTAAAAATCTGTACTGTGTGTACCTAGCTTGAGTGTGGAGTTTTTAAAGAGACAGTTAAAAAAAACCTCTCTCAGTGCTCCCTGTCACTATCTCCTCATGTCCTGTTCAGCCACTCTAGTTAGTATGCATTTCTCTCTTGTATTTCACCCCTCCCAAAACAGAAGCACAGCTAGAGTGTGGAGCTGATTGCAGTGAAGATGATATGTGCCCCACTACAGCCAATAGCATTCACCCAGTGATTTTGTTGTTATAGTGAAAGTGAAACTGCAATAGGAAGGTAAGCAGCACTGGGAGCGTAATCACTGCTGAATTAATTAAGCTGTAGGAGTTTGAGGCTGTGTTTGGGGGGGACTTTGATTTCTTTATGTACAGTGCTTCATTGGAAACTTCAGTAACAGGCAGCAGCTAAATGCAGGATTGGGTTCTGTGAAGGCAGAAAGGAAGGTCAGAAAAGGGGGGAAAAGCAGATTTATGATGGTGTAATTAATCCTTTACTGGTGTATTAGTTAAATATGATTTGGAATGTTTGCATGTCCTTTAATATAGGTTTTAAATAGCGTATTTCCATGTATCAGTCAGTTGGTCTTAAAAATATGTGGGTTTTTGTAGTGCAAAGGACGGATGATTGCCACCTAAAATGAATTAACAAGACGATCAAGTATATGAGTTACAGCTGATCACACGTTCCCTTAAAGACTGCACGATCATTTGTGGCAAATGAGGGTTACTTTTTCCATGACCCACAGTGAATGTGATTTCACTGTATATTTCTCACTAGGGCAGAAATGCCAGATGTAATTAATTCTTATATGAAAGCAAAATAAAGTAAAGTACAAGAGGCCCTTGTGAACATCACTGTTTTTGTGCTGCCAGAACACGGTATGTTTAATATATTGGTTAGCTTTAAGAATGAAAACAATTGTCTTCTGTACTTCCCCTAATATCAGCTTTTTGTGTCTTTCAGTTGTTTCCACAATATTTTAAAGGGGAACTGTGGTCTTCCATTTTGTATGTGCTTTATGGAGGCACACCATTGATCACCTGGATCATCTGACCGCCGCCTTACATGCTGGGAAATTTAATTAACATACCAGCAAATGCAAAATTAAATTATAATTTCTCAGAAGTCTCTTTACCCTTATTTGCATAATGAGCAAGGGAGTTGTGGGGAGGAAAACCCCTACTCGCATATTTTCAAAGCCCAGAATGAATAACGTATATGTTTACACATGAATACCAAAAAACTAATAAAGGCAGGGGTATGCACTATATTTGTTCTTTTATAAATATGCCTGTATATATTTGAACTATTTTAGAAGGTATTTGTCAAGAAAAAAAAAAATCAGATTTCTGGCCCATAATTAAAAAAATGATAAGAAAAAAATATTTTTAGCCCTTCTCTAATATACCATAAATAGAGAACTACGGGCCCTATTATTAAAAAATGTTATCGTTATCGTAACATACCGATTCGTTATGTAAAATACGACCGGGTTTTTTACCGATAAACGACCGTTATTTACCGATAACGGCCGTTATTTACAGATATCATTAAATACCGGTCGTTATCGGTAAATACGGTCGTTATTTACCAACGACCGTATTTACCGATAACGGTCGTTATTTACCGATAACGGTCGTTATTTACCGACTGTTATCGGTAAATAACGACGTATCGGATAAATAACGACCGTTATCGGTAAATAACGGTCGTTATCGGTAAATAACGACCGGTATTTACCGAAACCACCGGTATTTAACGATACGTAATAACGGTCGTATCGGTAATAACGTCGTTATCGGTAAAAACCCGGTCGTTATTTTACGATAACGATCGGTATTTTACGATAACGATAACGATTTTTTATAATAGGGCCCTACATGGCAGTAGTGCTGTTTTATACTTGTCACCAAATACAGAGAATCTAAGGCTCACCAGGGGGAAGGTAGCTCATGGAGCCTACCAGCCAGGTGTATACTAGTCTAAACAGCTATCTTTTGTAGCCCTTATTCCTAACTACAACTTATCAGTACAGCAGCCAACATAGGCTGCAATTCAGATCTCTTGCATTTTATAGTGTCTCCCATACCACACCTTTAAAAATCTGATTGGTCTAATTTAAATCATGAATCTGATTGGATCGAGGGTACTGGACCAATCAGATTCATGATTTAAATCAGACCAATCAGATTTTAAAGGTGTGTTTGGGAGACACTATAAATGCAAGAGATCTAAATTGCAGCTAGTTTGGCTTAGCAGCTATACTGATAAGTTGTAGTCTGTATTTAGGCATAAAGGCACAACAGTTGACTGTTGGTCTAGTATATATCTGGCTGGGAAGGCTCAACGAGCTCCCTTCAGCTTGGTGAACTTAGATTCCTCATTATTTGGCAATAAGTATTAAAATGGCACTACTGCTGGATAATTCTTTTTATGTTATTTAGAGCAGGCTCTATCAAAAAATCTTATATCTTACATTTTTATGTGTAAACATAGCTTTTATTCATTCTGGGCTTTGAAAAACAAGATTACAGGGAGTCAAGCGAGTTAGGGAGAGTTTTCCCCACAACTCCCTTGCTCATTATGCAAATAAGGGAAAAGAGACTTCTGGGGAATATAATTTGATTTTGCATTTGTCTGTTAAATTAGAATTTCACGCAAGAAAAACACAGCAGTGAGCATGCTCCAACCCCCAAACCAAGGCAGCTGTCAGATGATCAGGTGATCAATGGCTGCCTCCATAAGGCACATACAAAATGGAAGACCATAGTTCCCCTTTAATTTTACTTAAATAGGCTCATCGTGTGTAGAGCAGTGGTTCTCAAAAGTTTTCACACCATTGCCCACTTGGCAATTACATTTTTCTTGTGCACAAACCTGTGTTTTAATGTTGGATGTAAAGTTGTAATTACCCATATTTTATGCACTTTTAATAATGTATATCTTGTTGTCATTAATGTAGTATAAAGTTACACTCATTGACGGTTGTCAAAATGTTATCATAATAAATATTTTTAAAATACAAAAGAAAAAAAATGTTTTACTGGTAAAATATTTCCACTACCAAAATTCTGAGGCAGACCTTGGCTCTTTGAAGTCACACACGTGTGCCCCAACACTTCCTTGGAGAAACCTGGTGTAGAGCATACACCAAATCCTCCAGGCTTGATAAATCTAAATGGTAAGCCACACAAGAAAACCAAGCACTAAGATGGGTACACACACACAAAGATCCTCGTCATCCTCCATGAAAGATGACAGAATATGCAAGATCCTGTTGTCATTTTTCAAAGATCCCCTTACACACAGTCTTGAGTATATATATATATAAATATCTACATATATATAGCAAAAGTGTGCCCGTTGGTGCACAGTGGAAAAAATGTGTATGTAATGTTATGATTTAATACAGTGGCTATAAAATCTTTACATAGGGATATATTAAAGGAATAGTTCACATTGAAAGTGAACTTTTCCTTTACCGTATTGATTGAGCCCGGGAGGTAAAAAGGCATTTACACCCCAAAAACTACATTTTAACCCACTACTGGCCCCACTGTGTAGTGTTGTAAAATCCTTACCCTACATCTCTGCTCTAAATGGTTTCCAGCCTGTCTCGTGCCACCTGGCTCTCCCCGGGAGATGTTTGGCTTGGCAGCGGCAGTAAAGCCCTCCCTCTCCCTCCCATTTTTTCCTGAACTCTACATACACAGCCTCTTTCCCCAGCAAATGCCGGAAGCGTCATCCGTGATTGGCTTCGGTCGGCCCCCTGCTTGAAATTCATGCAAGCAGAGGGACGTGGATGAATGCCGGGGGAACGAGGCTGTGTCAGTAGAGTTTGGATTAGTTTTTTACAAACTACTACATCGGTTGAGGGGTGGGAGAGGGAGCCATACAATACAGCAAAATTTATAAAAAGACGGTGGACATGCCCTTTAAGGAGCTTTGCCTTACCTCCCCTTCTATAATTAAATTCTCAGGAGCGAGGGACGAAGGTAAGTATATTTACCTTTCACACGAACTACCGCTGCTGTGCTGAAAATCTCCAACCACTTCCCGGTTCTAATCCTCTATAGCGCACATAAGCATAGAGTGGGCAGAACCACACTATTGGATATTACAAAACATTAGTAAGTGACACCACACATCCTTCTACATTTTACAGGAGACCATGCAGAAATTTCAGAGGTGTGGCTATACCTTCCATTTTGAGCAGTCCATTCAAACGTAGGGGGATTCTGTATGTAAGTACTTATTATTTTGTGTTTATGATTAAAGTGATATAAGTGCAGCATAAGACGGAGGAGGCAGTGTTCGTTGGTGGTTGTGGAGGAATATTTCCTTTAAGGAACGGAGGGCACGGCCATGAGTATATGGGGCCAAGAGATAAGATGGGTAGGGGATGCAAAAGATTGTAGAGATTTAAAGGTCAAAAGAAGGGTATTGAATATTATTCTTTGCTTGATGGAAAGCCCAATGCAGTATCGGGGTTGCAGGCTCTCGCTTGGAAGAGAGTGAAATGATCTGAACTGCAGAGTTCAGGATTGACGGAGAGGGGACAAATAACAGGCCAGGGAAACCAACTAAAAGAATATTACAGTAGTCAAGATGGGAGAGGACAGGGCATGCACAAGCATTTTAGTAGTGGATCGAGAGAGGAAAGAGCAGATCTTGGCATACTGTGAACGAGAAAATGAACCATCCTGGTGACATTGTTATGTTCTGGCAGAAGAAAAAAGGGAGTCAAAGTTGTTTTATATTGAAAATGCATTTTTCAATTTCTTTATTGACACCCTCTGACAAAGTTTTTGTGTATCCCTCCCAACACCACAAAAGAGCTCCCATCAAAAGATGATGGTGCACATCTAAATAGTGATTACAAATATAGGTCATCACTATTCTATCTACATCTTGTGTTCCATGTAGCTTATTCATAGCCCTTATGTTCCCCAATCCCGGTAGTGGTTTTTCTAAAAATGTTCCCTATATACCATTTATTCACATACATTAATCCCAATACAACATTGTATGTTTGACAGTTATGAAAAGTGGACCAAAAATGCTTAAACTCCTCATAGTGAAATTTTCCCCCATTGCAACATATTACAATTAACACACATCCAATCTGTACATTCCTTAGTTTTCATTTCCCCATGCTTACACTTGGCAGCAATGCATGGAGACAATATTTAATATTTAAGTTTCCAAAAAACTATATTTGGGTTTGTTACTGATTATATTATTAGATCTTTGTCCCCCTGTAATACTGACCAATGTTATTAATCAGCTTACATATCGTGTGAGATACTTCTATTAAAATTGAAGACTAGTGATGGTTTAAATTTTGTCTATTTCTGGACCAAGAGTTACTTTC
Source organism: Hymenochirus boettgeri (assembly GCA_019447015.1). Taxonomy (NCBI): domain Eukaryota; kingdom Metazoa; phylum Chordata; class Amphibia; order Anura; family Pipidae; genus Hymenochirus; species Hymenochirus boettgeri. Next base: position 77,960,367 of record CM033470.1, read on the forward strand.
TTTCTGTTCTAGCAACCTTCTCTATTGCTCCCTTAATACAATCCTCTGGATACCCTTGTTGATATCTTTTTCCCACAAACTCCGCTTGTTCTGCGAATATTTCCTTTTCGAAACAATTTCTTTTTATTCTTACATCTGACTTAAGGGAATATTCCCAAACATGAAGGTTTATGGGCGCTTCTGAAATCTACGTATGTATGATTATTTACCTCTTTAAATAATGTACTATGCTTAGTTTTTCCCCCTTTACCTCAATTCTATCCCACTATTTCAGCAGGATAAAAAATCACTAGTCTTGTTAATATAGTCCAAAAAAAATGTCCAACATTTTGATAGTCTTCTCATTTCTCAAATACATCTGCAATATATTCGCATAAGTGCCCCTAGAGTTCCTAAAATGAACACTCTATAAAGTTGGTGTGAATAAGGAACTAATGCATGAAAAGAATGTCCATTGAGATGACATCTACCTGAGGAAGCTCGTAAAGAGTGAAACGAGTAGTGGTGACGTGAATCGAGTCCAGCAAGGAAGAGACAGAACAAGTACGTGACTTAGGAAGCAATACACAGCTACAGTTGGATAATAATAAGATAGAGAATAAGTGAGCTTGGGATTACCACTCTCTTTACCCAAAAGCTGCAACCACAAAACCGCAAATGCAGTTATGTATCAAACTATATGTCCATTCGGATACAATTACTAGTTACTGTTTATACTGGGACAAAGTTACAGTTAGAAAGGTGAAATGGTCTTCCAGCAGATGTGGTAATGGCAAGTTCATTAAATAGCTTTAAAGGACAACTCCACCCTCATAAAAACATCTTTTAGAAAGAACGGCCTCTTTAAAATATGTTGATATATCATAGTTTGTCCTATGAATTCATTACTGTATGCCCGCTATGCTTCTGGATGCCTCATGGAACTGAGCATTTAGAAACCTGTAACTGAGCCTGGGCATGCTCAGAAGAGACAGCTGTCATTGGCTGTGATGTCAACTGTCAAATCCATAACTGACAGTTGCTAACTGGAAGAACCAGGAAGCAGAAATGGGAAAAGGACATTGTGTAGGATTTCAGGTAAACTTATATATTTTAGATTTAAACTATTACGTTAGGGTTTTGGGGGGTGGTTTACCTGTATGTAAGTTTTGATTTTAGGGCTGGACTTGCCCTTTAAAAGTGGGCTAGATAAGTTGAGAATTACTGGTATTAATACATACACTGTAGTTCTGGTTGATCGGGGATACTTTCTGATGGCCATTTGGAGTCAGGAGGGAATTCCCCCCACCCCCTTTTTAGCTGTTTTTTTTTTGCTGTCTTCTGGATCAACCTTTAGGGAGGGTTAAAAACGAGGATGTAAAGGTTGGACTTGATGGACGTACAGTATGTCTTTATACAACCATAATACTATGTTAATGTAAGTTATCAGACACTATTATTCTATGTGATCGAATCTTAAGTTATAGAAAGAGTTAATGAAGGCATTTACACTACTAGGTTTACAAATTGAAGTCATTTTTAAACATATTTTAATTAATTTACATATGTTTATATATTCTCGTATGATTTTAGAAAATTATTGCCGGCCATCATGTTTATAATGACTATACAGGTATACAGTATGTATTTATGGCTATATATTAGCTATTGGGTTATGCTATTAAAGGGTAGGGATGGCCAGTTCACGGAGGATTTCTCGTATTTTCGAAAATACGTATTTCGAAAATTTTCGAAAATACGGGAAAAATTTCGAGAATACATATTTTTGAAAATTTCGAAAATACGAGAAATCTCGTGAATTTCGAGGATATTTTCATTTTAATGGGTCCACTCGCGGATTTCGAATTTTTTAATTTTCAGAAAAATTCACGGATCCTCGAGCGGACGGATTTGCAAATTTCGGACATCTATTAAAGGGTACACTGTAAAAAAAAAAAAACTTAAGCTACTGGATATTTGTGGCTTTAAAAGTAAAGGTTTTAATTTTTTTGCCCCTATCCACCCCCATTGCCTACCTTTACTCATTGAATGTTGTGAATTCCTCCTCATCTGATATGGCACTTGAGCTCTGCCCTCACCATTTCCCGACAAGTTATGAACTAATTGCTTTAATTTATCCAGAGAGAAGGGCAGGCAATGGTAATATAAAATGTAAGCAATTCAATTAGATGTGCACTAGGCTTCATTTTTTTGTGGGCAAGTCCAGTCTAAAATGAAAAATACATACAGGTAAATCACCCCCCAAAACCCTAAACTTGTAATAGTTTGAAATGTGAAATATATAAAGTTCTAACCTGAAATCCTGTTTCCCTGGTTCTTCCAGTTGCAAATGTCAGTTATGGATTTTGACAGTTGACATCACAGCCAATGACTGAATGTTAATCCCGTCTGCCTGTTTGAGCTTGCCCAGGCTTAGTAAAGGCTCAGTACAAGTTTCTAAATTGCTCAGTTTCCATGACACATCCAAGAAGCATAGCAGGCATACAGTAATGAATTCATAGGACAAAACTATGATATATCAAAACATTTTAAAGAGCCATTCTTTCTAAAAGATGTTCTTATGAGGGTAGAGTTGTCCTTGAAAGATCTTTCATGTGATATCCAGCTAAAAACCAGGAACAAGGGAGGGAACGGTAATTGCTGTGCGTTGAACTGCAAGACTTAAGTATGTATCTGATTAGGAATAACAAAGAAAGATATGGAATACATTGTTGTTAATCAGTGTTTCTGGCACGTTAATCGGGAAATGTTTGGATAAAACTGTAAAATAACATTTTCTAAATAAAAATCTATCAGGGTTGTTCTTTCTTTAAAGGACAGTTCACTCGCCATATAATTTATATTTTCAAAAACTAGGACTCTCCAAACCCTAGTATCCAAAACAAGGCTGTGTAAGTAAAGATACAAGCAGTTTGGGTTATCAAATTTTGTACCTGGGGAGGGAGCTTAAAGGGCATCTATACCGAAAAATAGGTTATTTTAAATTGACCATAACTGGAAACTTAATTCTTCCCAACCACCGCTGTATTATTTTTTTTGTTGATCTGACCTATTCTTAAAATATCCAATCTAAAACTTCTTATATTTCAGCTGGCAATCAAGTTCCTGCTCTCAAAAACTATTCTGTGAGTAGTTTTACTGTAGCTGGAATGGTGACAGAGTTTTGACAGTTGGAAGCTGTGTGCAGGATTGACAGTTAGTTTGTGGGAAAAAAGTCAGGTCGGATGGAAGTGGGAGTGGTTAAAAGTGATTAATGTGTGTGGATTAAAGTGACTCTAACCATCTACATTGATTTCTGAAAAGTAATAATGCAGCCCCACAAGCCATTTACCATTGCATTTATGACCCTTTGGGTGGCTTTCAGTCAGGGTATAAGCAGAATAGGATTTACCCAGAGTCGCAAGAGCGATATAAATTTATCCTTCCTCCTGCGCTTGCGGATCTTGGTGAATGAGTCTGTTTCCTTTGAGAAGTAAATATCCTTAGTCTGCTTAGTTGAAGAAAAACCCCACCTTTTGTAAATAATCAAATTTATTTCTATTTGAGATTTAACCATGTCAAGACAAATAGAAAAATTGTTCGAAGATATTGTGGTTGTTTTATTGTTGTGTGTTGCTATTGGCCTCATTTACTGGAGCCAAAAATGTAGCAGGATTTTATATTGTGCTTAAAGCTGAGGCCACAATGCAATGTCGAAGAGGTGCAATTCTGGTGCATTGTCTTGCACATGCAATTTCGCTATTTCTATTCTGGAAACGCATGCAATTGCGCAAGAAAAATGGTGATCGCAGCGTTACCAAAAGGGACTTGCATACACAACGGAAATTGTTTCCATTCCCGCGATTTCGGTGTTTAAAGGGTATGTCCACCAGTAAAAATAATTTTAATATGCTGCTCCCCCATGGCCCCCAGCCCCAACCGCATCAATTTTTTTTTCAGAAAGCCCCCAAACTTTACAACACAATAGGGAAAGAGACCACCCGCAATCCCTGTCGTAACCACGGCCGGACTCAGGCTCACCCCTAAAAACAATAAAATAGATGCAACTTGTGTACACCACAAACATACACTGTAGCTAAAAAACATAAAATACAATATATTACAATAAAAATACACATACAAATATATAAGCTGGCCAGCTACAATATTACTTCTACTATCATCCTAAAGTATCCGTACCAGTGTTAATAATGGGAACTATTGAAACATAGACACTAAAAATGGATCTAAAATAACACGCAAGTACAGCGCAAATCAAGAGCAGTCACTGGAATATGTGATAATTTCAAACAGAGCAATTGTACTTCATGATCGGTCAATCCTGAAATATATAGGAAACTGTGGATCCTTGCTCCTCCTTATAAATCCATTTAGCAGTATAAAGTAAAATTAGTGTGCAACATAAGTTCAATGAGGTGGTATAGTCATTACACGATTATGATATACATCACTGCTCCTCACGACATCTCTTCCCCACGTTATATCGATCTGTGATACCCCGAACAATGGATGTTTGAGTGTCTGTAGCCTGTTTGCATCGGGATTTTCGCGGATCCTGCGTTCCGTATGCTGTCGGACGCCGAGAAGTTCATGGTGGTGTGTAGTAGAGTTTGAATTCCAATCTTGCTGGCGCTAGACCACCTCCTACTTCCGGTGTCTGTCACTATGATGCGTTTCGCTCCTCAGAGCTGCAGATAGCAAAAAGCCACAAGTGGAATATTGCTTGAGTGCTGCATGTGAGTCTTACACAAACCCCCGCAGGCACCGCAATCCCTATTTTATTTCAGTTTAATATTTTTTATAAGAAAAGGTTCCTGCCAATAAACAGTGTGCTACTGAGTACCACAAACTGTAATAACACACTCGGTTTCAATAATATTTAAAAGTTACACCTGACTTCCTTTCCAACCATTTTTAGGGTTTCAGAAAGGGTATTAAAAAAAGAGGGGGGAGAATGTGGTCACTGCTGATTCTACAACTTCTCATATCAACTTCATTAAGGGAAACTATAGTGTCCTCATTACTATTAAACTATAATTCATCCATCCCCCAACATGTGCTTCTCTTCCAATCCGTCCACCTGTTGTAGATATTAGATTTCTACGTTAAAGATTCAGAGGGAGGAATGTCAATCAAAGTGAATGGCATGTATAGTCACGTCCTCCTACTGCTTGAACTACATGTCCACTGTTCCTCCTATGAAGTAAATTACCATATCCCCTATAAACAGTAACAGATGCTGCCATATGGTAAAGGTTCGTACACACATGCGATCAGGTGCCGATCACGACACACGATGTGTATGAATGGCGTTTCCAGGGCCACATTCTACCATTAGGCAGAGTAAGACATTTGTCTCAGGACAGCACCTCTGCACTAAAGAAGAGAGGCGCTGAGCTTGAAGTTGCCTCAACTCCACTTCAAACATTTTTTATGATTAGGTTAGCTTTAGTTTGTTAGGTAGGTAAGTCTAGTTATGCTAGTTAGGGCTTGACCTGGAGGCAAGTTACAAATCTTTTGTCTTAATCTTTTATACTACAGAGTAGTACTACAGTATGCAACTTCTAATGTATCGTAACAGTTGAACCAACATATATAGCACAGGCTATAAAAGAAGTTATTTTGATCAACAAAAACCTTAAAGGAGCAACCAGCGAAGCCATGGCCATTGGCAAAAACCCTAGAAGTGCCCCTGGGCATTTCAGCCGAAATCGTACCGTGTATGAGCATTATTGGCTGTTCGGTCGGGGATCATTGCCCAACCGCCAGGAAGATCTCCAAACGAGGGCTGTTTTGCCTCTCTCCCCACACACATGTAAAAGCCATAAATGAAAGTTATATGGTAACAAACCTGATTATACAGAGCCTGACAGACAGATTCATGTGAATTAGCAGGGCTGTATTATTGTAAATTGATTTATACTGTGATCATTCTGACAATATACAAACTCCTGACTGTCCTCTGTTATTAGAGAGTGTCTTTGGAGGAAATGGTGGTAGATATAATGCACTACACCAACATAATTTTGTTCAAAGCCAGTGGAATTTGATCAGGCTGAGAAAAACTCAAAGCTTCATACATAGAAAACTATATTCTGGAGATAACAATGAAACCTTTTTTATACAACTAAGAGCCATATTCATAGTATAGTATCGCAAATTACAATACTGATCGTTAAAATCGCGGTATCGCTAAAAGTGATCCGCGGCTTTATAAGTATGGCCCTAAGCACAAACAATGATAAATTAGACATAGCAAAACAGAGAGCCCCACACTGAAACTACCAGGCACCAAAACTGCACATTGAGAAAGATCATTTAGGCACCAAACATTGTGACAGTTGCTAAACTTACAGCACAAGCTAGCAGCTCTGTACTAATCAGAATAGGATTGCGAAGGCATTGGCTGTTACTGTCAGTTGGCAATGATTGAAATAATACAAGAGCCAATCAGATTAAGAACCCCATCATAAATAAAAAAAAAAAAATGTTGTTTGGACCAATCAGATTTTGGGTGGTGGTAATGAGACACTATAAAACTTCATGAAATCCTCAGAGAAGCTCAGTTGTAATCAGGCATCAAACTAGTAGGTCTTGCTGTTGTATTTAGGTTAGAGATTGCAAGTAAGTGGCTGTTGATTAGCTTGGAGTGCAATGATGTATATGGAGGAATAGATTATAGCAATATCATGATGTCTATTGGGGGAATAGATTATAGGAATACATTGATGTATATTGGAATAGATTATATATGTTGCAACTACACTAGCCCATTGGTGGGGATATAATGTACACATTGCTGGTATCGCACTGACACTAGCCATTGGTGGGATATACTGTACCATTGGGTAGTCTGCACTAAGTAGCCCCCATTGGTGGGGATATTACTGTACACATGCTGGTTAGTATGCAGTACACTAGCCCACTTGGTTGGGATATTACTGTAACACATTGCTGGTATGTACTGCACACAAAAATAAGAATACCATTGGTGGGGATATACTGTACACATTGCTCGGTATGTTCTGCCACTACAGCTATCCATTGGTGGGTATTATACTGTACACATTGCTGGTATGTCTGCAGTACACTAGCCCATTGCTGGGGATATACTGTACACATTGCTGGTATGTCTGCACTACCTAGCCCATGGTGGGTGTTATTACTGTACACATTGCCTGTATGTCCTACACGTAGCCATTGTGGGATGTACTGTACAATTGCTGGTAGTCTCCTGCAACTACTAGCCCATTGGTGGGGATATTACTGTACCAATTGATGGTAGGTCTCGGCAGTAACACTAGCCCTGGGATTTGTAATGTGATGCGAAGTAGATGGTGGGGAATTCTGTACCATTGCTGATGTCTGGCACTACCAAACTACCCTTGGTGGGGATATTACTGTACCACCGTGCTTGGATGTCTGCACTACATCATATCCCATTGGTGGGGTAATATTACTGTTACACGTGATGGCGTATGTCTGTACTCATAGCCCCATTGGTGGATATAATTAACTGTTACACATTGCTGGTATGTCTGCAGTACACTAGCCCACCTGGTGGGGAATAGTTAACTGAGGGATGTCGGCTCCTAGCCCCTGTGGAATAATGGCACAGTGCGGTTGTGCAATACAGTGCCGAGGTATATTCTGTACCATGATGCTGCACTCAGTAGCCCGTGGGATTCGTTCAGTGTGTCGCGTAATAGCAGGGTTGGGGATCTATGTACCACTGATGATGTGCTGCACACTAACCCGTGGATATACTGTAAGTGCGATGTTGCTAACTGCAGTGGGTATATACGTACACATCTATCGGTCGAGCCATTTGTTAACTGATGCGGGATGTATATAATACATGGGGTAGTACACATGCGTATTGCCGATGCTTGTGGGAATTCGTAATTTGTAGTGCAAGCCATGGGGTGAATGTCCTGCTGGTATGATAATGTAGAATTCACACTATAGACAAGAAACCCTATTTTTTCTCCTGTAAAATCCCAGTACGGCGGACATTAACTTTCTATTACATAATAACCAGTCGGATCTGCATGAAACAAGATCCACTGACCAATCAGCGGTCGCGGTCGTGTCAACCGCCTGACTTCCCATGTATAAAGAAAGTGGAAAGTGAACCCCCAATGGCACGCTCTACCCCAGAATCTCCCATTAACACAACGTGACAGAGCGCCTTACGGGAAAGAGGTAAGCGGAACCCACTTTCCCGCCCGCCTTACCCAGATAACAAGCATGGTAAGGTGTGAACCAAAGAAACCAAAACACGCAGCGTCATAGAAAACAGTCCGCGGCAACGCGAAAACCAGCAACCCCGCCTGCGGACAGCTCTAGTCTCCGCCCCGCCGACCACCCACGATACTTACCTTGACACTGAGCTGGAAGTCAGGGTATTCTGCCACACTGTGCCATAGTGAGCTACTGTGCCATGCCTGGGGGAGGCGACCGGTGCTGCTGCTCTTGACTTACCCGGTGGGGGGCGACCTGCCGTCACAGACACACTGCGTAGGCGGTGGTCAGAAGCCCGGCCGAATGGGTCCCGGGTGGTTTCACGCACGTGCAGAGGAGGAACCGAAAGCTGCCTAGTGCCTCTGATGCCTGCTGTGCGATTCATTGCTTTCAAGGAGCATTGTGAAGGGCAGGAGGGGGAACGCTGGAGAATGCGGGAGTACAACCAATCACTCCACGCGGGATTCAATCATAGTACCCGCGATCTCACAATAGGCCATTGGTCACGTATATGGAATGGAAACGTTCACATTAGGGAACTCCATGGATTACACCAATCTATAATCACATTATATGGGGAATAGATTTTAGGAATATAGTGATGTATATGGGGAATGGATTAGTAGGGATATAAACCTAGCCCTGTAGTGGTTTTTTATGGGAGCAACGGTAAGTTATAGCCTTATAAATCTTACAGTTCCAGGAGGAGAAGGAAACCAGACAGCAACATATGGGTATGTTATAATAAATAATGCACCCCGAACTGTAAATTATAAGGATATTAGAAGTCACCTTGGAGTTCCGTGCCCTAAAAAAATACTCGGCCTGCGGCCTCGTAACTTTTATATGGTCACGAAACTCCTCGGTGACTTCTAATATCCTTATAATTGACAGTTGGGGGTGCATTATCCACTATATAGTGATGTATATGGAAATAGATTATAGGGGATATAGTGATGTATATGGGCGAATAGATATAGGAATATACTGAGGTATCATGGGTGAAGATTATAGGATATAGTGATGTATATGGGGAATAGATTATAGGAATATATGATGTATATGGGGAATAGTTATAGGAATATAGTGATGTATATGGGGAATGGATTATAGGATATGATGTATATGGAATAGATTATGGATAGTAGTCATAGTAAGGATTAGTGTATATGATTATAGATGGATGATGGAATGATGGGAATATATCGTAAGGGAATTTTTTGATAGTATTTGGATTGTAGTAAAAAAGATAGGATAGGATGTAGTAGTTAGATTAGAATATAGTAGTCGTTGTTCATAATGAGAGTTAGTATTAGTTATAAAAATGAGGTCTAGATAGGTACGTAAATGAAGTATGAAGTATTATATAGCTAGGAGTATAGAGTAGATGTTGTATTAGTGGGAGAGTTTTAGTTAAGAGGAATATATGATTATGGATTATAGCTGTATAGATTATCGGATATAGTGAGGATATGGGGAATAGATTATAGGATAATAGTGATGTATATGGGGAATGGATTATAGGGATATAGTGATGTCTATGGGGAATAGATTATAGGGATATAGTGATGTATATAGGGGATATAGGTATAGGGATATAGTGATGTATATGGAATGGATTATAGGGATATAGTGATGTATATGGGGAATAGATTATAGGAATGATATGATGTATATGGGGAATGGATTATAGGAATATACTGATGTATATGGGAAATAGATTATAGGAATATACTGATGTATATTGGGAATGGATTATAGGGAAATTAGTGATGTATAGGGGGATGGATTATAGGGATATAGTGATGTATATGGGGAATAAATTATAGGGATATAGTGATGTATATGGGGAATGGATTATAGGGATATAGTGATGTATATGGAAATAGATTATAGGGTATAGTGATGTATATGGGGAATAGATTTAGGAATATAGTGATGTATATGGGGAATAAGATTATAGGAATATACTGATGTATATGGGGAATAGATTATAGGAATATAGTGATGTATATGGGGAATAGATTATAGGAATATAGTGATGTATATCGGTGAATAGATTATAGGAATTTAGTGATGTATATCGGTGAATAAGATTATAGGCATTTAGTGATGTATATCGGTGAATAGATTATAGGAATTTACTGATGTAATGGAGGAATAGATTATAGCAATATCATGATGTCTATTGGGGGAATAGATTATAGGAATACATTGATGTATATTGAATAGATTATAGAATTGTTTTGATGTATATTGGGGGAATGATGAATATAGTGATGTTATGGGGAATAGATATAGGAACGTATAAGGATGTTATGGGGAATAGGTATAGGGAATATAGTGATGTATATGGGGATGATTATATGAATATAGGACCTGATGTAATATGGGGAATAGATTATAGGAATATAGTGATGTATATTGGTGAATAGATTATAGGAATTTAGTGATGTATATGGAGGAATAGATTATAGCAATATCATGATGTCTATTTGGGGGAATAGATTATAGGAATACATTGATGTATATTGGAATAGATTATTGGAATATAGTGATGTATATTGGGGGAATAGATTATAGGAATATAGTGATATATATTGGGGGAGTAGATTATGGGAATATATTGATATATTGGGGGGAATAGATTATAGGAATAAAGTAATATATTTGGGTTGTATATTTTAAAGAAATGTAATTTGCTAGAATATTAAGCAATGGGCCTGCAATTCCAATAATTTGGATTATTCGGACATCCTGTTATATCAAGTAGATTTTTATGCTCTAGTTTAAAGGAAACTATTCTCTGAAACACAATCCATGTACATTAATCTTTTACGTGTTACATGTTTAATAATGCACTGTGTCATTCTGTATGTATATATTACTGTATAATTTGTATAGGGTCCTAAAGAATTTACATTGTATTACATTTATTTTTTACTAGTAAATGTCAAGTAGGATTCAGATAGTTTAGCACCCTGGATCTCTGTTATATGTTTGTTACCTCATTTATTCATTATTCATTTGCCTAGAGAAAAAAAGTAAAAGTAAACTGTCCTCAGGGCTGCAATTCTTTTAAAATTAACATTAGAGGAACAGGATTTATGGGCAAGTTTCTAAACCTGAAAAACAAAAAAGAGACTCTTTAGATCCCAGGAAATACCTCTCTAGTATGTTTAGCCCAATTTCACAGTGTTTACAATGAGATGTAATAAAAGTTCTTATCATTAAAAATGGTGCTAAATTTGCCCCAACCAATCAGATAGCTTAGCTTTCAAATGGTACATAACATCTGATTGGTTGGGGCAAAATTAGCACCATTTTTAATAAGAACTTTTATTACATCTCCCTGTTAGTTTTGATATTATGGGTTTCATTGTTTTTCCATTTATGTAACTGTAGATTGCAGGGTGTTGACTATAAAAAAAAGGAAGTGAAGCTGCAATGGGGTTCTACCATGTAATGACAGAGAGTTGCATGGATAGACAATGGAACCACTCTGAGAAGCAGACAATGGCCCATTTCTGCATGGTGCACATTGAACTGGACACTTGAGAAAGGACCTAGACTGTCCAAAACATGTTGTGGTGTGCACATTAAATGCACGTTTGTTTATAGCAATACCAGTGGGGTTGTCTGAGTTTTTGGTTGCTCTATACTACACACTTTTATTTTGCACATTGAACTGGGGACGTGGTTGCAATGTGTCATATACTGTAAGAGAAATATGCAATGTGTCATAAAAAGTTAAATCAATCAAATTAAATGTAAAAAGTCCATAAAGCTAAATAGGCGGGGATACAATTATTTTGCTGGTCATTAAATTTAATGACGTTGAATACTTGACAAGATAAAGGAATTAAATGTGAATTTAACACTAGCAGCATGCCTATTACAAAACAGATTAACGATAGCTGCATGCCAAATAAATGCAAAAGGTTGTTGTTCCCCCCCTTCCCTCCCACCATCCGGATCCATCCTCTGCAGCCGTGGCACCTAGTGTGAAACCCTTTGGCAATAAGGTAGGTATCCCCTGCCCACCCCCAACCGCCAAAATATTCCTTTTTTGCTGCTTACAGACTCTTCTCTTCTGCAGTGTCTTCAATGATTGGTTGCCTCAACTAATCACAGACGTGGCTGTGGGCCCGGCCCCTGCTTGCAACTTCTGTAAGCAGGGAGCCGGATCAGAGGCGACATGGGAGAGAAAGTAGCGATTTGAGCATATATTTAAAGAAATAAATCAGCGGTTGGAGGTGGGCAGGGGTCACCTACCTTATGCTAAAACTTCATTTTTAGGGTGGACATGCCCTTTAAGACAATTTTACGGGACTTGTTTACTGTTTGTAGACCACCAGTCCTTAGTTCAAATGAGTGGTAGGAACATCCATTCCGCCACTTTATATGTGAAGGCTGATATAATCTCTTTTGCAAGTACTCAATGTACAACTAAATGCTCTCCTTCATTTCATTAATATATTTATTTATCATTCTTGTTTGTAAACAAATCAATTCCTTTGACCTTATTACCAGCTCTGCTAAGACTGAAATTAGCTACTGCATACCTGTATGATCTGGCCTGGGTCAAAGGGCAGGAACTTGATAGATCTCTATGTTTACAATGTACTGTTGCAAAGTCTGAACAGCAGATATGTTTTCAACAGAATTTAGGATAGAGGTTGGAGAAAGCTCTTTTTAATTAGAATCTTCATCTTCTGGGCAATATATACCTTTAGACTGTGGCCATACCACAACACACATTTCACATGCGTTACTATGCGTACAGCGTTTGTGCTGCGATTCTGCCAATATACCAGCACATACTGCGGCCACCTACATTGTGTTTACCTGGCATGTATTTCTCACTCTAACGGATAGCAAAACGTGGTGGCCTAGACCTTAATATATACCTACCCTTACTAATGTTTATATATGGAATCATATATCATGGGGATTGGGGGGGAATTAATGATGAATCCTGGATTCGAAGGAGCTGCCTGTTTCGAAAATCCTTGAAACTAAAGGATTTTACAAAATTTTTGAAACTCTAAACTTTATATAAGGGATAGCTGGAGTGCAGCTCACAAATCAGTGATTAGTGCAATGTATAAAATTTCATATGCACTGTTTTATGAAGAAAGGTTTTATGAATTATTTAATAAAAAAACAATAGTGTTTTCAATTGAGTTCTTCTTCAGGCCATTTACAAGTTACGCAATATCCCTTCTTCTCGTGACTGAATTTATATTGAAAGGTGTATTAAGGCAGATCATTTATGTAGAAAAAGTGTACAGCACTTATTACAGTACATTGGGCATTCTACAGTATGTATTTATTAAGATGCTAAGAATGAAACGCTAAATCTCAAAAGCAAAACAAAAATAGGTGAAATGTACCATGATTTAAGGAATACTGAAAATGGGGCCATATTTATAAAGGTGCAGTATTGCTTTTAGCGATACCGTGCCTTCAATGATTGTAGTTACGGTCACTAATTTATGTATGCCCGGTAGTGATCACGCTCATGGATTTACGATCACCCATAGAATACAATTGTCGTCATTTTTTACCGCATAGTATTGTACAGACGAATGTACATTAACAAACATTTGTCGAAACTATAAACGAAAATCCACGTATTGCAAACTTGTGATACTGTTATCAATTATGGCCCTATATGTATGCATTATGGGTACCTCTAGCCTAAGGTCGATCGGGATAGAAAAAAATCCGACCATATGTATCCAGCCTCGGGGTATAACGCATTAAGACTTCTACACAAAAGGGGGGATAAAACACTTCAAAACACCAAGAGAGTGACTTTACCTCTCAACGCACTGTAGTCACACATTTGAACTTTGCTTTTTTAGGCCTTACGAAAGAATGCAGAACATGTGCCAATGTTTTTTTATACTCCTTAGAAAGCAAAAGCTTATAAAGGTGTTTTTAGAAGATAAAGGCATTGAAACATGTTGATTTTAGGGTGACAGCACTGAAAAACTTATTAGAACAGGACTTCACACATACTGGCAGCCAGACTGTTTAAAGCAATGTTGGGCCTGCCCCCCGCCCCCCCCCCCCCTTTTTTTATCTCTATTGTATGTTATATGCATTTTGCACTTGAAAATTGTGGATGTGTGATCCACAGGAGGAAATAAAGCATTTTTGCACTAAGCCAAATGGTTGAATCTTTACTTACAATAAAAGCTAGGTAGACACAGTACTGATAAAATGGATCCAAAGGTATCATGGCTTTATCGGCGCTGTGTGTGGCGACTTTCCCAAACGAGCGTGTGAGCGTGAATGTTTGGGTCGGCCGAGCAGTCATTCGGGAAACACACAGTCCCGAACATCCTTGGGAGAATGCTTGGGACTGTGTGTTCCCTGATCTTTGAAGATTACAGACAGGATCTGCAAGAAAATATTTTAAAAATCTGTACTGTGTGTACCTAGCTTGAGTGTGGAGTTTTTAAAGAGACAGTTAAAAAAAACCTCTCTCAGTGCTCCCTGTCACTATATCTCCTCATGTCCTGTTCAGCTCACTCCTAGTTAGTATGCATTTCTCCTCTCTGTATTCACCCCCTCCCAAAACAGAAGCACAGCTAGAGTGTGGAGCATGTGCAGTGAAGATGATATGTGCCCCACTACAGCCAATAGCATTCACCCAGTGATTTTGTTGTTATAGTGAAAGTGAAACTGCAATAGGAAGGTAAGCAGCACTGGGAGCTGTAATCACTGCTTGAATTAATTAAGCTGTAGGAGTTTGAGGCTGTGTGTTTGGGGGGGACTTTGATTTCTTTATGTACAGTGCTTCATTGGAACTTCAGTAACAGGCAGCAGCTAAATGCAGGATTGGGTTTCTGTGAAGGCAGAAAGGAAGGTCAGAAAAGGGGGGGAAAAGCAGATTTATGATTGGTGGTAATTAATACTTATTACTGTGTTATTAGTTAAATAGTGATTTGGCATAGTTTGCATGTCCTTTAATATAGGTTTTAAATAGCGATATTTCCATGTATCGGTCAGTTGGTCTTAAAAATATGTGGCGTTTTTGTAGTGCAAGGACGGATGATTGCCACCTAACTGAATTAACAAGACGATCAAGTATATGAGTTACAGCTGATCACACGTTCCCTTAAAGACTGCACGATCATTTGTGGCAAACTGAGGGTTACTTTTTCCATGACCCACAGTGAATGTGATTTCACTGTATATTTCTCACTAGGGCAGAAATGCCAGATGTAATTAATTCTTATATGAAAGCAAAATAATAGTAAAGTACAAGATGGCCCTTTGTGAACAATCACTTGTTTTTTGTGCTGCCAGAACACGGTATGTTTAATTATATTGTTAGCTTTAAGAATGAAAACAATTGTCTTCTGTACTTCCCCTAATATCAGCTTTTTGTGTCTTTCAGTTGTTTCCACAATAGTTTTAAAGGGGAACTGTGGTCTTCCATTTTGTATGTGCTTTATGGAGGCAGCCATTGATCACCTGATCATCTGACCGCCGCCTTTACTGCTGGGAAATTCTAATTAACATACCAGAAATGCAAAATTAAATTATAATTCCTCAGAAGTCTCTTTACCCTTATTTGCATAATGAGCAAGGGAGTTGTGGGGAAAACTCTCCCTAACTCGCTTATTTTTCAAAGCCCAGAATGAATAAACGCTATATGTTTACACATGAATACCAAAACTAAATAAAGGCAGTGGTATGCACTATATTTGTTGCTTTTATAAAATATGCCTGTATATATTTGAACTATTTTAGAAGGTATTTGTCAAGAAAAAAAAAATCAGATTTCTGGCCCAATAATTAAAAAAATGATAAGAAAAAAATATTTTTTAGTCCTTCTCTAATATAACATAAATAGAGAACTACATGGCAGTAGTGTTGTTTTAATACTTGTCACCAAATACAGAGAATCTAAGGCTCACCATGGGCTGAAGGTAGCTCATGGAGCCTACCCAGCCAGGTGTATACAA